>CM075977.1:239992980-240426157 GCA_038087875.1 Malacoraja senta | reverse complement strand
AAATCAATCTACTGTCATGGGAACTATGGGGAAAAAATGAAGATAAAGTGGTTTGGCAGTTGTGGGGAAAATGCCACCATTGTCAGTGTTCTTGTAATTTGTGTTTGAATGGAAAGTGCCAAACTTGCTTACATTAATATACCAGAATTTTTTGGGCTATGCTCTGATGATCAACTCCTTATGGAGTCAAGTGATGAAGACCAAAGTTCAGGCAATTCCCCAGCACTTTAGTTTACAGGTACAGAGCGGAAACAAGTCCTTCGGCTACCAAGTCCGTGTCGACCAGCGATCCCATACACTAGCACTAACCTACAGTCTAGGGACAATTTACAATTTTTACTGAAGCCAATTAACCTACAAATTTGTTTGTCTTTGGAATGTGGGATAAATCAGAACACCCGGAGAAAACCCATGCAGGTTACATGGAGAACGTAGAAACTTTGTACAGGTAGCACCTGTAGTCAGGATCAAACACGGGTCCTGGCTGAAACAGGACTGTGGCTGCACCACCATGCCGCCCTTATGCAAGGAATGTGCCAACCAACGTGCCTCAATAGAATTGGTGCAGGAACACCATCTCAATTCCCTTGTGTCATTATTCAATCCATTTACTAATTTTGAAACAGTTATTAAACTTCAAGAAGTATTTCTTTGGCTGTAAATCATCTGAGTTGACATCAAATTAATTAAATAAACATAAGCTCTTCTTTGTCCTTTTATTTTGTCAAAACAATAGCAAAGCAATACCGCAAAGAATGTAAAATTATCACTGTAGTCAACACAGACATTTATACACATGACACACCTACGTTCTTCTTTATAAGATTTAGCTTTTGCACAGGGCCCATCCACAACATCCAGTGACAATCGCAGAAATGACTGCGGGTACTTGAAGAATGATTAATTTCGTGGACTTAGCAGCAGAGACCAAAGTATACACAGGAACCAACTCTTCCAGAATATTACACGTCTCATGTGACACCCAACTATTTTTTAGTCATTTAATACAGTTGTGGGCTTTTGATTTTTCCACCTATTAATCACTATAAGAGCAAATAAGTATTTCCTGATTTCTGCAGCTCACATGGTCATGTTTCTGCAGCCAGTCTGATTCCATCCTTCAACAAAGAGGCAAATCTGGCTTATTTTCATTATTCAGGTTTACCAGACAGTCCCAGTTCCCTGAGAGTCACATAAAACAGAACAACCATTGTTGATATTTATAATATATTCCAAATGTGTATGAGAAGCAGAGCTCTATTTTATTCTCCAGAGATCCAGCTTATAATTTATAGCAGATTCAATATTATATACAGTAAGCTATGAAAACTAGAACTGCTGATTTTTCTGAGTAAGTGTTTCCAGGTTGGGAACTGTTTCTAAGTCACATTACTGCCTGTAATATTAGCATCGTTCCAGCTCATGTTAAGTAACCAGAACCAGACCAATGATTCATTTCAGTTCCTACTGATCTTGCATTATCTTTGGATTAAAATATGTGGCTGGCTGTTGCTATGCATCTAAATATTGTCACACTGTGTTCAAGATGAAACAGTGATACCATGGTGATAAATATATTGTCTTCTAGCTATTTGCTTGCTGGCATTTATCAATTTGCATTATTTGATGGCACACAACAATCTGTACCTCAGAAAGGACCAAAGATAACAAGACCTAGAGTACAATATCAGTCACAAAATGGTGATGGGAATTCCTACTATCCCCATCCTGACCCCATCTCTCATTTTCTCCATTTGCGGCACACCTGTTCCCATAGGGAGGATTTCCATTCTAGGACATGCGAGATGTCCTCTTTAGTAAACCTGGTTTCCCCCTGTTGTCATAGATAGATTCATCACCTGTGTCTCCTCTGTGTCCCATAGTTCTGCTTTCACTCCCCCGCCCCCAGATTAAACAAGGATAAAGTTCCACCTTTCACCCCACCAGCCTCTGTATCTAACACATCATTCTCCAAAACCTAGGTCACCTGCAATTTGATCCCACCATCAGTAACATCTTCCCATCCCTATCCTTCTCTACCTTCTGCAGAGACCAATCCCTCTACAACTCCTTAGTTTACTTATCCCTTCCCACCCAAACAACCCCCTCCCCAGGTAGTTTCTCCTGCAAAGGCAAGAGATGTAACACTTGTCCCTATACCTCCTCCCTCACCTCTATCCGGGGATTCCAACAGTCATTTCAGGTGAGACAAAGGTCCACGTGCATCTCCTCTAACCTCATCTACTGCATCCGGTGGTCCAGTTGGCAAGACCAAGCGTAGACTCATGGACCTTTTCGCCGAACACTTGTGCTCAGTCCTCCAAAGCCTTCTGGACTTCCTTGTTGCTAACCATTTAACTCATCTTGCCATTCCATAAGGCCATAAAGCATAGGAGCAGAATTAGGCCATTCAACCCATTGAGTTTACTTTGCCACTCAATTGTGGCGGATCTACTTTTCCCGCTCAACCCCATTTTCTGCCTTCTCCCCATAACCTTTGATGCCCTTACTAATCAAGAACCTATCAAACTCCCCCTTAAAAAATACCCAATGCTAGGCTTCCACAACTGTCTGTGCCAATGAATCCCATAAATTCACCACACTCAAGCTAAATAAATTCCTCCTCATCTCCATTTTGAGGAGATGTCCTTTTATTACCAGTCTGTGCCCTCTGATTCTAGACCCCCCCCCCCCCCCACCTTTTACTGGAAACATCCTTACTAGGTCAAAATCCACTCTATCTAGGCCTTTCATTATCCAGCAGGTTTCAATGCGACTCCCCCTCATCCTTCTAAAATCCAGTGAGAACAGGGCCAGAGCCTTCAAATGGTCCTCATACCTTAACCCAATTATCCCCGGGATCATTCTCGTAAACCTTCTCTGGACCCTCTTCAAAGTCAGGACACCCTTCCTCAGATATGGGGCCGAAAACTGCTCACAATATTCCAAATGAGGCCTCACAAGTACCTGATAAGGCCTCTCCCCCCCACCCCCCACCCCCACCCCCCACCCCCCTGTCTCTCTTCCCTGTATCCCATCTGGATGTACCTATTTCTCCCTTCCCCCTCTCCTTCCTATAGCTTCATAATTTGCAATGCTTCAATCCTTTCATCTCGCCTCTTGTCTTTTTATCTCTGGCCTTTGTCGGAGATAATCTTTATCTGCCTATCATAAATCCCTCACCTGTAGCCACCTATTACTTGCCAGACTTTATAGGAGCAAAGAGGTCCTTCTGCAGTTGTACAGAGCCCTAGTGAGACTACACCTGGAGTATAGTGTGCAGTTTTGGTCCCCTAATTTGAGGAAGGACATTCTTGCTATTGAGGGAGTACAGCGTAGGTTTACAAGGTTAATTCCCAGTATGGCGGGACTGTCGTATGCTGAGAGAATGGGGCAGCTGGGCTTGTACACTCTGGAGTTTAGAAGGATGAGAGTGTATCTCATTGAAACATATAAGATTGTTAAGGGTTTGGACATGCTAGAGGCAGGAAACATGTTCCCGATGTTGGGGGAGTCCAGAACCAGGGGCCACAGTTTAAGAATAAGGAGTAAGCCATTTAGAACGGAGACGAGGAAAGAGTGGTGAGAGTGTGGTGAGTCTGTGGAATTCTCTGCCTCAGAGGGCGGTGGAGCCAGGTTCTCTGGATGCTTTCAAGAGTGAGCTAGATAGGGCTCTTAAAAATAGTGGAGTCAGGGAATATGGGGAGAAGGCAGGAACGGGGTACTGATTGGGGATGATCAGCCATGATCACATTGAATGGCGGTGCTGGCTCTAAGGGCCGAATGGCCTACTCCTGCACCTATTGTCTATTGTCTTGTCAGCAAATTAAGCCTAAAGAAGGGTCCCGTCCTGAAACGTTACCTATTCCTTTTCTCCAGCTGCCTGACCCGCTGAGTTACTCTAGTATTTTATGTCTATCTTCAGTATACACCAGCATCCTACCTACACATAATAAACCATAATGTGGTATTTATCCCTGGACATAACAGCCTGTTATGTTCTGTAGTATGCAACTTTGTTCCAGAGCAATTCAATTGGTAAACCAAAAGATTTTTGTCACATCAATGACATTTCCACTTAGTCTTGCAGTGAAATAATGGCAGATGGATCAACCCATTAAAGAGATCCTGATATATCCGATTAATCCAAGTTACATTCCACTACATCTTCATTTATTTTGCAGATTTTTATATATATTTTCCTATCTGCTGCTGTAGTGATAAGCACAGCAGTTTGTAGAACCATTACTTAATAAGTCACAAACACTGCAGTACATATACTGGCTCCCCTGGTGAAAAGCCACAACACATAGCAAGCTTAATTTGTCCACGATAAGATGATCTACAATCTGACGAGGATAGAGGAGTGTCAAAGTGTATCACTTTTTGAAAGATAAAGTGGAGATCAAAAGATCAAAAGGGCATCAATAATACCGGTGCCCAAGAAGAGCAAGGTGATGTGCCTCAATGACGATCGACCAGTGGCATTATCATCTGTGGTGATGAAGTGCTTTGAGAGGCTGATCATGGCGTAAATCAACTCATACCTCGACAAAAACCTGCACCCACTGCAGTTCTCTTACCACCACCACAGATCAACGGTGGATGCGATCTAACTGGCTCTCCACCCCGCTCTGGTCCACTTGGATAACAAAAACATATGTCAGGCTGTTATTCATTGACTACAGCTCGGCATTTAATACCATCATCCCCTCCAAGCTGGTTACCAAGCTCTCAGATCTGGGTCTCGACTTCCTCATTCACAGACCACAGTCTGTCCGTATTGGTGGAAATGTGTCATTCTCGATAACAATCTGCATGGGAGCACCTCAAGGTTGCGTGCTCAGCCCCCTACTGTACTCACCCTATATTCATCACTGCGTAGCCGGACATAGTGTGAACTCCATCATCAAGTTCGCCGACGACACCACTGTTATGGGACTTATCAGTGATGGGGACGAGTCAGAGTATAGAAGTGAGATCGACCGATTGACTAAATGGTGCCAGCACAATAACCTGGCTCTCAACACCAGCAAAACCAAGGAACTGATTGTGGACTTCGGAAGGGGTAGGATGGGGACCCACAATCCCGTTTATATCAACGGGTCAATGGTGGAAAGGGTCAAGAGCTTCAAATTCCTGGGCGTGCATATTTCCGAAGATCTCTCCTGGTCCCAGAACACTGATGCAATCATAAAGAAAGCGCATCAGCGCCTCTACTTCCTGAGAAGATTACGGAGATTCTGTATGTCAAGGAGGACTCTCTCGAACTTCTACAGGTGCACAGTAGAGAGCATGCTGACAGGTTGCATCGTGGCTTGGTACGGTAACCTAAGCGTCCAGGAGCAGAAAAGGCTGCAAAAAGTTGTAACCACTGCCCAGTACATCATCGGCTCTGACCTCCCTCCCATCGAGGGGATCTATCGCAGTCGCTGCCTCAAAAAGGCTGGCAGCATCATCCTGGCCACACACCATCCTGGTCACACACTCATCTCTCCGCTGCCATCAGGTAGAAGGTACAGGAGCCTGAAATCTGCAACATCCAGGTTTAGGAACAGCTTCTTCCCCACACTTTATCTGTTTATTGATGTGTGTATATATATATATATTCTATGATATATGGACACACTGATCTGATCTGTATTTATCACTACAATATCCTGTTGTGCTGCAGCAATGCAAGAATTTCATTGTCCTATTTGGGATACATGACAATAAACTCTCTTGACCTGACTTGAGATGATTCCCATTTCAAAGAGTGAATAAATAGCAATAATAGACTTTAAACACAGTCGTGCTGAGCAGAAAATATACCAGCATACTGATGGATTCGGCCTTTATCCTCATCCTTCAGTCAAGTAAGCTGTATCCTCTATTATGCAGCAATGCCACATTTTCATTGCTTTATTATATCATGATTGGAAATAAATGGGTGAACTTTTAGTGTCACAACCTGCAACCAATAATATTCTGTCAGGGAAATAGAAAGCAACAGAGTGGGTTCACTTTTACACATCACGTTTATTAAAATACTATCCCTGAATTATATTTAGATTAGGAAAATAATTACTCGCTGCTTAGGCGATTGGAACAAATTCCATTCACAAGTTATTTTGATGGAACATTAATTTCTCACGTAGAATTAGGGAATACTATTGATAAGTGACCGATTGAGAGCTCATTCATTTTATGGACGATTATTTATTAAATTCTGACCGAGGCATGAGATTGTGAATTATACAGAATCTATGGGATTGGATATTTCTACTCATCTCACTTCTCACTAAGATTCTTGGCAGGCTATCATGTCAGTGGAAATACAATGGATCAGATTTCCACTAAGAAATGTTGGAGGAGGCATCAAAACTGTCCAAAATCTCAAGGATATCATCATTGCATAAAGAGAGCAAATGCCAATGCTATTTACAGTATTCTTTGTCCTCCCTCAGCATGAAATAAATGGCTGAATGGGGGGAATAGGGGGGAAACCGTTTCCAGTTGCTTACCTCAGCGGAGATATGACTTTTCTCCTAGTCGCACTTCCGCCCTCCCTCACGGCCTAACAACTTGGATTGGCCTTTCCCGGATATGGTCCAGAGCTTCAGCAGCAGTCATGGCGTGGACTTCCATCGCGGAGCCAGAAGAAAGGTTCCGACTGCCGGCCTGCTGACTTTAACCTCGTGAGGCCGTGGTCTGCGGAGTTTCTAGCAGCAGGTGTTGAATGGACTTTACCATCCCGGAGCCAGGGATCCCTTGCCGAGAGGGCCTGTACATCAGTGGTGACTGCAGAGAGTCAAGGCCCCAAATACGGGTGAATATAAGGAGGAAGATTGACTGAACTTTATTGCCTTCCATCACAGTGATCACTGTGGTGGATGTTTATGTTAAGTTCTATCGTTCTTTTAATTGTGTTGTGTTCTTTTAATTGTATGGCTGCATGGTAACTCGAATTTCACTGTACTTAATGGTGCATGTGACAATAAATGTGAATCTGAATCTGAAAACCTAATTTATGGCCATCCCGTACATTTGAACAAGCATTTGGGAAATTATTTAAAGCCTGATTCTTTAGGTGCCTTCTTTCCACTGGAGATGAACTTATTACTGGAGATGGTACCAATCGGTTTGACTTATTCACTGCAGCCCAATATTGTCCTCAGTTACCAACTGCCTTTGTCAATTATATATACGTATTTGTTTTGTGCGAAAAAAACAAATGGCTAGAGGAATTCAGTGACCAAACAACATCTGTGGAGAAAATGATCAGATGGCGTTTTGGATCAGGACCATCAAACTGTTGCACAAGAGATAAAAGAGAGAAAGATTGTAGAGAGAGGCAACAGGAAGGGGTGGGACAAGGATGGCAAGTGATAGGTAGTTACTGGTAGAGGAGGGGATGATCAGCAGATGAATCAGGAGAGAAAAGGGTGGAGAGGGTAAACAAGACTGGAATGGAGAAAACTATTTACTGAGGCCTATTAATCTATTAACCGACATGTCTGGGCTGTGGGAGGAAACCGGAGCACCCAGAAGAAACCCACGCGGTCACAGGGAGAACATGCAAACTCCACAGAGAGCATCTGAGGTCAGGATTGAATCCCGGTCTCTGGCACTATGAGGCAGCAGCTCCACTAGCTGCGCCATTGTGCCACCCAAAAAATTAACTGTTGACTAATTTATTGTATTACAACATTTCACCAACTACAACTTAAATACAACTTGAGTAGTAATCAATATTTTAAATACTTTCAAATACGTGACTATTTGAAAAAATATACACGAGAATATCAGAATATGTCTCCTGACCTATTAGATGAGATAATGAATATAAAAGCTGAATCAGCTAATTTAATATCATACCTGTATAATTCCATTTTAAACATAGAAATTCCATCAACTGATGGGATTAGAAGAGAATGGGAACAGGAACTAGCTATAAAAATCTCGAAAGAGAGTTGGGATAAATACCTGTTATATGTGCATAAATGCTCGATTAACGTAAGACACACTCTAATTCAATTAAAAATTTTACATAGATTATACTATTCGAAAGTTAAATTAAGTAAATTTTACCCAAATACCTCTTCTATCTGTGATAAATGCCTAAACCAAGAAGCAACTATAGCACATTCTTTTGTTTTTTGTATAAAAATCCAAACATTTTGGAATGAAATTTTTGAAATTTTCACTAAATTATTAAAAATAAAACTGAAACCGAATGCAGAACTGATTATTTTTGGAACAATAGAAGCAAGTTTGGAGCTGACCGATTCAAAGGAGTTTTCTTAATTATGGCTTAATAACAGCAAAAAAACGTATACTGAAATTTTGGAAAAATTCTCCCACGCCAACGACAAAAATGTGGACTTCTAATATGTCGGAATTGTTACACCTAGAAGATATGAGATTCCTCTTAGCAGGTAAACCAGACCAATTCCAAAAGATTTGGTCTCCATTTATCGACTTATTACAAACATAGGGTGCAACAAAATGTTGATAATAAATGGTTTCAGGACCTGGCGAGGGGTGAGTAAAGATGAAGTAGGTACATCCCTTTTATCTTGTCCTATCTTATCTTATTTTTTCTTTTTTCTTTTTCCTCCTTTTGGTTTTTCTCTTTTTCTTTTTCTTTTATTTTAAAACTATTTCTTGTGGTTTAGGTCCATATGGGTGTTCCTGGACCACTCTTTCAATCACTCACTTACTACCTTTACTAACTCTTTCTATCATTTTCTCTTATTAAAGTTTAAAATAAGAAGTGGTACAAGAAAAGTATAAACTTAAGTTATTGCAGATTACTGTAATGTACAATACTTCTAATAAAATAAAAAATAAAAAAAATAATTTTGTTTTTTATTGTATTACTGATTATTTGTGTGTTCCTGTGTTAATGGGCCTGTAAAGCTGCAGCAAGTAAGAATGTCATTGTTCCATTGCCAATACATATGATAATTAAACTCCTGACTCTTGACTTGAAAAGTGACTGGAAATTTCTACATGAACAAGAGGAAGTGGACTGGACTTTGTTGCCTTCCCTCACAGCAGGAACCATTGTGGGGGGATGTTTTTATGTTTTATGTTAAATTCTTTAATGTTGTGTTTTATTTTTCGTGTGCTGCAGATGGCTCGGAAAACATGGCTGCTGGAGGTGAGAGTGAACGCTGGTGCGATTGGCTGCCGGTGCTCTCTCTCCGAATTGTGTGTTGTTGCTGTATGTTGCTGTATTGTCTTCAGGCTGAACGGCATTCGCAGCCATTCGAAAAGGCCGAACGGGGTGATGGTGGCTGTCTTAGGGACGTCGTGCGGATGGACCGGGATCTGGTTATAACCCCGGATCAGGTCAACCTTCGAATAGAAAGTAGCGCATTCCAAGTGCGCTGTGAAGTCCTGAATTAGGGGGCACTTGGTACTGGTCTGCGGTGGTCACAGCGTTCAAACACCTGTAATCACCTCAAGGTCTCCAGGCCCTGGACGCTTTAGCAACCATATGGAGAGGGGAAGCCCAAGGGCTATCCGATGGTCGCACGATGCCCATGTCCTCCATCAGCTGGAATTCGTTGCGGGCGATGCGCAGTTTGTCAGGCGGGAGGTGGCGCGCGGGCGTGAACAGGTGGCCCCTTGGTGGGAATATGGTGGACCACGCCGTGACGAGGTGCGGCCACATTGAACCGGGGCATAAGCAGCTCGGCGAACAGGGCTGCGAAATGTTCTAGCACCTCCGCTACATCGCTGGGTTGCTGTTGGGGTGTTAACGGGTTACGCAGCTCGGCGGGGCTTACAGTAGGTCCGACAACGGGACCTTCCGACCACCCCGCACGTCGACGAGAAGGTAGAGCACGCGCAAGAAATCGGCGCCCAAGATCAGTTGGGCGACATCAACAACGGTAAACTTCCACCTGTACAGGCGGGAGTCGAAATCTAAGTCAAGGGTCCGCGTGCCGTATGTAAGGATGTCGCTTCCATTAACGGCCAAAAGGACGGATCCTACCTTACTGGCGCGGGTATCTCGAGCGTTCGGCGGCAGAATGCTGGCGATGGCACCGGAGTCAACGAGGAAACGGTGGCCAGAGTGTAGGTCACGGACATAGAGGCGTTCGTTCAGGCCGATCGCGGTTGCCTTTATGGGCGATCAGCCTAGGCATTTCCCTGATACGAGCAGGGGCTTCGGCATCGTTGGGCCTACGCGCCGTAACGAAGGTGGTAGTAGCACCAGCGATGTCTGCTGTACCCGTCCTACTGCTGTGGCAGATCCTCGGAGGTGGCCGATGACTGGCCTTCCTCCCGTTGTCTGCTAGGCTGCACCCTGGCAGTGGCTACTGGGCGGACAAAAGAACAAGCATCATGCCTCCCGGTGGTCCACAACTCGTCGGCTCTCTCTGCGAGCTGCTGGGGGTCACTGAAGTCAGCTCCCGCGAGCATTAACCGGACCTCATCGGGCATCTGCTCCAGGAAAGCTTGCTCAAAAAGCAAGCACGGCCGGTGCCCATCCATGTGGGCCAACATCTTCGCCATGATGGTGGAGGGCCACCGATCGCCCATCCCATCCATGTGCAGGATCTTCGCCGCCCTGTCTCAGCGGCTGAGCCCGAAGGTGTGTAACAATAGGGCCTTCAGACCCTCATACTTCGCCAACGCCGGCGGATCCCGCAGGTATGGCAGCAACCTTGAGGCCGACTCCTGCGGTAGGGCTCCTACGAAGTGGAAATACATCGTCTCGTCCGCGACGATCCGTTGCAGGTGAAACTGAGCCTCCACATGGGCGATCCAAACCTGCGGCTGATCTGGCCAAAATATGGGCAGCCTGAACCTAGGTAAGTCCTGCTGGGCGCCATTTGAGTCTGCTGGAAAATAATTTTCTTCCATCCTCTGCTTTGACAACGGTCAAACCTGTCGGGGTCACCAATTTAGTGGAATGAGAGACAAACTACCGTTTTCTCGAACGATATTTATTCCTATCACGTTCTCTGGTACCACAGGTCTAACAAACGCGACTGGCCACAACGGTGGTCGTCGAACAACTGACGCGGGAAATAGAAAACCTCGCGAAAACCCCGACCCCTCCCGGGTCACGTGCTCACGGCTTCCGACTGCCGGGCTCGATATTGGTGCACACCAGCAGGTGCCGCTACAGTGTATTATTATTATTAAAGTAAAGATCAGTCACCAACCTGACATGATTTAAAGAGATAGCCGCCATAAATCAACAATTGCTCATTTATAGCCTATGTTACTTCGACTTCTTGTGATACTTCAGAAAATGCCCAATATTGTAAAAGAACTGAATAAGGGTATATCCAAATTAAAATACAATCTTCATGGAGGAAAAGCTGATTAGCTGTTTCAATGTTGTTCTTCTTCTTTGTACTACAGCCTATTATGATTATCGATTCCAATTACTTCAACAAAGTTCCTCTTTAATATTGTGTAAAATGTCTCAGATCTTGCATCCACTGGTAGACAAAGGAAATTAATGTGGAAGACTAATACTGTTGTTCTTCGCACAACACATACTAGCTTAATGAGTTAATCAGTGAATTGCATCTTCCACATATGTTATAAATCTATGCATCAAACTAAGACTACCAATTTATTATAGTTGGAGAATTTATATTCAGCTGTTTCTTAAGGAAGTCTCACAAACAAACTTGGATTGAGCTGGGTATTGACAGTTCCATGTGAAAATGTGGAATACCTGCCGGTGAATTCCCAGCTGTGGTCCACATGATGTCCATTTGCAGATCAGGAGGAGAGCTGAACATTAGGACTTTGGGCAGAAGAGCTGAGCTGCTCCTTTAGACTTTAGACATCATTTCACTTCAGGCTTGAGATACAGCGTGGGAAATGGCTCTTCGGCCACTGAAACCAGCGATCGTCCCTGTACTCTAACATTATCTTACACACTGGGGACAATATACCATTTTTACCGAAATTAACCTACAAACCTGTACATCTGTGGAATGTGGGAGGAAACCTGGAGAAAATTCACCAGATCACAAGAACATACAAACTCAGCATAGACAAGCACCCATAGTCAGGATCAAACCTTGGTGTCTGGTTCTGCAAGGCAGCAATGCCACCGCTGCACTACCGTGCTGCCCATATAACATGTAAAATTATTATAGGTCACTAATATCAATAAACTGCCCTCAACTGTCCAAAGAACACATGGGTGTAAAGGGACGGTTCATTTCTTTGAGGATATCGGTCTGTTTGCAGCTTGTGCACCATTCCTTACGACAGTACCCACTATAGTTTCAGCAAATAAGCCATCAGTTTCTTGCAGATTCTGGCTGAGGTTTTAGAGACTCATGTTCCCAGTTCACACGGCTATCAAAATGCCATCCGCAACCTCACATCAGCTCTCCTTAACCCGTTAAAGTTAACTCATTGAGTGGTCGTGAAATGAAAGGAAGCCATTTATTATGACTAATTTAAAATTAATCAGCTTGAATACATCTGCCACGACTGTTTTAAAGCTGCTTCTCCTACAACATTCTCAGAAGTTGCAATGTTCTTCCACATAGGATAAAGGGGGAACTTAGAATGTAACAGAGATAGCCATGGGGAGGAGGTCATTAGCATTAGCAGATTTACTGCAAGAATATATTTGCAAACACTGAACCATTGACATTGACAGATCCCTGACATCTCTGGTCGCAGATGTTCTTGAGGTCCTCCTTTCTCAGTTGCTTTTTCCTCATCTCATACATATTTCAACTACATGAGGAAGGTCATAAGGACTTTAGCAGCAGAGTTTGTTTCCTTCTATGGCAGAGGATACCAGAAGGAGCGTGAAAGAGATATTCCAGGAAAAAAAAGAGTTTCTAATGGTCTAAGGCAGGGATGGGGAACCTTTTCATGTTGGAATGCCGCATTAAGTTAGCTGTAATCTAATACGGCCGCATCCAAGAAACTTCAATTAGATATACTTCAAAATGTACATTATTTTGTAAAAATCTAACTACTATGTACTAACTTCAAGAAAAAGAAAAAAAAAAGTTAATTCTACAGTTAACTAACCTTTTAATGACTTTGTTGTGACTGCTTTTTGTGGGAAAGCATTTGAATATTTGGTTGCCACATGGAGGTACGCAGTTTTAGCTGATCTTCTAGATGGGTATCCATCATTTGTGACCTTAAGGGCATCTTGATTTGGGTTAGGTAGGAGAATGTAGATTCGCAGCAATAAGTGGTTGAAAAGCAAGAAAGCATTTTTCGTGCATGTTGCCAAAGACGTGGGTATTCTATTGCATTTTTCCATATTTCAATTGGATCTTTCTTTGCGTCAAATAAGAACTTTAAAATGTCATCTTCTGAGACCTCAATCAATTCCATCTATAGTTCTTTAGGAGCCTTGGAGACATCAACTAGGTGAGGTTGAAATGCTAATTTGAGTGTGATGTCATGATTCTCAAAGTCAGTGAACCTTTCACTGTATTCTTTAATTAATAAGTCTATAACAGCTGCGTGATTTGCATGAATCCTCCTGCTCATCAATGACCTTCGCTAACTGGGGAAAATGTTCATCCGAAATTTCATTTTGAAGAAGAGTTTTGAAAAAAGATAGCTTTTTTTTCAAAATGCTTGGATTTTTTGCCACATATCATATATAGACTTAGTTTTACCTTGCAAAGAAACATTCAAGTCATTTTGCTTTGATATGATATCACACAGAAATGCAGTATTTTTATAGAAATCTTCTTTCAATATTTCACATTTCTGATTTCCTTCTTCATGAAATGTAACTATCTGTTCTCACAAAGATAAAAGTTTTGCTAACACGTGTCCCTGCGATAGCCAACGCACTTTACAAACGGAAAGCCACGTGCACCGCTATCAAAAGTTGATAATACTGAAGACTGGACGGCCAGCGGACTCTCCCCGACATTTTCCCTCTCGTCAACCAGCCTCGGGCGGTGGTGCCGCCAGTCAGGCAGGTAGGTTAACGTACATTCTAGAGTAAGATTAGAACTATAACAGGTGTTAAAATAGCCCCCATGACTTACTAATGTTTTAATTGTGGCCGTCAGTCGGGGAGGATTATTTCATTGAATCTTCTTTTACTCTTTGGTATTTTAAATACGTTCATTTTGAGATTAAAATAAAAATAATAAAAGACAAACAAAAACATATTAATAAAAATAAAAGGATTTGTTCTACAAAATTTTGATTCATTCAAAAGGCCGCACTTAATGGCCTAGAATGCCGCATGCGGCCTTAAGGCTGCAGGTTCCCCACCCCTGGTCTAAGGAGTCATCGATCACATCAAGATTGCATTGAAGTCTAACCAGAGGCAAAGTGGAAATCGGCTACTCAGTGTACATCTTATATGGGTTCATAGCCAGATGATAACAATCGAAAACCACTAACAACTGGAGACAGGGCTGATATCTTCACATTACAATTGTTTTCATGCCTGGTGTTAACACAAAGGCTGGTAAATTGGAGGCAACAGATATCCTCTGTCCCCGCTTGTCCAAATGATGTCCTAACACAAGAGAGAAATGGAGAAATATTCATAGCTATGTTGTCACATGCAAAATGATTAATTGGACAAATTGTGTCCAAAGATGTTTGTGCCTTTGCATAATGTTTTGCACCATTTGCCCAAAGATAAATGGTGCCCAAATTAGGTTCCTTCGGCAACGTCTTAAAAACAATGACTCGTTCTATTTTCCTGTTAATGCCGACTATTTAATATAGTAAAAGCTTCTTAAGCCATTGCACAACAAAGTTATCACCAAAAATGTCCAATTAGCGCTGCTGGAATGAGTGGGGAGTGGATATTGGTTGCTGGGTGCAGTGAGATAGGATTCATTTTCCTGCTGAATCCAGATTCATCCATATGTTAAAGAGAGGATTTTGACTGGACTACAAATCTACAAAATGCACCACTGTTGTCAAATCTTTCAATGAGCGTCCTTTGAAAACCTGTTAATCCTTGTCATCATGGTGTTCAACACCATCCATGCCATTAATGTTTGCATGCACTATCAATGCCTTGTGACACCCAACAAACACCCATTGTACAAAATAATAGTCAGTGCCATTCTGAATTCTGTGCTAATCCAAGTACTAATCCAAAACATTGGAATTGAACTATCCTATCATTTGTTAAGAATAGAGCAATCATGCAGAGGATAGGCATAAAGCAATGAACAAAAGATACAGCAGACTTGTTTTCCTGAGAAACTGCAGTCTTGTCACAGTACAATACATGTTCGTTCCACTCTACCACTAGTGCGACTACGTAATATAGGAAGTGAGTGTTAATATGAAGTGTTCAGTAGGGTGGAGTTAGTGGTAGTACATTACTCTGATTGGTTCACATGCAATAACCAATCTACATCCTTCCCTGTAGAGGAAAGAGTTGGTAGTCAGTTGTTAGAATACGTGTGGTTAAACATACTCGCCGTATCTGTCCGGCGGTCTACTAACCCGACCCGAGCCCGTGCGGACAAACCCCTCCCCCTCCGTTCCGGAAGAGTTAGTAGGGCTGGGTGGTGGAGAACCTGAGAATGAGAACGCAGCCGGGGAACCTGGAGATGAATGGCAGGGCAAGCATGCAGGACCAGGGGCACTGGGGAGTGGGGGAGCCGAACGTCACGGGGAATGCATGCTAGGGTCAGGGGGTCGTGGATGGACAACAGCAGCAGGCGTCTTGAAAACCAACGGCGGGGCATGAGGACCGGGAGGAGCTGGTCGCGGCTCAGTCACGGGCAGATGTTGACGGCTGCATCGGTACAGAGCACCATTGACGTTGACAAGGTAGGAACGAGTTTCCTTGGATAGTCCCTCAACGAAACCCAGTCTGGTATGTCCAACTGCAGTCTGCAGATGAACCACTTGATCTTGCAGCAACGGTTTAAGTGGTTTGCTCGACTTGTCATATGAGCGCTTCTGGACATCATGTTTCTCCTGAATACGCTTCTGGACCGCAGCTGGTTTGAGCACCTGTGGCTTCAGCTGTTGCTGAGCAATGGGGAGCTGGGACCTTGTTGTGCGAGAAATCAGGCGCTGGGCAGGAGAGTCCAGGACACAATCCCTGGAGATGTTTCTTAGGTTTAACAGATCTAGATAGACATTGGATTTGGCAAGATGTGAATGTTCCATTAGCTGCTTTGCGCTCCTGACAGCACGCTCCGCGAGGCCGTTCGATTGAGGGTATTCGGGGCTGCAGGTGACATGCTGAAAGTTCCATTGTCTTGCAAAGTATCTAAATGCTTGGCTGGTGAATTGTCTTCCGTTGTCAGTTTGCAATCGAACCGGTACACCGAATACAGAAAAATGTCTCTGAAGCTTTTGTATCACCATCTCAGATGTAATGGTAGGTAGCAGATCAAGTTCAAACCAATTGGAATAGGAATCGACTAGAACTACGTAGTGTTTGCCGTGCCATTCGAAAATGTCCGCAGCGAGGGAAGTCCAGGGTAGTGCTGGAGCGGGTTATTGCAGGAGAGGCTGTTTCTGTTAGTGGGGTGCCAAGCTGTTGCAAGTGGAGCAGGATGCTGTTTTTTCACGTATGTATTTAACCATTCCTGGCCAATAAAACATGCTTTGGGCACGGGTAAGCGTGCCCTCAGTACCTGGGTGGCCGTTGTGGACGTTTTTGTAGTATTCCTCCTGCAGGGATGGCCAAGATTGACTGGCAATTAGTTCTAAAAGGGTTGAAGGTGGATATGCAATGGAAGGCATTTAAAGACTGCATGGATGAACTACAAAAAATGTTCATCCCAGTTTGGCAAAAGAATAAATCAGGGAAGGTAGTGCATCCGTGGATAACAAGGGAAATCAGGGATAGTATCAAAGCAAAAGATGTTGCGTACAAATTAGCCAGAAAAAGCAGCATACCAGAGGACTGGGAGAAATTCAGAGACCAGCAGAGGAGGACAAAGGGCTTAATTAGGAAAGGGAAAATAGATTATGAAAGGAAACTGGCAGGGAACATAAAAACTGACTGCAAAAGTTTTTATAGATATGTGAAGAGAAAGAGATTAGTTAAAACAAATGTAGGTCTCTTGCAGTCAGAAACAGGTGAATTGATCATGGGGAACAAGGATATGGCGGACCAATTGAATAACTACTTTGGTTCCGTCTTCACTAAGGAAGACATAAATAATCTGCCGGAAATAGCAGGGGGCCGCGGGTCAAAGGAGATGGAGGAACTGAGTGAAATCCAGGTTAGTCGGGAAGTGGTGTTGGGTAAATTGAATGGATTAAAGGCCGATAAATCACCAGGGCCAGATAGGCTGCATCCCAGAGTACTTAAGGAAGTAGCTCCAGAAATAGTGGATGCATTAGTGATAATTTTTCAAAATTCTTTAGATTCTGGAGTAGTTCCTGAGGATTGGAGGGTAGCAAACGTAACCCCACTTTTTAAGAAGGGAGGGAGAGAGAAAACGGGGAATTACAGACCAGTTAGTCTAACATCGGTAGTGGGGAAACTGCTAGAGTCAGTTATTAAAGATGGGATAGCAGCACATTTGGAAAGTGGTGAAATCATTGGACAAAGTCAGCATGGATTTACGAAAGGTAAATCGTGTCTGACGAATCTTATAGAATTTTTCGAGGATGTAACTAGTAGAGTGGATAGGGGAGAACCAGTGGATGTGTTGTATCTGGACTTTCAGAAGGCTTTCGACAAGGTACCACATAAGAGATTAGGATACAAACTTAAATCACACGGTATTGGGGGTTCAGTATTGATGTGGATAGAGAACTGGCTGGCAAACAGGAAGCAAAGAGTAGGAGAAAACGGGTCCTTTTCACAATGGCAGGCAGTGACTAGTGGGGTACCGCAAGGCTCAGTGCTGGGACCCCAGCTATTTACAATTTATATTAATGATCTGGACGAGGGAATTGAAAGCAACATCTCCAAGTTTGCGGATGACACTAAGCTGGGGGGCAGTGTTAGCTGTGAGGAGGATGCTAGGAGACTGCAAGGTGACTTGGATAGGCTGGGTGAGTGGGCAAATGTTTGGCAGATGCAGTATAATGTGGATAAATGTGAGGTTATCCACTTTGGTGGCAAAAACGGGAAGGCAGACTATTATCTAAATGGTGGCCGATTAGGAAATGGGGAGGTGCAGCGAGACCTGGGTGTCATGGTACACCAGTCATTGAAAGTAGGCATGCAGGTGCAGCAGGCAGTGAAGAAAGCGAATGGTATGTTGGCCTTCATAGCAAGAGGATTTGAGTATAGGAGCAGGGAGGTTCTACTGCAGTTGTACAGGGTCTTGGTGAGACCACACCTGGAGTATTGCGTACAGTTTTGGTCTCCAAATCTGAGGAAGGACATTATAGCCATAGAGGGAGTGCAGAGAAGGTTCACCAGACTGATTCCTGGGATGTCAGGACTTTCATATGAAGAAAGACTGGATAGACTTGGCTTATACTCGCTAGAATTTAGGAGATTGAGAGGGGATCTTATAGAAACGTACAAAATTCTTATGGGGTTGGACAGGCTAGATGCAGGAAGATTGTTCCCGATGTTGGGGAAGTCCAGGACAAGGGGTCACAGCTTAAGAATAAGGGGGAAATCCTTTAAGACCGAGATGAGGAAAAACGTTTTCACACAGAGAGTGGTGAATCTCTGGAACTCTCTGCCACAGAGGGTAGTTGAGGCCAGTTCATTGGCTATATTTAAGAGGGAGTTAGATGTGGCCCTTGTGGCTAAAGGGATCAGGGGGTATGGAGAGAAGGCAGGTACGGGATACTGAGTTGGATGATCAGCCATGATCATATTGAATGGCGGTGCAGGCTCGAAGGGCCGAATGGCCTACTCCTGCACCTATTTTCTATGTATCTATGTATCTATGAATCACAATTTTGTAGCCCTTGACGATGATCCCATCTTGTATCACCAGTTCATCGCGAACTAAGAAGAATGGCTGTACCTCTAGTGGTGTGCTGGATCATTTCGTAGGCCAGCCCCGTTTGATAATGGAGGAGAGCAGCTGCAGCGTTCTGTCAGCAGCTGTGTGCTCCGCAAGGTGAAGCAGACATTCCGTTGGGACAAAATCGACTTTAAGCACAGCGAGCTCGTCACATTCAAAGGGGTGTTGTTCACAGGACGCCCGTGGCGCTCGAGAGTGTCAGTGATGAGCATATCTTTGCCCTTTTTGTAGACAATCTGGAAATCAAAGCGCTGGAGCTGCATCATCATGCACTGTAATCGTGCAGGCGCTGCGTGAATAGGCTTATTCAGGATGGTGACCAGGTGTTGGTGGTCGGTTTCAATTGTAAAAGTCTGCCCGAAGATATAATCTCTGAACAACCATGGTGGAGACCCAGTCTGTGGGTTCACTTATTTCAGCCAGTACCCCCATGGACACCATGTGTCTAAGATCGGCTTGAATTCTGTCACGCGGTGGGGAGTACGCGATGGGGAGTACGCGGTGGGGAGTACGAATTGCTGGGACAACATCATGGTCAATAGTAATCTTGCATGTTATTGGCAATTTGCCCAGTTTGTCGTCAAACAAATCCTGATAGACTTGCTTCGGTTCGTTAGACAGGCTCAGCTTGTGAACCGCGCGTCCGAAGGAAACCAGTCCCAGGTCTTGGCACGCATGGATTCCTAACAAAGTCTCAGAGTTTGATTTCACAACATTAAAAAATCAGGTTTTTAGCGATATTGTCCACTACACACTTGAAATCAGCTTTTCCGAGAGGGTGCAGAACCTCTCCCCCGTAGGCGTGCAAGGTGGAGGAATCCTTAGCCAAGGTCTCATTATTCCTTATCTTGTTGTAGACTTTCAGGGACATTACATTCAAGCGCACCCCCGTGTCCAATTTAGCTTGTAGAGACTTGTTATTAATGTGCACAATAACGGAAGGGTCCAGAAGCTTACCAGATGTGCGTAGGAAAGTGTGAAGAGTAGACTCGTCTTGTGATCTAATTGTCTCTGTGTCGTGGGCGGCTTCAAACTGTTCAAGGGAATCAAAGAATGTTGGGTCTTGCTGCAGCAGGTGGAGATTAGACTCTGACTTCGCATTACAGTTCCCACGGTCAGACATGCCGCTAACGATCTTATCGCGTATTAACTCATTGGTTATCTCACCAAAGCCACATCGCGGGGCCATGTACTTTAAATCACAAATGAAACGTTCCACAGGCTCATCTGGAAGCTGGTGTCGTGCAAAAAACTTAGCTCTTTCTAGAATGCGGTTAGATGGTATGTCACATAACTCACGGAATTTTCGTAGCAGCACAATTGGGTTGCACGCCATCTCAGCTGGGACCAGCACCTGGCCATTCACGTCTAGTACAGGTGGCGCAAAGTTGAAGGTCTGTGCGCGAATCATGGCCTCTGGTCCAGCCTGGTTGTGCAAGAGAGATGCCTTGACTTCGTCTGGGTTATTGCGATGGGCGATATTGATGTAGTGCTCGTAGTTAATCTCGAAGAGCCTCCATCGCTCGCCTATGTCTGTATCAAAGATTAAGATTAGCTGGGCTGGCTTTTGGCATGAGTGAGCTATCGTAGCAAAAGGTCAAATCAATAAAATACAAATAAAACCCGATAAACGGACGCAGTGGGTAGTTTCCAGCTTTCTGATACCATGTAAACAAGTGTACAGACATTGTATGGTGTTTAAGTCAGCTTTAATCATCAGTCATAGTGTCACAGTACAATACATGTTAGTTCCACTCTACCACTAGTGCGACTACGTAATATAGGAAGTGAGTGTTAATATGAAGTTTTCAGTGGGGCGGAGTTAGTGGTAGTACATTACTCTGATTAGTTCACATGCAATAACCAATCTACAGTCATCAAATGAATTCCTTATTGGAAATATGGAAGGTAAGATAAAAATAAATCTTTGCTTTGTATACTCATGTACGGCCTGGTAATCTTTTGATGAAGATACCAGCAGACGTAAGGTGACTTAATCATTGTTGGCAGTTATGGACAGAATGAACAACCATTTGTTGTGGTGTGAAGATCAAGTTAATAACTGTGTTGAGAAATGTACATCACAATGTTATTCATCCATCTCCAGTTTTAACACACATGTCTTGTATGGCAACTGACTTACAAGTACAATTGTAAAAAATGTCAAGAATTTCTAAAAGGTATTGCACAATTGCCACAATTGTGCAGCTACAGGCAGCAATGTCTCTGTTGTCATTTAATATTTTGTATAATTTCAATAAGACGTATTATTTCAGTTTAGGATAGTAATGCTACAATTTGATGTCATGGTTTTCCCACTTGCTTTATCTCGCTACTCTTTTCACTTCCACACAACATAAAATGATCCTTGTTTATTTTTGTTCAGCATCATTTTGATTCTGCGCTCTAAAACCCGCACCCAGGGAACCATGTATTCCCTGGCCAAGCTATCTGGTTTATGTTTCACCACTTGCAATGAGTTGAAACAAGCTATGTTGTTATAGTAATAATGGTGCTATAACAACATAGCTTGATTTAAGGTTTAATTACTGCAGCAGTAACAGTGCACAACCAAAGCACCTGTATTGTCCACCTGAGGTCTCTCCTAAAAAAAACCTGGTGGAAAGGTTGGAGATTTATGCAAGTTTTGTTTAATAGCCATTGTGCTATTGATAACAAATCACATTTTATAGATGCTTATGTAAAATGTATCTAAAATGCCTATATAAATTATAAATATTATATATATGCACCAACCTGTCTTCCTTGGTGGCATGGCAGTGAAGAGAGTTACAGCTTCAAATTCCTGGGCATATATATCTCTGAAGATCTGTCCTGAACCTAGCACATTGACGCATTCACAAAGAAAGCTCATCAGTGCCTCTACTTCCTTAGAAGATTGTGGAGAATCGGTATCGACAAATACTCTGTCGAACACTTACAGGCGCACAGCAGTGAGCGTTCCGACTGGTTGCATCACAGCCTGGTTCAGCAACTCAAACACACAACAAAGAAGGAGACTACAATGAGCGGTGGACACTGCCCTGTCCATCACGTATTAATTTCCTACAATCAAAAGGATCATCGATAGGAGGTGCTGCCTTAAAAAGGAAGCCAGCATCATCAGACCCAAATGTCATTTTATTTATATTAGAATCCTGTTTCTGTTTTTCCATGGCAAGTTATGTTATTTGAACCCTTCAATTATGCCGTTGTATCCTCTGTACATTGAATGTCTAATTTGGACGAAATGGTTGTATCTGTGGTTAGTCAGCCCTACACTGGACAAATAGATGTACTCTATTCAGATTGTAACTTAACCTTTGAATCAAGAATGTTTTATGTTGCATAATAAAGTGAATGATGCAATGATTGAATCATACAAAAATTGTAATTTGAAACAGCTGGAAGCTAAAATGACCAATCCATTTGGCTCACAAATCATTTCATGACAGACTGTGTTATGAGACTGCGATACAATAAATTTAATATTTGAAATAAACAATTTTCCAAGTATTGTAAGTTTGCCTTTACTTCTGGGAAAACAATTCTGCATGCGCATTTGTAAATATGTTATAAAATATGAGGTTAAATGAACATACTTCCTTTCTGTTGTATTACTTTGTGCAACAATTTTGCACGGTTGTTAACTCTTCAAATAATAAACTTTATCTAAATCATATGATGATAATGAATAAAAGCATAATGTAACTGCAGGATTATATTGTCACTAAAACATTGTTAATATTGGAAACGTTTCTATTCAAAGAAAAATATAGGTGCAATAGAGATGGTTGAGGATTGTGCTACAGTAACAGAATGTAAATTGAAATGTCACTGTGCACTATGTTTTATTGTTTATTTGTGCCTATTCATATGAATGGTTCATGCAAAATATATTTAGATAATATAATTGCCTAGCTTCTATGATGTTCTTTCCAGGATTCACCATGTGTAGATGAACATATTGAAACCACTCCAACACTTGGAACAGATGCCACTGATGCACCGATACCTAATATAATGCCGGACCTTGAACCCTTTGACAAGCTAAAATTCAAATGTGCAATCATAAAGTCTGAAAAATATACATCTTCTAGATGCGCTGGGACGAAAGTGGTGTTTCGGGTCTCACAACATCAGACACCCTCACCCAGACGACCCAGCCAGGGTTGATCAGGCCCCGACTTGTGTCCCAGCAGCAACTGCCCATGGATCAGCCATCTTAATAACTACTCTGCAGGGGTTGGGAGATTCTAGTGCATGGAGGGACTGGGCTCTGTGGGGTGAGTCCTGGCCGGGCTCCTCCTGTGTCTCACCAGATTCAAAGCCTGTGCGCCGCACCTCTTTCTCCTTCTCTGAGCATTTCATTCTCGCCTGATGGATTTTAGGCGAAGTGGGCTCTCAGAGGAATTGATTTCTCCAGCAACAATTGTTAAAATTGATTACTAAATCCTGGTTGTTCTTTGCAGAAACCAGAATCTATATGTTGGAGGAATAGTTGAGGAGAAAGATCTTTTGAGGTTTCAGATCAAGAGTTGCTGTAATAAGACGAATGAATTGTCCATAATAGAAGAAGCAAAAGAACAACTCACATCATACATTTTAATCTTAAAATTTATAAAATTGGATCTAATTGCCTGAAATAGCACACTCAGGAATGTAGCATAATTTTGCTAAACTTTCAAACATGAGCTTTGCCAATCAAAAACATCCCATAGTTTTCTTATTTATCTCTTCTGCAAATGCATTTTGAAGATCCAAATATACCATAACTTCACGTTCACTTAGCATTTGGGAAATAATTTGATTTGATTCATAAATCCCCTACTAATGCATGTTTTTGAACCATGCATTTGCATCTGTTGTCAAAATTCATCATATAAGTCCTGTGGTGGTTGAGCATCACATTTTTACGAGAGTTGTCTTAGATTGCTACTTGTATTTGTATTTTAGCATAAATCAAAATGTATAAAAAGAAAGTTATTACTTTCTGAACTGGTTCTCCAAGTCTTTTGAATGCAACCATCAACAGTTTCTCGTGAAGGCAGATGGCATAACATTAGATGAAGCTAGAACTGGATTAGATCAGGAAATTGCTCAGTCTCTGTATTAACATAAATTTACCAAGCAATATTTATAATCATATTCAGGTTGTTTCAGTATTCCAGCAGCTTGTGTTGTCTGACTTAAAACAGACCAACTCCTTCTTACTCCAGTACTTGAGCACACCTTTTGTGGAGAGATTATTTCTTGAATCTTCAAAAGCAAACTCTGAAACTTTTAAGAAAACATTCAAAATCTGAAAGATACCTCACAGCGTGTCTCTAGCAAAATCAAAATTTGTGTTTTTTAACACCTAGGATGCATTACACTGGCACATATTTTTAAATAATTAAAAATATTATTTAATTACAAAATATCTAAAACTTGCCATTCCTTCATAGGTTCAGGTCCAGTTCAGAAAATAATAAGTTTTCTTTTTATACTTCTCGACTTCTGCTAAAATACAAATGAATTCCCCCCAAGGTGTCTGCAGCCAATAAGAATCTTCAGTAGTCTTCATTTATTATTTAATAATTGATCAAGGTTCATCCCAGATTCCACACTATTGTTAAAAGCAAGGCAAATCTGCTGACCATTGCAGTTTAGCGTGCAACAAATTGCCGTTTCTTACGCTCTACTGCCACCAGAAGAGGTTTGCTAGTTTGTTGGCAATGCTGAGGCTGACAAGACAATTCAAGACAAGACAATAGACTTCTGACCGACATCCACTATAAACCCACTGACTCCCCTGGCTATCTAGACTACATTTCTTCCCACCCTGCTTCGTGTAAGGACTCCATCCCCTACTCCCAATTCCTCCGTCTACGCTGCATCTGCTCCCAGGATGAGGTTTTCCACACCAGAGCATCGGAAATGTCCTCATTCTTCAGGGAACGGGGGTTCCCCTCCCCTACTATAGATGAGGCTCTCACTAGGGTCTCTTCAACACCCCGTAACACTGCTCTCTCTCCCCATCCCCCCACTCGTAACAAGGGCAGAGCCCCTCTAGTCCTCATCTTCCACCCCACTAGCCATCACATACAACAAATAGTCCTCCGTCATTTTCGCCACCTCCAACGTGACCCCACCACTTGCCACATCTTCCCATCTCCCCCCCTGCCTGCTTTGTCAAAAACCACTCCCTCCGTAACTCCCTGGTCAATTCTTCCCTTCCCACCCGTACCACCCCCTCCACGGGCACTTTCCCTTGCAACCGCAGGAGATGCTACACTTGTCGCTTTACCTCCCCCCTCGACTCCATTCAAGGACTCAAGCAGTCGTTCCAGGTGCGACAGAGGTTCACCTGCACCTCCTCCAACCTCATCTATTGTATCCGCTGCTCTAGGTGTCAGCTGATCTACATCGGTGAGACCAAGCGTAGGCTTGGCGATCGTTTCGCCAAACACCTCCGCTCGGTCCGCATTAACCAACCTGATCTCCCTGTGGCTCAACACTTCAACTACCCCTCCCATTCCGAATCTGACCTTTCTGTCCTGGGCCTCCTCCATGGCCAGAGTGAGCACTACCGGAAATTGGAGGAGCAGCACCTCATATTCCACTTGGGCAGTCTGCACCCCAGCGGCTTGAACATTGACTTCTCCAATTTCCGGTAGCCCTTGCTGTCTCCTCCCCTTCCCAGCTCTCCCTCAGCCCTCAGGCTCCTCCTCTTCCTTTCTTCTTCCCGCTCCCCCCCCCACCCTGCATCAGTCTGAAGAAGGGTTCCGGCCCAAAACGTTGCCTATTTCCTTCGCTCCATAGATGCTGCCGCATCTGCTGAGTTTCTCCAGCACTTTTTCTACCCAAGACAATACAAAATTAACAGGTGTGAGATGAGTGTGACACTTAGAAAAGGAATGCATCTGCATGCCGTTCCCATGTTTTAAAAGCATTCTCACTAAATGACAAGATGCATCGTAATGCAGATAGAGAGTGAATATGAGTTGTCACAGTCTTCAAGAGGCGATAAAGTGTAGTTGAATGGAAGGATGCATTGCAAATGTGTTTGCCCTGGATTAAAAAGAGTGTGAAGAAAAACTCTGGACTATGAGGCATAGGTTTGAGAAAGTTTACATATTGTTTATAGTGTTCATTAGGGGTAAGTAAAAACATAGAAACATAGAATATAGGTGCTGGAGTAGGACTTTTGCCACTTCGAGCTAGCACTGCCATTCAATATGATCATGGCTGATCATCTAATATCAGTACACCATTCCTGCTTTCTCCCCATATCCCTTGATTCCTTTAGCCCTAAGAGCTAAATCTAACCCTCTCTCGAAAACATCCAGTGAATTGGCATCCACTGCCTTCTGTGGTAGAGAATTCCATAGATTCACAACTCTCTGGGTGAAAAAGTTTTTCCTCATCTCAGTCCTAAATGGCCTACCCCAGGGGAGGGGAACCTGCGGCCTTAAGGCTGCATGCGGCCTTCTAGGCCATTAAGTGCGGCCTTTTGAATGAATCCAAATTTTGTAGAACAAATCCTTTTTATTTTTATTAATATGTTTTTGTTCGTCTTTTATTATTTTTATTTTAATCTTAAAATGAACGTATTTAAAATACCAAAGAGTAAAAGAAGATTCAACGAAATAATCCTCCCTGACTGATGGCCACAATTAAAACATTAGTAAATAATGAGGGCTATTTTAACACCTGTTATAGTTCTAATGCGACTCTAGAATGTACGTTAACCTCCCTGCCTGACTGGCGCCACCAACGCCTGAAGCTGGATGACAAGAGGGAAAATGTCAGGGAGAGTCCGCTGGCCATCCAGTCTTAAGTATTATCAACGTTTGATAGCGGTACACGTGGCTTTCCGTTTGTAAACTGCATTGGCTATCGCAGGGACAGGTGTTAGCAAAACATATATCTTTGCGAGAACAGATAGTTAAATTTCATGAAGAACAGAATCAGCAATGTGAAATATTGAAAGAAGATTTCTATAGAAATACTGCATTTCTGTGTGATATCATGTCAAAGCAAAATGACTTGAATTTTTCTTTGCAAGGTAAAACTAAGTCTATATATGATATGTGGCAATAAATCCAAGCATTTCGAAAAAAAGCTATCTTTTTTCAAAATTCTTCTTCAAAATGAAATTTCGGATGAACATTTTCCTCAGTTAGCGAAGGTCATTGATGAGCAGGAGGATTCATGCGAATCATTTGAAGAATACGCAGCTGTAATAGACTTATTAATTAAAGAATACAACGAAAGGTTCACTGACTTTGAGAATCATGACATCACACTCAAATTAGCATTTCAACCTCACCTGGTACACAAAAATGCTGGAGAAACTCAGCGGGTGCAGCAGCATCTATGGAGCGAAGGAAATAGGCAACGTTTCGGGCCGAAACCCTTCTTCAGACTGATAGGGGGTGGGGAGAAGAAAGGAAAAAAGGAAAAAGGCAGAGGAGGAGCCCGAGGGCTGGGGGAGGGGAGGAGACAACCAGATGGCTGATGAAGGGGAGGGGACAGCAAGGGCTAGCAGAATTGGGAGAATTCAATGTTCAGGCCACCAGGATGTAGACTGCCCAAGCGGAATATGAGGTGCATTTCCTCCAATTTACGGTGTTGCTCGCTGTGGCCATGGAGGAGACCCAGGACAGAGAGGTCAGATACGGAATGGGAGGGGGAGTTGAAGTGCTGAGCCACCGGGAGTTCAGGTTGGTTATTGCGGACCGACCGGAGGTGTTCGGCGAAACGATCGCCAAGCCTCCGCTTGGTCTCACCGATGTAGATCAGCTGGCATCTAGAGCAGCGAATGCAATAGATGAGGTTGGAGGAGATGCAGGTGAACCTCTGTCGCACCTGGAACGACTGCTTGGGTCCTTGAATGGAGTGGAGGGGGGAGGTGAAGGGACAAGTGTTGCATCTCTTGCGGTTGCAAGGGAAAGTACCAGGGGAGGGGGTGGTATGGGAGGGAAGGGAAGAATTGACAAGGGAGTTACTGAGGGAGCGGTCTTTGCGGAAGGCAGACATGGGGGGAGATGGGAAGATGTGGCGAGTGGTGGGTTCACGTTGGAGGTGGCGAAACTGACGGAGGATCACTTGTTGTATGTGACGGCTGGTGGAGTGAAAGGTGAAGACTAGGGGGACTCTGCCTTTGTTGTGAGTGGGGGGATGGGGAGAGAGAGCAGTGTTGCGGGGTATGGCAGAGACCCTGGTGCGAGCCTCATCTATGGTGGAGGAGGGGAACCCCCGTTCCCTGAAGAATGAGGACATTTCAGATGCCCTGGTGTGGAACGCCTCATCCTGGGAGCAGATGCGGCGTAGACGGAGGAATTGGGAGTGGGGGATGGAGTCCTTACAGGAAGCAGGGTGGGAAGAAGTGTAGTCCAGATAGCCATGGGAGTCGGTAGGTTTGTAGTGGATGTCGGTAAGGAGTCTATCACCTGCGATGGAGATAGTGAGGTCAAGGAATGGTAGGGAAATGTCGGAAATGGTCCAGGTGTATTTGAGTGCTGGATGGAAGTTGGTGGTGAAGCGGATGAAGTCAGTCAGTTGTGCGTGGGTGCAGGATGCGGCACCAAAACAATCATCGATGTAGCGGAGGTAGAGGTCGGGGATGGGGCCCTGGTACGCATTGAACAAGGATTGTTCTACGTACCCGACAAAGAGGCAAGCGTAGCTGGGGCCCATGCGTATGCCCATAGCTACGCCTTGTATTTGGAGGAAATGGGAGGAGTCAAATGAAAAGTTATTAAGTGTAAGTACCAGCTCCGCTAGGCGGAGGAGGGTGTCAGTGGCCGGATATAGATTGCTTCTACGGTCGAGGAAAAAACGGAGGGCTTCGAGACCATCCTGGTGGGGGATGGAGGTGTACAGTGACTGGACGTCCATGGTGAAGATGAGGGGGTGAGGGCCTAGAGAGTGGAATGCGCGGAGATGACGGAGAGTGTCTGAGGTGTCTTGAACATAGGTAGGGAGGGATTTAACCAAGGGGGATAGGATGGAGTCGAGGTAGGTGGAGATGAGTTCGGTGGGGCAAGAACAGGCAGAGACAATGGGTCTACCGGGACAGTCAGGTTTGTGGATTTTGGGGAGAAGGTAAAAGCGGGCTGTGCGGGGCTGGGGAACGATGAGGTTGGAGGCTCGTTCGGGCAGGGCGTGGGAGTGGATGAAGTTGGTGATGGTGCTGGAGATGGTGGCCTGGTGCTTGTCAGTGGGGTCATGGTCCAGGGGTAAGTAGGAGGAGGTGTCCGAGAGTTGGCGCGTGGCCTCAGCTTTGTAGAGATCGACGCGCCAGACTACCACGGCACCTCCCTTGTCGGCGGGTTTGATAACCCAATCTAGGTTGTTGCGGAGTGAGTCGATGGCAGTGCGTTCAGGGGGGGAGAGATTGGAGTGAGACAGGGGAGTGGAGAAGTTGAGGCGGTTGATGTCACGGCGGCAGTTTTTAATAAAGAGTTCTAAAGCCGGAATGCTACGAGGGGGGTTCCATGAGGATGGGGTGCGTTGGAGACGGGAAAGGGGGTCATCAGTGGGGAGCGAGGACTCCTTCCCATGGAAGTGAGCTGTGAGGCGGAGGCGACGGTAGAAGCGTTCCAAGTCATGGAGGGCACGGAACTGATTGAGATGGGGACGGAGGGGGACAAAGGTAAGACCTCTGCTGAGGACAGACCGTTCGATGTCGGAGAGGGGGAGGTCGGGGGGGATGGTGAACACCCGGCAGGGATGGGGGTTGGGGCCGGAAGAAGGCAGGTGGGTGGAATGGGGACGAGGCGATGTGTGGTGGGGGGGTGGTGGGTGGTCAGGGGGTGGGGGGGTGAGAGGGCTGTGGTGTGGGTGTGGAACAGAAGTGGTCCCATAGTTGGCGAGGGATGGGGAAGAATCAGTGGAACTAACACGGAGATAACCAGGGCTAGGCAGACTAGCGCTAGGACCCAGTGGAGTCAAACCCCGGAGAGTGGGAGTGAGCAGCGTGGAGGCTTCAGGCCCAGTACAGAGTCCAGTTTGCGGGTGAGGCGACGGCTGCGGGCTGCTGGAGGGAGGTGCAGTGGCGAGGGTCGGCGGACCCGATGGTCGGGGTCCGTGGGCAGTGGAGTCGGGGTCGGTGGGGCTGGAGGGCGTTGCAGTGGCGAGGGTCGGCGGACCGGATGGTCGGGGTCCTCGGGCAGTGGAGTCGGTGGGGCTGGAGGGCGTTGCAGTGGCGAGGGTCGGCGGACCCGATGGTCGGGGTCCGTGGGCAGTCGAGTCGGGGTCCACGGGCGATGCGTGGGACGTTCCGGTAGGCGGATGGTCGGTGGGGCGACGCGGTTCGACCAACCCTGTGAGGAGACGGGGTGAATCGGGTGCGGTGCGGCGGCCATGTTCGTGGAGCCCCGGTCCGGCGGCCGTGTAGAATAGGCCTGGTCCGGCGGCGATGCTGGATGGGCCCGGTCCGGCGGCGATGTTGGGAGGACCGGGTGCGGCTGTGATGTTCGGCGGGCCCAGTGCGACGGCGATGTCGGATGGGCCCGGTGCGGCGATGATGTTGGGAGGTCCCGGGGGGCGGCGAGGTTCGGAGGAATCGGCGAGGGGATGGAAGTCTGAGTCACCATAGAAGCGGCGAGGCTGGGCGTCATCGGTAGGCAGGTGAAGGTCGGCGGCAGCATCGACGTGGAGGTTGGTGAAGGCGGCGTCCTGGTGAGCACTGGAGGCGCTCCCCGTGGACAAGATGGCGTCCTGGTGAGTACTGGAGGCGCTCCCCGTGGACAAGATGGCGTCGCGGGACCGGCGCAGGCGATGCGGGCCGGAGTTGGGGCCCGGAGCCTGCGGGCGGTCGAGCCGCGGAGAGTCGGCGGCGGGAGCGGCCTGGAGGCGGGCTAATTTAAGGTCCTTGGTGGAGTTGAGGTGGGCCAGGAATCTTTTATTGAAGAGGTGGATCTTCCGGCGGATAAAGTATAGTTGAGGACCGTTGCAGGTCTGGGTGAGTGAGGCCCGAAGTTCCGGGAGGGTCAATGCGAGGTCCTGCTGGTGTCGGCGCATCGCAGTCAGTGTGGATCTCAGTGCCCGGGTGGAGAATTGTTGAGTATGCCGGTAGATAGCCAGACGGTACCGATAGTCCGGCTGAGGTCCGAACTGGGAAGTAGGGAACTGGAGCTGGAAGCCATGAGGTATGAGATGGAGGAGCAGGCATGCCCCGAGGAAGCAGATGTGGCTGTGGTATCGAGTTTGGGTAAGGATGTGGTCGTAGAGTTGGTGTCTTTCAACCTCACCTAGTTGATGTCTCCAAGGCTCCTAAAGAACTATAGATGGAATTGATTCAGGTCTCAGAAGATGACATTTTAAATCCTTATTTGACGCAAAGAAAGATCCGATTGAAATATGGAAAAATGCAATAGAATACCCACGTCTTTGGCAACATGCACGAAAAATGCTTTCTTGCTTTTCAACCACTTATTGCTGCGAATCTACATTCTCCGACCTAACCCAAATCAAGACGCCCTTAAGTAACAAATGTAATCTCACTCCTTAAATAAGAAGGGAGAAAGAAAATGGTGGACTTTAGATTAGCTAACCTGACATAAATCGCAGGGAAAAGGCTGTATGTATTAAGAGGCAAGAGGGAATTTTGAAAATAATAATAGGATTGGACAGAATCACCATGGAGTTATAAAAGAGTAATGGTTAACAAAACTGGCATTGCACCTAGCAGAATGGTTAAGGGAGTACAAGTAGGTGTATTTATTTGGACTTTCCGAAGGCCAATGTAAGGCGCAATATGAAATGAACAAAATTAATGCTCATGGGACTGGATAATATACTGTTTCGACTGGTCAATGAATAGCAGACAAAGAGTATGAATAAATAGGTAATTCTCAAAATTAGGATATTGTGTCCTGGTGGGGGTGTTTAGGGATTTGTGCTGGGCACTAGATGTCCACAATCTATAATCAATGGTTTGGATAAAGGCATGAAGAATAATAGGGCAGCACAGTGGTGGAGCTGCTGCCTCATAGCGTCAGATGCCCGGTTTCTATATTAGAAACATAGAACCATGGAAAATAGGTGCACGAATAGGCCATTCATTATGATCATGGCTGATCATCCAAACTCAGTACCCCATTCTGGCTTTTTCCCCATATCCCTTGATTCCCTTAGCCTTAAAAGCTAAATCTAACTCTCTCTTGAAGATTCAAGCAAGATGCAAGAAATATCAAAGGTTGAGGAATCACATCAAGAAAAATGCTTTTCAATTGGAACCAGTTTTCTCAAGTTCGTTCTAGCAATATTTTTTGCATTTCCTTAGAAAAGCCACCTCTCATTCTGATGCAAATTTTATCCATCCAAATAATAGCCTTCAAAAGAAGCGAATCACATTCACGTCCATGCTGTTCCCACCTGTTTACAAAGTATCTGACCCAAGGTCATTCACTTTTAAATATCCACTCTTAATTCTATTTTCAGGAACTATATTTTCAGCACTATTCCACCCCACTTTGCAGGTCTAATATCAAAGCTGTATGTTTGAATTTATGTACCCAAGTCAAACTTAATTGCATAAATTCAAGGCTGGTTTACGTGTATACACAGCTGACTCCTATTAGAGTTTTACAATGATCTAGCAAATGCCATCAACATTTGGCCCATCATGCTTACTCCAGAATTGTTCGTTTTCTACTGAGTTGAATCATTTCCGTGAAAACATTGCCTTCTGCTTCAATTCTAAAATTATGATCCTACATTAAATCCATCAATAATCCTTTCTTCCAAGGCTATGGATCATTATCCAATTGTATCCTTGAAACACGCTACTGCTCTGGATATCATCTGGACAAAAGATTATTTCATACAAATGTAACATGAAATAAATTTCCACAAAGAACTACAGGTTCACCAAGACTGCCCAATCCCAATGTGCTGCAACTCAAATGTATTAACAATTCCTTACTCCAATTCCTTACACTCATAGTAAAACATCCCAGGCAAATCTGAGAAAAATCCTGGGAAATTAATCTCCAAATTCAAAGCAATCAAATATGTTTCAATTCACTGGCTCAGATTTTGGTTTGGCAATTATAACAAAATAGGTAGTGTTTGTCTTTGGGGTGCATGAGAGTTGCTATTGCTGATTCAGCAACCCCTCTCCAAAAGTATCACAAAAGCTTTTCAATATCAATAAAAGTATCACAAAAGCTTTTAAGAAGTGTTTTGATCAACATATGAATCACTTGAGCATAAAGGTTATGGACCAAATGCTGGGCAATGGAGTTACTACAGAAGGACACTAACAGGCTGGCATGGACAAATTGGGCTTAATGGTCTGTTTCCTTGCTGCATTATTGATTCTATGAAAATCTAAAATGTAAGTTATTTATAAATTATTCCCACTGTAAAACTGATTTTATTATGAAGTCCAAGTGAATTTTAGAATATGCCACACTATTTCTGTTGTTTCAGAAATGATCGGGCCCTGGAAAAAATGTTGTGTTCTACAATACCCCCACGTAAATATTTCAAATAAGGGAGCTTTAAAATAATTGTAAGAACTGCAATTTTTAAATATATGTCTTAACCAAATCCTTATGTTCAGCCCTCATTACCACACTGAAATGTTTAAAACTGTGACTAAACATATTGCATTTAGCTCTCTGGAGTGTTGTCCATCAACTATTATATATCATTGCCTTAATCATTAAACTGGTTGGTTTGATGATAACAACAGTTGTATAACAAGGATCCACTTCAACAGCTGCGTAATAGAAGGCACCAGAAATGAAGACGTTTTCCTCCCAGTGTCCATTGGGTCTCCATGGACCTTAAACGTTGGCCGTGAGCCAAGTTCCTTTGCAATTGACAAAATAGTCTAATGTTAGTTCACGTATTAAGTATAATTTGCCCTTTAATTTCTTTATCATTTCCAAATGTCCAGTATTCAGCAAGCTTAATGCTCCTCCAATCTGGTGGAAATTATTTCTAAAACATTAATTTCTGAGTATTTTATATTTTCTGCAGAAACTATCAACCATAGAGAACGATGCAGCTGAAATTCCTTGATTTAAAATCATGCCTTGTACATATTCAGAATTTTCCATCCTGTTCAGCAAACATGTGCAGTAATACCTTATTAAGAAGGGTTCTTGGAAATCACTAAAATCTTGTAAAATAAATAACAAAATATCTATTAGCAAGACAGCTAATTTGCAGCCAAAAAAAGGAGATTAGGCACAAGAACTATGCTTGCTATAAGGATTAGTAAGATTAAAAGAGAACTTACCAGTTTGAAGTTTGATCTTTATTTTATGAGGAGTTACGTTGGTGATTACGTGAAGAAGACCCGTCAGGGCGCAAGCGCATCAATCTTCAAAGCAGCGGTATGAAATCACAGACAACACCATAATTGAAGTAACATATTAAGATGATCAACATGAGAACTACCATTATGACCTTTTTTCTATGAGAGAGGGTTGGGCGTGGCGGGCACGTAATCACCAACGTAACTCCTCATAAAATAAAGATCAAACTTCAAACTGGTAAGTTCTCGTTTAATCTTACTATTTTACTTCGGAGTCACGTGAGTGACTACTTGAAGATTTTAAAGCTCTGTGATTTTTATGCCGCAGATCAAAATCCCGGCTTCTCACTGCATCGATTGACTCTGAGTATCATCAATAATGCTGTAAACATGACATTGCATATCATGCAAAAACAAAACAGTTTTATTTTTGGTCATAAAACAACCAATAAACCCTCTTAATGTAGGGGCAACAAACGAAACAGAATTAAACAGTATTGAAAACAGACTTTAAACAATAGCAACAGCACTCAATATTGAGTTCGCAAACAGCCCTCCATCGGCAATCGGCCGATGGTAGTTTTGCTGAAACACAAGTTCATTTTTCCAACCTGCGGCTTTTAATATATGGTCGATGGGAACGTCCATCGCCCTGGCCGCGGATGTTGCTACTGTGCTAGTGGAATGAGATGTAAACACATAAATGTTAATTCCTGCCTGAACCAACTCTTGCTTTAACCACCTTGAGATAGTCTGAACTGCCACTCTTTTATGTTGGCTTCTTGTAACTGACAAATAATCCCGTTTCTTCTTGTGTTAAAGCCCTTGTGGCTTCAATGTAATGTAACAAATGTGTCCTTACACATAAACATGGAGCTGTAGGATATGCTGAGAACATCATCTTAAATCCTGTCACACCTGGCCTGCTTTGTTTGAGCAGGTCATAAATATAAAACAGAACATTCTCTGTAGTCACTTCCATTCTTTCTAACTGAAGTTTTTGAAAAGTCTGCACTCTCTGTACTGACACCAATGCCATTAGCATAGCCAATTTCATGGTTAATTTTAACAAAGTTATAGATGTGACAGGGACCCAATGACGAAGCATGTTAAGAACAATGCTTACATCGTAGATTACCATATACCTAGGCTTAGGCGGTTTGTAATTAAAGATTCCTTTCATCAACCTAGATATGAGAGGGTGAGATCCTATACTTTGTGTCCGTTATACCTATTACAAGATATGCCGACAAAGCACTTCTAGCTGTATTGATAGCAGTATAGCTAAGACCCTCATCATAATAAAGTGTAGATAAAACTCTAACACATTTTCAATAACTACAGTATCATATTGAATATTCTTTTGAACACAATATTGTTCCCATTTTGTTACATAAGTCATATACTGCTTTTGAGTACTCTTTCTCCAGGCTGCAGTGAGTATATCCACTGTTGGCCTAGAAAGTCCTCGACCAATGTAAGGCATTCTTAAAAACCTGCAAATTAACAGATCAATACGATCACATAACGGATGAACTTAACGCGTTACTGGATGCTCCAGCAAATTCCTACTGTTTGGAATCAGCAAAAGGAGGTTGGATCGCTATCTGTAACAGACTGATTCCTGGGATGTCAGGACTTTCATATGAAGAAAGACTGGATAGACTTGGCTTATACTCGCTAGAATGTAGGAGATTGAGAGGGGATCTTATAGAAACGTACAAAATTCTTGTGGGGTTGGACAGGCTAGATGCAGGAAGATTGTTCCCGATGTTGGGGAAGTCCAGGACAAGGGGTCACAGCTTAAGGATAAGGGGGAAATCCTTTAAGACCGAGATGAGCAAAAACTTTTTCACACAGAGAGTGGTGAATCTCTGGAACTCTCTGCCACAGAGGGTAGTTGAGGCCAGTTCATTGGCTATATTTAAGAGGGAGTTAGATGTGGCCCTTGTGGCTAAAGGGATCAGGGGGTATGGAGAGAAGGCAGGTACGGGATACTGAGTTGGATGATCAGCCATGATCATATTGAATGGCGGTGCAGGCTCGAAGGGCCGAATGGCCTACTCCTGCACATATTTTCTATGTATATATGTATCTATGTAACATCAAAGGGAACCATGGTTGAATCAGGCAATTTGGTATCACCAAAACCCCTGAAGCAGCATCCTGCTTGATTTTCTCAAACACCGACCTATGAGGCAGAATGGTGGGAAAATGTACACAAACATATCATCCCAATTTAGTGAAAAAGCATCAATTGCCACTGCCCCTGGATCTGGTGCCTATGAAACATATTTTGGCCTTCCATATAGAAGTACTATGTTCTTGAACACATCCTGGTTCAACATCCACTCTGGATTATCATGGAATTTTCGTGACCTGCCATCTGGTACTACATTAAGTTTCCCTGGCAGATAGATAGCTCCAATTCAAATATCTCTACCATACTCCAGGTCCAATTTTATTTGCCAACCTGTCACATGATAACGATTTGATTCCACCCTTGTGATTCATATCAGCAACTGCGTAGTGTTGTCTATTTTGCACTGCACATGCAAACTAGTTTAGTTAGTGCCATAAGCCTTGAGTCCATAAATTACTCTTGGTTAATTCCCCATGTTTGCAGAAGCAATGTCCATCTGTCTCCACAGCTGGATCTTGTATCAGTAGCACCCTACCCAAGTGCTCTGACATCTGTCTGCAAAATCATGGAAGCTTGGTCCAATAACACTTTGGAACTACTAGTGGACACATGCTGAATCCACCATTGTACATCAGCAACAGCCTCTATTGATAGAAGCATAGGTCTATTATAATGACCCCAATGTATCCTCGGTGCTTGTTCCTTTGACCTTTGTATCTGTAGATAATAAAGTGGCCACTGTTGGAAATGCTGCCAGCAATTTCTTCAGCAGACTTCTCACCTGGCTAATTGAAAGCTGTGTGTCAGCAATTAACTTGATACAGCTCTTAATTAGCTCTGCCCTTTTTTGCCTGGGCAAGGTCACAATGATGTTGATTAAGTCTATTGTGAACCCAACTAGTCAATTTGTGTCACAGGTATTAATTTATATTTCTCTGGATAGCTTATGAAGCCCAATTTTTAAAAAAAGTGGTTTTTACCAACTTCCAATGATACTTCAGCTGTTTCCTTTGATTGTCCTACAATCAAGATATTATCTAGGTAAGCCATGAGCACATGCCCTTGACTTCTCATCATGCCTAGAATAGGTTTTAACAACTTTGTAATCACTCTAGGAGCTGAAGACAAACCATTAGGCAGTGCATTGTATTGCCATAATTGCCCCATCCAGCTGAATTTTAAATCTTCTATCCTGCAAATGAACAGACACTGAATCCAGATCTTTAAGATCTCCTCAAACGTTTCCATCTTAAAATGTCTATACCTTACAAAAAGGTTTAAGACTATTCAGGTCCAGTATAATTCTGCATCCCCCATCCTTTTTTGGTCTGGGAAAGATATTGGACACAAACTGATGGCTTTGGTAAACTGCCTTAGCAATTACACCCTTATTACATAAGCTTGCAAGTTCCACCTGAACTTCCAATTGTTCAGTGATACTGAAGTCAAACTCCTTTTTGGAACATGTTGCATGGGTAAATCAGAATTTGCATTACGTGTTATTCGAAACCCTTCAATAACCTTCAGTATAAACATATCTGAGGTATCACATTAGATCTGTCTATATCAGAACCAGACCCACTTACCTCCTTACCACCTGGCATTCTTCCCTGGCCTCGAGCTGGATATCTCACCTTCCCTGGCGCTGCTACAGCCGAACGCCAACTGCGCTGCATCGTAGCTGGACTCGTCCCTTGCCCGGACCCGTCTCCTCGCTTATAGGGATACTCTTTGGTGGATATGTGGCTGCTGGCTGCTTAATCAAGCCCACCGTCTTGGCCTCCTCCTCCAGCTCCTTCACCTGCTTTGCGAAATCCTCGCCAAACAGCTGTGCCGGTTGCACTGTGCCAGGCTGGCAGAGTGAAGCATATTTTATGCTGTTGGCAAGTTCCTCACCCAGAGGCTCACCAGCGTCCGACGACATGGCAAACCGTGCTGCACACAGTGTCAGCTCTGGCAGCTGCCTGCCCTCCCTTTGGAAGTCATCGTCTGACTCAGGGTCAGAGCGTATCTGCCCTTCTGCACTCACCTCTTGCAAAGAGGGTGCTTTCAAGCAGTCCTCTACTAGGCACTGCCGGCGGAGCCTTCCCGACGGCCTCCCGCCCTCACAACTCCTCCTGGAGTGTGGCTTTGTGAAGCAGGCCTCTCCTAGGCACTGCCGGCAGAGCCGTCCCCACGGCCTCCCGCCTGCACAACTCCTCCTGGAGTGTGGCTTTGTGAAGCAGGCCTCTCCTAGGCACTGCCGGCGGAGCCGTCCCCACGGCCTCCCGCCTGCACAACTCCTCCTGGAGTGTGGCTTTGTGGAGCAGCCCCTGTATGCGCTGCTCCTTTTGGATAACCGCTGGGGCACAGTATCCTGTCCCCAACGGGACTCTCCTGGCCCGACTCTGTGGAGTCAATGGCCCTGACAGACTTGGCTTATGCCTACCGCCCGACTGGCGTTGGCTGTGTACCCGGCTGGGCACTTTGCCAAGTCTGTCGCCACACCGCTACCGGCTTGCGACTCCCCAGAGGTGACAGGCTGCCTTTCAGAGACTGCGCTCCCCCTAGCTCTCTCTCTCCTTGTCCGTAGCAGTCCTGCACCTTGATGATTTTTTACTTGTTTCTGCATTATGGGGGAAAAAATACAGCAACAATTTCTACTTTTTTCTAACTCCTCCAATGTCTCCCCGACTTTGGTGGAGCTGTAACCACTCACCTGCAGGAGGAGCTCCGTCTCCCTGCTGCCAGGCGCCAATGCGTCAGACGTAATGACGCGCATGCGCCCTGACGGGTCTTCTTCACGTAGTCACTCACGTGACTCCGAAGTAAAATTATCATTATAGAACATATTATTGTAATCAAAATCAAAATCTAAGGAATTATGCCATAGTATGGAGTTCCATTTAGAATCTCTGAAAAATCATTTGAACACAAGATGCATCGGTAAGTTTGCTAATGACACCAAAATTAGAGGAATTGCAGACAGCGAGGAATACTAGAAACATAGAAAATAGATGCAGGAGTCAGGCATTCGGCCCTTCGAGCCAGCATCGCCATTCAATATGATCATGGCTGTACATCCAAAATCAGTACCCCTTTCCTGCTCTCTCCCCATATCACTTGATTCTGTTAGCGCTAAGAGATATATCTACTCTCTCTTGAATACATGTCAGAAGATACAGGGGGATATAGAGCAGCTGCAGAAATGGGCGGAGGAATGACAGATGGAGTTTAATCCGATAAAGTGTGGGAAGTTGCCTTTGGGAAGGATGCATGTACGGGTAGAGTGTGCTGTTAATGGCAAGACCCTTAACAGCATTGACGTGTAGAAGGATCTTGGAGTCCAAGTTCATAGCTCACTGAAGGTGGCAGCACAAGTAGATAGGGTGGTAAAAAGGTGTATAGTATGCTTGCCTTCATTGCCATGAGCATCGAGTATAAGAGTCGGGAAGTCATGATGCAGCTCTACAAGACTTTGGTTAGGCCACACGTGGAGTATTGTGTGCAGTTCTCGTCACCTCATTACCGGAAAGATTTGGAGGCTTCGGAGAGGGTGCAGAGATTTACCATAATGCCGCCTGGATTAGAAGTTGACCTATCTGTGTAGGATTTGCATGTTTTCCCTGTGACCACGTGGATTTGCTGCAGGCGTTCTGGTTTCTTCCCACATCTACAAAATATCAATTGACCCCAGGGTGCAGGAAGTGGATGCGATAGTGGGATAACAGAAGCAGTGTGACAAGTGATCGATGGTTGGCATTGACTCGGTGGGCTGAAGGCCCTGTTTCCATGCTGTATTTTTCAATCGTCAATGAATTTATCAAATCTGCTGATGATACAAGTGTAGGTTGATGTGAACCAATGCACAGAGGCCTCAGGAAGTTATAGACAGGCTGAGTAAATGTGTGGGAACAAGGTAAATGGAATGTGAATAGAAATTGTGAAATTAACCACAATGGTAGAAAAAACATAGAAAGACAAAGTATTTTGAATGGGGAATTACTCACAGGAATCAATATTCAAAGAGTTGTGTGTGTCTTGTACAGTAAGCATTTAGAATTAGTGCCTGATGTGTTTTGAGAACTAAGGAGCATAGGAAGGAAATCAGCAGGGCAAAAAGGGGACATGAAATAGCTCTGGCAGATAATATTAAGGAAAATCCAAAGAGATTTTACGTACATTATGGGAAAAAGGGTAACTAGAGGGAAAATGGGGACCCTCAGAAACCAAAGTGGTCATCTCTGTGTGGATCTGCTGGAGATGAAGACGGGCAAGTTCCTCAATGAGTATTACAACTCTCTTTTTAACAAGGAGAAAGACATGGAGAGTGGAGAATTTAGATCAGATAATGCGAATGTCTTGAGGTCAATCGTATTATGATCGAAGATGTATTGAATGTCCTAAAAGCCCTGTCCCACAGTACGAGTTCCTTCCAAGAGCTCTCCCGAGTTTGCCCTGATTCGAACTCGGAGATTTACGGTAATGGCCACTCGTCGGAACATGTTGAAAAATCTTCACGATTCTTCCCGTGCTTACCTGCTGTTAGCGAGTCTTCCCGAGTACCTGCCGTTAGCGTTACGAGCCGCTAAGAGACGTCCCCGAGCTCCGACGTACCCGCTTCGTTCATTATCCGTGCTTACCACGAGTTCGATTTTTTTTAAACTCGGGAGAGCTCTTGGAATGAACTCGTACCATGGGACAGGGCTCTAAGGCATATGAAGGTAGATAAATCTCCCATGCCTTGCTCAGATATATCCAAGGACACTGGGAAGCTAGAGAAGAAATTGCAGATATATGAACATTAGACATGGATAAAGTGTCAGACGACTGGAGGATGGCTAATATTGTGCCTCTATTTAAGAAGGGCCGCTTAAAGTAAAGAAGTCAGTAAGTCAGGATTCGTGTGCAAAGGAATTTCTTCACACAGAAGGGAGTGAATCTTTGGAATTCTTTCTCCAGGAGCACTGTGCAGGATTGGCTACTGAGATTATTCAACAAAACTGGATGGATTTTTGGATATTAAGGGTTCAACAACACAGACTCCACAATAATGATCAACACAAGAGCACCTCAAGGCTGTATGCTCACATCCCTAATCTGCTCTCTCCATACCCATGGCATGGCCAGACAAAGCTCCAATGCCATCTACAAATTTATCAACGATGCCACCATTGTTGGATGAATAATAGGTAATGAGGAGTCAGAGGCCAGGAAGGAGATCAATAATCTGACTGAACAGAACAATCTAGATCTCAACCTTAGCATGATCAAAAAGCTGACTGTTGACTTCACAAAGGCAAACCTGAGGATCCACGAACCTGTTTTCATCGAAGATAGACACAAAATGCTAGAGTAACTCAGCGGGACAGGCAGCATCTCTGGATAGAAGGAGTGGGTGAATTTCCGGGTCGAGACCCTTCTTCAGACTAAGAGTCAGGAGAGAGAGAGACACACAGTGATATGGAAAGGTATGATGTGACGATACATGTAGAATAGATCATTGTTAGCTATAAGGTGACAATGAAGCAAACTGAGTTAAACTGAATCAGGGGGACAGTCAGACTGGTCAGAGAAGGAGGAAGCGGGAGGGATGGAGAGTGAGGGAAAGCAAGGGTACTTGAAGTTAGAGAAGTCAATATTCATACCGCTTGGGTCTAAGCTGCCCAAGCGAAATATGAGGTGCTGTTCCTCCAATTTGTGCTGGGCCTAACTCTAACAATGGAGGAGGCCCAGGACAGGAAGGTCAGTTTGGTAATGGGAGGGGGAGTTAAAAGGGCCTGTCCCACGGTGATTTTTTCGGTGACTGCCGGCATCATTGACTGACGTATCAGGTCACCGAAAAAGTCGCGCCGTGATGTGGCATGATGACTTATTGACGTGTGGAATTTCCTCAAGTGTCACAACATTTATTTTGTCGCTGCTGGATTTTGAATTGTTCAAAATCTTTTGGCGACCCTGATACGTCAGTCAATGACGCCAGCAGTCACCGAAAAAATCGCCAAGTGGGCCAGGCCCTAAAGTGTTTAGCAACCGGGAGATCAGGTAGGTTTAGGCAGACTTTGCAGAGGTGTCCCGCGAAACAATCGCCGAGCCTGCGCATGGTCTCGCCAATATACAGTATAGTTCACACCTGGAATAGGGGATACCATAGATGAGGTTGAAGGAGGTGCAAGTGAATCTCTGCCTCAGCTGAAAAAAACATTGGGGTCCTTGGACGGAGTTGAGGGAGGAGGTATAGGGACAGGTGTCAGCATCTCCTGCAGTTGCAGAGGAATGTACCTGGGGAATGGGTGGTTTGCGTGGGAAGTGACGAGTTGACAAGGGAGTTGCAGAGTCTTTGCAGAAAGCGGTGGAGATGGGAAGATGCGAAAATGTCGGAGGATTATCTGCTGTATGCGATGGCTGATGGGGTGAAAGCTGAGGACCAGGGTGACTTTGTCCCTGTTGGGACAGGGGAGAGGGGGAGTAAGAGTCGAGTTATGTGATATTGAGGAGACCCTTGTAAGAGACTCAATTATGATGGAAGAGGGGAATCCCATTCCCTAAAGAATGAGGACATCTCAGATATCCTGGTATCTTGGGCACAGTTGTGGCGTAGACGGAGGAATTGCGAGTAGGGGCTAGAATCTTTGCAGGAAGCAGGAGGTGAAGAAGTGTAGTCTATATAGCTGTGAGAGTCAGTAGGTTTTTAATAGATGTTAGTCGATAGTCTATCTCCTGTGATACAGATGGTGAGATCAAGAAATGGTAGGGAGATGTCAGAGATGATCCGTACTGTTTTCATCGACAGGACCACAGGGTAGAGAGTCAATAGCTTTAGGTTCCTAGATGTGCATATCCATATTAATATTGATTTCTCTATCTTCAAGTAACCACGGCATTCCCTCTCTCCCTATCCCTCCCCACCCAAGTCACACCAGATTCTCGTTTTCACCCAACAAACAGCTACCAATGGCCTATTTCCTTTATCATCGTGACTTTTTTGCATATCTTTCATTCATTGTTCTTTATCTCTCTACATCATCATCTATATCGCTCATTTTCCTTTTCCCTAACTAGTCTGAAGAAGGGTCTTGACCCAAAACGTCACCCATTCCTACTCTCCAGAGATGCTGTCTGTCCCGCTGAGTTACTCCAACTTTTTGTGCATATCTCTAAAGTGTTCTGTGCCTAGAACATTGATGTAATCACAACGAAAGTTCATCAGCAACCTTTGAAGATTGAACAAATTTGGTCTGACGACAAATACTCTTATCAAACTTCCACAGGTATATGGTGGAGAGCATACTAACTAGTTACATCACAGCCTGGTTCAGCCACAGCCAGGAACAAAGGAAAGACTGCTGGACATGGTAGATTTCACAACCATTGACCTTCCCACCATCGAGGTGATCCATGCCTTAAAAATACATCTTACATGATCAAAGACCCAAGCCACCCAGGTTTTTGCTCCTACAATTGGGCTGAAGGTACAGGCGTCTGAAAATCGTGACAACCAGGTTCGTGAATAGCTTCTTCCCAACCGCCATCATCACAACACTAACCTCAGCAATATGATCTTGTATCGACTCTGGTTTCAGTGGCACTACAGACTTTGGTTTCTTTGGCACTATTATGGTTACCTAGTATTACTGTTATTAATTTATTGTATTTTTCATTATTATTTATTATCTGTGTGTCTTTACCGTTCTGTTAAGCTACAGCAAATACAACTTTCATTGTTCCTTTGACAATACAAATGACAACTAAACAATTAATGACAACTAAACAACAAGTGATGCTGAGGTATAAGATCATTCTTCTGAACAGCTGAACAGACACAAGGGGCAGAATGGCCTGGTCCATATTATATTTATTATGTTTGTTTTCGTAATACACTATGTTACTTATGGATACATTTCACAGGCCAAAGGCAGAATAAGCCAGATAAGAGTTAATACCATTGAAAATCATTTCTACTTATTGCACATTATTTTTCCCATTCATTCCAACCGAGATTTGAATACATTTTCTTTAAAGCATGTTTCCAAATTCTGTTTCTAAGGTTAGATTGTTAAGTAAGGACTGCAATGATTCCCTTTTACACTGTTTTCATTGTAGCTTTCTGTGTCACAGTACACTCTTCCTGCATTTAAAAGATTGTTGTTTGCGTGATTGGCTTTGGTTTGCAAACATTTGGAGTATTATTCGGGGCAATAAACAAGTGCAAGATTATTAATATCAATAAGCATTTCTGTAATAGGTCATATTCTATGACCTTTACATAACTGAGTTGTATATAACTGAATGTGTTTCTTAAATTATTTATTAGATTTTTTTGTTGCACTACTGTTAGTTTCATAATGAAATAAATATAATTTAAAATATTTTAATAAAATAGCTTTTTAGTGGAATTATATTTCTCCTTGGTCAGTGGATATTTGCAATTTGCAGTGGTGATCTAGAGTATGGTCATTTTTGTGAATAAGGCATTTTCCAGGCCAATGTTCAGAAATCAACACAAAACACTCAAAAAATCAAACTATTTTGCATTTGCATTTGATGCTCCTTGATATTTTGCTTGAGATTTCACTGGAAAGACCAACTCAACCTAATGGAATATTTGCAATATGGAGATCATCAATTTAGATATACAGCTATGGTTCTGAACACTTTCTTCCCCCATTATTGATCATCCTTAGACATAATCATCCTCTTGACTGCAGTAGTGTTGGGTAGTGCTTGGATAGATCAGTACTTCAGAGATAAGTCATGAAATGCTCTAGCATAAATTAAAAATATAGATAATGAGAGAAAGATACAGGAAGGTATAAATGAGACATAAGGCAAAGGAGGAGCATAAAGTGTGGGAGAATAACATCCATTTGGCCGCAGGAGATGGGTGCTATTAAATTGTGCATAATAAAAAAAAGAGATTCATGTAGGATTAGTGTAAATGGGTGGTTTATGGTCACTGTGAACTTAAGGGGCAGAAGGTCATGTTTCTAAACTGTATCTTTCAATTACTTTATCAAGTTGAAAGCTCTAAGTTCTTTCTCTTTAATTAAATCTATTTAGCAGCTGATTTTCTAACTTTTTTTTAAATTTAAAGCATTTTGGATAGATGCTTCTGTGTTTTTCCATACACTTTAGGGTCATGAATGAATTATCGGTATGAGCCCCAGGCTGTTAAATAATTTACAGAAACTCTATGATAAATGGCAGGATCTCACTGAAGGCTAGCTGGTGGGTCCCTATAGAGCAGCTGTCTACTTGCACTATGCACACTGTTGCATGAAACTGTGGAACAACCTAGAAGTCAGATGTGGGTATATCACTATCCCTGGGTTCATACTTGAGTCCCGTGGTTTCCATAATAGCCTTAGCTGAGGAATCGGATGCACTTTGTACCTGGCTCCTCAAACTCATGCCAGTCAAAGCTGAAACATTTATCACAGAATGAGGCCACCAAATGTACTTTAAAAAGATATATATTTTTTTTAATTTAATTTTAAATACTGTTAATGTTCCAATTAGGTAAAGTCAGTCAGTGGTATTTTAAATGAATTAATTATTCAAAACATTTTTAACTGTTTTAAGTGTCTCTGATCAATGGGCATAATTGGAAAAACAACCTGAAAGGATCTCCTGACAATATCCACTGTCAGAAAGTCATCAGGGGAATCCAAGGGCAGGACCTACTTTTGTGTTGCCTGACTGCTGGTTACTATTTATGGCCTTCACCATCTCATGGAACAATCATGGCAAATTGACCTCAATGTTTTTGGAATTATGCACTTACAAAAGATCACTGTGAATCAAAGGGATAGTGTGGCTATTTATACTCAAATTGGTTGAAATGCCCCTTCCTTTGGCTTTGTATCCTATAAATATTTTTATTGTGCTTTTCCTAATTCATATATTTTCAAGATGAAAATCTCAGAAATAAATCAGTAACAAGTGCATTGTAATGAAATTATCAATGAATTATGAAATTGGATGCCCAATGTATCTTTTCAATTCAGCAAGCAGCCCAGATAAAGCCAATTGTGGATCTTGGATGGCTACAGAAAGTTGACATCATACTTGAAAGCCCAATGTTACTACACTATTATACTAAGGAAATGTATTTACGAGATTAAACTATAACAATGTTGGAACAACACTCTAAGTTTTTTTATTATTCAACTTGCACATTCTAATCATATTAATAGTGGTCGGATTTCTCTTGAGTTTCAATATGACTGGCAAAAATAATGTTCATTAATGTAATTGTAGTTAGCTTAGTTAGGCTTATAATCCTTGATGTTTGATGTATTAAATCTATCAAAATGGGCTATAAATAAATAATTTTAGCCCAGTAAAATTATAGTAGTTGTTGTGTCGAATAAGGTATTAATACTAAATCTTTTTAGCAATTTATAAAGCTCTATAGATCTAAGTGTGACCTGGATTTACATATTCTAAATTGAAATTAAAGTATTACATTTTGCCATTTTCTTGTATTGGGTTAAATAATATCTCACTGCACACATATTTAATGGTGTTCTGCTGAGAAATATGGAACAAAAGGCCATTCCTCTCATTAAGTGTTTGCATTAAATCATTGGCCTTCAACAAAATCTTTACAAGAGGTGAGTTTGAGAAATCACTGAGCAAAATATTTTTTCCCCTAGAATAAGCTTAGAACATAGAACATTTTACTTCGGAGTCACGTGAGTGACTACGTGAAGAACCCGTCCAGCCGCACGTGCGTCATTACGTCAGACGCATTGGTGCAGACGGCCGGTTGGAGCAGCAGAGCTCCTCCAGCGGGTAAGTTTAAAACACCTCGAGGTTAGTGAAAACTTAGTCTTGAGGTCGCTTTCTGAGTCGGGGGTTGTTTGTTGTCGACTATGCAGAAAGCAAGCAAGGTGAAGGCGAGGCGAGCTATGTCGAAAAGTGTAGAGGACCGCGGGAGTGCGGCTACCGAGGGCCTGCCTAGTTCACCAACTTTGTCGCAAACAGAGCTTGCTAATGCAGACTTGTTGCATGGGAGCAGCGCTGCCGCGCCGGTAGGGCGTAAGGCCACATTTAAGTCTGCCAGGCCTATAGACCCAGAGTCGGTGCCAGGAGGCTTTACCTCAAGAAGAGTCCGTTTCCTCACGGCTCTCACAGTTAGAGCACCTAATGGAGAGGTGGCTCGAGAAAGACTCACTCCGGGAGGAGGAGTGGAGTTCTCGCCAGGTTATTGGAGAACCTGTGCCAACAGTGCCAGAAATAGGACTGCATAATCGCCCCTTCATGGAAGAAGAGGATGTGACAGGTCAGAATTATACTGATACCGAGGAAAGGCTGAACATAGCCCAATGGGTGAAGGGCAAAAGGTTTTTGTACCAAATTTGGCTGCTAAATTTGCAGTCCCCAAAGAAACAGGGGAGCCATTGTGGGAAGAATTGGCTATGACAATTAATTATATGCTCTCCCATCAGCTCCAGGAGCTGACAATGGACAATACGGCCAAGAAATACGAAATCCCAGTTAACTGTGGGTTGTTAAAAGTGCCAATGGTCAATCAGGTTATATGGGGCCAAATGGGGGTTGCAGTGAGAGTACAAGAGTTGAAGCTCCAGAGGGTGCTTAAATTACTGGCTGCAGGTATGACTGCATTCGCCAGAATGATGGAAGAGGGGCAATTGACTGAGGTTCATCAGGACGCTCTGGGGCTTTTGTGCAGTGCACATTTTGAAATGAACAGCCTGAGAAAGAGTGCCATACGCCCCGCCATTCACCCAAAATTTGCAGCACTCTGATCAATGGAGAAAATGTGCAGTTACCAAATCTGTTGTTTGGGGAGGACCTCGCAAAGCGAGTCAAAGAAATGAATGAAGAGGCAAAAACTGTGGGCCTCATTAAAGTGCCAACAACCAGCAGGATGGGCAAAAGGTTTTTCCCTTATCGACGGGGTGCTGTCACAGGGACTGGTGAAGGGACCAGTCGTTCATTTGCCAACACAAGAACATAGTATCCTGCCACAGGCACAAAGGCTAAGATGAATTTCCCTAGGCAAGGCAAGGCAAGTTTATTTGTATAGCACCTTTCAACCACAAGGTAATCCAAAGTGCTTTACATAAAACATTTAAAGCCTTTGAAAGAAACACATATAAAATGACATTTAGATATAAAATGATTATTAGATTATTCAGATAAAATAATTACAAAATTAAAAGCAATCAAATAAAATATTTAAAATAGAATAAAACCAGGATTAGAAGTTACAGTGCAGTATAGGTAATTAATAAATTGTATTGTTTACTGAAAGGCAGCGGCAAACAGAAACGTTTTCAGTCTAGATTTAAAAGAGCTGAGAGTTGCAGCAGACCTGCAGTTTTCTGGGAGTTTGTTCCAGATATGTGGTGCATAAAAACTAAATGCTGCCACTCCATGTTTAGTTCTGACTCTGGGGACACAGAGCAGACCTGTCCCAGACGATCTGAGAGGTCGGGGGCAAAAAGCTCATTCAGGAAATGTGCAGGTAAGAGATTTTGCTCCTGAAGGAAATAAATTAAGTGGGAAAGATGTTCAAATAGGTGGCAGGTTACAGCTGTTTCTTAAAGAATGGCAGGAGATAACATCAGATCCATTTGTTTTGGGCAGTATAGAGGGGTTTCAAATTGAATTTTACCCTACTGTGTGTCAGCCCACTCACAAGTCGGAAAAGTGTTTTCAGAAGAAGAGAATCTACAGATACAGGCAGAGCTTGAGATATTGTGCAAAAAAGGGGTTATTGAGAAGTCTGTTCGTCAATCCCATCAGTTTGGGTCAAGTATTTTTCCTAGGTCTAAAAAGGATGGGGGTTGTAGAATCATTCTGGACCTGACGATCCTGAACCCTTTTGTGCAGCATAGACATTTCAAGATGGAAACTTTTTCTACTGCTCAACAGCTGGTTTCCAAAGGGTGTTTTATGGCAAGCATAGATCTCAAGGATGGTTATTACTCAGTGTCTGTTCACTGTGATGATAGGAGATATTTGAAGTTTAGCTGGATGAGGCAATTGTGGCAATTCAAAGCACTGCCTAATGGGTTAATCTCAGCTCCCAGATTGTTTACCAAATTGTTGAAACCAATTCTTGGCTTACTCCGAACTCAGGGTCATGTGATAATGGCTTATTTGGATGATATTTTTATTGTAGGGAACTCTCGGGAGGCAGCTGAATTATCGGTATCAAGTGTTAAACTCACTTTTGAGCAGTTGGGGTTTATTATCCATCCAGGTAAATCCAAATTAACACCAGTTAAAGTTATTGATTACTTGGGCTTCACCATTCACTCAGATCACATGTTAGTGACTTTGCCGAGTGATAAGAGGCAGCAGTTAATTGAAGAATGTGTTAAGCTTGTTGAAGAACAATTACCTTCAATTAGACAGGTGGCAAAGTTGATTGGCAAGCTGGTGGCTGCTTTTCCAGCAGTGCAGTTTGGGCCTCTGCATTATCAAGAATTACAACGAGCAATAGAACAAGCATTGAGAGCGCATGCAGGCCATTTTGACAGGCCCATGAAGTTGCCAACAGAAGCTATTTCTGAGATACAATGGTGGATTATGAATGTTGCAACTAGCTCCAGGAAGGTTTTGGTTGACCCACCTTCTATAGTTTTACAGACTGATGTCAGTGGCCTAGGTTGGGGTGCTACTGATATGGCTTCCAGCTGTGGAGGCAGATGGAATTGTGATGAGGCATCCCTTCTACAATTAAGAGGGATCATTTATTTAGAGCTTCTGGGAACATTTTATGGGCTTAAAGCTTATTGTTTTACCAAAAGTCAAGTGCATGTGCAGGTTCAAATTGATAACACTACAGCAGTAGCATATCTGAATCATATGGGTGGAGTCAAGTCGAAACCTTGTGATAGGTTGGCTAATCAGATCTGGAGTTGGTGTATTGACAGAAACATTTGGATTTCAGCAAAGCATTTACCTGGTAGATCCAACATAGTCGCAGACACAAGGTCACGACAATTCAATGACAATATAGAATGGATGTTGAATCATGACGTATTTGAAAATGTTGTTGCTCGTTTTGGGATACCAGATATCGATTTGTTTGCATCCAGACTTAACCATCAGTTGCCTAAATATATTTCATGGGAACCAGATCCTGGGGCAGCAGCAGTTGATGCGTTCTCGCTGCACTGGGGTGGAATGTTTATATATATATACTAAACCAAGTGCAGACCCATTGGGGAGTGGTGGAAGAGGCACAGAGGGGTTGGGGGAAGGGAAGGGGGTGGGGTAGAGAGGGAAGGGGGTGGGGTAGAGAGGGAAGTGGGGTGGGGGAGAGAGGGATGGGGGTGGGAGGAGGAGGGGGAGGAGAGCGAGAGGGGTGAGGAGAGGGAGAGGGCACACACACACACACACACGCACACACACAGTTTTAAATATAGATAGATATATATTTCCTCCATTCTCTCTCGTCAGTCGATGCCTGCAAAAGATCAAACAGGACTCCGCTTCAGGAGTATTGGTGGTACCTGACTGGCCTACTCAGGCATGGTATGCTCATGTTTTGGAGATGGCTACTGAGCCTCACATGATTGTTCCCAAAAACAGAAACCTACTGGTGAATCCTGTAACTGGAGATCAGCATCTTTTACATGATCGTATTGATCTGTTAATTTGCAGATTCTAAGGAGACCATACCTGGGGAGAGGACTATCCGAGCACACCGTGGATGTTATCACTGCGGCCCGGAGGGATAGTACCTAAAAACAGTACATCTCTGCGATAAGAAAGTGGGAGGTGTTCTGTTTACAGCAGAATATTTCATATCAAAATGCATGCATCCCAGATGTGCTAGAGTTTTTGTCAACTCTCTATTTCGATCAAAAGTTAAGCTATAGTGCTAACAACACAGCCAGAAGTGCTCTGTCTTCATATTTACCCATGGTGTCAGAATTACATGCAGTCGGGACACATCCGTTAGTTTCTAGATTCATGAAGGGAGTTTTTAATTCCAATCCTCCTAAACCCAGGTATTCGGTTATCTGGAATGTGAGCAAAGTTCTAATGCTGCTTCGCCAGTGGGCTCCTGTCACAGTCCTATCTCTAGACAAACTCACCATGAAGGTGGTCATGCTTATGGCGTTGGTATCAGCCCAACGTGTGCAGACATTACAGATGCTGCGTCTAGACAGCATGGAAGTATCAAAAGATGCCATCATTTTTTATGTTTATGATCTGCTCAAGCAGAGTAAAATAATAATAATAATAATAAATTTTATTTATGGGCGCCTTTCAAGAGTCTCAAGGACACCTTACAGAATTTAACAAGTAAAAAATCATATAATCGGAGAAAAATAAATAGTAAAGACATCATCAATATACAAATTAAAGACAAAATTCGATCCAAAAACAAAAAAATCAGAAACACAATGTGAAGAGAGAGCAGCGGCAGCTAAACCGCGCCAGCGTACACTCTCCCTTCCGGCAGCCATCTTGGACACAGACTAAAATAATCACTAACACACAAAAATCATCCCCCCCACTGGATGGTTACCACTGTGGGGGAAGGCACAATGTCCAGTCCCCATCCCCAGTTCTCCCAAAGTCAGGCCTATTGAGGCCTCCGCTATTGCCTCTACGGAGGCCCGATGTTCCTGGCCGTTCTCGCCGGGTGCTGTTGCCCCGGCGTCGGGAGAGTCCTCTCAGCGGCTGGGCCACCTGGAACGGCCGCTTCCGAAGCCGACAAGGCCGCGCCGGTTTGGAGCTCCCGATGTTGAAGTTGGCGCCGCCTGCTCTGCTCCACAGACCCGCAGCCCGGAGGTGTTGACCTCGGCAGTCACAGCTCACCGGCGCTCCAGCACGTCGATCCAGCGCGGCGACCCAGGCAAGGCATCGCCCGCTCCGCTCTGCGATAGCGCTCCAGCGCTATTCCGCCACCGAAGCCGAGGTGCTGGGCGGTCCCTGCCAGGAAACGGCGCACCACGCCCGCTGGTAGGTCACGAGGACAAATAGGGGCGACAGGATGTAAGATTATTTTTTCGGTATACCCCAAGGATTCCCGCTTGTGTGTAGTGTCATGTTTGTCCCATTACATTGAGGTTACCAGAACTTTAAGGGGAACAGAGTCAGCATTGTTCATTAGTCACACAAAAAACGCACAATAAGATGTCGGTGCAAACTATCTCAAGGTGGCTAAAGCAGGTTCTGGTAAGCGCTGGGATTGACACTGATAATTTTAAATCTCATTCCACCAGGGCGGCAGCAACTTCAGCGGCCAGGGTGATGGACGTTCCTATAGAGCATATCCTCGCGGCCGCAGGATGGTCCAGTGAACTTATGTTCCAAAGGTTTTATCATAAGCCAATTACAAGGCTGGGGGGTTTTGCCGATTCTGTTTTAAGTTCAGTTATTTAGTTTCCCCTGGTATGGAGGGGTTACTATTGTTTTGTTTGTAAATAAACCGTTAATTCGTTAAAGCAATGTTATGATTGATGCATTATTGATTATTTTAATTATGTTGAGTCAATCAATGCAGTGAGAGGCCGGGATTTGAATCTGCGGCATGAAATCACAGAGCTTTGAAATCTTTACGTAGTCACTCACGTGACTCCGAAGTAAAATAGTAAGATTAAACGAGAACTTACCAGTTTGAAGTTTGATCTTTATTTTATGAGGAGTTACGATGAGGGACTACGTGCCCTCCACTCCCAGCCCTCATTAATGTCATCTGGTATTTCTAGTCTTCTTTTATCTTACTATTATACTTCAGTCACTATTACCTGTGATTTCACACCGCTGCTTTGAAGATTGACGCACGTGCGGCTGGACGGGTTCTTCACGTAGTCCCTCTTCGTAACACCTCATAAAATAAAGATCAAACTTCAAACTGGTAAGTTCTCGTTTAATCTTACTATTAAAGTGCACTAACAGAATCTTCGGCCCGATATTTTGTGCTGTTCATTAAACTAATCCTATCTACTTGCATATGGTCTGTATCCTTCTAAACGTTTCTTAAATGTTGCTATTACAGTGCCCTCCATATTGTTTGGGACAGAGAATCATCATTTATTTATTTGCCTCTGTATTCCACAATTTGGGATATGCAAGAGAAAAAAATCACATGTGGTTAAAGTGCACATTGTCAGATTTTACTTCGGAGTCACGTGAGTGATTACGTGAAGAGCCCGTCCAGCACGCATGCGCGACATTAGCATTCACGCAGTGCAACAGCGCCGGCCGGGAGTATAGGCGCTCCCGCTACAAGTTTAAACAGCGGACCATCAGGTAAGTCTTACTCTGAGGTCGTAATCAGCAAGCTGTGCTCTGCTCTGTAAATTCCAGGGGAAACTGGAAAAATGAGTAAAGCACGGCAAAGGAAGAAAACCGCCCCCCGTTCGACTCCAACAGAACGGGAGTGTCCCATCAGTGGGGGGCGAGAGGCGGCACCTGGACCGCATATGCTGCGGTCCACCCTCATCGAGACCGAGCCGAGCCCAGTACCGCTAGCGTAGCCTGATGAACAGCAGTGGGCTTGAGGCAAATCAAGGCAAAAAACATACCGGCCGGTTATGTCTCACTCCAATGAGGAGGCTCCGCCTGAGAGCGGAAGGTGTAGCCGCCTGAGCCACATGGAAAGGCTCATGGAGCAATTGCTCCAGCGAGACTTGCTTCGGGAGCTGGAGCAGTCTCGCCAAGGGAATTCAGGCACTCCCACAGCAGTGCCTTACAATGCACTGGCCATCGCTTCCCCCTCAGCCGAGGGCAGCATTAGCGACCAGGACTGGGCTGGTCAGGAACAGGGGTCATTGGCTGAAGATATCGGGAGTACGCTTGGGGTACAGGACCAGGAAGAGCTGCTGGGTGTGGAGATTCGCTACGTGGCTACACCACGAGCAGGGCGGCCATAGGAGCCAAAACCGGCGGCCAGCATTAACCACCTGTCCCTCAAACCCCTACAAGACCAGGTACTTAATGAGGCACTAGAACTGGAGAACTGCAGTTCGCTCAATGTACCGGCTGTTAACAGCCAAATCTAGGGGGGGGGTATGTTGGACAGAGTATCCGGAACCAGGAGCTATAATCCTCATGCTCCTGACGACAGGGATAACAGCCTATGCTCGTTCCGTGAATGGGGTGGATATGACCACCAACCAGCAAGACACTCTGGCTCTGCTGTGCAACACTCAATATGAGACAAACAAACCTCCGCAAGGAGAGAATAAGACCTGCCCTCAATCCCAAATATGCAGCATTATGTAAGACACCGGCCTCAGAGCCGCAGATCCTGTTATTTGGAGAGAACTTGACAAAACAAGTGAAAAACCTGGTGGAAGAGTACAAAGCATTTGGGCTCATGAGGGCAGGCCCCGGAACGAGCAGACCCACACAAAAACCAGACGGCAGTACCCCACCACGTCCACCAGTCAACGTCAAATTTATGGGACTGGTGAAAGCTCGGGGTCCGCATACCATCCCCGAAAGCCTTTTTAGGCCAGGGCCCAGAGCGGACCCCATGGAAAATGCGCCACCCCCAACCAGCAGTACATCCAGCAGTACAACGACGGATGAACAAACCGAAGAAAGGAACACTACCATAACTATGGAGGTAGGTGGGTCTGGTTCCTACCAGCATGTAAAAGTGGGGGAACTGTACTAACAGGGGGGAGATTACACCTGTTCATTGAAGCATGGAGGTCTATCACAAATGATAGTTATATACTTAACAGTATTCGTGGATACAAAATAGAGTTCATTCAAGAAAATATGCCACCAGTTCAGCATGTACCTCAAAGGGTCTGTACCCTCTCAGTCAAATAAAAACTAGAGGGACAGGCAGAACTGGTGAGGTTACTTACAAAGGGTATCATTGAGAAATCCAAACATGAACCTTTGGAATTTGTCTCAAATATATTTACCAAACACAAAAAATATGGTGGATGTCGCATCATCATTGACTTAACTTCACTAAATACCTTTGTTAAGTATGTACATTTCAAAATGGAAACATTTGTAACTGCCAAACAACTGATTTCCAAAGGATACTTTATGGCAAGCATGGATTTAAAAGATGCCTAATATACAGTACCCATTCAAAAGGGTCCTCGCAGATACCTGAACTTTACCTGGATGGGGCAACTATGGCAGTCTAAGCCGTTGCCTAATGGGTTAACATCAACCCAAGACTATTTACCAAGATATTAAAACCAGCCTTGGCAACATTAAGAAAACAGACACATATTGTCATGGCATATCTTGATGATATTCTAATAGTAGGCAAAACCATGGAGTTGGCTAAATCAGCTGTATTAGCTACCAAACAATTGTTTGAAACCCTGGGATTTGTCATACATCCAGATAAATCCAGGTTGACACCATCCACAACTATGGACTATCTGGAATTTACAACTAACTCAGTCCACATGTCTGTAACGTTGCCAAAAGATAAAGCAGCAGAATTGGCACAGACGTGTTACAATTTAATGGTTAGCAATCGACCAACCATCCGACAAATGGCAAGAGTAATTGGCAAAATGGTAGCAGCATTTCCAGCTACACAATTTGGACCCTGCACTATCAAAACCTGCAAAGGGCAAAAGTACAGGCGTTAAAACGACATGCAGGTCACTTTGACCGAACAATGAAATTGCCCATTGAAGCAATATCAGAGTTACAATGGTGGATAGAGCACATTTGGCATAGTCCCAGCCCTATCATCATCAATAACCCAACGTTAACTATACAAACAGATGCCAGTGCTCAAGGCTGGGGAGCAGCTAATACCATATCCAGCACAGGTGGTAGATGGACTAACCTAGAATCATCTTTACTACAAACACTGGGCATAAATTATTTGGAAATGTTGGGTGCGTTTATGGTTTAAAAGCATATTTTACGAATATGCACCATTTGCATGTTCGTTTACAAATTGATAATATCACGGTGGTGGCCTATATTAACCATATGGGCGGAATAAAATCGATATCATGTGACAATTTGGTCAACAAAATCTGGCAATGGTGTGTCGATAGACATATTTGGCTATCAGCAACTTACCTACCAGGTAAGCTAAATACAGTGGCAGACACCAGGTCACGCAAATTCAATGATAACACCGAATGGATGTTAAATCCTAGAGCTTTTGCTAAAATTACAAAGCAATATGGCACACCAGATATCGATCTCTTTGCATCCAGACTAAATCACCAGGTACCAATGTATGTCGCTTGGGAACCAGACCCTGAGGCAGCAGCGATAGATGCATTCGCGCTGAACTGGGGGACCTATTTCTTCTATGCTTTTCCCCCCTTCTGCCTCATCAGTAGGGTACTATGCAAAATACAGATGGACACTGCTTCAGGTATTTTTGATAGTACCAACTGGCCTACACAGCCATGGTTCCCAGTGATCCTCGACATGGTCATCGAAACTCCTATGACCTTTTCCAGTAGCCCAGACCTATTGACGCACCCAGTATCAGGCATAAGTCATCCATGCCATGACAAAATTAACCTACTGGGTTGCAGATTATCAAAAGACCACTGCTGGGCCTGGGATTGTCTGACAGGTCCAACAACACGATGACACCGTATGTCCACCAGGAAACAATACCTATCGAGCATCAGGAAGTGGGAAAGATACTGGTCGACTACTGGGACAACGTACTCATCTGCAACCATAACCAATGTACTGGAGTTCCTGGGGGGCCTTCACCATAATGAAGGATTGAGCTACAGCGCCATCAATACTGCCAGAAGTGCTCTGTCAGCCTACTTAAAACAGGTGCCAGGACAACAGGCCATAGGGTCTCACCCACTGGTGATCAAACTCATGAGGAGTATATTCAACTCCAACCCTCTTAGACCTAGGTATACTCAAATCTGGGATGTCAGTGTGGTCCTGACATACCTAAGGGGATGGTCACCAGCCAGGTCTCTCACCCTGGAACAGCTAACCCTGAAAACGGTCATGCTGATGGCACTAGCCTCAGCACAAAGAGTCCAATCCCTCCACTTACTGCGACTGGACAACATGGTTATAACACCAGACCGGGTCTCATTCACCATTCAGGAGCTGCTAAAGCAGAGCAGGCCAGGAACTTGAGTCCTAGTTATGGATTTCCGGGCATACCCACCTGACCTACGGTTGTGTGTCATGACTCACTTACTCACGTACATCAACACAACAACAGATTCCCAAGGGGGGGGGGGAAATAATAATAATAATAATTAAAAAAGCCCTATGGGTCAGCCACAAGAAACCTCATGGTCGGGTGTCGAGCCAAACCATCTCAAGATGGCTCAAGCAGGTACTGGGAGCTGCTGGAGTAGATACTGATGTATATACATCTCACTCTACCAGGGCAGCATCCACATCGGCGGCTAAAAGAATGAACATGGAGAAAACGTTCCAAACGTTCTACAACAAGCCACCAGCAGAACTTGTGTTATTTGCAGAAAGAGTTTTAGAATCTGCAAAAATATATAATTTAAGCCCGGGGGAGCATTTTGTCCTTTATTATTGTTTAATAGATACCATTATTGTTTACAGACAGATTCATGGTTGATTACGATAACATACTTCCTCCCTTGAATGACTTCGGCAGCGAGTGAAGTATGAACTGTTACACGGTTTGAAATCACAGAGCTTTAAAATCTTCACGTAGTCACTCACGTGACTCCGAAGTTAAATAGTAAGATTAAAAGAGAACTTACCAGGTTGAAGTTTGATCTGTATTTTATGAGGAGTTACGATGAGGAATTACGTGCCCTCCGCTCCCACCCTCAATTATAGATCAACTGGTATCTTAGTTCTCCTTTTCTTTACTATGTTTACTTCAATTATTGTGTTTCCTGTGATTCCACACCGCTGCTTTGAAGAATGTCGCGCATGCGTGCTGGACGGACTCCTCATAAAATACAGATCAAACTTCAAACTGGTAAGTTCTCATTTAATCTTACTATTATATCAAAGGCCATTTTTAGACATTTTGGTTTCACCTTGTAGAAATTACAGCTATGTTTACATATAGTCCCCCCCAGGGCACCATAATGTTTCACAGGTGTTTGTAATTGCTCAGGTGTGTTTAATTGCCTCCTTAATGCAGGTATAAGAGAGCTCTCAGCACCTAGTCTTTCCACCAGTCTATCCATCACCTTTGGAAACTTTTATTGCTGTTTATCAACATGAGGCCCAAAGTTGTGCCAATGAAAGTCAAAGAAGCCATTATGAGACTGAGAAACAAGAATAAAACTGTTAGAGACATCAGCCAATCATGAGGCTTTCCAAAATCTGCTGTTTGGAACATCTTTGAGAAGAAAGAGAGCATTGGTGAGCTTACTACTCGCAAAGGGACTGGCAGGCCAAGGAAGACCTCCACAGCTGATGATAGAAGAATTCTCTCTATAATAAAGAAAAATCCCCAAACACCTGTCCGACAGATCAGAAACACTCTTCAGGAGTCCGGTGTGGATTTGTCAATGACCACTGTCCGCTGAAGACTTTATGAACATAAATACAAAGGCTACCACTGGTTAGCTGCAAAAATAAGATGGCCAGGTTACAGTTTGCCAAGAAGTACTTAAAAGAGCAACCACAGTCCTGGAAATAGGTCTTGTGGACAGATGAGACAAAGATTAACATATCAGAGTGATGGCAAGAGCGAAGTATCGAGGAGAGAAGGAACTGCCCAAGATCCAAAGCATACCACCTCATCTATGAAACATGGTGGTGGGGGTGTTATGGCCTGGGCATGTATGGCTGCTGAAGGTACTGGCTCACTTATCTTCATTGATGATACAAGTGCTGATGTTGTATCATCAATAGTAGCATAATGAATTCTGAAGTGTATAGACACATCCTATCTGCTCAAGTTCAAACAAATGCCTCAACACTCATTGGCTGGCAGTTCATTCTACAGCAAGACAATGATCCCAAACATACTGCTAAAGCAACAAAGGAGTTTTTTAAAGCTAAAAAATTGAATTTCTAGTGGCCACGTCAATCACCCGATCTGAACACAATTGAGCATGCCTTTTATATGCTGAAGAGAAAACTGAAGGGGTCTAGCCCCCAAAGCAAGCATAAGCTAAAGATGGCTGCAATACAGGCCTGGCAGAGCACCACCAGAGAAGACACCCAGCAACTGGTGATGTCCATGAAATGCAGACTTCAAGCAGTCATTGCATGCAAAGGACATGCAACAAAATACTAAACATGACTACTTTCATTTACATGACATTGCTGTGTCCCAAACATTATGGTGCCCTGAAATGGGGGAACTATGTATAAACACAGCTGTAATTTCTACGTGGTGAAACCAAAATGTATAAAAATGACCTTTATTGAAATCTCACAATGTGCACTTTAATCACATTTTTTTCTATTACAATCTCAAATTGTGGAGTACAGAGGCAAATAAATAAATGATGGGTCTTTGTCCCAAACATTATGGAGGGCACTGTACATCTGATTCTTCTACCCCAGCTAATAGGGTTAAAATACCTACCATTCTCTATGGACAAATCTTGCCAGTTGATCCCAGCCAGCCAACAACTAACCAGGGAATCCTTTGTACGTTCTACTCCGTCCCCCATCAAAATTCCTACTCTTTGCAGGGAATGAAATTCATGAAATATATATAATGATGATATTCATCTATTAGCAGCTTATGCCAAAAATGTGAGATTAAGTATGATATTTGTCTGAATATTTCTAATGGAATCCAGACCATTGTGCTAATTCTAGAACATTGCCAGGCTAACAGTTACAACTATTCCTCCATTTGCAAAATTAATATGTTCTCCAAATATTAGGAAATTTGTAAATTGAAATTATGGACTAAGTATTTCAATATCTGAAGGGCCAAGTAACTTTATTATGGCAAAGTATACGTTCATAAATGGAATACATCCACCAAATACCGATTTGGTATTACACCGATAATACCAAATCCGTGTAAAATTGAAAATGTATGAATTAAGCAGTACGAGGATTGATGAATATATCTATGACTTGAAATCACATGATTCAATCAGTTTATTTTGGGTGAAAATATAACGGTATGTTCTGATTTTATGTTTGAAAGACTTGGTCAAGACTGTTGTCTCAACACAAAGGTGTTTCACAGCTCTGAAACATATACTTTTACTGGAAACAGGAGCAGGATTATGTCATTTGGCCATTCAACTATGCTCTACCATTCATGGTTGATCTGTTTCTCATTATATCTGTTTCCAGTGTATCATCACCAAAGCATAGCCGGGTAAAATAAAAACCCAATTTAGCCAACGTTTAGTGAGTTTTGAACCTATCCGTTGCCATGCTGGCCATCGATCTTTCTCAGTTAAGTGCTGGGGTAACTCAGTGGATCAGGCAGCGTATGTGGAGAACATGGATAGGCGATGTTCAGGTCAGAACACTTCTTCAGACTGATTGTAGTAGTGGGGTAGGAATAGATGGATACGGGAAGGGGTTTGAGTAGGTGGACTAAGGCCAAAGAAAAAAGACAAAAAGTGTAAGATAAAGAGATTAGGATAGAGGGGGACTAAATGTGAAGACATAAAAGGGAATTTGGTGAAAGAGTTTGGGGAAAAGGTAACAGGGAGAAATTGATGCATCTTTGTCCAACCATCTGACAATCAAAAACTCCCCTCGCTTGTATCCACCCATCACTTGCCATACTTTTCCCCACCCCCACCTCTCTTCCAGATTTCTTCCCCCCCCCCCCCGCCCCCCTTACCTACAATGAATCTGAAGATGATTTATCTAGGGTTGAATTACATCGCAAGACTCTGTTTCAGTTACCTCTTGACCTTCTTCATCAGAAGTCTCTACATACCCTTGCCAAATGCATGCAATGCCGAAGGTTATGTTGCAAAATGATTACAATCGCTTAAATCAAGAAAGACAGCAAGGCAATGGTATCAGAGGAAGGGGTGACATTTGACGGATGCGCCTTAGAAAACATTTTGTCGGAATGCATCACAGCCTGGTTTCGGAACAGCTCCATCCAAGACCACAAGAAATTGAAGCGAATTGTGGATGCAACCCAGACCATCATACAAACCAACTTCCCTCTATTGGCTACATTTATACCTCACACTCCCTCAGCAAGGCCAGCAGCATAATCAAGGATGAGTCGCACCCTGGCCACTCCATCTTCTCCCCTCTCCCATCGGGCAAAAGTTATAGAAGTGTGAAAACGCACACCTCCAGATCAGGGACGGTTTCTGAACCATCCTACCTCAACCAGAGAGCACTCCTGAACTATTATCGGACTATCTACGATTGGACTTTACTGGCCTTACCTTGCACTAAATGTTATTCCCTTTAGGCAGACCTAGGCTGAAAGCTGAAAGTCCAAGGGTATCAATTGTTAGAAAGGGCAGGCAAATTGAGAGAAGGAAGAGTTGGCTTATTGGTAAAATATAGTTTCAGAGAAATTTGGATAGGATACTGGTTCAGCGATAGTAAGAAGTGATATTGGCTCACAATCTTAAAATATAGAATCAGTTGAGTGAAAACAAATGTAAATTCCTTGTAGTCAAATATAGGTACATTTATAATGGCAATTAAAGGAATGACACTCAAATTAAGTACATATTCTGATTCTGTCTTCACAGATGAGGACATGGATAACTTTACAGAAATGCTCATGATATAATACTTTAAAAGGCAGAATTAAAGAAGAATTATTGGAGAGGAAAAGAGTTATAGCCAAAATGTAATTGCTGATCCTAAACACACTCTGTTGTGGTTGAGGCCTCTACTCTATTTCTGAAATCCAGTTCCTCTGAAGTCAATGGAAATAGAAGAGAATATCTCCACAGGTATTGCCTGAACTGTTGAGTACCTCCAGCATTTTCTGTTTAGATTTTCGATTTCCAGGGTCCACAGTTGTGTATTGCACTCTCTCCCTTATCTTATCTAACATCCTCTGAAAGGCATCTATGAGATGGCTTCAAACATAACATTGACAAGATTTGTATTAGACAAATAAACAATACCTAATGTGCTTAATCAGCAGCTGTGTGGTAAATCCTGCTTGTCTGCAGCCTGGAAATTTCATAATTTCTGTTCTCCACAAAAGTGTTCATGTTGGTCTTATATTTTGTACACACTATTGAGCTGGCAACATAGATTGCACCCATAAAATTCATCCCATAACATATTGAAAGGCTGAGATTATATAATGAGTTCTGAAAAGCTACCATCATCATTTCACTTCCAAAATAAATCAGTGATTTACACCGAAGGGACTATATAGATATAGATATAGATATAGATATAGATATAGATATAGATATAGATATATATATAGATATAGATATATATATATATATATATACATAATTTATCTTTCTCCATAAACAGTGACCATTTTCTATCTTATTTTAAATTATCATAAGGAACAATTATATATGGCAAACTCCAGGTTATATACAGGACTATGAGAGCATGTTGTATGTTTGCAGCACTGAATCATGAATTTTATTGTTTAGATTTTACAAATGCACTATTTTTATTTGGATGCAATATACCCATCTCTGCTCATTTTTATGCAAGCTTGTGAAATGTAAAATAATGCATAGTATTTATGTGTGAATTGATAGATTTGCAGTCAAAGACGAACAATGAACACTTTAACAATAGATTAATTATCTAACGTTCACCTTTGCAAAGGTTAAGCTGTTAGCAGTTCAGCAAAATAGGTCAGTTTAATGCCTCATTACTCAATATTAAAACCTGTACAGAATTCATTTATTTACAGAGCATCCCAATTAGACCAGAACGCCTGTTTGTAACACAATTTTGCTCAAGGACACCCAACTGCCACAAAGAAGTTCAGAATTTGTAATCATACCATAACTATCTTTTCCTTCTCCATCCCTCATTCAAATGCAGATTAGTTTGTTATATACACACCAGAGTTCAATGAAATTCCGAGATCACATTTCAATCACAATATACATACAGAAATGATAATTACAACAATAACTATAACAATGAGTGCAAAACAGCAGGATGGTGCAAGAGTAGTGCAGAAAAATCCAAAGAAGAGCAGAAAAATAGTGTATAATAATGGAAAAACAGAATGAGGTCGAGTTAAGAGTAAGAGTATGTGGCAGCATCTCCAGGGTGGAGGCTTGAAGGAGGTGATTGGTTCCAGAGTCTGCTTACTTAGTTCCTTCCACACTGTTGATTGCATTGGGCAGCAAGCTTTCGCCATTCTGTTCGGTTATGTGCGATGTCTTCCACCCTCGATAGGCATGCGTCCCGGGCTTCCAAATCCTTCTGGAATGTTCGCCTCCATGTGAGTTTTGGTTTGCCTATTTTCCTTCTTCCGTCAGGTTGCCATGTCATAGCTATCTTAGGTGCACCTTCTGGTGACATTCTGAGTACATGTCCTGCAAATTTCATCCAGCGTCCCTCTATGTCCTGGCTGAGAGGCTTTGTTGCAGTTTCACGGTAGATTTCCTCACTTGTGATGTGGTCTCTGTAGCTAGTCTTCAGCATCTTCCTCAAGCAGTGTTGTTGGAATGCATCCAATTTCTTTTTCATCTTCACATTGATTTTCCATGTCTCACTGGCATAGAGGGCTGTAGGGAGGACTATGGACTGGAAGAGCTTGACTTTTAGCATCTTGGATATCCCGCCACTAGACCATATTGGCTGCATTGGTCTGAAGCAGCTGATGCAGCTTTACCAATTCGGGAGTTGATATCGACCTCTACATCTCCATCTACTGTGAACATGCTGCCAAGATAGGTAAATCTTGTGGCGTTTTCCACAGGTTCCCCATTGATTATCAGTTTGTCGATTGACTGCTGGTCTCTAGTCTGCATGGTCTTAGTCTTCTGGCAGCTGATCTTTAATCCAACCTTTGATGTAATCTCCTCCATAGCGGTTGTCATCTCTTGAAGGGTGCGTCTCGACTGCTAGTAGTGCAATGTCATCGGCAAAATCTAGGTCTGTGAGATGTCTTCCTGTTCTCCACGATATTCCAAAGTCAGGTTTGTTCATTGTCTTCCTCATGACTTAGTCGATCGTGACAATAAACAGTAAGGGGGATAGAAGGCAAATTTGTCTTACACCTGTGACAATCTCAAATAATTCTGTGTTTCCTGAATCAACCTTGACGCAGCAACTGGATCCCTCGTAAAGGTTCTTGAAGATGTTTATGAAAACCTCTGGGATGCCATACACTTTAAGAATTTGTCACAGGGTGTCTCTATGTACACTATCGAATGCTTTTGTGAAATCAACAAAGTTTATTAGTATTGGCTTCTGAAATTCCAGGCTTTGTTCTACCACATTTCGTAATACAAAGATCTGTTCGCTGCAGGATCTTCCCATGCGGAATCCTGCTTGTTCAGCACGGAGTTTCATATCCGGAGCTGTTCTAAGACAATGTAGCAGTACAGAACAAAGCACTTTTCCTGGGACTGAGAGCAACGTGATCTGCTACCAGCAGAAAATAAAACATTTTTAAGTGTGGATGTTTGAGCTTTCAAGCTCCTGTATCTTCTCACATGGTAGACACAAAATGCCGGAGTAATTCAGCGGGACGCAAAAGGAATGGGTGACGTTTTGGGTTGAGACCCTTCTTCAGTGTCTTCTCCCATGGTGGCAGACATCCATGATGACATTTCCGGCCTTCCTGAAGATGTGCTGGCTGGAAGGAGGTGACAAACTCTGATGGATTTGGCTGTATTCATGCTCTTTCCTGGTTTGGGCAGTTGTTATATTAAGCTCAGATGCATCCCATCAGAATACTTTCCTCAACCCATCTGCAGAAATTTGGGAGAATCCTTCTGGACATGCCAAACCTTCTGAAACACTGATGAAAGTTAATACGCTAATACATTTTCTTGATCAGTGTAAGAGGTTAGTTTGGTGGTGATATGAATGCTTAGGAATGTGAAGCAGTCAGCCATTTCTACAGAGAACAGAGGTGTGTTCACCCCTTGTGTCAGAGCAACAACCAACTCTTTTATCTTGCTGACATTGAAGGCTAGTTTGTTGCCCTGACACCATGACACAACATTTTAGATGTGTTTCCAATACTCAGTGGAATGAACGCTGAAGCTCAAATTGGTGTTCTATTTGGCCACCACGTCAGGGGTGTACAAGGATTAGTACACAACTCTGAAGGGCACCACTGTTGAGTCAGTTTTGAGGAAATGTTATGAACAATTATAACCGTCTGCTGGCCCAGAGACAAAGCAAGTTGCAGATGGAGGCCCCATGACCAAGATCCGGAAGTTTAGGAAACATCTTATTCAGTACTAAGGTGATAAAGGCTGAACTCAGTGAATGAATAGCATCCTGATAAAGGTGTACTTATTGTTAAGGTGATCCAGAGATGAATGTAGTGCAAAGGAGATGGCATCCTATGTAGACATATTTTTCTTGTACATAAATTGCAATGGGTCTAGATTTTCCAGATTATTGCAGGTGAGGATCATTACCAATCTTTCAAAGCATTTAATTATGGTTGACGTTAGAGCTACTGGGAGGTAGTTATTGACAGAGGTCACCGTGACCCACAGTGGCACAGTGGTAGCGTTGCTGCCTTACAACGATTGCAGCGCCGGAGATCCGGGTTCAATACTGACTACGGGTGCTGTCTGTACGGAGTTTGTGCGTTCTCCCCGTGACTGCGTGGGTTTTCACCAAGATCTTCGGTGTTCTTGCACACTCCAAAGACGTACAGGTATGTAGGTTAATTGGCTTGATGAATGTGTAAATTGTCCCTAGTGTGTGTCAGATAGTGATGATGTGCGGGGATCGCTGGTCGGCGTGGACTCAGTGGGCCGAATGGGCCTGTTTCTGCACTGTATCTATAAACATTATTTTTCTTCGGTACTGGAATGATGGAGGTTTACTTCTACCAGCTGGGGACAGTGGATTGTTGTAGTGATAGTATGATGATGCTGGTGAAGATTGTGGCCTGTTGATTGGTGCATTATATCAAAATGTGTCCAGCGACCTAGTCTGGGCTGGCAACTCTCCCAGTTTACCTTTGTGTAAGTAGATCTGATTTCTGTTCCAAAATATGTGGAACTATAGTGAAATTTATATATGTGGAACTATATAGATTCATCAGAGTGGTGAATTTGTGGAATTCTTTGCCGCATAAGGCTTTGGAGGCCATCAGTGTATATATTTAAGGCAGCTATGGATGTGATTTTTGATTAGTATGGATGTCAGAGGTTATGGGAGAAGGCAGGAAAATGGGGTTTGGAGGGAGCGATCGATCAGCCATGATTGAATGGCGGAGTAGCCTTGATGGTTCAAATGGCCTAATTCTGCTTCTATCACTTCAGACTTATGATCTTATGAACTATGTTCTTGTTGAGCTATACTAAATTCATTTAACAACAACCTTTTATTCCTTTGTAATTCAAGTGAGTGTACCTGCCTCCACCACCAGCAGAGGCAGTGCATTTCAGATTCCAACCACCTTCTCAATGGAAAAGTTATTCCTCTGACATCCTGTGAATGTTTGACTTCTTAACTTAAACCTATGGCCCCTAGTTCCAGATACCATTGCTATGGGTGGGAAGTTGTTCAATATCCACCCCATCCTTATGCCCCTCATAACATTATATACCACTATCTGGACCCTCCTCAGCCTCTTCAGATCAAACAAAAATACAGGCAATCTCTTCTCATAATTGAAATGCTCCATCCAGACAATATCCTGATGAATCTCCTTTACACTATTTCCAGTGCAATTTCATTCTTCCACTGATATGGTGAGCAGTAATATACAGAGGGGGGGGGGGTGTGTGGGCTCACCAGTTCCCGGTCCCGGCTCCGACAGCACTCACCGGCTCCAGGACCCGGCTCCGGACTCTCACATTGGCCCTTGTCCCCAGCACCTGTCACGCTCACAGCCCCCACCCGCGAACACAGCCAGCCCCCGCCCACAAACACAGCCAGCCCCTGCCCGCGAACACAGCCAGCCCCCGCCCGCGAACACAGCCAGCACCCGCCCGCGAACACAGCCAGCCCCCGCCCAAGAACACAGCCAGTCCCCGCCCGCGAACACAGCCAGCCCCGCCCACAAACACAGCCAACCCCCGCCCGTGGAACACAGCCCACACTCCGCTCCTTCAGCTTTATTCTCGGCGCCAGTGATTGACAGTGGGTGCCGGAAAGGGGCATCGCCATCCTGGTGAATAACAGACCAATAACTTTTGTAATATTTCATAGATCGGAACAAAACTTGGTGCGCTTGGAGCAGAGGAGAACGGTGAGTAGGTGGCAAAAAATCCTAGCGATATAGGGTACCGTTTTTGAGCAAATTTAAAAACAACACAAACAAGAAGAGGACAAGATAAGAGTTTTAGTAATAGTATAGATAGATATAGATATAGAAGAAGATAGATAGAGTATAGATAGAAGATATAGAAGAAAGAAGATAGATATAGATACCATTGTATCTCCTCTTTGCCATCCGAATCAATTTATTGGTATTGGTTTATTATTGTCAAATATCCGAGATGCAGTAAAAATCATTGTTTTGCATGTTATCCATATAAATCATAACCATAGATGAGTACAATCAAATCTTACATAAATACAGCTACAACATGAAGAACACAAATTCACAATATGGTGTTACAGCTATAGAGAAAGTGCAGATAAAAAATAGTGCAATGGTTGCAACATGGTAGATTGGGAGATTGGGACTGCATCCATAGTTTATGAGAGTTCCATTCAATGGTCTGATACCAGCAGGGAAGAAGCTGATCCAGAATCTGGTGTCATTTGATTTCAAGCTTTCGTATCGGCTGGCCGATGGAAGAGGAGAGAAGAGGATTGACTGGTCCTTGATTATGTTGGCTGTTTTCCCGTGGTAGCATGAAGTATAGATGGAGTCAATGAGGGGAGAGGCTGGTTTGCTCGATGGACTGGACCAAAATTCGCAGCAATTTCTTGCGTTCTTGGCAGAGAAGAAGTCAAGCCATGTTATGTTGCATCCCAATAGGATGCTTTCTGTACTATCCCACACTCCCTATACTCCTGAATTGCTTCCCCCTATTTTCAGATCTCTACGCCTCGCATATGCATGTTTTTAAAAAGTCTAGCCCTCAATATCGATTCATCTCCAGGGTTCTTGCTGCCAATACATTGTACCCTTATGGAAACATATTTGCTCTGTATTGGAGCGGTTTTGTGTGTTTACCCACATTCAGCATTTGGCTTTCACACGGGGCAGGTTGCCCCTTTTAATTACAGCACAGACGGAGTTAGCACACTGAAAAAACTTGCATAGCTGTGTGAGGTTCTCGAGTAAACTAGTTTACTCTGGTAAACCAGTTTACCCTACACTGTACCCTTATACAGTGTCCAGGGAGGTAAAGCACTTCAAGTGAGAGTCCCAGATGCTTCAATGACCCGAAAATCATCTGGTACTTCATGGTATTCGTGTTACAATAGTTACCTGTGGATTCTACGTTTTCACAATAAATCATCAAGATGCTGTTATTTCTTAATTGTAGATTGTGATCATCAGTCATTGATTTACTGGCCTGGCAGCTGTCCCCCCATTCTTCTCATAGATAACAAATCTCTAAGTACAGAAGGATTTGTGGGCCTGTGTTTTTTTTTGTTCTTATCGTGTCTTCACTTATCCTATGACCTATCCTATCACTTTTCTGTGCATAATCTTACATTGTAACACCAATACATAGTTATCTTTGTTTTAATTAACTTTGCCTTGCAGTCTAAACACTTCTCTATTCTAATTACTCTACTGCCTCCTCGAAAATGAACTTGAAACCACCGTCACGAGATTGGTTTAATGTCCCATGATAGTTTTTCCAGTGTATAAAGCACTTGAGTTGACAACATTACGAACTTTCTACTTTTTCTTAGATTAAGGAGATTTTTCTTCAGTCTGTTTTCTCATAATTTCACTTTTGAATAGCATACCTAACATTATATCCAGCACTGCCTCTTTGCTTGAAAGTCGACCTGCAATTTGGCTCAAATGTTTTTCTTGGATACACTTTAAAATGCCACCTCCACTATACCAATGGCAGTTAATAATGAGGAGGTTGAAGTCCCCTACTGGTACAACATTTTCACTCACATTCCTTGTGATTTGTCTACACATCTGTTTTTCTACGTCCTGCTATTAAGAGCCCTCAGCGTACCGGCCCCTTTTTTGATCCTATGCTCCATCCATATGGCTTGATTGAATAACCTTCTAGAACATGCTCCCTCATTACCACATTCCCAATTGCAATACCACTTTCTCTTTTGCATTTCATCTCATCTCACTCCAGCACACCTGAAGATCCCATGCCCTGGAATGATGAGTTGCCAGAACTGCCCTTCTTTCAACCTCCTCTCTGCGACAGTGAAAATGTCTTATTTCCATGCCCTGATCAACAATCCACTTTCATGTATCTGTCGTCAGACTTTTTTAATTAGAACAGTTTCAGTTTATCCTTCCAATTTATCCACATGTCTTGTCATCATCCTGTCTGCTCTGTGTACTGGGCTTAGTTTTCCTTCAATGTGTGCCTGCACTTTTTCTCCCAGATGCACAGATACTCTGAGTCCTCACTGTAAAATCTGTTTACCCTCCTAGCAAGGATATTGGACCCTTTCCAGATTTGGTGCAGCTCATTCCTGCTTTTACAGGTCCCTTTTTCCTGTGAATCGGTCCCAACAATCCAGAAGTCTAATGCCCACCCAGATCAACATTCTTCCAGCCATGCAGTCATCTGTTCCATACACTAGCATATGGTTCCAGGAGTGAAAAATACATAACAGCCTTAAAATGTCTGCTCATTAGTCTGCAACCTAATTCTCTAAATTCATATTGCAGAACCTCATCTCTTGTTTTACCTCTGCAATTTGTACAAATATGGACAATAACTTCTGATTGCTTACCCTCCTTCTCCTGAATGCCCTGCATCCATTTTTATTACATCTTTGTTCCTAGCACCAGGGAGGCCACAGATCATCTTGGATTTATGTTTGCAGCTGGAGAATGCCCATACCATTGAGGATCCTACCATAATTTCACTCTGAATCTTGTTCCTCTCCTGTTATGTCATGGAGCCACCCTTGCTGCTGTGATCTGTGCTCTAGCTGGACTCAGAGATACAAACAGTCCCACCATTTTCCAACATGGTGAAATGGTTCAGTTTCCGACCCGTCTGCTTTCCCCTGCCTGGTGGTCACCTGTTCCACCTCTGACTGCCTTTCCTTAAGGGCCTGTCCCACTTACGCGTCCTTGGCTCACAAATTACGCGATCTCATGGTCGCTTGAGGTGTACGGGCACCGTATGGCCGCGCGGGGCCGGTCCCACTTAGAAGCGCGGAGGGGTATGGAGTTGTGCGGGGCTGGTCCCGACATCGCGCGGGGCTCCGAAATTCTTGCAGTGAATTAAATCTTCGCTTGCCAACGGCCTGTCGTGGAACTGACGGCCAAAGTGGGCCAGGCCCAAGACCCTGGCGCGACGCAATGTCTCACCTCCAACAGCAGCAGAAGCAGGCAAACGATCGCCGAGCTCAGCCTGGGGCTCACGGCCGTTGTGGTCCGGATCCGCCCCCACTTCTACTCCCAGAGCGGGGCCAGGTGAGGAGCTGTTCTGCTGGCGGGGAGGATTTGATTAACTTTTCGGAAGGTTTTGTTTGGCGGGGAGAAACAAAAGCAGTCAGACTTTGCAGTTCAGAGCTTTGTCGATCTGCAGAGACTTTCTTTGTTCAAAGATTCCTCTAATTAGGGAGGATTTGTCCGTGTATCTGGAAAGTCGTAGGAGCGGCAGTGGCTGGCGGAAGGCCAAGTTACACTTGAACTAGTGGCAGCTGAGACTGGAGCGGTGATTGTGTTCAGTAACATCGGAAAGCTCCCTCCTACACCGACTTGCCCGGTCCAGGTGGCCTGAGTAAGAACGGCAACAGTGACTTGGATTTCGTTGAAGCCGGGGAGGCGACGGAGACCTGGGGAAGAAGCCTCTGGAAGCTCCATTTTTGACGATGGGGAGGATTGGCACGGACATTCCTATCTTATCAGGAGGAGACTGCTTCTGTTGCTTGCCAAGAAAGCCTTCACAAGACTATTTAACTGCTGCAAAAGAGTGGAGGTGCAGCAATAGCAGAAAGACTGCTTTGATTATAAAGTACTGGTACTTTGTGTGTTGTGCCATGCCCTGAAGATGGCGGACCCTCAGATTTATGCAGCTGTCGCACGGTCGGCAGCCTCCGAGACTGAGGGCCACGAGTTGATGGGGCGCACATATGGTGTAAAAATGTACATGCAGAGCAACCTGCCCTTAAAGGCCTTTCTAGATGCGCTGGGTGAGACTGTTGGCAAGAAAGCCATAGTCTCGGGCGTGGTGGTCAGTGGGAAGGTTGTGGTTCTACTAAAGACTGAACAGGCGGTGGCTCTGGCTCTGGAAAGGGGGGTAACAGCAGTGTGGATTTTCGCGGCGGTGGACCCATGGGGGGGTCCCGTTTTGCCGGTCATTCTGTCCAACGTTCCCACTTTTGTTCCGGATGCGCTCCTGCTCCCACATGTAAGGAAGCTGGGGGAGGTGCGGTCAGGGCTCACCAAACTGTTGTACATGTTTGACGATCCTGAGATGCAGCATATATATACATTCAAGCATCGCGTGTATATACAGTTGGCAAAGGGGATGGACACGGAGGGGAGTTTTGAGGTGGAGGTGGATGATTTCTCCTATCGCGTGTTCTGGAATGCGGGCCAAGTGCGTTGTCACGCTTGCAAAAAGGTAGGTCATTTTTGCAAGAATTGTCCCAGGACCCGGGCTGCCAGTTCCACCATGATGGCACGGGAAAGCATTACTGGCCCATCTGGGGCTGCTGGTTTTACCACGGTGGCCCGTGAAGGCTTTACTCCCCTACCCCCAACCCCTATCCCCCCACCATCACCATGTCCCGTACCTGTGGCGGTGGATGCCGGAGAAGTGCGTGGGGTGGATGGGAAGGTTTGGGAGCATCAGAAGGGGAGGAAAGTCAAGAAAAAGAAGAAACATCTCCAGGCGGGTCCCCAAGAAGATGATCACCTCCAAGCGGGACCCCAGGCAGCAGATAATTTCGTGCTCGCCTCTGAGATAGACGGTAGTGCGGAGGTAGAGGCTTCTGCAATGGAGCTCACCGTACCACCGCACATCAGTGGTTCGAAGAGGAGGAGGCATGGGTCCTCCGATACAGAGAAGGGGCCTGAAGTTCAGGGGCAACCTGAAGGGGAGTTTTCCCCTCCTGTTGAGGTGGAGTACCCCGGGCACGTTTCCTCTGAGGGGGGGGATGCCTCTGTAGGTCTGGGACCACTTGAGAGTGGCGATATATTGCTCTTGGGGGCTGTTCCCCCAGAAAACGCATCTGCTAGCTTAGTGGATGACCAGGGGCAGCCTGAAGGGGGGGGGCTTGGGTGAGGGGGTGGGTCCCCAACATGAGCTCCCGTTGAGGCTACAAGCCCAGTTGAGGGGTGTGATGCCCCACTGGGTGAGGGAGCAGGGGAGACTCCAGTAACATCGGCCCCTGAGGGCCACAGTGGGGTGATTCACCTGGTGGTGGGGGACGGGGACTCTTAAAGGACACTAGAGGGAGTAGGAACAAGGTGGATTTGGCTGTCGACCGCTGGTCGGACCTGATGGCGCCCATGCAGTCCATTCATGCCATCCTTCAGAAGAAGGGGAATGAGGCGGGGCTAGTAAGAAATGAGAGGTGCCAGTTCCAAGAGCTTTTTAAGGCAGAAGGGTAGGGGCGGCTCCAATCCATCACCGGGGACGGGTAAAAGATCTAGTGTACTTTCAAAATGAAGCTCACTATAGCCAGCCTAAATATCAATGGGGGCAGGGGGTCTCTCCGTAGGTTTCACCATCTCTCAGTGCTCAGGGACGGGAGGTATGCGGTGAGCTTCCTGCAGGAAACACACACTGTGGCTAGTGATGAACCCACCTGGCTCCTGGAGTGGGAAGGGGGGGTCTACATGAGTCATCTCAGCTCAAAATCGAGTGGAGTAGCCTTCCTGTTGGCCCCGTCTTTCAAGCCGGAGATCCTCAAAGTGCAGGACGTTGTACCAGGCCGTTTGCTGTATCTGGCCGTGCGCTTGGATGGCGTGCCATTACACTTCGTTAATGTGTACGCCCCCAAGATCGGCGCAATGCAGACGCGCTTAACAAGGGAAGTGACCACGTTGTTGAATACTATCGACCGTGGGGAGTGTGTTTTCCTTGGGGGAGATTTTAATTGTGCCCTCGAGACAAGAGATCGCTCTGGCGTTCAGCGTGACCCGGGAGCAGTAAAGACTTTGAGGGAGATGGTGGACTCTTTTGAGCTGGTAGATGCTTGGCGGAATTTCCATCCTGACTCTAACGCCTTCTCGTACAGGTTTGAGGGTGGTGGTTCCCGAATTGATCATTTATACGTGTCCAAGGCCTATGTCTCCTGTGTTTCGGCAGCCTCCATGCAGCCGGCGCCATGCTCGGACCATTGCCTGGTGCGAGTGGACTTTATCCCAGCGCGCACACGGGCAGGGTCCGCGTACTGGCATTTTAATAGCCAGCTGTTGGAGGATCGCCGATTCCGGGATTCATTCAGGCAGTTCTGGGCGAGGTGGAGAGAGAGGCAGGGGCGTTTCTTTTCCCTAAGGCAATGGTGGGATGTGGGGAAGGCCTACGTCCGTCTGTTTTGCCAGGACTACGCGAGGGGGTCGACCAAGGCGCGGGACTCCGAGATCGGACGGCTTGAGAGAGAGTTGCTCGACTCGGAGGCTCGTCTGGATCAGACTGGTGGGGCTTCGTGTGAGTGGGAGGAATACCAGGAGAAGAAGGGAGCACTGAGGGACTTGCAGCTTAGGAGGTCCCGGGGTGCGTATGTGAGGACGCGGGTCCAGATGTTGCACGACCTGGACCGCGCCTCCCCCTTTTTCTTTTCTCTGGAGAAGGGGCGAGGAGCCCGCAGGCAGCTTGTAGAGTTGCTTGCGGATGATGGCTCCTCTGTCACAGATCCAGAGAGCATTGGTGCCTCAGTTCGGTCTTTCTACAGGACTCTGTTCTCGGCTGGCACATCGAGTGGGGAGGCACAAGAAGTCCTGTGGGAGGGCTTACCCGTTGTGTGCAATGATGTGGCTGAACACCTGGATGATCTCCTAACTCTGGAGGAGTTGACTGTTGCCCTGCACCAGCTCAGGAGGGGCAAGTCTCCAGGGCTGGATGGGCTGACTGTGGAGTACCTTAGAGCCTTCTGGGATGTCCTGGGGGGCGACTATATGAAGGTCCTGGGGGAGAGCCTGGCGACCGGGGAGATGCCTTTCTCTTGGCGCAGGGCAGTTGTTGTCCTGCTGCCCAAGAAGGGCGATCTTCGCCTTTTGAAGAACTGGCGCCCGGTCTCTCTCCTCAGCACGGACTATAAAGTATTTGCACGGGCATTGGCGAATCGCCTGGGTCCCGTGCTGTCCCAGGTGATCCACCCTGACCAGTCGTACACAGTCCCGGGCCAGTCCATCCAGGACAATATCCATCTGCTCCGGCATCTGATCCATCTGTCCCAGGGGGCTGGTCAGTCGGTCGCCTTTCTCTCCCTCGACCAGGAGAAGGCGTTTGACAGGGTGGAGCACGACTACCTTCTTGGGACTCTGCAGGCGTTCGGATTTGGACCGCATTTTGTGGCCTGGGTCCGACTTTTATATACTGCTGCACAATGCCTTGTTAAGGTCAACGGATCTTTGTTGGCCCCCATTCCCTTTGGGAGGGGGTTCGTCAGGGATGTCCCATGTCCGGCCAGCTGTATTCCATCTGTGTCGAGCCTTTCCTGTGCCTTCTCCGGAGGCGGTTGACAGGCCTGGCTTTACCGTGGCCGGGGATTTAGGTGGTTCTCTCGGCCTACGCCGATGATGTCCTTCTGATGTTCACCGACCCTGTTGACCTGCGGAGGATGCGTGAGTGCCAGCAGGTTTTCTCGGCTGCATCCTCCGCCAGGATCAACTGGGGGAAGTGTTCTGGTCTCTTGGTGGGTGGGTGGCAGGTGGGCTCCCTGCCGGAGGAGATGGCAGGTTTTGCGTGGAGTACCACGCACCTCCTCTATCTGGGGGTCTACCCGAGTCCCGCTGAGGAGGGGTGGCTGGCGAACTGGCAGGAGCTGGAGGCGAAAGTGGTCGCCCGGCTGGGACATTGGTCTGGCCTACTTGGTGTGCTCTCTTATCGGGGCAGGGCTGTAGTTATAAACCAGCTGGTGGCCTCTCTGCTGTGGTACCGGATGGCCACTATGGTCCCATCCTCTTATTTTATAACCATGTTACAGAGGAGATTGGTCAACTTCTTCTGGGGTGAGAGGAACCACTGGGTCTCTGCTGGGGTTCGGAGTCTCCCGTTGGAGGAGGGTGGTCAGGCGCTGGTCTGTATTCGTACCCAGGTGGCGGCTCTCCGACTCATGACCCTGCGGAGGTACGTCTACTCGGACTACCCTCCTAAATGGCACGTGCTGGCGACGTACTTTTTCCGTCAGGGGCGGTGCCTTCAGGAGGGCTCCCGGCTCCCAGTAGCGGGCATGAGTCGACGCGCTAGGCGGGAGTTGCCTGGCTTTTACCGTGAACTCCTGAAGGCGAGGAATTTGGTCAACTTCAGCCAGGGCCCTGCTCCTCAGGGGGAGGGGGGTGTCGTGGCTGGGACGGTGAGTGTCAAGGAGAGGCGTGTACATGGAGCGATTCCGGACGAGCTTACCCCCGCTCAGTCGGAATTGTTCATAGGGCCCATGGCCCGGGACCCTCCCCGAGAGCCGGCCCCATGCAACATGAGCCGCCTTTCTGAGATGCCCAGTGTGCCATTCTGTGGTGCGGAGAGGCGCATACTGTACAGGCTGCTCTTGCACACTCTCCACTTCCTCGCCCTCGTCTTCCGTCCAGACACACCCTGGCGGTCCGTGTTACCACCTGACGAGGGGAGCGGTCCCCAGTGGAGGTCTCTCTACAAGGGAGTCCTCCCCCTTTACATCGGGGAGTCCTCCCCTTTGCACAAAGCCGTGGCCTGTAATAGGTACTTGAGCCGGTTCACGGACTCTTCCCCTGCTTGTCATTTCTGCGGTGAGGAAGAGACTGTGTTCCACGTGTATATAGAGTGCGAGAGGTTGCAGCCCCTGTTCGAGTATCTGAAAGGGCTGCTCCTCAAGTTTTGGCTACATTTTAGTCCAATGGGCCTGGCCAAGATGGCCATTCGCGGGTCCAGGCAGCGGGCGGTCGATGGCCGCACAGCGGTCGGCTGCCTGCCCCATTTCCGGGGTTACGTCCGTGCCCGCGTGTCCCTAGAGAGGGAACACGCGGTGTCCACGGGGACTGTGGAGGCCTTCTGTGAACACTGGTCACCGCAGGAGGTTGAATATATTATAGATAAAAATGTTAATATTTTAATTTGATAATTTTGTGTAAGTGTTTTTTAAATTGTGTGAGCTTTCTACCCTCCCTTGTAAATTGTACATTTGTTTAAAAATCTAATAAAAAAAACATTTACGGAAAAAAAAAAAAAAAAAAGAGCAGGGCCAAGAAAATTGAGGATAGACACAAAATGCAGGAGTAACTCAGCGGGACCGGCAGCATCTCTGGAGAGAAGCAATGGGTGACGTTTCGGGTCAAGACCCTTCTTTTCAGACTGAAGAAGAGTCTCGACACGAAAAGTCACCCATTGCTTCTCTCCAGAGATGCTGCCGGTCCCGCTGAGTTACTCCAGCTTTGTGTCGATCTTCAAATGACGTCACGCGCTCCAGACGGCTGTGCGTATGCATGTAATCGTGCCCGACCTTCGCTCGACCGTCTCGGCTCAACGCGACCGCGAGGTCGCGTTATTTGCGTGCCAAGGACACATAAGTGGGACAGGCCCTTAAGACTGCATAGTGACCAGCTCTAAAAATATACCATCCATTCAGCCTCACTGTTGTACCCAGTTTGTGCTCAATTTCTGAAACTCGGTGCTCAGGTCACTTAAACTGGAAACACTGAACTCATTTCCGAACAAGTTTCTTTGTCACATTGCATTTAAAACAAAGCCTTTCATAATTTACTCCATACATGTAGAAAATTAGGAATGAGAACTTGTGACAAGATTAATAATGTCAAAAATGATTGCAGGGCATTCAAAAGGGTAAAGAGTTAGAAGTTTGTGTCTGATGAAGAGTTCCAACCCAAAACATCGCCCATCCTTTTTCTCCAGAGATGCTTCCTGACCCGCTGAGTTGCTCCAGCATTTGTGTCTATCTTCGATATAAACCAGTATCTGCAGTTTCTCCCCACACAAGAATTAGAAACCGTTGTCCACAATGGGGGATAGGTTGTAGATGAACTTGTTAAGCATTGACAAAGATTGGAAGCTGAAATACTACAATTAAACTGTTTACAAAATTAAATGGGATATTAAATTTGTTTTTTAATGCATTGCATTTTGAAATATCCGTGTAAGGCAATTATAATGCACATATATGTTTATTTTGAATAACAATGTAACATTTTCAGCAAGACTAATTGGTAAAAATGTTCAAAACCTGCCATATCAACTAATTTCCCATGACCCAGGAGACAGACTCCAGAAAATGCAATCCCAAGAAGAAGGACCACCACTGGCAGCATGTTTGGACTTTGCAGATAGACTTTGCATGCACGTCATTCCTATAGATGCCAGTGTCATGATCTAATCTAGTTCATGGCTGAGCACCAGTAGTTTCAACAAAAGTGGACAATTATATCCAGTGATGTGAAAATTAGTTTTGGCAGAACTGTGAGTATAAAAAATAACTTTTCAAAGCCAGCCCAATTTTGGACACTGTTTCTGCTTTCGTTGTTCATTGTACTCAAAGAAGAAGCTCCTGGGTAGAGTATTTGACAAACAACAACATCTCTGTGAGCATTGTGGACATGTCTGGTCATTAAGGGACTGTGGAAGTCCTTGGATCGCCAATTAATTTGCTAGCTAGAAACCCCTTGAACTGGCTTGTTGCGACAAAGTGAAGGAGATTGTGGGACCTGTAAACGTTGCTGATTTGGCTTTTCTTCCTGCTTGGAATTGTCTCATGTTGTGTGCCCGTGTTAAACCAGGCTGCAAATACAAATGGTCTGCTTCATAGCACTTTGCATCCTCCTGAGACCAGTACTATTGGCTTCATAAGTTCATAATTGTGATAGGAGCAGAATTAGACCATTTGGCCCATCAAGTCTACTCTGCCATTCAATCATGTCTGATTTATCTTTCCCTCTTAACCCCATTCTCTTGCCTTCTTCCCATTACCCCGTACTAATCATGAAGCTATCTATCTCGGCCTTAAAAATATCCATTGACTTGTCCTCCACAGCCTTCTGTGGCAATGAGCTCCACAGATTCAGTACCCTCTGACTAAAGAAATTCATCTCATCTCCTTCCTAAAGAAACATCCTTTAATTCTGAGGCTATGCCCTCTGGTCCTAGGCTCTCCGACTAGTGTAAACATCTTCTCCACATTCACTCTATCCAGGACTTCATAGTGCCATCCAGAAAAAAAAAATAGAGGGAATTAAAATTCAGGCAAATAACAAATGAAAATGTTAAAAATATACCAAAATTAACTTTGAATGCTAGAAATAGCACAGAGATTAATACAACTTCTTCGGAGTTTAAGAGATCTGGATTCGAACCAAAGACGTTGGTGGCATAGCAGTTGAGCTGCTCCCTTATAGCACCAGAGACCAGGGCTCAATCCTGAATATGAATACATGACCTTAATCATGTATTGTCATTCCGCTGACTGGTTAGCATGCAACAAAACCTTTACAATGTACCTCGGTACAAGTGAAAATAAACTAAAAATAATAAACAAATTTATGAGTGCTGTCTGTACGGAGGTTGTTCGTTCTTCCTGTGTGGACTGCATGGGTTTGCTCCAGATGCTCCGGTTTCCACCCACACTCCACAGACGTTCAAGTTTGTAGGTTAATTGTAAATTGTACCTCGTGTGTCGGATAGTGCTAGTGTACAGGGTGATCGCTGGTCGACGCGGACTTGGTGGGCCAAAGGGCCTGTTTCCGCGCTGTATCATGAAGTCCAAAGAATTAGACCATTTGGCCTATCGAGTATGCTCCTCAGGAGATGTGTCTGACCTGTTGAGATGTCTTTGTGGAATTTTTGGTCCTTCTCTCTGTGAACCTCAAGGGGCCAGATTTCCTGCCTTATCCAAAGAAAATAGTTGATAATTTGCTGTAAATTGCCCCTACTGTCAAAAAGTTGCAGGGGAATTGGTGAGGGCTGAGTGGAAGATTTAAAATGGGATTATTACAGAAGGGTGTTTGCTTTTCACTGTGGAAATCTCTGCAAACATGTTGAATGACTCAGAAGGTACACAAAAATGCTGGAGAAACTCAGCGGGTGCAGCAGCATCTATGGAGCGAAGGAAATAGGTAACGTTTCGGGCCGAAACCCTTCTTCAAATGTCACATAGATGCTGCTGCACCCGCTGAGTTTCTCCAGCATTTTTGTGTACCTTCGATTTTCCAGCATCTGCAGTTCCTTCTTTAACAACATGTTGAATGACTCCATGGCTTATAAATAAGCATCAACATTAAATCAAAGGCAAATATTTCAAAAATGTAACTTTCTTCCCCTTGAAGCTTTGGTTTGTAATTTCCATTGAATTAATTGGCGTCTCAGATCTTTAGCCAAATTTGACCCAGCTTGAATTAGGGAGGAGATTCTCCATTATAACTTTAGACGAACTCTGAGCACGACTCCTGCCATGCAGAAAAGTCCCAGATTCACTTCCACCTCAAAGGCACGGAATCAATGGTTCCAATTAGAATCCCCTGGCGAGCAAAGAATTGCCGACAAAGTTACAAAAAGTACTCACCCCCCTTCTTTGTCCCCCCACGCCAGGTCCGCCTTGGTTCTCGGCGATGCGGCCCATCTATCCCGGCCCGACCTGGTCCTTGGCCCATCTCCACCCCAAGGCTCAGTGCTTGGCCCGACCATTCGAGGCTCTGACCCGACCCAGTCCAAGATGTGCGACTCGTCCTCGGCCCGACCCGGCCCTGACTTCATCCTCAGCCCGCCTCGACCCGACCTCTAGCTCCGTGCCGTCTTCTCCATAGGCTGCCGCGCAAGACACTCCCGGCAAGTCGGCCTGAGTCACCCGCCATCGACAGACTCAGGCCGAGGCGGCCTATGGAGAAGATGGCGCGGAGCTAGTAGTCGAGGCGAGGTGGTCGAGTTGGGCTGAGGATGAAGTCGGGGCCAGGCCGAGGTCGAGTCACAGCCCTGCGGACTGGGCCGGGCCGGGGCCGGGGCCACGGATGAGGTCCGGGCAAAGCCTCGAATGGAGTCGGGCCAAGGATGGAGCCTTGGGGTGGAGATGGGCCAAGGACCAGGTTGGGACGGGGTCGGGCCAGGGTGGATGGGCCGCGTCGCCGAGAACCAAGGGGGACCCGCCGTGGGGGGGGGGACAAAGGAGGGGGTTAGTACCTTTTGTAACTTTGTCGGCAATTCTTCTGTATGCAAAAACAAATAATTTCACTGCACCGAGCTAGGTACAAGTGACAATAAAGTATCATCATCATCAATTGATGATAAAAGTCTGCCAAAAATGCTCTACATTTACCATGAAATGCCCATATTTTCTTTTCATGCTTTATTACGACAAAGGCGGGCATTCGCCCCCTTGAGTCTACACTGTGCCCTTCTGTGACTAATTTCCTCATTATTTCCTCATATCCTCATATTCTCTCTCACATGTTTATAATTCATTTTCATTTAACTGAAAATGTCACTGATTCTCATTGCAATCATTTGCACCAGAGATAATTTACAGTGGCCAATTTACATCCAAACCCACAAGTCTTTGGGATGTGAAAGGAAACTACAGCACCCGGGGAAAACCAATGGAGTCACAGTGGGAATGAGCAAACACTACACAGAGCACCAGAGGCCAGGATTGCATCCAGTTTGCTTGGGGTGTGAGGAGGCAGCACTAACTTGTTAGCCATTATGCCAGACTGACATAATTCAATATTTACAGAAACACCTCATCCTTTGTGACACTACTGTTGACTCATAAACTGCTGGACAAGTGAGGGATAATAGTTTAGAATCTTGTTCCTGTGCAACATCCTGCCACATAGGATATATAGGTACACAGTCTTCTTCTTATTGAGTCCATACACAAGATTAGAAGTTGTTCAGCCAGAGCTGAACCCTCTTCTCGTCATCTGCATACAATGATGTCTGTCTTGCGCTTCTTGTGCGTCTTGTGCGTGGTGGTGGAAAGATTCGTGAAAACAGGGCCGCGAAGTGAACACTCTTTCCTTGACCCCTAGGTACACAGTTACATCTTGTGTTAGACTTTGAAGTTCATTCAACTCCATCTTCAAGTTCGCCGACGACACCTCCGTTGTTGGACGAATTACAGATGGTGATGAATCAGACTATAGAAGTGAAATCAAAATTGATTGACCAAATGGTGCCAGCACAACAACCTGGCTCTCAATATCAGTAAAACCAATGAACTGATGGTGGACTTTGGAAGAGGAAAGATGAGGACCCACAATCCTGTTTATATCAACAGGTGGAGAGAGTCAAAAACTTCAAATTCCTGGGCATGCATATTTCAAAAGATCTTTCCTGGACCCAGCACACTGATGCAATTATAAATAAAGCACATCAACACCTCTACTTCCTGAGAAGATTACGGAGATTCGGTATGTCAGAGGATTCTTTTGAACTTCTACAGGTTACTGTAGAGGGCATTTGTGTTTAAGAAGGAACTGCAGATACTGGAAAATCGAAGGTAGACAAAAGTGCTGAAGAAACTCAGCGGGTGCAGCAGCATCTATGGAGCGAAGGAAATAGGCAACGTTTCGGGCCGAAACCCTTCTTCAGACTGTTGGAGGGTGGGGGGGGCGGGGAGAAGAAAGTAACAAGGAGGAGGAGGAGGCCGAGGGCTGAGGGAGAGATAGGAAGGGGAGGAGACAGCAAGGGCTAACGGAATTGGGAGAATTCAATGTTTATGCCACTAGGGTGCAGACTGCCCAAGTGGAATATGAGGTGCTGTTCCTCCAATTTCCGGTGGTGCTCACTCTGGCCATGGAGGAGGCCCAGGACAGAGAGGTTGGATACAGAATGGGATGGGGAGTTGAAGTGCTGAGCCACCGGGAGGTCAGGTTGGTTAATGCGGACCGAGCGGAGGTGTTCGGCGAAACGATCGCCAAGCCTACGCTTGGTCTCACCGATGTAGATCAGCTGACATCTAGAGCAGCGGATGCAATAGATGAGGTTGGAGGAGATGCAGGTGAACCTCTGTCGCACCTGGAACGACTGCTTGGGTCCTTGAATGAAGTCGAGGGGGGAGGTAAAGCGACAAGTGTAGCATCTCTTGCGATTGCAAGGGAAAGTGCCTGGGGAGGGGGTGGTGCGGGAGGGAAGGGATGAATTGACAAGGGAGTTACGGAGGGAGCGGTCTTTGCGGAAAGCAGACAAAGGGGGGAGATGGGAAGATGTGGTGAGTGGTGGGGTCACGTTGGAAGTGGCGAAACTGACGGAGGACTATTTGTTGTATGTGACGGCTAGTGGGGTGAAAGGTGAGGACTAGGGGGACTCTGCCCTTGTTGCGAGTGGGGGGATGGGGAGAGAGAGCTGTGTTACGGGGTATGGAAGAGATCCTGGTGCGAGCCTCATCTATAGTAGGGGAGGGGAACCCCCGTTCCCTGAAGAATGAGGACATTTCCGATGCCCTGGTGTGGAACACCTCATCCTGGGAGCAGATGCGGCGTAGACGGAGGAATTGGGAGTAGGGGATGGAGTCCTTACAGGAAGCAGGATGGGAAGAAGAGTAGTCTAGATAGCCATGGGAGTCAGTGGGTTTATAGTGGATGTCGGTCAGAAGTCTATCACCTGCGATGGAGATAGTGAGTTCAAGAAATGGTAGGGAAGTGTCGGAAATGGTCCAGGTGTATTTGAGTGCCGGATGGAAGTTAGTGGTGAAGCGGATGAAGTCAGTCAGTTGTGTGTGGGTGCAGGAGTCGATGTAGCGGAGAGGACATATTGACTGGTAGCATCATGGTCTGATTCGGCAACTTGAACGCCCAGAAACGGAAAAGACTGCAAAAGGTTGTGAACACTGCCCAGTCCATCACCGGCTCTGACCTTCCCACCGTCGAAGGAATTTATCGGAGTCGCTGCCTCAAAAAGGCAGCCAGCATCATCAGAGACCCACACCATCCTGGCCACATTTCACCCCTGCCATCGGGAATAAGGTACAGGAGCCTGAAAACTGTAACATCCAGGTTCAGGAACAGCTTCTTCCCTGCAGCCATCAGGCTATTAAAAACTACAACCTCAAATAAGCTCTGAACTTCAATAGACTATTATTATTATTATTGCACTACAATTGTTTGTTTTTGAGTATGTGTGTGTATATATGTAATGTATATGTATATGTATATATATATGTGTGTGTATATATATATATATGTATATGTATATGTATATGTATATATATATGTATATGTATATGTATATGTATATATATATGTGTGTGTGTATATATATATATATATATATATATATATATATATATATATATATATATATATATATATATATGTGTGTGTGTACTTGTGGGTCTGTGTGCCTATATACACACTGAACTTTTTTCCCCTCGTTTATATTGTCTACAGTGTATTATGTTTACATATTCTGTTGTGCTGCAGCAAGTAAGAATTTCAGTTGCTTTGACACTGTTCAAAGAAATTAATTTCCAACCCTTATTGTTCATATGATTGATAGCTGCATGTATGAATTAATGGAGTTGAAAACTGGTGGTAGCTCTTTCTGGACATTCATTTTGTGTTGAGGATGGCTTGCTTCCACTATGCATTCTGAGGTAACTGATCAAGCCAATGTTAGACTTTAGAATCTACCACAGGCGTGTTCAGAGCTGTTTATCAGCATGAATGCGTAACGTTGAAGGTAATATATTCCTTTTGCCATTTTCTCTGTACTCCATATGACATCAATGAAGAGACTTGGTGTTCTCTGTGTCATTCAGGGTGTTCTTTCCTTCTCCATTTTGAATGGTTACAGGCCAGGGATAGCCTAGATCCAAAGGTTTCAAAGGTCTTTTATTGTCAGGTGTTGGACGAATTACAGGTACAGTGATATTTGTATTACCTTACAGCCATATTAAAAAAAGCAGCAGGACACACAGCTACATGACAGTTAACATAAGCATCTACCACAGCGGATTCCTCAGGAAGGCAATAAAGTCTAATCTTCTTCTCTCATTTTCTCCCACGGTCGGGGCAATCGAACCATCCGCAGTCAGGGCAATCGAAGCTCCCACAGCCGGCGGTCGAAACTCCCGCGTCAGGGCGGTCGAAGCTCCTGCGGTCGAAGCTCCCGAATCTAGTGAGAACGTTTGAGAATTACCTTTGTTGTCTTCTCAGTAGTGTCTTGCCATGATGAAACTCAAAGCAGAGTGGATGATTCAGGGGTTGGTGTCAGGCATGCTGGCAAAGTACTCCCTCTAATTGGTAGACAAAAATGCTGGAGAAACTCAGCGGGTGAGGCAGCATCTATGGAGCGAAGGAATAGGTAACGTTTCGGGTCGAGACCGTTCTTCAGACTGATGTGGGGGGGGTGGGAAGAAGTAAGGAAGAGGCGGAGAAGTAGGCTGTGGGAGAGCTGGGAAGGGGAGGGGAAAGAGGAAGAAAGGAAGGACTACCTGAAATTGGAGGTCAATATCATACCGCTGGGGTGTAAACTACCCAAGCGAAATATGAGGTGCTGCTCCTCCAATTTACGGTGCGACTCACCCTGGCCATGCTAACATTGGTGATTCCTAAACAGGAACCAGTTTTACATAATTTCTTTGCAAATGTAAATGAGAAATCCAATTAGTGATTGTGAACCAGTTCTCTGTCAGCCCATTTATTACTCAATCACCACCATCCTTATCACTGCCATTCAGCATGGAAACAGTGCTGACCATCATGCACTCATTTTACACCAATCCTACACTAGTCTCATTTTATTCTCCCCACATTTCCATCAACTCCCCTCAGATTTATCACTCACAAACACACTAGGGCAATTTTACGAAGGCACGTTAATGTATCAACTCGCACATCTTCAGGATGTGGGAGGAAAGGGGAAACACATTCAGTCACAAGGCAAGTGCACAAGCTTCACACATTGAAGGTCAGAATTGAACCCAAGTCCCTGGAGCTGTAAGACAGAACATCTACTAGCAGCTGCAAGTTTTAGTTTTCGATGATTTCAAATTTGTTCTGTGAGCTGATGATGATGGTTTTGCTGATCGTCTTGCGCCACGTAAATTAATACCCTAAGAATGGCATTCATGACAAGTGTCGATTAGCATGATTAAGACTAAATAATGAGGAAGAAATGAGCTTTAAATTTCTTCAGATACCGAAGATGCACAAAAGCACCCCTGAATTACTTCACTACGATAAATATGGCTTCCAGTGCTCCTGTGCATTCCAGTATTACCTGTTAAAATCACATAGGATTGTATGATAACATTATATCCTAATTTGCAGTGTTCTGTAGACACCTATGGGTTCACTGGTGTCAATAAATACTTGTGGTTGCATTGACAAAGGATGTGAATCAAACAGAAATAGAGTGAAATGTAAACCTAAGTTATTTTTTTATGTGATTCCATTGTGGCTGGGTGTTATTGAAATTTCTTCATGAGAATAAAAGTGTTTTCAATTGTGGGACTCTGTTATTTACTGACTGTCCAACAACACTCATCTAACTCTTTTTCTTTTCTTTTTTCTTTTTTTCTCTCTTTTTTTGTATGGCTTTGTAAATATTTGATTAGTGTATAAATGTAAATAATTTGGTGTACATATAGCTGCTGGTGTACATATGGTGTACATATAGCTGCTAAATTTGTATAAGATAATTATAAGCAGTTGAATAAGGGATGGGAATTAATAAGCTTTGGCTTCTTCCTGCTCCTTTTCGAGACACATACGATTTCATTTATTTATAGATATTGATTATGACTTTAAATATTCTTGTTTTGTTTTTTGTATGCTGTTTCACACTTGCTTTTTATTCTTTTATTCTGTTCGAAATAAAGAATTAAATAAATAAATAAATGTGTGAATGTTATCAAGCTAGCAATTTATCCCAATGGAAGATCCACATCAAAGCCAAACTCTATACAGATTTAATTGTAAGATTAAATGAGAAATTACCAGTTTGTAGTTTGATCTTTATTTTATGAGGAGTTATGATGGGGGACTACGTGAAGAAGACCCCGTCCAGCCGCACACGCGTCAATCTTCAAAGCAGCGCTGTGAAATCACAGATAATGATTACTGAAGTATGATAGTAAGATACTTGAAGACTAGAACTACCAGTTGACCTTTATGAGGGGTGGGAGTGGAGGGCACCTAGTCCCTCATCGTAACTCCTCATAAAATAAAGATCAAACTTCAAACTGGTAAGTTCTCATTTAATTTTACTATTTTACTTCGGAGTCACGTGAGTGACTATGTGAAGATTTTAAAGCTCTGTGATTTCATGCCGTAGATTCAAATTCAGGCGTCTCATTGCATTGATTGACTCTAAATGAGTAAAGCAATCAACAATGCATAACCATAACATAGATGCAATCAGTTAATGGTTTATTTATTACAACAATAGTAACCACTTTATACCAAGGGAGAAGTTAATTCTGAATCCAAAACAGCACCACCAAATACCCCAGGTTCTATAATCTCCTTATTGTAATACTTGTGAAACATCCGTTCACTTGCCCATCCTGCGGCCACGAGGATATGGTCTATTGGGACTTCCAAATCCTTGGCCGCCGATGTTGATGCCACCCTGGTGGAATGAGATTTAAATTTGTCAGTATCAATACCTGCATCAACCAACACCTTGAGCCACCTTGAAATAGTCTGAACCGACACTTTCTTATGCATTTTTTTATGGCTGATAAAGAATGCTGATTCTGCACCTCTTAAGGTTCTGGTGGCTTCAATGTAACATCGTAAATGTGATACTACACATAGACGTGGATCCATAGGATATGCTGAAAAAAACGACTTACATCCTGTGACTCCAGGTCTACTCTGTTTGAGCAAATCATAGACATAGAATGTAATGGCATCTGCTGCTATTTTCATCCTGCCTATTCATAGTTTCTGAAATGTTTGCACTCTCTGTGCTGAAACCAGTGCCATGAGCATGACTACCTTCATGGTAATTTTGGCCAAGGACAGAGCTGCAATAGGAGTCCATTGACGAAGGAGCATTAACACATCTCTTACATTCCAGATTTCTGTATACCTGGGTCTAGGAGGCTTGGAATTGAAAATTCCCTTCATAAACCTACAGACCAAAGGGTGTGACCCTACAGGATTGTGTTCTGATTCCCTCCATAGATATGCAGAGAGGGCATTCCTTGCAGTATTGATCGCACTATAGCTTAACTGCAAATCAAAATAAAGAGTTGATAGAAACTCTAACACGTCTGAGATGTCTGCAGTGTGATATGTAATATTCTGCCTTAAGCAAAACACCTCCCATTTCCTTATGTAAGAAATGTACTGCTTCTGGGTGCTATCCCTCCAGGCTGCCGCAATAACATCCACAGTACGATCTGATAGTCCTCTTCCGAGATATGGCCTCCTTAGAATCTGCAAATCAACAAACCAATACGATCATGTAAAGGATGCGAATCACCAGTTACAGGGTGCACAAGCAGGTTTTCCTGTTTAGAAATAATCATTAGGGGCTTTGTGATCATTTTTAACACCAGAGGGTACCATGGTTGTGTAGGCCAGTCTGGTACCACCAATACTCCTGAAGCAGAGTCCTGTTTGATCTTCTGTATACACCAACTAATGAGGCAAAATGGAGGAAATGCATACAGAAACATTCTACCCCAATGCAGCGAGAAAGCATCCACCTCTACTGCCCCAGGATCAGGTTCCCATGACACATATTTAGGTAATTGGTGGTTAAGTCTGGATGCAAACAAGTCAATCTCTGACATCCCAAACCGTGCAACAATTTTATTAAATTTGTCACGATCCAACATCCATTCTGTATTGTCATTGAATTTACGTGACCTTGTGTCTGCAACTATGTTGAATCTACCTGGTAAGTAGATTGCCGAAAGCCAGATGTTTCTGGTAATACACCAGATCCAGACCACGTTTGCCAATCTATCAGAAGATTCTGACTTGATACCACCCATATGATTAACATACGCTACTGCCGTAGTATTGTCAATCTGTACCTGAACATGCAAATTTTGCATATTAGAGCAATAAGCTTTAAGCCCATAAAATGTTCCAAAAAGCTCTAGGTAATTGATCCATTGTTCTTGGAGCAAAGGTACTTCCTCCACATTCCATCCACCTCCACAGCTGGAAATAGTATTAGTAGTGCCCCAACCTAGAGCACTTACATCAGTCTGTAGAATAATGGAAGGTGTTTCAACCAGAATTTCTCTGGAAGCATTTGAGACACTCCTGATCCACCATTGTATTTCAGTAATAGCTGCAACTGGCAATTGCATGGGTCTGTCAAAATGCCCCGAATGTATCCTCAATGCCTGTACCTTTGCTCGCTGTAATTGCTGATAATGCAGTAGTCCAAACTGTACAGCCGGAAATGAAGCAATTAGTTTGCCAAGCAAGCTTGCTACCTGTCTAATTGAGGGTTGGTGCTGTGTAATGAGCTTAATACAACCTTCAATTAACTGCAGCCTTTTATCCTTGGGCAGAGTCACTACCATGTGTTCTGAATTAATAGTGAAACCCAAGTAATCAATTACTGTGCTTGGTAATAGTTTGGACTTACCTGGATGGATAATAAATCCCAGCCTCTCGAAAGTGAGCTTGATTCTTGACACTGATGCTTCTGTTGTAGCCTGAGTGTCTCCCACAATCAGAATATCATCCAAATAGGCCATTACCAAATGGCCCTGAGCTCTTAGTAGTGCTAAGATTGGTTTCAACAATTTGGTAAATAGTCTCGGAGCTGAGGTTAAACCATTAGGCAATCCTTTAAATTGCCATAATTGACTCATCCAGCTAAATTTTAAGTATCTCCGATCATTACCATGCACAGCCACAGAGTAATATGCATCTTGAAGATCTATGCTAGCCATATAGCATTTTCTTGAAATTAGCTGTATAGCATTGGAAAATGTCTCCATTTTAAAATGTTTATACTGTACAAATGGGTTAAGACTTGTCAGATCTAGAATAATTCTATACCCACCATCCTTTTTTGCTCTAGGAAAAATACTTGACACAAATTGGTGGTGTTGGTGAACTGACTTCTCAATTACCCCTTTTGTACACATTATGTCAAGTTCTGCCTGAATCTCCATATTCTCTTCTTTTGAGAAAATACGTGTCCGGCTTGAAATATGCTGAGTAAGAGGATCCAAATATGGGTAGAATTCAATTCTAAACCCCACAATACTGCACAGTATGAATGCATCAGATGTTATTTTTTGCCATTCTTTTAGGAAGAATTGTAATCTTCCTCCAATTTGTAAGTGTGAAACATTTAACATGTCTCTTACAGGACCTGACCCACCTACCTCAGGGTTTGCCGATGGCAATTGTTGTCCCCTGCTCTTAGTGGGAATACTGGAACCTCCGCGTGCCCCAGGAGCAGTGCGCCAATAATGCATATATGGGAAGGACCGACTTGTCCCTTCACCGGCCCCAGTCACCACACGTCGGTAGGGAAACTGCCTTCGAATTGATCTGCCAAGCACCGGTAGTTTAATCATCCCCACGGTTTTTGCTTCTTCATTCAGGTCTTTTACCCTTTTGGCTAGATTCTCTCCAAAAAGCAGATTAGGTAATTGAATATTAGATGGTTTACAGAGCCCTGCAAACTTAGGGTGTATGTTAGGTCATAGCACTTTTACGAATACAGTTTATTTCAAAGTGCGCACTACACATGAGTGCTAAGGCATCCTGTTGTGATGCAGATACGTACTCCTCATCCAAGCCTCTGGCGAAAGCCGTAATGCCTGACCCCAGCAATTTCAACACCCGCTGTAATTTCATTTCTTGTGTGCGTACTGCAATGCCCAAATAGCCCCATATTACATTATTCACCGCTGGGACTGCTAGCAGTGTGCAATTCTGCGGGGTTTCATATTTTTTGACAGTCTCATCCATGGTCAATTCCTGGAGCTGATGGGAGAGCAAGTAATTTATTGTCATTGCTCATTCATCTCCCAATGGTTCCCCTGTTAGTCTGGGAACGGCAAATTTTTGTGCCAGACCTGGTATTTTAGGCTCTGTTATTGGGCTCTGGTCCTCATATGATTCGTCATCTGAATCTTGCTGCCCCGTAAAATAGTCCTCTTTATGGTGAGGGCGATCTGGCATCCCTGCTTCAGGTGTTTCTAGTGCTGGCTCTCCCATAGGCCCACGCATTGTAAACCCTTTTTCAGGTGCTCCCCGCGCGGGCTCTCCTGTAGGCCCACACATAGGCAGCCCTCTTTCAGGTGCTGCTGGCGCTGGCTCCCCTGTAGGCCAACGCCTATACTGTCTTCCTTCAGACATTGTTGGCGCTGGCTCTTCTGTAGGCCAACGCATAAAATGCCCTTGTTGAGGCATTGCTGCCGCTGGCTCTCCTGTAGGCCAATGCTGAGCCGGACCTTTCCCAGGCACTCCCTGCGCTGGCTCTCCCGTAGGCCAACGCGGGCTATATTCCTCCTGGAGTGGGTCTTGATAAATCATTTTCCCCATGAGGAATTCTAAATTGGCGATCCGAGTAGACATAATGTCTTCCTGACGCGGGGGAACCTCCGGGTCTGACTCCTCAGAGTCAACTGGCCGCACGGATTTTTGCCTGGCCTTGCGCCCTAATTGCGCTGCAACGGTACTTTCTTTAACCGCTTCTGTAGTCGATGGCCTTGCTGCCACCGACTCCTCAAGCAGGCTCCCGCTACTTGCAGACCCGCGGTCTTCTTGAGTTTTACCTGCGGTATGCCTCCTCCCCTTACGCCCTTTCTTCATTCTAACTTGTGTTGTCTTACAACTACAAGTCTCTCCGAAGAAGGCGACCTGAAAGCGAAAGTGAAACCACTTACCTTCAGGCTTTTTAAACTTACCGCTTGGAGCTCCACACACGGTCGCTGCACTATGCGTCTGACGATATGACGCGTGTCCGGCTGGACGGGGTCTTCTTCACGTAGTCACTCGCGTGACTCCGAAGTAAAATTAACATCAAAGCACATCCAACCCCAATCCAGGTCACTGCATCACTTTTGGACTTTCTCCCTCCCTACCCTAAGTTTCTGAGACCAACTATAGCAATCTAAAGAAAGCACACGCTGGTATGTAAATATTCAACAAAGACTCAATATCAAACTTGCAATCTTGTACAAGTCTTGCATATTTGCACATGCTTAGGTTTTTATTAGGATTGATTCACACGAGAAAATAAAAGTTAATCTTTGGAAAGAAAAGTTTTCCCACAACCTTTTATCAAAATTACATCGTAACAATTCCACATGAATAAATGGAGCAATGCAGGAGTCTGTAAACGGTTATTAGGTGACAGGAAATGACTGTCAGAATGCAGAGAAAGAGCTTAGAGTCTAGTTGTGTTCGCATAAAAACGAACCAAGATGGCAGTTTTGGTTTGCTTCATCAGACTTAATGACCAAGGGTTATTTGAAGCTACATAAAAGTTGGTTCCAGGTGATGATTTCTCTCTGGCATATCCAATAGCCACGCACAAGATTAATGCTCCAATAGATTCAGTTGAACAAATATCATAGGCACTTAAAATACACTGGCTAAGTACAAAGGCATCCTTTGTAGGCATTGACTGTGGGAGTCTTTTTTTTTTAAATTTATGGGCTCAATAAAAGAACTCTGCTAAATATCACCCATGATTAGTTTTAAAGCTGGGCATACAGAGAGCTTGAACAGCAGCCCAAAAATTACAATGAAGTTTAAGAATATATTTTGTTTATTGAAATGTACAAGATAAAGCAGGAATAATATGCATGGATCATATACTGTACCTAACCTTTTAAAAAATAAACACAATTGCCCCACATTCTCTAATTACTCTGCATTTATGCCAGTGACTGCATTTGACACAAACAACATTTTTACCCAGTTTCCTGTTGCAGATAAAACTCAACTCAGGTTAGGCTTCCATGCACACCTCCCTCCTCATTCATACATGAGTTCTCCGCTTGCCCTCTCCCCAGATATGTCCGATTCCAAAACCTGCCCAGATCTTGTTGCTGCTTCTCTCAAAGAAAAAGTAGTGGAGCAGAACTCCATCTTGTGAAAAGGCATTTTTATAAGCTCAAAGATTCCTTCCCTGTTGTGCATGTATATCCAATCACTCCAGCTGACTCCTGCAATTTTAGGAATGATTTTCAACGAAATTCTGAGTTTGGGAGAAAGGGAATAGAGTGGAACCTGATGCAACAAAGAGTATGTATAGTGACTGTAACAGAAGTAGGTGGGAACACTGAGCAGGTCAAGCAGCATCTGTGGAAGGAGAAACTGTTAACTGGGTCGTTTCAAGACTGAGTCTCTTCTGTTTGGTGGTGGGTGGAATTTCCAACGTATTCCAAGGACCTTCCACTGGACATCAAAAATGGTTAAGCCCACCTTGTGATCATATCCATAGTGAACTGATGACTCCATAAACAACCACCCTTGGACTGCAGAGAGCACAACAATGCATTCTAACTCTTTGCATCTCCCTCATCAACATAATGTCAGCACTTTGACACACCACAATTAAAAAGGTTGATCTTGTTTCCTTTTTTCTGTACTCTGTATATTTATGTTTTTAATTAATTAAAATTGGGTGTATATATTGCAAATAAGTAGACCTCTTTTATTCCTCTGATCAGAGATTTATCAACAATAAAACTGTTTTGGATTCTTTATTATCTATTTATCTATCTGTCTGTTTATGTTGCATGTATGTATGCATTTAATATTTTCCCCACTGGTTCTAAATGTTGTGGATCTTCAGAGACATTTGGGAACAATGGAAAGAGTCTTGGGAGCATGAGCAGTCAGAAGCCATCAGGCAGTCCATGGGCTGGGCATTATTCCCCTCAACAGGTACCTAGTTGTCACTAAGGGCTAGCTGTACATTGCAGAACATCTGCCATGGCAATGCAAGCTTCAGCTTGAGGACTTCTGCTCACCGTGATTATCAGGCTTCTTCTGACCATGTCCTTCCTGATAAATTCACTAAAAGGCTCAGTGCAATGCACAAATAATACAGTGGAGAGAAGCGAGTCTTGATTGATTCCAGCTTTAATCAGGAAACTTCCCATCTCCATCCTATTGATTGGGACTATGATACTGATAGCGGTGTGGAGCAGCTGAATCTTAGCAGTTTATGGATTCTCTTTTTTTCTAATCGCATGTTGCAGAGAATGTCGAATCAAGGAACATCAGATGGTGGTTTACACAAAAGGACACAAAATGCTAGAGTGGGTCAGGCAGCATCTCTGGAGAACATGGATAGGTGACCTTTCGGGTCGGGACCTTTCTTCAGTCCATTAGGTAGCGTGCGATATTCTGCCATAAGCATTCATTTGTTCCAAGTTGACTTGGAAAGTGTTCAAGCAAGATGCCAGCATCCTGGGTTTTCTGTCCATGACAACTCACAATAAATTAGTCCAGCTGCAGGGCTAATGTGGGTGAAGGCCATGCCAAGTGGACTGGGCTCCTACCCCTTCCAGTGCAACTACAAAATTTAGGCTGGTCATATAACGTTAGTCTTCTTCTTGCGTATGGCGTGCACAGCCTAAAGTTGTAGGTCAACTTGTTCTATTTGATCTTTTGTTTGTGCACGTCGGGTTGATTGCATTAGTCGAAACAGGGTGGACCACGTGAGGGTTGCAATCCCCCACCCCTATAACATTAGTTACAGGCCGTGTCTGCAATCTCTGCAACCTCTGTTTAACTACATTCTATGATAGAGTTTGAAGCTTTTGAACAGTGTATTGAGTGGGAAAGGTATGACTGCATAAAGTAAGATTGAGGAATTTTGTAGAGGTGCCATCTAAATTATTTATATGGCCAACATTGTCCTTTCAATGTTTGTTTTGGTGCTTCTGCTTTGTAGCAGGAATTCAACCAATATTCCAGAGAGTATGGTTTAAATTAGTACACAGGGTGACAATCCCCTGTGCAACCTCTTAGTAGCTGTGACTTGCTATGGTTCTTGAGCATAAACATCATTTAGCCGTACCCACACAGAGATGGTATCCAGAGTGCGTTATATGTAGCCACAACAAGACTGACTCACAGTGGCCCCACAACATGTAAATATGTTATGAAGTATAAATAATAAACCAGTGAACAATTATAGGAACTGCTGCTTTCAGTGCAATCTCATTTTTTTAGTTTAAGTTTTAACTCTCACTGGGGGATTTAGTTTGCCAAGGAAAGGGAAAAATGCTTCAAAGGAGCTTTATTCCTGATGCACAACAAGAGCCGATGATCAAAGCAAGTGCATCTTTATTTCCAAAGGATTATTCTAGTCATATTATTTAATAATCTGTTTACAGCTATTGCAGATGGGGGATATAATATGAAATCAGCAATACAAGCACCACTGGAAGTCTGTAAGGTAACTGGAAAAGTCAAATAGTGATGCATTTTCTTTTCTTAAATCAATGCCATTGTTCATGTCAAGGGACAAACCAGGTAAACACAAAATCAGAACAACATCCAACTTTCCATCCTATCTGTAAATTGACTCGAGTCATTAATAATTCATTCTGTGCACTTACAGCTTGTGTGCCAAAAGACCTGAATAACAAAGAAACAAATTATCCCCTATGCTCTCCTGATTAACACTGATGTTCTGGGGTGGACAAGCGGCCTCAGAGACTGAGCTGCATTGCCTGAACCAGCTCTCAGAGATCGTGCTGTTGTTTGCAAAAATGCAGAGATTTTTGAACGATCAAAGGAGAGAAAAAGACATAGATTTCCAAGGCCGAGCTCCAAGGCCGAGCTCTTGAACCTGCAGGTCAAGCATCAACTTTTGTCTTTTGAACGTTCACACCAGGAACTTGGCAACACACCCTCAGAAGGACTTGAGAAAATAAGAGCACAAGTAGGCCACTCAGCCCCTCCAGACTGCCCTACCACCTGCCACACCCCTCATCTCTTCTTCTGTGCCAATCCCCAAAGCCCTCAACTCCTTGATCTTTTCAAAAATGTACTTGCTTCCTCTTTCAACTCCCCCATAATCTAGCCTCCAGATCATTTGGAGTTGTGAATTTCAGAAATTCATCATCATCTGTGAGAAGAAGTACCAGCACCTCAGTTTTAAGTTACACAAAAATGCTGGAGAAACTCAGCGGGTGCAGCAGCATCTATGGAGCGAAGGAAATAGGCAACGTTTCGGGCCGAAACTCTTCTTCAGACCCTTCTTATTTCCTTCGCTCCATAGATGCTGCTGCACCCGCTGAGTTTCTCCAGCATTTTTGTGTACCTTCGATTTTCCAGCATCTGCAGTTCCTTCTTTAACCCTCAGTTTTAAGTGGTCGTCTCCTAATCTTGTTGGATTACAATGTCCGACTTACCTTCCTGAGACTGTTCCTCTGGTTGAGATTAATTCGGTAGATGTCAGACATGATTTGTTTGGCTCAGCCACCCAATGGCTTTTGCAAGTAAACTATTGGAGAGCATTGTCTAAATTGTAAGACTACTAAATTCACTTGAAAATTGTTGCCATTTTTGACCAAACACCTTAACGAGGGTGAAGCTAATTCACACTCAAGCAAGCCCCTTCATCCAAACAAAGAATCATGCAATGATAATGTCAGTATTTATTTGGCTGGCCACTTAAATTCTCACCCCATGTGAAATAAAATATAATGAAGGGTTGACAGAATTTAAAGAAAGCAAATGAAGGAATAGAAAAAGTGTGCATGGCTGAAAAATTGCTGCACTCTGCAGCATTAAATCAGTATTGTTTATCACCATAATGCTGTTCATGAAAGTTACGTAAACAAGAACTCCATTCATGCAGCATAGTACTGCGAGTGAAGCTTCTGCCTCACAGCATCAGAGACCCGAGTTCAATTATGACCTCCAGTGATCTCTGTGTGGGGTTTGCACATTCTCCCTGTGACCACGTGGGTTTCCTGGTGGTCTGGTTTCCTCCCACATCCCAAAGAAATGCGGATTTGTAGGTTAATTGGCCTCTCTAAAAAATAGTCTCTAACGTGTAGGGACTGGATGACAAGTGAGATAACAGAACTAGTGTAAAAGGGTGATTAATGATTGACGTGGCAGAAAAGGGCCTGTTTCCGTGCTGTCTCTCTAAACTAATCTGAACTAAATCATGGGGTTCACAGACTCCTTTTTAACCCATTACGTGAGATCAATGTTAATTTGATTCCACTCCAGTTTTGCAGGTGCTGGTATGACTAATGAGGCCAAAGTGGGAGTTGCTCACTTTTCCATGGATGAAGCAGGAGTTGCCTGACCAGATGTAAAATCAAACTGCTGAAGGAACTCAATGGGCTAGGCATCATCTTTGAAGGAAAATGGACAGATGATATTTTGCTCGGGTCCATTCTTCAGTCTGAAACATCATCTATCGATTTCCTTCACAAATGTTGCCTAACCCAATGAGTTCCTCTCGCTTTTTCTTCTTCTTGCGTATGGCGTGCACAGCCTAAAGTTGTAAGACAACTTGTTCTGTTTGATCTTCTGTTTGTGCACGCCAGGTTGATTACATTTGTCGAAACAGGGTAGACCACGTGAAGGTTGCAATCTCCCATCCCTATTTTCCTCTCGCTATTTGACTTTCACTCATGACTCCAGCATCTGGAGTCTCTAGATGGCTAGGTATGAAGTTTGTGAGGTGCTATGCTCTAAACAGCAAGCTTTACAATACCAATTGAATTCACAAACATGACCATTGTCTTCCATGTATTGGTAATTCAAATGTTAGTGGAGATACTTATTAAAGTAAGAGTACCTGACTGCACTTATCTCTCAGGAAATGTGCTCCAGATTCCAACAACCCTCTGGGTAAAAAGGTTCTTCCTCAGATCCCTTCTAAACCTTTTGCCCCTTATTCTAAACCATTGTCCCCTAGTTTTAGAAGCCTCTGTCACTCCAATCTGTACCTCTCTTCATTTTCTGCACCTCTACCAGTCTCTCCTCAACCACTTCTGCTCCAATGAAAACAAACTCAACCTATCCAATCTCTCTTCATAACAGAAGTGCCCCTATCTTGTGCAGAATCCTGGTGAATCTCCACTGCAGACTCACCACTGCAATCATGTACTTCCTATAATGTGGTGACTCAAAATGAAGGACCATTCTCCAGCTGTGGCCTTATCAATGTTTTATAACGTTTAAACATAAACTCCTTGCTCTTATATTCCGTATCTCAGTTAATGAAGGCAAGTATCCCATGTGCTTTCACCAACTTTTCTACTTATGCTGCCACCTTCTGGAATCCCTGGAATTGTACACTGAAGTCTCTGTTCCGCAAAATTCCTCAAGGTCCAACTTTTCATTAAATTTGTTCAAGCAAATAAGTTCTCCAAAAGTGCATCACTTCACACTTAATCGGGATTGAATTCCGTCTGCCATTGCTCTTACCAACTGATCAATATTATCCTGTAGACTATGACTCTCATTCCCACTATCAATAACACTGCTGATTTACATGACATACAGAAAATGACAGATATCATCAGCAGCAGTAGCGTGGAGTGATCCTGAGATTAGGAGACCGACGTTCACCTTTCAGGTCAAAGTAGTCTGGCATGCATGTGAGGTTGAATCGGAGGTCACCAGGAGGTCGCAGAACAAAGAATGCAGTTGGATAGTCGTCCCCCCTGAAAAGTAAAGTTGCAGGGAGAGATCAGTAAAAGCTGAGAAAAGTATAAGATTTTTGATATTTATCAAATTTGTGAAACTATCACCCCAGGTGAATTTTATGTGATGCACTTCTACGGTGTTTTTTGATGGGGTTATCTGCCCATAAAAAGATCAAGAGAGAATAAAAGATCCACCCAATACAATAAAAAAATTCCCAACAAGCAATGAAGCCCTTAGAAGTGGACACAAAACTGCTCTACTTTAGGTTGACCTCATTTTCAGGAACACATCTTTTGTTTTGGAGTTTTGTACAGCAAATTTCTAATGCTGCATCTGATTTATATTGATAGTCAATTTAGTCACTCAAACTATTCAAGGTGATGCTGACATAATGGACTCATAACTCATGAATGCAAAATTTGGTAATGTTACAATGGTAGTTTTGTTGTGCTGCTGCAAGTAAGAATTTCATTGTTCCATTTTGGAATATATAACAATAAACCACGCTTGACACTTGAAGATGGTTGATAAGTAAAACCTTCAGCTTTGTTCATCTATTCATGTTGTACTCTGCTGCATAAAATTACTTCTTAAACAGATCCAGAACATTGCTCACACTGATATAAGTTACTTCTTACTTGTTTCTATCTGAATTTAATTAAGGCATATTTTCTATCTTAATTTTTGCATGTCCCTAGGTACAAATCTATAACTCTGGCGTACTCCCATCCCAAGGGAGTTCTGCAATACTGGAAGTGACTTTTTTGGATGGTCATTTTGGAGGTTCCACGTGCCCCCACTTGTGGGATCTTGCCTACAAATACCATGTCATGTTTCTTATAAAGGTCCTGTCCGACTTTCACAACCTAATTCACAACCTCTGCCGAGTTTGCCCTTGACTCATACTCGCAGCATGGTTGTCACGAGGTCGTAGGATGTCATAGGAGGTCGTAGGTAGGTCATAGGTAGGTCGTGATGCTAGTCGTAGGTACTCGTGGCATCAAGTAGGTCAGGGAGTTTTTGTAGCCTGTTGAAAATTGTCCACGAGTAAAAAAGGTTGTGAATTAGGTCGTGAAAATGGGACAGGCCCTTAAAGCAATAAAGACCACACTTCAAAGGCTCTTCAGTGGTAATGCACTTCATGGTCTTGATGCATCAGAAAAGTTGCTAAATCTTCTGTAAAATCACCCAACAGACATCTCTTCTTCAGACTGCAAAACACATATTTCCCTGATCCTCACAGCTCAGGTTCCTCTCATTAGAGATCAAACTTGTTACTTTCTTTGTACTGTTTCCCACATTTGCATCTCTCCATTGTTCCTTATGGCCCTGTCCCACTTCCACGACTTTTTCGGTGACTTGGTGGCACCTGTCATAGGTCGTTGCAGGTCGCCGAAAAATTTCAACATGTTGAAAATCCAGCCGCGACCAGAACAAGGTACTCACGGCCATATAGGCTTCACCCCGCAACATGTCGCCAGGTTGTCACTTGTATGCTCGTGAGTAGTCTCCTCAGTCACCCAAAGAGTCATAGTGTCTTTTTGGTCACCGCTGAATTTTCAACATGTTGAAAATTTTTGCCGACCTGCAATGACCTATGACGGGTGCCGGCAGTCGCCAAAAAAGTCACGTAAGTGGGACAGGCCCATTAGCAACTTGAGCGGTGGTGAGAGGATTATCCGAGGTGGTGAGAGGATTATCCGAGCGGTGGTGAGAGGATTATCCGAGGTTAGACCTTGGCTTTCATTGAAAAACTGAGTAGCTGGAGTTTACCTGAGTAGCTGGTGACCATGCCTCCGAAGAAGGTAATAACAACGGAGGATAGCGACGAAATAAAAAGAGCGCTGGAGTTCTTGTCGGAGGAGATTTCTGCTGTCAAAAAACAGCAGAAAGCCATCCTCGACCTCGTGGCGGAGGTAAGGGCTCTTCGGATCCAGAGCGCCGAAAAGGACCGGAGACTGGTGTTCCTGGAGAGCAGAGTTGCAGATCTGGAGCAGTACACCAGAGAGAACAACATCATTATTACCGGGCTCAGTATAAAGCCCCGGTCATACGCACGGGCGGTGACTGAAGAAAACGGGGGGGAGCCCGGGGAAATGGACACAAGCTCCACGGAGCAACAGGTGGCGGCCTTCCTGCAGTCGAAAGGTATACAAGTAGACTGCGATAACATCGAGGCTTGTCACCCACTGCCCAGGAAAAAATCGAAAGATGTTAAAAATAGTGATGACAAACCTGCCATCATAATAAGGTTTGTAAGCAGGAAATATAAAGTCAGTCTCCTAAAGCAAGGAAGAAAGCTGAAGGGAACAAATGTATACATGAATGAGCACCTAACAAAACGAAATGCCGATATAGCCCGACAAGCAAGATTCCTTAAGAAACAAAAAAAAATATTAAATACCTGGACTGCAAACTGTAAAATCTTTATTAAATTAAATGGAACACCAGAGGAAGCCAAAGTGCTGGTCATCAGAGATATTGCAGATCTGGACACATACCAATGACCATAAAACGGGAAAACACTGAAGGAATTCAGCCATTAACATCTGGAAATGGAAGTCAAGTAACTAAAATAATAAGCGAAAAGGAACAACCGAAGTTACAACCATTCGAATATACAGAACACAATTTACAGGATTTGGAATACGATATAGACCCGGACAATAATTTTTACTTTAATTCTAACGACAAAAATATCTGCTGCTACTACACAGAGGAGCAGTATAATCAGAATATTAATACAAAAGGCAAATTATCTATTATCCACTTTAATAGCAGGAGCCTCTATACGAATTTCAATAATATTAAAGAGTATTTACAAAAATTTTCACAACCATTCAATGTCATCGCAATATCTGAAACATGGATTAATCAAGAAAAGGGAATTGATTTTGAGATGGACGGATATGACTTCAATTACATCAATAGAAAAAATAAGGGGGGAGGAGGGGTAGCACTATATGTGGATACAACTCTGAATTATAAGGTAGTAGATAATATGACAACTGTGGTTGACAATCTGCATGAATGTATAACTATAGAAATAAGTAATGGTGGAAATAAAAATGTAATCATTAGCTGTATATATAGGGCACCGGGGTCAAATATTGAAATCTTCAGGGGCTGGATGGAGAGTATGTTTTCAACAACAGGTAGTAAATCAGTGTTTTTATGTGGAGATTTCAATATTGACCTACTAAATCCTAATCAACACAACCTTACAGAAGATTTTATTAATACTATGTACAGCATGAGTCTATTTCCGAAAATCACTAGACCTAGTAGAATTACTTCCCATTGCGCTACACTCATTGACAATATATTTAACAATGATTTGGAAAATAAAATAGTAAGTGGATTATTAATTAATGATATAAGTGACCATCTGCCAGTTTTTGTAGTTTATGATGGTGTCCACAGGAATAACAAACCAAGCAGATTAATAGAATATAGAAGAGTGAGATCGGAGGAAGCTATCAATGCACTAAAAAAGGATCTATTGGCACAAAACTGGGATATAATATACCAAAAAAGAGACATTGATAGTGCTTATGAAACATTTATTGATATGTTTAAGTTATTATATGATAAAAATTGCCCAATTAAAGAATATAATAGAAAATCAAAATATACTAAATGTCCATGGATTACAAAGGGATTACAAAATGCTTGTAAAAAAAAAAATGGCCTATACAGAGATTTTATAAGAGAGAGAACTAAAGATACAGAAAATAAATATAAAAAGTATAAAAATAAATTAACTTACATCATAAGAGAAAGCAAGAAAGATTATTATAAGAAGAAATTAGATGACAATAAAGACAATATAAAAAGAATATGGAGCATACTTAATAGCATTATCCGAAATGGTCCGGGGAGAACAAATTACCCGAAGTATTTTATTGATAAGGATAAGGAAATTTACAACATGGAAGATATAGCTAATAGCTTTAATAATTTTTTTGTTAATATTGGACCAGACCTGGCTAAACAAATCCCTGATTCAGGGACATCTGGAGAAACACCTGAGAAATTAGTGGAAAGAAATCCCTGCTCTATGTTTCTTACGGCAGTAGAAGAGAAAGAACTGCTGGATATTGTCAAAACATGTAAAAATAAGAAGTCAACCGATTTCAATGACATTGACATGTCGCTAGTTAAGATGGTCATTGAGGGGATCTCCAAACCTTTAACATTCATCTGTAATTTATCCTTCCAGACCGGAACTTTTCCAATTAAAATGAAAATAGCAAAAATAATACCAATATACAAAACAGGGAACAAGCATCATTTTACAAACTATAGACCTGTTTCCTTACTCCCACAATTTTCCAAAATATTAGAAAAAATGTTTAATAATAGACTAGACAAATTTGTAGAAAATAATAAATTATTAACAGAAAGTCAATATGGATTCAGAACAAATAGATCAACATCACTTGCAATACTAGAATTAATTGAAGACATCACAAACGCCATTGATAAGAAATTATATGCAGCTGGGATATTCATTGACATAAAAAAAGCATTTGATACAATTAATCATGATATTTTATTAAAAAAATTGGAGAGGTATGGAATTAGAGGAATAGTACTGGACTGGATTAAAAGCTACTTAAGTAACAGGCAACAGTTTGTAAATCTGGGTAGTCATAATTCTACATGTTTGGACATTGTGTGTGGTGTACCACAGGGGTCAGTGCTGGGCCCAAAATTATTTATCATGTACATAAATGATATTTGTAATGTGTCCAATGTCTTGAGGCTGGTTTTGTTTGCAGATGATACAAATATTTTTTGCTCTGGAGAAAATTTAAAAAGGCTATTGGATAAAATAATAAAAGAAATGGGTAAATTGAAAATATGGTTTGATAGTAATAAAATTTCATTAAATCTGAGTAAAACTAAAATAATGTTATTTGGTAATTGTAGAATAAGTCCCCTAGTAAGTATAAAGATAAATGGGGTGGAAGTTGAAAGAGTGCATGAAAATAAATTTCTTGGGGTTATAATTGACGATAAAATAAGCTGGAAATCACATATTAAACATGTAAAATTAAAATTATCAAAAAGTATCTCTGTATTATACAAAGCCAAGCAAGCTCTGGATTACAAATCACTCCGTATTCTTTATTGTACATTAATTTTACCCTACTTAAATTATTGTACAGAAGTCTGGGGAAATAATTATAAAAATTCGATACACTCATTAACCATGATGCAAAAAAGAGCAATTCGTATTATCCATAATGCTAAGTATCTGGGTCATACGAATCCATTATTTTTAGAGTCAAAATTATTAAAATTAGAAGATTTGGTCACATTCAAAACAGCTCAGATAATGTTTAGGGCCAAAAATAAAAATTTACCTGGAAACATTCAAAAATTATTTAACGAGCGTGTGGGGGGTTACAATTTAAGAGGAATATTTAACTTTAAGAAACAACAAGTCCGTACGACTAGAAAATCCTTTTGTATTTCGGTTTGTGGAGTAGGAGTGTGGAATAAATTGAACGGGGAATTGAAGCAATGCACAAACATGAATCATTTTAAAATGATATATAAAAAAATAATGCTCAAGGGGTACAGGGATGGAGGGGATGGTTGACAAGTGGGGGTTGATGTTTATCTTGTTTACAATCGTTGATGTTATCTTGTTACTATTGTTGATGTTTATCTTGTTTACTATTGTTCACTGATGTTGGGTACTTCAAATATGAAGATTGTATGTACATAATAGTTGAATGTATATAAGTGTCTGTATGTATTATGGGAAATTGCCTAGGGCAGTACTATTATTAGTAAGGAATTGATTTTTAAATACGATAGAAGTGTGGGAAAAGGGGTGAGATTTAATAAGTTATTCTTCTTCTCACTCCTTTTCGAGCTTGTACAGACTCTGAGTTGGACATTGGAACCTTGATTTTGTTCTTCTCAATTGTAAATGTTGATTGCAATGTTCAATTGTTTGATAATTTCGATTTTGTTAATATCAATGTCTTTAATGTCTTTACTTGTTCGGAATAAATAAATAAATAAATAAATAAAATAAATACAACAGAAGAGCGGTACAGTTTAATCCCTACTTCCACAAGGTGTGGGTTAGGATTTCCTCTTACCACTCGGTTACTGACAGAACAGGATTTCATTTGCTGTCTAAACAGCTGTCATACCTCCAATGCATTTTTCAAATTTTGGGTTTATTCAAAGGGAGCTCACCTTCAGATGACCAACATGCAGACAGATCTTTTAATGTAGCCACCATTTGTTAACACCTCCCAAACTTCTCCTTTCACTCATTTGACTATTATTTATTACAATGAGTTTTCCAGTTTAACTGTAATTGTGTTCCCTTTTGATATATGGTTCCTTTCAGTACCTTTCAAATGGAGAAACACGGAACTGCAGATGCTGGTTTACAAAAAAATGATGCAAAGTGCTGGAGTAACTCAGCGGCTCAGGAAGCATCTTTAGAGCACATGAATAGGTGATGCATCAGGTTGGAATCCTTCCTCAGAATCAGTCTGAGTTCGAAGAAAGGCCCTGACCCAATACGACATCCATTCAAGTTCTCCGGAGGATGCTGCCGAACCCGTTTTGTTTGTCCAGCACTTTAAATATTGCTTTACTTTGGTGAACCTCTTTGTCTGGTGTTGCAAGCAAGTTGGATTCCCTTTACTGAATGAAGTGCTCTCACAATGAATTCCTGCACCAATCTGCCACCAGCCTTGTATTAATCTGAAACTAATATTGATGGCTCCTAAGAGACTGTTTAAATACATTTGTAGTATCAAACTGAGCAACAAGGAGCCTTCAGAGATTTTTAGTGCTTGAAACCCTTCTGCAGAGTGCCTAGCTGACCAAATAATCTTCTTTGTTTAGGAAAGAACTGCAGATGCTGGTTTAAATCGAAGGTAGACACAAAATGCTGGAGTAACTCAGCTGGACAGGCAGAATCCCTGGATAGAAGGAATTGGTGATGTTTCGGGTCGAGACCCTTCTTCTTTGTTCAATGTTATGACCAATTTCAGTGGAGCAGGATCTGAGCCGAGGAGGATCTGAAAGAAGATTCAGGTGGCGAGGGAATAAATAAACACCTTTGGGAAAGTAATGGACACCCAAGGGTTTCTGATGAAAAATGTGGATTTTGAGTGAGAAGAGGATTAAACCTCTGTTATAACCTCCACAATCAAAGAGCCATCCTGCCCTGATAGACACAAAGTACTGGAGCAACTCAGCAGGTCAGGCAGTATCTCTGCAGATGGTCTGAAGAAGGATTCCGACCTGAAACGTTACCTGTTCCTTTTCTCCAGAGATGACATCTGACCCGCTGAGTTGTTTCAGCACTTTGTGTCTATCTTCTTTATAAACCAGCATCTGCAGTTCCTTCCCACACACCCTAGCCATTCTGCCCTTGCACAAGGAGCATAATCATCCTGGTCTTCTTATCGAGTCCACATTGCAAGATTAGAAATTGTTCAGCCAGAGCTGAACACACTTCTCAGCATTTGCATGCAAAGGCGTCTTGTGCTTCTTGTGCTTCTTGTGCGTGGTGGTGGAAAGATTGGTAGAAAGGGCCGCAACATGAACGCCTTTTCCTTGACCCCATCATCCTGGTGAAGCACAGTGTGGTTTACATCCATATAATTGTACACCAGCTGGGGGCAGCACCTTCAGGATTGTCAAATGTGTCTGCACATTAAGCACATATTGCTCTTAAACAACACAAATTATATTAATAACAGATTAATTTACTATACTATTATACAACATAACATCTTATTATCACCAACTTTACCTGCAGTCAAGATAAATAACAACCAAGACAAATTTGGCACAGTACCATTTAAAGGTATGGTGAATTGACATTGGAATTGAATATTGTAAATAAGCAATTGCATTAAGGACTGGGTCAGAAAATAATAATTCACTGTAATGAGTTACTCATAGACTCATGTATAAATGACAAATCAAGATTTGTGTTGGCTGACTTTAATCAAGAGAAGTGCAATACATTAAATGAACTGCGGTTTAACCTCAAGCCAAATTCACCAAAGACAAATACATCCCAAGTGGTGATGGTGTCTTTGATAATAAATATCCTATGAAATGCCAGATTTATGTGGTAAATAAATCATTTAGAGGTGTTTGTCCACTTAAGTCTGAAAGCCCACAGCGATGTATTTTACCTTGCAGTCTGATTCACCTTGGACGTACAATCACCAGATGTTTTTCCGAAATTCATCAATGAGTATAAATGGATTTTTTTTGCCACATTTGAGAAAAGATACAGTAATACGTCACTCAACAGGGAATTGAGGGGATATTTATTTTGACCTGTCACTATGCTGTCTCAAAATTCATCTTACTTTCTCAATGAAAAATATAAGAGTCAAGAGTCAAGAGAGTTTATTGTCATGTGTGACAATGAAATTCTTGCATTGCTGCAGCACAACAAATATTAGCTTACCCTTCCAAAATATCTTCTTGTGTATTTGCTATATCTTGTTTAAGAGTTATACAGTTGTACAGTATAGAAACGGGCCCATTGGCCCATCATGTCCTTGCAGCCATTTTGGTCCTTTACACAAATCCCATTTGCCTGCAGAAGTTCAGTTTGCTCTACACCTTCAAGTCAAGTCAAGTGAGTTTATTGTCATGTGTCCCTGGTAGGACAATGAAATTCTTGCTTTGCTTGAGCACAACAGAACATAGTAGGCATTTACTACAAGGCATTCTATAAATATATACACAATGGTCAATATACTGATAACGTGCAAATAACAGTATTGGCTAGTAAAGGTCAGTGTTATGTCCGAGCCAGGTTTAATAGCCTGATGGCTGTGGGGAAGTAGCTGTTCCTGAACCTGGTCGTTGCAGTCTTCAGGCTCCTGTACCTTCTACCTGAAGGTAGTAGGGAGATGAGTGTGTGGCCAGGATGGTGTGGGTCCTTGATGATGCTGCCAGCCTTTTTGAGGCAGCGACTGTGGTAGATCCCCTCGATGGAAGGGAGGTCAGAGCCGATGATGGACTGGGCAGTGTTTACTACTTTTTGTAGTCTTTTCCTCTCCAGGGCACTCAAGTTGCCGAACCAAGCCACGATGCAACCGGTCAGCATGCTCTCTACTGTGCACCTGTTTGAGTACCATGTCTCTTAAACCTAGTAATTGTATTTAACTCCACCACCATCTCTGACATCCAGTTTCAGTTATCAACCACTTTCTGCATAAAAAGGTTTCCCCCTCAAATCTCCTTTAAAATGTTTTCCTCTCAAACCCCAATACTCCAAGTGCAGTCTAACTAGTGTTTGGTATTGTTGCAGTATTACGTCCTAACTTTTACTCTCTGCCCTGTTTCATGAAGGCAAGTGTGTCTTATCTCATTTTCATCCCTTAACTAACACTTTCAGGGAACAATGGACTTGAGCCCCCAACCTCCATCTCTTCATTAATATTTCTTAGCATCCTCCCATGTTCCATGTATATCCTCAACCTATTTGACTTCTCAAAATATATCACCTCGCAATTGTTGGTAATAAATTCCATCTGCCAATGCTTTGCCCAACTTTCTATCTGAACTATACTGTATCTTGCTGCAGTGTTAGCCAACCTTCAATACTACCCACAGCACTGACGACTTTCATGTCATCCACAACATAATAATCATTCTTCCTACAACACTGATTGTAGACTTTAGGAGAGCTCCCTCTCCCCTCACCCCACTCACAATCAACAACACCACAGTCACATCTGTGGAGTCTTTTAAGTTCCTGGGAACCATCATCTCCAAGGACTTTAAATGGGGGGCCATCATCGACTCCACAGTCAAAAAGGCACAACAGAGGATGTACTTCCTGCGGCAGCTGAGGAAGCACAATCTGCCACAGGCAATGATGGTCCAATTCTACACGGCCATCGTAGTCTGTCCTCACCTTCTCCATCATGGTCCGGTTTGGCTCACCACCAAGCATGACATCTGGAGGCTGCAGCATCGTCCGATCAGCTGAGAAGGTTATTGGCTGCAACCTTCCCTCCATTGATGAACTGTACACTGCAAGGGCCAGGAAGCGAGCGGGTAAGATCATCTCTGATCCCTCTCACCCTGGCCACAAACTCTTTGAATCACTTCCCTCTGGAAGGCAACTCCAGACTGTCAAAGCTGCCACAGCCAGACAGCTTTTTTTCCATGAGTAGCAGCTCTACTCTATAACCAAAAATCTGTAGCCTCCTTTTGCTCTGGTATTTTATTTAATTCACATGTTTGATCGATAATGTTTTATTATTAATGTTTAATGTTTTTTGTGTCATTCCTAACTGTCACTGTATGTCATGTTGTCACTTGTGGGTGGAGCACCAAGGCAAATTCCTTGTATGTGAATACGTGGCCAATAAACTTATTCATTCATTCATTCATCTAAGTCTGGAGATGGGTCCCGTCCCAAAGCATCACCCATCCTTTTTCTCCAGAGATGCTGCCTGACCAGCTGAGTCTCCAGCACTTTTGTCTATGGTCGATATAAACCAGCATCTGCAGTTCCTGTCTACACATCTAAGTTATTAAGATATATCACAAACAACAAGGGTCCCAGCACCGGTCCCTGGAGTACACCACTGATCACAGACTTCCAATCAGAAAACCAAACTTCCACCACCACTATCTGCCTTCTATCACAAATCTGAGGATGGCAAATGACCAGATCTAAAATATCTAATAGGAGAAAATATATTGTGCTAGGATTGGTTCAGCAATGCCATTTCTTTTAAATGATTAATAGAGACATTTCCTGGATTGGATGTTGCATTTTGCAATCTTTCTGTAAATTTGAACGGGCACTTCTGGAGCGAACGACACTTAAGCAAATGTTTTTCTTCCATTACTAAATATGCGTGCAATAATGCCATTCCCCACGTAATCCTATTTTTCTATGTTTTGGGGGAAATCCCAAAGCTCCCCTGTCATTGTTCATTAATCACTAAACTTGTTTTCTTTGCAATACATGCATTGTACTTGTGCAGCACAAAAGGCAGCTCACAACTTTTGTTATTTTCAGCACGATTCTCCAGAAGATTATGGTTCATTCTGAAGAAAATATATGTCACCATTGAGACTATTGTTCATCTAACCTGTAATGTCAGAACTTCTGAGCAACTTATTTTGGGCACCCGTTTGATATTATTAAGCTTTGCTGGAAGGCTTGAAATTGGAGCACAGGCATCAGATCACAGGAATGGACGAAGATAGACACATAAAGCTGGAGTAACTCCAGGCAGCACTCACGTTAGAAGGAATGGGTGATTGTTTCGGGTCGAGACCCTTCTTCAAATTATTCTTCAGGAATGGCCATGTTTGCTAAGGGAAAAGGCATAAAAGGCTCAACTCTGCACACTTCACACCCTGCCCCCTCTCTAGGTCCATGGAGATTCAGACCCCCTATCTTAAACTCTACAAGAAACAGCATGTTTTGAGTTTACGTTTAATCAAAGCAGTTATTCCAGACCTCCTGTGTACTCAACAAATGGTTTGCTCCTGTGCCAGGATGGCCCAGCCAGTCAAGGCCACAGTCACACTCAACCTCCAAACCTCAGCTTCATTGTAGGCTGTGCAGATGATCTCCCATATTGTAGCTTCCCACTTAGACAATTAGCACTCCATACTCTCTGAGAAGTGACTTCCTTTCAGGCAGATGCTCATGAAGAATTTGTCAAGATCGTCAAATTCCCAAGTGTTCAGGTCATCACTAGCTGCACTCGCGTACATTTTCCGACCCTGATTCGAAATCCAGAGCTCTGAAGAAGAGTCTCGACCCGAAACGTCACCCATTCCTTCTCTCCAGAAATGCTGCCTGTCCCGCTGAGTTACTCCAGCTTTTTGTGTTTATTTTCAGTTTAAACCAGCATCTGCAGTTCCTTCCTACCCAGAGCTCTTCATGATCTGCAAACATTTCCACTCCCTCAACATTCAAGCTCTGGACAACGATCAGAGGAAAATCTTCACTACATGTTGTGTGGCAGGTTGCATAACTCCTTCGTTCTAAAGGAGCTGCTTATACCCTATCAGGGAGCACATGGTACGGCTGATGGATATTGAGGCAAATAACCTATTAACCGTTTCGTTTAGTAAATAAATTCCTTTCATTAAGCTTCATGTTGGGCTTCAGCAATAGAATGACAAAATAAACTTGCAATCAATTGGCTTGTCAGATGTGCTGCCTAGGTTGATTTTACAAGTCAAGTGACAGTCAATATGATGTATAGTAATAGCACTCACAATCCCATCCCCTTCTACTTTCCGCAGAGACCGTTCCCTCTGTAACTCCCTGGTCAACTCGCCCCTTCCCACCCAAACCACTTCTTCCCCAGGTACTTTCCCCTGCAACCACTGGAGATGCAACACCTGTCCCTTTACATCCCTCCTCAACTCCATCCAAGGACCTAAACAGTCTTTCCAGGTGAGGCAGAGGTTCACTTGCACCTCCTCCAACCTCATTTAGTGTATCTGTTGTTCCAGGTGTCAACTTCTCTACATCGGCGAGACCAAGCACAGGCTCGGCAATCGTTTCACTGAATACCTCCGCTCAGTCCGTCTTAACCTATCTGATCTCCCGGAGGCCCAGCACTTCAACTCCCCCTCCCATTCCCAATCTGACCTTTCTGTCCCGGGCCTTCTCCATTATGAGAGTGAAGCCCAACGCAAATTGGAGCAACGGCACCTCATATTTCGCTTGGGTAGTTTACACCCCAAGCATTATGAACATTGACTTCTCTAACTTCAGGTAGCCCTCGCTTTCTCTGTCCTTCCCCTTCCCATCCCAGTTCTTCCACTAGTCTTACTGTCACTGCCTATATTCTATGTTTATCCCACCCCCTCCTTTGACATCAGTCTGAAGAAGGGTCTCGACCCGAAACATCGCCCATACTTTTTTCTCCTTAGATGCTGCCTCACCCGCTGAGTTACTCCAGCATTTTGTGTCTACCTTCGATTTTAACAGTATCTGCAGTTCTTTCTTACACAGAACTCACAATTGAACTTGTTGATCGTTTTAAGTGTGGAAATCTTAATCTTAATAACTATATGGAATTTATTTACTTACTTCAGAAGCAAACTCCTAAAATAATGGTTTATGGGCACTTTATTGTCACATGTAGCTTAGTACAGTGAATTTATTATTTTTGCATAGTTCAGTGACAATCCTGCTATACATTAGGCACAATCATTCTAAGTATAAGAATATATGATAGAAGACCACACTGAGTCTGTACACAAGTGTCGCCGTTTTAAGCACCATCGTGTAACTTTCAAGTCCAAAATTTAATACAAACTAGACCAAGTTGGACCCGTTGGGTCCCGTCCCCCAACGCGGGTGGGGGAGGGAGGGGGGGTGCGGCATCACAGGGGAGGGATGGTCCCCGAACGCAATATGCCACCACTCGCCCATAGGTCCCAATACTCACCACTCCTTAGAGAGGGAGGGGTGTAGAGAGGGAGAGGGGGGTAGAGAGGGAGGGGTGGTAGAGAGCGAGGGGGTAGAGAGGGAGTGGCGGCAGAGAGGGAGGGGGTTAGAGAGGGAGGGGGTTAGAGGGGGAGGGGTAGAGTGAGAGTGGGTAGAGAGGGAGGGGGAGGGGGTTCAGAGGGAGGAGGAGATAGAGGGGATAGAGAGGGAGAGGGAGGGAGAGGGAGAGTAGGGGGAGGGGGGTAGAGAGGGAGAGGTGCAGAGAGGGAGGGGGGTAAAGATCCTACCCCATCTCCCTCCTCCTCATTTCCCTCATCCTCCTGCCCTCACTCCCTTTCCCTGCCCCAGGATGTACTCAGGTCGTAGAGCAGCGCCAGGGCCTGGACAGCTTGAGAGCCCATTGTGATTGGTGCATTGTGAGAGGCAGCCAGCTTGAGAGGCCATTGTTACCGTCGGCAATGTCGCATTGTGATGTCATTGATGTCGGCAGGAGGCTTCAGAGCCCATTGTGATTGGTGTACTGTGAGAGTCATTGTGACCATCACTGGGCGCTCTCTGAGAAAGCGATTTCGGCTTTTTTCGAAACTTTAAAGCATGAATAACTTCAGAAATATAGGTTGGAATTCGAAGGGAAATGTTTATCGTTTCGATGGGAAAAATGTGAGTAGAATATGTGAAAATGGGAAGGGTGTGGCATAGTGTTTGAAAGAAGATAGGAAAAAGCAGAGCAGAGTGACACATTGCTGGCACAAACAATAAAGGCCCATTGTCCTGGTGGCACCACTGAGTTGGTGTTGCAGGGGCATCCGGGCCAGCGACGTCTCTACCACGTCACTGAAGTTCCGTGCCGCATCACTTTGATATATCAAGATTCAAGTCAAGAGAGTTTATTGTCATGTGTCCCAGATAGGACAATGAAATTCTTGCTTGCTGCAGCACAACAGAGTATTGTAAGCATAAATACAGAACAGTTCAGTGTGTTTATATAACATAGACCATGTATATACACAAAAATAAACAGATAAAGTTTAATAGGCTGTTATAGTTCAGAGTTTGTTTGATGGTGAGTTTAATAGCCTGATGGCTGTGGGGAAGGAGCTGTTCCTGATCCTAGATGTACCATATTTCAAGCTCCTGTTCCTTCTACCTGATGGCAGCAGAGAGATGAGTGTGTGGCCAGGATGGTGTGGGTCCTTGATGATGTTGACAGCCTTTTTGAGGCAGCGACTGCGATAGATCCCTTCGATGGTGGGGAGGTCAGAGCCGATGATGGACAGGGCAGTGGTCACAACTTTCTGCATTATTTTCCGCTCCTGGACGCTAAAGTTGCCGAACCAAGCCACGATGCAAACAGTCAGCATGCTCTATACGGTGCACCTGTAGAAGTTCGAGAGAATCCTCTTTGACATATCAACTCTCCATAATCTTCTCAGGAAGTAGAGGCGCTGATGTGTTTTCTTTATAATTGCATCAGTGTGCTGGGACCAGGAAAGACCTTCGAAAATATACACATGCACGAATTTGAAGTTCTTGACCCTTTCCACCATCGTCCCGTTGATATAAACGGGATTGTGAGTCCCTATTCTACCCCTTCCAAAGTCCACAATCAGTTCCTTGGTATTGCTGGTGTTGAGAGCCAGGTTATTGTGCTGGCACCATTTGGTCAATCCGTCGATCTCACTTCTATACTCCATTAGGGGCGCCGGATTGACGGCAGCCACTGCCTACAGCCTGTTTGGCTTTTCAATCTTTTTTTTATTTTTAGTTAGTTTAAAGTTTGTTTTGGGAAGAAACTTTAACTTTTCTATGTGGGGGAGGGGGGTAGGGTAAGGGGGAAACTGTTTCCCAGTCGCTTCCTGGCGGGGAAGCGACTATTTCTCCAAGTCGCGTCCTCGCCCCCCTCCTCGCGGCCTACCACCTGGATCGGAGCGGCCTTTCCTGCCGGGGGCCGGGAACCGGACCAGAGCTGCAACAGCGGCGGCGCAGCGCTGAATTCACCGCGGAGCGGGCGATGCCGACCTGGATCGCCATTTGGAGCTCCGGAGCGTTGGGTCGCTGCTCCAACATCATGGAGCTGCGGTTTGGGACAGCTTCCAGCGCGGCCAGTGCTGAACAACATCGTGGAGTCCTGGGGCCCGTTACCGAGGGCCTCCAGCGTTGAATCTCTGCCCAGCGTGGCCTGCGGACTTTGGGAGCCGCAGACTCCGGTAGGAGATGGCCGACTCTGATGTCCAGGCCGCTGAGGTCCCCCAGCCCCGACGTTGGACTTACATCACTCCGGCGAGCGGGCCTGAACATCGGGCCGCCCGTAGCGGCGACTGCGGTGGGCTCGGGGAGGCCCTGACCATGGGTGAATATTGGGGAACATTAGAGGAAGATGACTGACTTTGGTGCCTTCCCTCACAGTGGCTAACTTTGATTCTGCTGTGTGGGGATGTTTTATGTTGAACTCTATCGTGGGTTGTGTTCTTTATTTTTATTGTATGGCTGTTTGGTGACCACACATTTCACTGTGCCAACTGGCACATGTGACAAATAAATGTATCTTGTATCTTGTATCTTGTATACTCTGACTCGTCACGATCAGTGATTCGTCCCACAACAGTGGTGTCGTCGGCGAACTTGATGTGCACTATGTCCAGCTACACAGTCATGAGTATAGAGTGTGTACAGCAGGGGGCTGAGCACGCAACCTTGAGGTGCTCCCGTGCAGATTGTTATCGAGGATGACACATTTCCACCAATATGGACAGACTGTGGTCTGTGGATGAGGAAGTCGAGAATCCAATTGCAGAAGGATGCACAGAGACCCAGATCTGAGAACTTAGTAACCAGCTTGGAGGGGATGATGGTGTTAAACGCCGAGCTGTAGTCAATGAATAACAGCCTTACATACGAGTTTTTGTTGTCCAAGTGGTCCAGAGCTGAGTGGAGAGCCAGTGAGATCGCATACACCGTTGATTTGTTGTAGCGTAAGCGAACTGCAGTGGGACAAGATTCTTGTCGAGGTAGGAGTTGATATGCGCCATAATCAACCTCTCAAAGCACTTCATCACCACAGACGTTAGTGCCACTGGTCGATAGTCATTGAGGCACGTCACCTTGCCCTTCTTGGGCACCGGTTTTATTGATACCCTTTTAAAGCAGGTGGGAACCTCAGACCTCAGAAGTGAAGTTGAAAATGTCCAGAAAAAACTCCAGCAAGTTGGTCCGCACAGGTTTTTAGAACATGGCCGTGTATACCATCAGGTCCAGGCACTTTCCGAGGGTTCACCCCCCTGAAGGATCTTCTGACGTCGGCCTCTGTAACTGTGACTGAAATACCATCACAGCAAATGGGGGATCGGGAAGGCACATCAGTGTTCTCCCTATCAAAGCGTGTGTAAAACGCATTGAGCTTGTCAGGGAGTGATGCTTCACTGACAATTGAGCTGCCTCCTGTTTTCGCCTTGTAGGAGGTGATGGCATTCGAGCCCTGCCACAGTTGCCGAACATCCGTCATCCTCCAGCTTGGAGCAGAAGTCTCTTTTGGCCTTTTTGATGGCAGTACCAAGGTTGTATCTGGACTTCTGTAGACCTCTGTATCTCCAGACCTGAATGCCCAAGATCTGGACTTCAGAAGAGTGCAGATCTCATGGTTCATCCAAGGCTTCTGGTTAGGAAACACTCGGAAGGTTTTTGTTAGGACGCAGTCCTCCACACATTTCTTTATGAAGTTTGTAACGACTGTGGTGTATTCATTCAGGTCCATTGCCGAGCCCCTGAACATTGCCCAGTCTACAGAATCCAAACAGTCCTGGAGTTGTTCCTCTGCCACCTCCCCTCCCCCCCCCCCCCCATCCCCCGACCAGCTCTGTAAAGTCCTAACCTCTGGGGGTGCACTCTTCAATTGCTGCCTGTAGGCAGGAAGCAGCAGCACCACAGTATGGCCGGATTTACCAAAGTGAGGGCGAGGGATAGAGCGATAGGCGTCTTTGATGGTCGTGTAGCAGTGGTCCAGGGTGTTTGATCCTCTGGTGCTGCAGGAGACATGTTGGTGGAAGTTAGGGAGCGATTTCTTCAGGTTGGCTTTGTTGAAGTCCCCTGCTATGGTGGTAAATGCCTCGGGGTAAGCCGTCTGGTGCTTGTTGACCACGGTGTTCAGCTCCCCCAGTGCAAGATGGACATCAGCCTGGGGTGGGATGTAGACCGTGGTCAGGATGATGGAGGTGAATTCCCTCGGTAGGTAGAAGGGACGGCACTTCACAGCCAGGTGTTCCAGGTGCGGAGAGCAGGAGTTGGATAGGACTGCCATGTCTGAGCACCACGCAGAGTTGACCAGGAGGCAGACGCCCCCTCCTCTCCCTTTCCCAGATGCCAGTGTACGGTCCATGCTATGGATGGAGAAACATTCAGGCTGGACTGCTGAGTCTGGGGAGCTGGGTGTGTGCAATGTCTCTGCGAAACAGAACACATGGCATTCCCTCAGCTCCCTTTGGTAAAGCAGCCTTTCCCTTAAGTCCTCCACTTTGTTTTCAATGGACTGTACATTGGCCATTAGGATGGTAGGGAGAGGGGGTCGAAGTCCCCCGCGCTTCAGTCTGACCTGAAGTCCTGCCCGTCGGCCACGTGTCCGGACACAATGGAAGCCTCTCCATTGTTTCCAGGTTCTGTGTTTACTGTACCTGCTGTTTCTGTGAACCTGCGCTGGTACGGGGATTCCCTTGCAAACAGCAGCTCAAGCTCCGTTGCGATCAGGGATTCCCTCACAGTCGGCAGCTCCAGTTCCGCTGCTCCGGGAAGATCCTGCCCGTCGGCTCCGGAGGTCTTCCCGGTGTTTCCAGGTACAGTACCTATGATCCTCAGTCGGGTCGGGTGTTCTCCAGTGATCGAGGGATCGTTGACAGTCGGGGGCTCCCGCAGCTGTGGGAGATCGCGATATCGCTAGTGCCTTTAAGTGCACTAGCAGCTTGTCCGTTACGGCGCCGATTTCTACCATTTTTTTGATCCATGTGAGTTGAGTGAAGCGATAAATAATTCTCTTCTGTTGAGCTGCTGGCAAAATGTCCCTTGGTATAATCTGAGAGGTAGCCAAAGGGGTTTTGCTGTAAAGCAGGCAACAAACCATGTGATCGGTAATGTTACCTTTAAAGGTGGTCTTTCAATGTCTCTGGTGGCATGGAGGCACTGCTGACATTTACACCTGAGTGCCTTACCATTGCCAGAGGGGATGTTCCCTATATGGAACTGTATTGGGGTTGAAGCAACTGTTGTCCTTGGTCATTATCTGTGAGGAATTGATCTTGTCAAACCCATTCTCCAATGGAAAAGGGCTCTTCAAATGAGCATGGATTTGCTATGAATGGCATGCATAGATCAAACTTCATGTAATTTTTGCTTTTGCATTAAGTGTGACCAAGATTGTTTTAACATTAATGCATCAGGTTATTACTGCACAAGCTAAAGCGACCATTTGTAATGAATGTTTCTGTGTTCATCATGGCAGAGGCTAAAGGTTGGGAATAGAAAGATTAAACGAGAACTTACCGTTTGAAGTTTGATCTTTATTTTATGAGGTCGCGGTGAGGGATTACGTGAAGAAGCCCACCAAACCGCATGCGCGCCAATCTTCAAAGTAGCTGTATGAACCCACAGAATAGTTGCTGACCTAAGCTATAGAAACATAGAAGGCTAGAACTACCGAATGATCTTTATGAGAATAGGGTTGGGAGTGGAGGGCACGTAATCCCTCACCGCGACTTCTCATAAAATAAAGATCAAACTTCAAACGGTAAGTTCTTGTTTAATCTTTCTATTTTATTTCGAAGTCACGTGAGTGACTACGTGAAGATTTCAAAGCTCTGTGGTTTCATACAGTGGCATAACCTGTGTGTGAAACAATTAAGCAGATAAACCATTAATGGTAGGAAAACATGAGTTATTAATATCATGATGCTAACTTGCATACATGGACATTGCTCTAAACTGGCCTGTAGTCCCAATAGACTGTTGCGTTAGACAATAACTTATGCAACAGTGTGCATAATTCTATCTGCAAATATCCAGACATATTCCACTAAATTTTATAATTTATTAATCTGCACTATGTAAACCTCATCCTGTATGATGAAAGGTAAACCATTGTATTGGCTGCTAATGAGCCATCAGCAATATCTTGAGACTATTGAAAGAAAAGAACTATCTTCCATTTCATAGGCACTAGCAACTGAGTGCACTTGTATACCTAATGACATCCCTAATCCCTGCTCTGGTGGGTATGCTGTCAACCTCAAATGTACGCAATCCTGCTCATTTGCTTATGATATTATTTCTATAACAAGCTACCCTAATGTCAGTATGACATGGAGACTAAGCCAGAGATTGAGTAAGGCTGTGTTCTTTAAGCTGAGATCAGCTGCTGAAAGCATAATCATCTTAAGATACTGGTCCCATTAGGAAAATTTTGAGGAATATTTGCATAAGAAATTACTGATATACATCGCACATTACAATGAGTGTAGGCTATTAGAGTGGTCAAATAAAGGACACCCTGCATATCGTTACAGAATAGTGGGTGAAGAACTAATCATTTATGTCCCACTTATGGTATTGCAGAAATGATAAAGCAGCACAGGAAATGTCAATTGTGCTGTCCCATAAAGTTTCTCTAGGCTCAAACTGGAAGCCACACAACCTCTGTTACTTCCGTATAGAATTGACTCTCATATGTTGTTCACAAGCTTCTCATACAATCGTGCAGAGCTGGCTGGTCGAGAAGACAGGCTGTCCCAGCCGTCACACGTGAATGATTAAATAAGAGTTGCTTCAGCCGCCTACCATGGCGTGACTGAATAGGCAAATTGGTACTGTTAAATTCCATGTTGCCTTAAATGTAATATCGCCAAAGATATCTACCGACAACCCATAAGATTTATCATTTGCAATTTAGCATAATACCTAAAACTCGATGACATAATGCCATTATTCTGAGAAGGGCAGCATAGGCTTTCACCACTAGCTTTGTTATTAAACAGCAGAAACTGTGCCTTATGTGTATAGATATGATAGAGTATGCAACTACAAGATCGATTCTCTGAGCCAGTTAAATTGCAGACACCCAATCATCCATCTAAAACTGGGTAAGTAAACCCACAATTTGATTAGCTTAATGCTAACCTGATTCGGCCTGCACCATATTTCTGTACTTTAAGAAACATACCCCTCTAGTCCTTGGCCAGACCACTCATCCTCGGATGAGTTGTCATTGATTGCCCTCGGAACTGCTGTACCTCTATTGATCCTAGGGACGGAAATGTTTTGGCTTTCATACCTGCGGAAGAGGCATTATCTAGCTATTCATACATATCGCTGATAATATATAATCAGCAGCTAATGACTACAGCTGAAACCACAGTCTCCCTTAGATGTGAGAATCCCTGTCAACTCTTGATTAAGAGTCACCATGAATACGTAGCGTTTTCCTTCAGAGTGGAGATTAGTATAATGCAAGGCTGAATCAAGAATTACCTCACAGTCCTTTGACTGAGACCACATGTCTAAGTCTCTAGAGTGCATAACACAATCTCTTCGACCCACCACTCAATCAGGAATAGTGGTATTGAGAACCTATGGGTTATTATGAATACATTGTTGATTCACAACATGAACCTGCAGGTCAGATAAAGTTATAATATATGCCAGACGAGCTTTCTGCTGGTAACTACCTGTCCCAGAGAGGATGGCAATGATGATTCCAATGAACCAGTAACTCTGCTTACTGAGGAGAAATAAACCATATGTTGAGAAAAACTTCAACTACTTTATTCTATTGACTAGTCTGATAACCTCTCACAGATGATGAAGCAGTGCTTCTCTGGTCACTATGACTCGTATGGCCAGCCAGTTTCATGATAGTCTACCCCGATCCAGGGTAACCAAACTGTTCCTACTTGGAACTTACAGAGGTTACTGTGTAAAGCACCTTGCCAATGTCTTTACATCAACCTGATCTTATCCCAGACAACGTGAAAAACCGACTAGACAGCCCATGCTGGCAGTAAACCCAAGCTGGGCCGACAGACTGCTCCATTTCGGAGTTTACGGAGGTTAATAACGAGACCTTACTTACCAGCGTCTCTAATCCCAGGACGATTTCCTTTGTTGGAGCTTCAGCAAAGTTCCATTTGCAGACCCTGTCCATCATGCTTGTCATTTCTGTTAGATAGGTGATGCCGCTGGCCAAATTCGCTTGTAGTGGCTTGTCCGTCCCCGAGGGAATAGCAATTTTAGAGCACATAGTCATGTTCGGGCTCATGTTTGGAGTTAGTCCGTACTGATCTCTGACACTCTCTTAGAGTGGGAGAAAAATTGCACCCTGAACCAGGTGTTGCCATATCCGTATGCCTCGGACTGTCTGTGCATGCTTCTATAATACCGAGCATATTTTGTGACACCATCTCCGATAGTCTTTCGGGTGGGAGGAAAATGCGAACCTTGAAACCAGGGCAGCTACAGGCATATGACTTGAACTGCCTTTGTATGCTTCCGTAATACGGGGCATAATATATATGGCTCCATCTCCATCACTTCATACATCTGAGTGGGAGGAAATTGCAACCCTGAACCAGGAGCTGCTTCAGGCATATGTGCATATACTTTGGCACCATCTCCACCACTCCTTTCATCTGAGTGGGAGGACAATTTTGCAACCCTGAACCAGGAGCTGCTGCCTGATATGCCTTCATAAGACAGAGCATTCCTTGTGTTATAATTTGATTCATCAGATGTTCGTAATTGAGACAAACCCCAATCATATCTGGCATAGATGTCCCAAGACTTGGCTATGACTTTGCCCCGACTTGGGGTTGTTAGGCTGCTCCCTTTAGCAGCCATGCAGATCGGTGCTCTGTTGTTATCATCATTTATCAAACAGACTGCACCTGCTAGTGACTCCGAGTCCTTGCTTCCTTGCCAACAGAGTATTACAGGGAAGGACTGGAGTGCCTCTGGCCCCCATATGCCAGACAGAGTGGGAGAAATGCTGCAACCCTGCCAGGTGTTGTCATAGGCGATGATGTTTATATGACTAAAAGAACCCTATCCCTATTAAATCAGAGATTTGCTTACTTTATTGATATTCATATAGTTGGCGTCTTTTGGAAAGGAATCTTCCACAGTCCCCTCCAATGAGCGGAAATTACCATGACGCCACCAAGTGTAGCTCCCACAGGTGACTGATAGGCACAGCTCAAACAAGGCTTCCCAAGCCAGGAGCTCTGGACTGCAATAGCAGGTCCAATTCCACTACACCTTTTTATTGGTGTAAGTGATAATAAATGTCCCTTGTAATTTTTTCTTTTAAAACATAAACTAAATTGGCATGATAAGACATATTTGTGATATTGCCAAAGAATTAAACCTGACATAGAATGCTATCGGCTATGATAGTCACAAACGTGAACCTGTTGCAACTGTTATAAATGCCAACTCTATTATAGCTGTCCAATTTAAAGAATACACTATATGTAGCTGCAGCATAGTTGTAGCAGTAACTCTGTTAAAATTGTTTGGTGCTACAGCAGGCTGAGCTACCTAAGCGGTAGCGGTCGGCCGCGGCTATTTCTAAAACTCACCTGCTGCTGGAAATCCCCTGCAGTAAAAATAGACCTGGCTGCCGGCAGCCGCAATTTATGAATGTAAGCTCCTTACAGAGACTCATGCTGTCTCTGACTCTGGCTGCCTGCTCCCGAATGGAGCTCTGATGCCGGCAGCTGCAACAACTTAACCTAGCGGGTGCTCTCCCATTTGGGCCGTCTGCTGCAGACTATAACGGCAACAGCCATAAACCCAGCTCCTAAAGAGCCTACACCAAACTCTCATCTGGGTCATCTGCTGCCGTGCAGACTATAACGGCAACAGCCGTATGGAGCCCTATAATTTCAGCCGCCTCGTCACGATGGAGATCCTGCGGCGAAAAAATACTACTTACGCTAGCTCCAGTGGAGCTTCCAAGCTACTTTGGGCACGATATAGAGCGGCCCAAAGAAAATTGACTTACCTTGCAGAGCAGTGAAACTGCTCCGACTCGCGCCATGCGCTAGAGCGAATTGACGCGCATGCGGTCTGGCGGGCTTCTTCACGTAGTCACTCACGTGACTTCGAAATAAAATAGGATATTAAAGCTTACATTACCTTCTGCCCCCTTATGCAACGGGAGACAATTATGCTCCCTCTCCTTAATGGGCATTGTGATTACATCAGCAACTGTGCTATCTTCAAGGCTGAGAAACGGTATTATCTCTCATTATGCTGAAAGTAAATGACAGAGCCTGTCAATGATTAATCATCTCTCTCCAAGTTGCAAGGTGAGGATCTATGGCTTTGGATTTGGACATGCTCTACATAATGTTTATTAGGCCACCTCTGTTTTGATAAGTAAAGTCACGCACTTCCTTGCATAATGCAGATAATCCTCATTATAACATTAGGGGGGGGGGTGCGGGAGGGTTGGTGTCTGTTATTTCTGTTTTCCACTACAACCAAGTAAGGGATTCACTCCAACCACCTAGCAGTCACTCTGTGAAACAACGAGTTGTTATTTTTAACAGCATAAAAATGTATTTTTGTTACTGCAAGCTAAAAATACTAAAGGCTGTTTGTTACATTGTTTAATAGAGTATCATTGCACAAGTATCAATCAAAACAATTGCTTGTTAATTTCCGCAGTGTAACAAGCAGCCTGTGTTCTTAAAGAGACAGTGGTGTCTGATTACTGTGGGGGCACCGTCTGCTGTAATCAAAATCCGTTAGAAGGAGGTCCATAATAATGAGGGTAGACTACTTCGTCAAATGTGTTTACTTGTCAAATGTTCCAACATTGGAACAATTAAATTCTTATTCGTTACATTTCAGCAGGCCCATTAATGCAATAACATAAAAATAAATATACAATAATCAATAATACAATTAGATAATAATCAGTATCATAATAGTGCTAGTCACATTTTACAATCTTCTCCCCTTTCCGCTTTCCGCAGAGACCGTTCCCTCCACAACTCCCTGGTTCACTCATCCCTTCTCGCCCAAACCACCCCTCCCAGGTATTTTCCCTTGCAACTGCAAGAGATGCAGTACCCGTCCATATACCTTCTCCCTCGAGTCCATCCAGGGACCCCGTTAGTCATTTCAGGTAAGGCAGAGGTTCACTTGAACCTCCCCAACCTCATCTACTGTATGCGTTGTTCTCGGTGTGGACTCCTGTATATCGGTGAGATCAACCGCAGTCTGGGCGATCATTTAGCTGATCACTTACACTCAGTCCGCCTAGGCCTACATGATTCCCTGGTTGCCAAACATTTTAACTCCCCTTTCCCATTCCCACACTGACCTTTCTGTCCTGGGCGTCCTCCACTGTTAGATTGAGGCCACCTGCAAATTGGAGGAACAGCACCTCATATTTCGCTTGGGCAGCTTACACCCCAGCAGTATAAAGATTGATTTATCTAATTTCAAGTAACCCCTGCATTCCCTCTCTCTCTGCCCCACCCCCGTAGTCACCTTACTAGTTCCATTGTTCATGTCCTTGTATCCCTTCGTTATCACCTCTTCCACAGCCAACAATGGACCGTTGTGGGCTCCACCTTTCCTTGGTCATCAGTGCCAGCTCTGATTTGTTCTGAACCTTTTAATACCTCTAGTTTATTCCCCCCCTGAATCTCAGTCTGTAGTAGGGTTTCGACCTATTCCTTTTCTCCCGAGATACTGTGTGACTTGCTGAGTTACTCCAGTATTTTGTGTCTATCTTCGGTGTAAATCAGCATCTGCAGTTCCAAAGTCTTTTGGGCAACCAAAACAAAATCCATAGTAGATCATTGCTGTAGAGGTATTGATTAATGTTGTGCAGTGTTTAACAGCCTTCTTTTTATTGGGAAGAAGTTCATCTTGAACCTGGAATTCTCAATATTCAGGCTCATGTACCTTCTTTCTGATGGTAGTAGCAAGATGTTAGCATGGCGAGGGTGGTGTTGTACTTGATGATATTAGCGGCATTTTTAAGATCCCATTGATGGTGGGGAGGTCCAAGCCCATGATGGACTAGGCAATGTCCATCACTTTCTGTGGCCTCTTTTGTTCTAGACGTTCAAGTTACCAAACTAGGCCATGATGCAACCAATCAGTATACTCTCCACCTTACTCCTGTTGAAGTTTGATATAGTATTTAGTGACAGACCAAATCTCCTCAATCTTATAAGAATGTAGAGGTGTTGATGAGCATTCTTTGTGATAGCATCAATGTGCTGGGTGCAGAGATATGTACATCCAGGAACTTGAAGCTGTTGACTCTCTCCACTGCCATCCCATCGATGAGATTCCCAACTATCCCCTTCCTGAGTCAACAATCAGCTCCTAGGTCTGACCAATGTTGAGAGCAAGATTATTGTTCTGGCATAATGCAATCAGATTTTCCATCTCCCTCCTGTATTCTGACTCATCGGTTCCCATTAATCATCCAATGATACGTGGGCGGTTATTGAATACTGTGGCGTGCAAGAAATTCATCTCACAGAGGCTGTTGATTCAAAGGAGATCTCTGCCCCTGGAGGTTGTGGAGGCACAATCGCTGAAAGTATTTAAAGAGTAGATTTTTTAAAAGTTTAAAACAGCAGACTATTGGGAGCTGGTAGAGAAGAAGAAGACTGGAGCAAATTATTGATAGTTGTATTGATTCCTGTCTTGATTTTCTTGTGTTAATGCCCCTACTTATAGATGAATTTTCTTCACCACTCTCATAACCAGAAGTAATGAGGAAAGCCAATTATACAGATTTTTTTCTTCATAAAAGTGAAAATACAGTGAAGCATAGATTTAGCAAGCAATTCAGGATTGAGAAACAGTGCACAGTGATATGAGATCGTAAAGTATAATGTTGTACTGTAATAAGACAAATGGGTCAATTTGTTGAGAAATTGTCAACATTTTACCCAAATGACTATTCTTAGACTGCAAGCCCAGTAAAAGAGGTCAAACACTTGGTTTACATAAAAGTAGCTCTGCCATCGATATTTGAGAAGTATGATTCCCAAGAGCAAAGATGTCTTTTAGTTGCAATTTTCTTTTTATAAAAAAATCACATCTACATGCTTTCAGATGATGCAATACTAAGTTGTAATGTGAACTGTAAAGGCTCTGTCTTACCTGTTTGTGGTCATCGGCGGTGAAGCGCGGCGTCGCCGGTAGCGAGGACCGCGCGGCAACGGCGAGAGCGTCGAGCCTATCCACCGGAGCGCCACACGGATGCACGGGTGCCGAGTTAATTCAAACAAGGCGGGTCCCACGTGCTTGCGGTAAGTAAAAAAAAGGGCGGGCCGACTGCGATGACGTCGGCCCGCTGCACGTGACTCACCAGCGGCGGCTGTGGCGGCGGCCATCCTGATCGCGGCGCTGTAGCGGTGGCTGTGCCTGCGGCCGTGCAGCACACGTGCCTCACTGGCGGCGGCACGTGCCTCACTGGCGGAGGCTGTGGCAGTGGAGGTTTGACGCACGGCGCTCGAGCCACACTGGCGGCGGCCCGTGCGGGCGGCCGTGCCGCACTTGTGCATCACTGGTGGAGGTTGTGCAGTGAGTATATGGTTTTCGACATTGTCGATTTTATTTTAGCACGGCCCGGGAATTGTACTTTCTCACGAGTGCGCGGTCTATGGCGGCAGATTCTTCCCGTTTCGCCGCCAATGACCGCAGACTCGTGAGACAGGCCTTTTAGGCAAATTCTGAGATATAGAGAAGTTAAATGAATGAATAATGGGATACAATGTAGAACAAAATGAGGCTATCCATTTTGGGGAATGAAAATTAAAAAGCAGTGTATTTTCATATGGTGAGACATTGACAGCTGTTGGTTTTCAGAGTGATCTGGGCGTGTTTGTACATTAATCATTTGTACATTAAGCAATTAGGAAGATAAACAGAATGTTCGTTGAAGTTGCTAGATGATATCAGTATAAAAGTAGAGACATAAAGTTTTGGGCAATTATATAAAACACAGTGTGACTGCACTGGCAATATTGTGTACAAACCTGGCGCCCCTACCTCAGACTAGACGTGATATAAAGAATGCTGTGAATTGATGCCAGTTTGTTGTTTGAGAAGAGATGATTTATACTCGGCCTGCAATCTGCAGAGTTTAGAAGTTGTGATGGTCTTATGAAATGTACAAAATTCTTACAGCACTTATAACAAGGTAGATCTGAACCTTGTATTTCCCCTGGCTGGGGTGTCACAAAAATCAGAGGTAATCTTCTCAGAATAAGGGTCAGCCACTCGAAAAAGAGAGAAGAAAAAATTGGTTATTTTATGTATCTATTGATTTCTATTTCGCTACTCAACAAAGCTGAGGTTTGGTTGGTGAGTATGGTTAAGATACATTCCTAAATATGAAGGGTATGAGGGAATGTGGAATTTGTACAAGAAAGTGGGAATGAGGTAAGAGATCCCTCATGACTTTATTGAATGGAAGTGTAGCATACTATGAAGAAGGGTCTCACTTGAAACATCACCTTTCCATGCGCCCCAGGGATGTTGCCTGACCCACAGAGTTACTCCAACACTTTTGTCTTATTTTGTAAACCAGCATATGCAGTTCCTTGTTTCTACAGCATACTTTTCCTTTTAGTTCTTATGTTCTTATGTTCAGGGTCTCAAGGTTTCAAGGTTTCAAGGTCAGTTTATTGTCACATGTACCAGTTAAGGTACAATAAAATTTGAGTTATCATACAGCCATACTAAGTGAAAAGCAACAAGACATACAGTCACATAAAAGTTAACATAAATATCCACCACATTGGATTCCACATTCCTCACTGTGATGGAAGGCAATAAAGTTCAATCTTCTTCTTCTTTGTTCTCTCGCTGTCGGGGAAGTCAAACCATCCACAGTCAGGGCGATCAAAGCCCACGCAGCCGCCAATCGGGATGTGGGTCAAGGAAATGGCAGATTATTTAAACAATCAATTTGTGCCTTTCCCACAACATTCATATGATTTTTTTTTAAATAGATGATTTTTAAATGGGGTTTTTTAATAGCTGGAGTAGAGAGAGTGAGGAATTAAAAAAATATCTAACATTGGTAAAATGTATTGAAGCTATTGATGGGCCTGAAACCTAACAATTCCCCAAATTTCTTGACCTGTATCTCAGCGTTTTAAAAGCAACACGGTTGCTGCCTTACAGTGCTTGCAGTGCCGGAGACCCGGGATCGATCCCGACTATGGGTGCTGTCTGTACGGAATTGTATGTTCTCTCTGTGACCGTGTGGATTTTCTCCGAGATCTTCGCTTTCCTCCCACACTTCAAAGACTACACGTATGTAGATAAATTGGATTGGATTAAATGTAAAAGTTGTCCCTAGTGTGTGTAGGATAGTGTTAATGTGCTGGGATCGCTGGTCAGTGAGGGCATGTTTCCACGCTGTATCTCTAAACGAAACTAAAAAAAAGGTAGAGGTATGCTAGTATTCCAATTAACCTCAGAGGAAAGAGATGATAATTTATTTCGTCAGAGGGTGGTGAATCCATGGAATTCTTTGCCACAGAACAGAAGGCTATGGAGGCCAAGTCAGTGGATATTTTTAAGGCAGAGATAAATAGATTCTTGATTAGTTCAGGTGTCAGAGGTTATGGGGAGAAGACAGGAGAGTGAGGGTTAGAAGGGAGAGATAGATCAGCTATGATTGAATGGCGGAGTAGACTAGATGGGCCAAATGGTCTAATTCTACTCCTATAACTTACGACCTCAGTGCAATACTACACCTGCTGATTTGCCATGGCGCTCTTAGTGCTCCAGTCTGACCACAACATGTATATGTATTGCAAAAAGGCATTGGCTCAGGTTGCAGACTGCTGTGTAATGGGCTTTTACAAAAGCTGTAAACTACGGTGCCAGGAAGCTGTTCCAAATTCACAATGAAACACTGTGCAGCTCGGTAAGGCGGGAATGGTGTTGCACAGGCTGGGGCAATGGTGGCGCTTCTCAGCTTTGAGATATAGAGTTTAGGGATGCAATCCAAGACCTGATTTTGAAACACTCTGCAGAATTTAATTTCAGATTATTAATCTGAAATTTGCAAAATAGACAACCAAGCTCACCAATGATCACCACAAAAACTATCCGAATGCTGTCAAATTCCATCTGGTTTACCAATGCCCTTAATGGGCAGAGATCTGTCCTCCTTACATGGTTTAGCCCATATGTAACTCAAGAAATTCCTCTGTGGATTGTTCTTATATCGTTGCTGAAATGGCACACCAGACCATTCAGCTGTATGTCACTCACCACCTTCTTATTGCCAACTCCAAATGTGCAATAAATTTACCAGTAATGACTGCTTGCATTTAATTTTTAAGTTGCAAAAGAGATGAGAGGGACAAGGTAGATACAGGGATGATATTTGGCTGTGTTGAATGTTGACCATTCAGGACTGTAACAAGCAGAAATACCTTCACTCAGAGAGTAGGGAAACTTTAAAACATTTTACCCAAGGGCTCATGAGTGTCAGTTATTCAACACATTCAAAAGACTGATAGATATCTTTGGATATTAAGGAAATCAGATCTAAATTTACACAAAAAATGGAACTGAGTTATCCACATGGCCTGCACGTGATTTTTATGTTCAAAGACTGCTGACCAAATTATTTCTGAGAATATTGTTCTGCCTTCCAAATAAATGAATACTTCAAATATTTACAGAAACTAGAACAGAGGAATTATGCGAGATGCAAATTTCATCTTCATTTTAGAGAAAACTATAAGCAGGCCCAGTTTATTTTTAATGAAAGTAGGCTCGGAACAAAATGAGAAGCATTTAGAGTTAAGATAAGTATTTCATAATATTGTAGATTAGTCTAAGCAACTGCCTTGGTGATGCATTAAACCCGGCCTGTAATTATGCAACTGCACCGAACTAGGTTGCTTAATTGCTAGATTGCTTAATTCAAAGCAATTGCATTTAAATGTTAAAATACAGTGAAATATCACATAAGCAAATATTTGTTTTTAGTTGATTATGCAGAATGTTTGCTCATAAATGACCATAAGCTCTAACTGAGAAAGTTTACAAAATGAAATCAAACATTTCTGCAAAAGTAGACGCAAAATGCTGGTGACGTTTTGGGTGACATCTCGACCTGAAACATCATCCATTCCTCCTCTCCATAGATGCTGCCTGTCCTACTGGGTTATTCCAAAATTTTGTGTCTATCTTTGGTTTAAACCAGCATCTGCAGTTCCTTCCTACACAATTCTGCAAAAATGATAGCACGAGTTACAACTTCATTTCCAATAAAACGAGTTTCCACCACAATACAATTTAATATTTTGGTATAAAGATTTGATTATCAATTGGAAATTTTAGCATTACTTAATAAAGTATTGAGTACTCTATTGAAGTCGACACCAAATCTATTGGATTTATAGACCAAAACTTTCCTCCAATAATTGTCTCAGCAAATCAAGCATTTATTTCTATCCTCTCTTGAACTCCTGAAGTCTGCATAGTGCAAGTACTCAAGCACTACTGATAGAATGTCAGTACATTACCAAGTCCTGAAAGTACTCACTTGAATGGGATAAGTTTATGTCATAGGAGCCGAATTAGACCGTTTGGCCCATCAAGTCTACTCTGCCATTCAATTATGGGTGATCTATCTTTCCCTCTCAACCCCATTCTCCTGCCTTCCATCTATAACCTTTGACATCCTTACCGATCAAGAATCTGTCAATGTATGCCTTAGAAATACCCAGTGACGAACTGGAGCTATTGAATATATGAGTACTCTACAGTAGACCCAGCAGAGGTATATTGTATAACAACATCAGAACAAGCAAGAAGGTCAAGGCATCTGGAGTCCATTTCCATTCTAGTGATGAACAATTTTGGGAAGGTGAGAACCACCCCGATCTTTCATTTTGTTGAAAAATGAGGTGAAATGTATGCATCCCATGTTGGTGTCCTTAACCACCATGTGATCTGTGGACTTGTGCTGAGATGAAATATAGGTAGGAAAGTGGACGCATACACAATGAAGAAACATTTGAATCCAGCTGAAATTAATAAAAGAGGGTAATGAAAATTAAACGGTGCATCCCTCTTGCAGCCTTTTTCAAGCTTTGCTTTATTGGTCTTTTTATGCAATTTATTTAGAAGTGTATTCATCCTTGGATTACAATTGTGGTATCTGGTTTTGAATTTTCTGCTTCATTTCTCTCCCCACCCTTTACTCCTGCTTTGCTCAAATCAATTTCCATATCTCATTTGTAGTTTAATACTGAAGGTAGAAATTAAGATCAATATTTAAAAAAAAAGATTTTTGGATCTATAATGCTAGATACTAGGTCCTCTTTCATCGTTGGGATAATTTTTACTTTCATATGTGAAAAATATGAAAATTTATTAATGTCTGATCAACCTGATGTTGGCCATTTAACTACATCACATCATTGTCAAAGGTACCCCCCGTGAGAAATAAAACACTACTAATGCAACCAATTACCATCATAGTGGGCCGGATATCAAATAATGACAAGACGGAGTACAGAAAGGAGATTGAGAATCTTGTAACTGGGTGCCAAGACACGAACCTCTCTCAATTCAGCAAGACAAAGGAGATTGTGATTGACTTCAGGAAGCAAAGCAGTACACCCACCCTGGTATACAGCGATTGCACTGAAGGAGAGATGGTCGAAAGTTTCAAGTTCCTAGGAATAAATATCACCAGCAAATTGTGCTGGACCAGCCACATCAAATCTATGGCCAGGGAAGCACACCAATGCCTCTACTTCCTTAGAAGGCTTAGGAAGTTTGGCATGTCATCAACAACCCTCACCAAATTCTACAGATGTGCTGCAGAAAGAATTTTATCGGATGCATCACAACCTGGATTTGGAACAGCTTCATCCAAGACCACAATAAATTGCAGAGAGTTGTGGACATATCCAGACCATCATGCAAACCGACCTCCCTTCCCTTGACTCCACGTTGCCTCAGCAAGGATGCCAGCATAAACAAGGATCAGTCTCACCCCCTGTCACTCCCTCTTTTTCCCTCTCCAATTAGGCAAGAGGTACAGGCAGCTATTGAAATATAAGTAAACCTTAACATTAGTTAAATCAACATAGACTGCATCCATTCATGTCAAATTTATAGGATTTTAATTGAATTAACCAGGAATCATTTTTGATGCTGCTTAAATTTATCACATGAGGATCTTCTCGTGCAGGTCCCAAGAATCAATGCAGTGTTTACGATGTTCACTATCTGGAGCTGTAATGACATCACCCGTTATAACAGTGATAATAAAGAGGTTCAGTTTAGAAAACATTCATCCCATCCAGGACACAAAGTGCTGTGTAACTCATCGGGTCAGGCAGCATCTCTGGAGAACATGAATAGGTGACGTTTCGGGTCAGGAGCCTTCTGAAGAAATGCTTTGGGTTTCCAATTTAGGTGATCCGAAATGATGCCTATAAGGTCGCCTATAAGGTTGTGTTCTAAAAACCTGTGTGGACCAACTGGCTGGAGTTTTTACGGACATTTTCAACCTCTCACTTCTGAGGTCTGAGGTTCCCACCTGCTTTAAAAGGGCATCATTAATACCGGTGCCCAAGAAGAGCAAGGTGACGTGCTTCAATGACTATCGACCAGTGGCACTAACGTCGGTGGTGATGAAGTTTTTTAAGAGGTTGATCATGGCGCAAATCAACTCATATCTCGACAAAAACCTGGACCCATTGCAGTTCGCTTACTGCCACAACAGATCAATGGTGGATGCGATGTCGCTGACTCTCCACTCCACTCTGGACCACTTGGACAACAAATACTCATATGTCAGGCTGTTATTCATTGACTACAGCTCGGCATTTAATACAATCATCCCCTCCAAGCTGGTTACCAAACTCTCAGAACTGGGTCTTTGCGCATCCCTCTGCAATTGGATCCTCGACTTCCTCATTCACAGACCACAGTCTGTCCGTATTGGTGGAAATGTGTCAGCCTCGATAACAATCAGCATGGGAGCACCTCAAGGCTGCGTGCTCAGCCCCCTGCTGTACTCACTCTATACTCATCACTGTGTAGCCGGTCATAGTGCAAACTCCATCATCAAGTTCGCTGATGACACCACTGTTGTGGGACATATCACTGATGGAGATGAGTCAGGGAATAGAAGTGAGATCGACCGTTTGAACAAATGGTGCCAGCACAATAACCTGGCTCTCAACACCAGCAAAACCAAGGAACTGATTGTGGACTTTGGAAGGGGTAGGATGGGGACCCATAGTCCTGTTTATATCAACGGTTCGATGGTGGAGAGGGTCAAGAGCTTCAAATTCCTGGGCGTGCATATCTCCGAAGATCTCTCCTGGTCCGAGAACACTGATGCAATTATAAAGAAAGCACATCAGCGCCTCTACTTCCTGAGAAGATTATGGAGAGTCGGTATGTCAAGGAGTACTCTCTCGAACTTCTACAGGTGCACAGTAGAGAGCATGCTGACCGGTTGCATCGTGGCTTGGTTCAGCAACTTGAGGGCCCAGGAGCAGAAAAGACTGCAAAAAGTTGTAACCACTGCCCAGTCCATCATCGGCTCTGACCTCCTTACCATCGAGGGGATCTATCGCAGTCGCTGCCTCAAAAAGGCTGCCAGCATCATCAAGGATCCACACCATCCTGGCCACTCACTCATCTCCCCGCTGCCTTCAGGTAGAAGATACAGGAGCCTGAAATCTGCAACATCCAGGTTCAGGAACAGCTACTTCCCCACAGCCATCAGGCTATTAAACTCAACTCAAACAAAACTCTGAACATTAATAGCCCATTGCACTTTATCTGCTTATTTATGTGTGTACATATATATTCAATGGTATATGGTCACACTGATCTGTTCTGTACTTATTTATGACTTCTATATTCTGTTTTGCTGAAGGAAAGCAAGAATTTCATTGTCCTATCTGGGACACATGACAATAAACTCTCCTGAATCTTGAATCTTGAAGTGACAGTAGAATTAAGCCATTTGGCCCATCAAGTCTACTCCGCCATTCAATCATGTCTGATCTATCTCTCCCTCCTAATCCCATTCTCCTGCCTTCTTCCCATAACACATATCCATGTTCTCCAGAGATGCTGCTTGACCGTTGAGTTACTCCAGCACTTGGGTTCCTTTTATGTAAACCAGCATCTGCAGTTCCTTGTTCTACATTCATCCCATCTGTAGATTAGTTTCTGCATGTAAGCCAATCATAGTAGAATAGCATCACTAACCCCACCTGCCTGTATGATTCATACTAACACCCACTTCTTACACTAGTCAGTCTTGGAAGCGGTCACGATGTGCTAACAACTAACGACCTGCTCTACCGTTATAATATGGGTATTGATTAAAGATGATCTTGAACTTCAGATTGTGGAAATTACTTATTTACATGGTGTCAGAAGTGCGATCACAACTTTGTGGCCCTTAACTATGACACCGTCCTGTATTACCAGTTCATCGCGGACTAAGAAGAACAGCTGCACCTCCGGGGGTACGCTGGATTGTCTGTCTGGCCAGCCTCTTTTGATTATGGATGAGAGTAGCTGGAGGGTGGCGTCAGTGGCTGTGTGTTCGGCTAAGCGGCGCAATTGTTTTGTGGGAACAAATTCAATGCTGAGAACCGTAAACTCGTCCCGTTCATAGGGGTGTCGTTCGTTGGATGCCCGTGGTGCGCGAGAGAGAGTGTCAGCAATGAGCATGTCTTTACCCTTCTTGTAAACAATTTAAAAGTCAAATCGCTGGAGCTGCATCATCATACGCTGCAGACGTGCAGGTGCTGCATGAATAGGTTTGTTGAGGATGGTCACCAGTGGTTGGTGGTATGTCTCGACCGTAAAAACATTTCTAAAGATAAAGTCCTTGAATTTGGAACAAGCGAAGACCCCAGCCAGCAGCTCCTTCTCGATTTGCGCGTTGCGCTGTTCGGTGTCGGTCATGGTGCGGGAGGCATAGGAGACAGGACGCAAAGTTCCATCGACAGATGATTGTAGGCAGGCTGCGCCGAGTCCGAATCGTGAGGCATCGCAGGTAACTGTCACAGGGCGCTTCAGGTAAAAAAATGTCAAGGTGGCTGCGCTGGTCAGCTTCGCTCCACCTCTACTGTTCCAGCCATCTGCTGCTGCATCCACCACCAGTCCCAGCATGTCCCTGAATGGCCTGTCCCACGGGCAGGCGACTCCATGCGGCAAGCGTGACCTAACCGGAAGCGGGGGCCGTGCGGGGGCCGAGTGATCACCGTACGGCCTGTCCCACGGGCATGGAATTCCATGCGGCAAGCACAACCTAACCAGAAGCGGGCCCACGCGGAGGCCGAGTGATGACCATACGGCCTGTCCCACGGGCATGCGATTACATGTGGCGAGCGCGACCTAACCGGAAGCGGGGGGTGCGTGGACGTCCAGTTCGAGTGAAGTCCGTTGGAAGCTCGAGAGGTATTTATGTAGGTGAACACGGGTAGGTGATGTTTTGGTTTTTATGTAGGTGAACACGGGTAGGTGATGTTTCGGGTCGAGACCCTTCCTCAGACCATAGAAGACTGCAGAAGACATCAGTCCGAAGAAGGTGTCTCGACCCGAAACACCACCTGTCCACAGAAGCTGCCTGATCTACTGAGTTACTCCAGCATTTTTGGTGTGTCCATCTTCGGTGTAAATGGGCATCTGCAATTCCTTCCTTCACAACAATTCCAGAGTTGATGGAGACGGTGCACGCGGCGTCGAGGCGATGCGCGCAGCCTCGATGCGGCAGCGGGGCGACAGGCCATTGCCGTGCGGAATTTTTGAACAATGTCAGTTTTTCGGAGCCCCGCGCGGTGTCGGGACCAACTCCATACGGCTCCGGTGATCTACGTGGGACCAGCCCCACGACCTCCACGCAGCCCCTGCACGGCCCCCGCTTCCGGTTAGGTCGCGCTTGCCGCATGGAGTCGCCTGCCTGTGGGACAGGCCCTTTACTCCACCATGCCCGGCGGCTTTGACTAACCACAATACTACCTCTCCTGCATGCTCCCCCTGTCGGTCACCTCGGGTGTCCCCTGCTGCTTTCTCATTTCCGGGTTCACCACCTCCTTTTAATCTTTCTGGCGAAGGGGGAGAGGGCTTGGTCCGTACGCGTTCGGGCCGTATTAGTAAACCGCTTGACAGATATGGCGAGTATGTTTGAATTCTTGCGGCATATGTGTTTAACCGTATTCACTCTTTACGGGGAAGGATGTAGATTGGTTTATGCATGTAAGCCAATCATAGTAGAATAGCATCACTATCCCCACCTTACTGTATGATTCATACTAACACCCACTTCTTACACTAGTCAGTCTTGGAAGCGGTCACGATGTACTAACAACTAACGACCTGCTGTACCGTTATAATTTGGGTACTGATTAAAGATGATCTTGAACTTCAGATTGTGGAAATTACTTATTTACACCATCTAACTGGGATCACAATGCCTAGAGAAGACAAATCATTTATTTGGACTGTCAGTGATCCATTGTTACTGTCTGGGTAAAACAAATCTGGAATGTAGCTAAGATTCCATAAATTAGTTTTCACTTGTGTAAAGGGCCTGTCCCACGGGCATGCGACTCCATGCGGCAAGCGCGACCTAACCGCAAGCGGGTGCCGTGCAGGGGCCGCGCGGAGGTCGCGGGGCCTTTCCCACTTCGATCGCGGGAGCCGCATGGAGTTGTGCGGAGCTGGTCTCGACATCGTGCGGGGCTCCGAAAAACTGACACTGGTCAAAAATTCCGTGCGGCAACGGCCTGCTGCATCGAGGCCGTGCGCGCCGCATCGACGGCCGTGTGTGCCGCATTGACGGCCGTGCACACCGCCTCGACGCCGGACGCAGCCTCATCGAGGCCGTGCGCACCGCCTCGACGCCAGACGCAGCCGCATCGAGGCCGTACGCACCGCCTCAACGGCCGTGCGCACCGCCTCGCCGCCGTACGCACCGTCTTGACGGCACTCGACCTCCGCGCGACCCCCGCTTCCGATTTCGTAGCGCTTGCCGCATGGAGTCGCATGCCCGTGGGACAGGCCCTTAACTGTACAATACAAATGGAATGAAATAAAACAAAAGCTTCTACGTAATCTCTTTGAACAATTCCTTGCCAGCACTGTCATTAGGATTCATTAAGATCATTAGTGCTCATTGAGAAGAGACCTGTTTTACATTGCTAACAATCATATAACACTGGATCTTTCTCACCTCACTCGATTATTGGCCAAATTCCAGCAGTAACAGCTGTGGCTAAAAGCGTAAGGACACAAAGTGATTATTACCATTTATTGGAAGGTCAGCACTGGTCACTTTACTGCTCTTTCAAGCAATATTTCAAACCTATGAAAATTCAGAATTAGAATGCACATGAGAAATCACAGGTTGCGTGGAGTTAGTCAGCAGACAATCGTAACTGATGCACGTCTGCCAGATAGTTTAAGTGCTGCAATGTACACCTCTAATTGCCATGTTGTGGTCCCTCCCTTAAATAGAAACATGAGTCTCGCTGCACTTAAGCAGAGCTTAAACCAGCAATTTCACATTATTACAGCAATTCTGGAATAAATTTGGTAGTCATTAGACTCACACCAGAGGTCACAAAAGCTACAAAATATTCCACGAAGAATGGGGAAATGAGGCAATTATGGAAGTCACAACATAAAACACACCTATGACAGTCACACGAGTTAAAATTATTAATTCCACTCTCATGATATCCTTGTTAAATTGATGGAAGCATCTATTTAGAGAAGAAAATATACCATTAAACGGTGAGATCCTGAAAAGTGCCATTCGCTACTGAAGATTGCAGACTCTGCTGAGATATTAAATTCCAGCTTTCGGTGAAAAGAACATGAGCTACCTATAGTGTGAATGACCGCTTGGATCCCCTGAAAATGTTTCCAAGATTAGACAAAGTACTACTGTGAAGTTTTTCAACCAGTTATTACACTAAAATATAGTTCTCATTAGGGGCTTGTACGCAGAACTAGCAGAGACACCCCATTGTCAGCTGACTGCTGCGAATGAAGTTAAACCTTAAAAGACTTAATGGGAAAGATACAAAATGCTGGAGTAACTCAGTAGGTCAGGCAGCATCTCTGGAGAACATGGACAAGTGGCGATTGGTGTTTGGGACCCTTCTTCAGACCGATTGTAGGGGTGAAGGAAAGCTGAAAGAGGGGAGGGGCAGGACAAAGCCTGGGAGGTAATAGTGAGGAGAGTTTTTTGATAGCTAAATAGTTGGACAACAGACCTCTCTCCATGGTAGCCAAGACCAGTTGCAGAAAAGCTTATCATCGAGATGAGAGAAATCTGGAGATAATTTCCGGTGTATTTGTCCAAAACCCTAGATGATTGAATACCCTGATCAAGTCCCATATCATGTGGCTCCAGGCTTGTGCAAGGTACAAGCTGATCACTAGAAGGAAGGGTCCCGATCCAATACCCATCCTTTTTCTCCAGAGGTGCTGCTGACCCGCTGAGTTACTACAGCACTTTGTGTCTATCTTTGGTATAAACCAGCACCTGCAGTTCCTTCTTACATGCCCTCTCATGTCCACTTGCCAATCTACTGCAGGTTTTGCTTTTACCTTTGTGTGACTGATAAATTAAAGTGGCAAGTTCATTCACAAATGTAATGTAGAAATGGTAGCCGCACACACAATGACATCATTAGGTGTGCGTCTAATGCCAGGGAGCTATCAGCTGATTCATAGTTAGTAACCTCCAAGCCAATTTCCCACAGGGTAGCTGGTTGGCCAGGAAATGATTGCCAGTGTTATCGCAACTGAAGGAAAATATTACGTCCAATTTGTATGTAAACGTTGGTGTACAAATGATTCCATTTCTAGGCTATAATTCCCTGATGGTGTTTTTTTTAAACTCCAATATCTGGGCAGTAATCTTGCAGAACTGATCATCATCTCTTTGTACAGCCCACAGAATTCTAATTCCACTCATTTCAATGCGATAAAAAATGACAGTGCAACATGATGGGCAACTCATACTGCCATATTACGATTGAAATCCAGCCTCTAGGTACAGATAGATGAAGCATAAAAAAGAACAACAGGCATCTTGGGTTTTATAAATATGAATATAAAAGATGAAATGAGTTTTGAGCAGCAGTGCAAATCTTGTGATAGCACATCAAATTTTCTTTTGCATTGGCTTTAAGAGCCCATAGAGTACTTGAGTAAAATGCAAAGTGTGAATAAAACATTGAATAGGAACACTGCATACAGTTTTGGTTACCCCATTTTAGAAAAGGGCATTGAAGTAACATAGACACTTCAGCATTTGGGCGGCATGGTGGCGCTGTGGTAGAGTTGCTGCCTTCCTGTGCTGGATACTCGGGTTCGATCATGACTATGAGTGCTCTCTGGATGGAGTTTCTACGTACTCCCCGTGACCGCGTGGGTTTTCTCCGAGATCTTCATTTTCCTCCTACACTCCAAAGATGTACAGGTGTGTAGGTTAATTGGACTGGGTTTTTATACTTGGTATAAGTGTAAATTGTCCCTTGTGTGTGTAGGCTTGTGTTAATGTGCGGAGATCGGTGGTCGGCGTGGACTCGGTGGGCTGAAGAGCCTTTTTCAGCGCTGAATCTCTAAACTAAACTAAACTAAACATTGATGTACAGGAAACATGTCAAGGCTTGGAAAAACTAGTTATGAAAAGATCTCCAATTTCCCATTTTCTCATCTATGCAATTTACCCCCCCCCACCCCCCATCGCTTGTACAACCCTAAATATCTACTCCTCCCCCCCCCCCCCACCTCCATCAACTGGTTCCTTTCCCAACCTCCACCTCCTCCATCCGCTCATATCCCACCCCTCCCTACTCTTTGGTCCCACATTTTCCTCTCCCCATTACACTGCCCCTGGTTCTACACCTTGCTCCATTCCCCACCTTTCTTCCTTATCAAGTTTCTCCACCTGCATACTTTTTGCCTTCTCCACTCATCATTTTGGACATTTTTTGCCTTCTCACACTTGTCTAGCCTCGGTTAAGATCTCTGTCCTTGTCTCACCCACTTGTCTCACTGTCAATCAATCCCTCCTCATATGGATCCACCTTTCATTCACAAGCTATTGCCCTCCCCCTCCCCCTCCCTCACTTCTTTCCACCAGTTTTCTCCCCCTACTCCATCAGGTAGTTCAGTTTACTTTCTTGTCACATGTACCGAGATACAGTGAAAAGCTTTTGTTGTGTGCTAACCAGCCAGCGGAAAGACAATACATGATTACAATCGAGCCATTCACAGTGTATAGATACATGATAAGGAATAACTTTTAGTGTAAGGTAAAGCCAGTAAAGTCTAATGAAAGATAGTCTGAGGGTCCCCGATGAGGTGGTTAGAAGTCGGACTCATCGGGGACCCTCGGACTATCTGAAGGATTCTGACCCAAAACGCCATTTTCCTCTACAATGCTGACTGATCTGCAGAGTTCCTCCAGCACTGCTCTTTACTCAAGATTCCAACATTGACATTCCCTGTGATCCTGTCTTCTTTGTCAAAAATTATACTGAGATGCGACGGAGCATAAAAACGGAGAGGAGATTAATTAAAGGCTTTTAAAATTATATAAAGAAGGATTAACACGATGAATAGGGAAAACCTTGTTTGGTGGGATGCCCTTGAGGAACAGGCCATTGATTTCAAATTGTTGCTAAAGAATCTAGGAGGACTTGTAGAAGTGTTTTTATGCAGAGGAGTAGAAAGCACAAGAATTATTTGTAGCAAGATTTTCAGGTACATTTGATAAATACGAAGGACGGAGGGACAGACAACTATGAAGAGACCATCAGATGATGGGATTCATAGACAATGTCAACACATTGGTTAATTAACATTGGTTTATTACTCTCACATGTATGGAGATACAGTGAAATTCTTTGTTTATGTGCTGATCAGTCAAATTATACTATACATGAGTATAATCAAGCCAAATACACTGGTACAACAGGTAGTGTGAAGGGCGTGCAATACACAGTGTGTAGGAAGAAACAGCAGATGCTGGTTTAGACCAAAGATAGATGCAAAATACTGGAGTAACTCGACGGGACAGACAGGAAGCTGCCGGTTCACTGAGATACTCCATCATTTTGTGCAGAACATAGTGTTACAGTGTTACAGCGTTACAGCATTACTGCTGCAAAAAAAAGCAGAAAAATAAGTGTAATGAGGTAATTGGGGAAATCGGGTCTTCACCTGTAGATTATGAATCCATTTACTTGACTATATCTGTGAGGAAGAAGCTGTTCCTGAATCTGGTGGTACATGCTTCCAAACTGTTGCGTCATCTGCCCACCGAGAGAGAGAGAGAGAAGAAGAATGGATGACAGGTTTGTAAATGGTCTTGAATTGTATTGGTCCTTGATTATTATCTTTATAGATATGAAAATGAACAAAATATCCCTTACATTAAATAAGAATAGAAACTGTTGGAAACACACAGCATCTATGGAAAGTGAAACAGAGTTAACATTTCAGGTCAAAAAGCCTTGATTGGAACTCTGAAACTCAGGATGGTTAGGAGAGTGGTTATGAGTTGGTATCTCATTAACAGCACAAAATGAAGCTAGAAACAATTGTGTATTTACCCATGGCTGAATGTGAACCATGTGTTTTGTTTCATTATTGTCCCAAGGAGAAGGAGAGAACATTTTATCAATCGGTTTAAATCAGACTCAAATGTTGGTCAAGGATGATGTCACGGCTGTGTTCAATAGACAATAGACAATAGACAATAGGTGCAGGAGTAGGCCATCCGGCCTTTCGAGCCAGCACCGCCATTCAATGATACAATGATACAATTTATTTGTTGTCATTTGAACCTCATTGAGGTTCAAACGAAATTTGGTTTCTGCAGTCATACAAACAAGTAGAAGAACCAAGACACAACACAATTTACACAAACATCCATCACAGCGAATCTCCTCCTCGCTGTGATGGAAGGCAAAGTCTTATCTCTCCCCTGCACTCCACATTCTCCTCCTGATGTCAGAGTCAAAGCCCCCGGCGGGCGATGGTAGATAAGTCCCGCGGCCATTAAAGCCGCGCCGGGCGATGCAAGGCCGCGCTCCGGGTCTTGATGTTGGAGCCCCCGGCGGGCGCTAGCAAGTCCCGCGGCCATTAAAGCCGCGCCGGGTGATGTTAGGCCCCGCTTCAGGTCATTTTCAACCCCGCAACTCGGGCGGGAGAAGTTGCCGTTGCAGGAGCTCCGAAAAGCGGTCTCCCACCAGGGACCCGCGAGCTCCGATTGTTACCGTCCACCAGACCTGCAGCTGGAGCCTCCGAATCTCCGGGGTCGGGTCGCAGCAGCGTGCCACCACAGCTCCTCCCGTTCCGAACTCGGCCAGCTCCGCGATGGTGAGTAGTCCGCAGGCTCCGCGACTGGAGCCCCAGGTCGTTCCGGTTGGAGACCGCTCCACGGTGCAAGGCCCCAACGACAACGGAGACCCGACAGGGAAAAGGTCGGGTCCTCCGTACAGGGAAAAGATTTTGAAAGTTTCCCCACCCCCCACGCACATACCCAGTTACAAAAAACCACTATAACTACACTCAAACGAGACAAAAAAATTTTTTTAAGACAGACGGACTGCAGAGGCCGCTGCGACGTGAGTCGCGCCGCCCGCCCAATGTGATCATGGCTGATCATCCCCAATCAGTACCCCGTTCCTGCCTTCTCCCCATATCCCCTGACTCCGCTCTTTTTAAGAGCCCTATCTAGCTCTCTCTTGAAAGCATCCAGAGAACCCGCCTCCACCGCCCTCTGAGGCAGAGAATTCCACAGACTCACCACTCTCTGTGAGCAAAAGTGTTTCCTCGTCTCCGTTCTAAATGGCTTACTCCTTATTCTTAAACTGTGGCCCCTGGTTTTGGACTCTCCCAACATCGGGAACATGTTTCCTGCCTCTGGCGTGTCCAAACCCTTAACAATCGTATATGTTTCAATGAGATACCCTCTCATCCTTCTAAACTCCAGAGTGTACAAGCCCAGCTGCTCCATTCTCTCAGCATATGACAGTCCGGCCATCCCGGGAATTAACCTTGTAAACCTACGCTGCACTCCCTTCAGAGGTGACATTATGGACGGTTCATCTAGTGAAGCTATATGGGTGGAGCTGAGGAACAAGAAAGGGATGATCACCTAGTTGGGGGTGTACTGCAGACCCCCGAATAGTCAATGGGAATTAGAAGAACAAATGTGCCGGGAGATTGCAGACAGCTGCAGGTCAAATAAGGTTGTTGTAGTAGGGGATTTTAACTTTCCCAATATAGACTGAGAAAATCATAGCGTGAAGGGTTCTGATGGGGTGCAATTCCTCAAAAGTGTTCAGGAGAGTTTTCTTAAGCAGTATGTGGAGGCTACCACATGTGAGAGGGCAACGCTGGATCCAGTATTGGGAAATTGGGAAGGGCAAGTTAATGAAGTGTGTGTGGAGGAGCCTTTTGGGACCAGTGACCACAGTCAATTAGGTTTAAGTTAGTTATGGATAGGGATGGAGAGGGTGTTATAATGCTCAACTGGGGTAAGGCCAACTTTGAGGGTATAGAAACATAGAAACATAGAAACATAAAAAATAGGTGCAGGAGGAGGCCATTCAGCCCTTTGAGCCATTCATTGTGATCATGGCTGATCATCCCCTATCAATAACCCGTGCCTGCCTTCTCCCCATATCCCTTGACTCCACTAGCCCCTAGAGCTCTATCTAACTCTCTCTTAAATCCATCCAGTGATTTGGCCTCCACTGCCCTCTGTGGCAGGGAATTCCATAAATTCACAACTCTCTGGGTGAAAATGTTTTTTCTCACCTCAGTTTTAAATGACCTCCCCTTTATTCTAAGACTGTGGCCCCTGGTTCTGGACTTGCCCAACATTGGGAACATTGTTCCTGCATCTAGCTTGTCCAGTCCTTTTATAATTTTATATGTTTCTATAGATCCCCCCTCATCCTTCTAGGTCTCACTCAAGTTGACTGGAGCAGGTTATTAGAGGGGAATGGAACATCGGCCAAGTGGGATGTTTTTAAAAGTGTACTGAAGAAAGCATAGGATGTGTATGTCCCCGTTAGATTGAAGGGCAAAGCAGGCAACCGTAAGGAAGCTTGGCTGACGAGGGAAATTGAGACGTTAGTGAAAAATAAGAAGGATGCATGGGACAGGTATAGGCAGGTGCGATCAAGTACATCCCTGGAGGAGATTCGGGAACTAAGGAGTAAACTAAAAAAGGAAATCAGAAGGGCAAAAAGGGGCCAGGAGATAGCTCTGGCAGGTAGTATTAAAGACAATCCCAAAAGATTTTATAAATGCATATGGGGGAAAAGGGTAAGTAGAGAGTGAGTGGGACCTCTCAGGAATCAACGTGTGTGGAGCCACAGGTGGGCAAGGTACTAAATGAGTATTTCTCCTCTGTATTTACCGAGAAGAAAGACAGTAGGATGGAGGAAATTGGAGCAGACACTGGAAGTATCTTGAGAACAGTCACGGTTACTGTTGAAGAAGTACTGAAGGTATTGTCGTGTGTGAAGGTAGACAAATCTCCAGGTCCTGATCTGATATATCCGAGGACATTGTGGGGAACTAGAGAGGAAATTGCGGTTGAAATTTAAGAGTCGTCCTTAAATACAGGAGAGGTGCCGGAAGACTGCAGGGTGGCAAATGTTGTGCCTCTTTTCAAGAACGGCTGCAGGGAAAATGCTGGGAACTATAGACCGGCAAGCTTAACATCTGTAGTTGGAAAGTTACTGGAGTATTTTGAGGGATAGGATATACAGGCATTTAAATGGGCAAGGGCTGATTAGGGATAGTCAGCATGGTTTTGTACGTGGGAGGTCGAGTCTCACAAATCTAATTGTGTTTTTTGAAGACATGACCTAAAAGGATGATGAGGGCAGAGTTGTAGATGTTGTGTACATGGACTTCAGCAAGGCGTTCAACAAGGGTCCGCATGCTAGGCTGCTCTGGAAGGTTAGCTTACATGGGATCCAAGGAGAGATAGCTGAATGGATAGTAAATTGGCTCCATGGAAGGAAGCAGAGGGTAATGGTGGAAGGTTGCTTCTCAGACTAGATGCCTGTGACTAGTGGTGTGTGTCAGGGTTCCGTGCTGGGCCCGTTACTGTTACTCATCTACATCAATGATTTGGATGAGAAAATACAGGGAAAGATTAGCAAGTTTGCTGATGATACAAAAGTTAGTGGTTTTGCAGACAGTGAAGATGGTTGTGAACAATTGCAGCAGGATCTGGATCGATTGGCCAGGTGGGCGAAGGAATGGTTGATGGAATTTAATACAGAGAAGTGTGAGGTGTTGCATTTTGGGATGTCGAATAAGGGCAGGACCTACACAGTAAATGGTAGGCCTCTGGGTAGTGTTGTAGAGCAGAGGGATCTAGGAGTACAGGCGCATGGTTCCTTGAAGGTTGAGTCGCAGGTAGATAAGGTGGGCAAAAAGGCTTTTGGCACTTTGGCCTTCATCAGTCAGAGTATTGAGTATAGAAGATGGGAAGTCATGTTGCAGTTGTATAAGACATTGGTGAGTCCGCATTTAGAATATTGTGTTCAGTTCTGGGCACCATGTTATAGAAAAGATATTGTCAAGCTTGAAAGGGTTCAGAAAAGTTTTACAAGGATGTTGCCAGGACTAGAGTGTGTGAGTTATATGGGAGATGTTGAGTAGGGCTGTGTCTCTATTCCATGGAGCGCAGGAGGATGAGGGGAGATCTTATAGAGGTGTACAAAATCATGAGAGGAATATATCGGGTAGATGCACAGTCTTTTGCCCAGGGTAGGGGAATCGAGGACCAGAGGAAATAGGTTCAAGTTGAAGTGGAAAAGATTTAATAGGAATCCGAGAGGTAACTTTTACACACAAACGGTGGTGGGTGTGTGGAATAAGCTGCCAGAGGAGGTAGTTGAGGCTGGGACTATCCCATCGTTTAAGAAACAGTTAGACAGGTACATGGATAGAACAGGTTTGAAAGGATATGGACCAAGCGCAGGCAAGTCGGACTAGTGTAGCTGGGACTGTTGGCCGGTGTGGGCGAGTTGGCCGAAGGGCCTGTTTCCACTGTATCACTCAATGTGCATTTGGAAATTTAATTTAAACCCTCTACTGATGGGCTGTTTCCCCTATGATTCAAGAAGTGAGAGTGTGGCATTGGTGGCTTCATCAGTTAACTTATAAAAGTTGTACATAAAATTATGAGAGGCATAGATAGGGTAGAAAGTCACAACCTTTTTCCCGAAAATGGAGAAATCAAATACTAGAGGGCATAGCTTTAAGGTGAGAGGGACAAAGTTTAAAGGAGATGCGTGGGGCAACGTTCCAGTGCCTGGAATGCGCCGTCAGGGTTGGTGGTGGAGGCAGATACAATGAAGAGACTTTTGGATACGCATATGGATATGCAGGGAATGGAAGGATATGGATTAGGTGCAGGAAGATAAGAGATAGGCTTGGCATTATGTTCGGAATAGACATTATTGGTCAAAAGGCCTGTTCTTGTGCTGTACTGTTCTATGTTCTACATACTTATCTACTTGAAAACTAGGAAGATTGGATTCAGAACAATAGAAAATTATCAATGTGGAACTCTATATGAAAAAGAACCCAGCAGCCTCATAGTAGAATAGAATTGAATTGAATTCATGTGACAAGTCACAAAGTAGATCCCAAGCCCTGATGTGTCTTGGTACTTCAAGCACACATGCAAATATTAGTTAGATGTGACAAAGAATGTTGGCTCTACCACTCTATAAACAGTGAGTTCCAGACCCCTACCACTCTCTAAAAGATAAACATTTCCTCATGTCCCTTCCCATATTTTGAGCAATTGCGTTAAATCTATGCCTCTTTGCCCTTGACCTATCTGCTAAATAAACATGGTTCTTCCTATTTATTTAATCTAATCCCCTCATAATGTCATATTCTTCAGTTAAATCTCCTCTTCTCTATGTTGCAAAGGAAATTTGCAACATTCTCACAGCTACAAGTGAAATGCAAGCAATTTTCTCACAGCTACAAGTGAAATGCAAGGGTATCTATCCACATCTATCCAGAGGAGGAGCCGCCATCTTGGAGGAACGGCTGCTAAACAGCAGCCGTCCGTCAAATTCACTTTATCTTTAGTTTTAGCTTTTTTTATTTCTTTGTTTGTTTGGGGGATTTTGACTTTTAATGTGGGGGGGTAAGGGGGAAACTATTTCTGGGTCCCTACCTGGTCGGTGAGGCAGCTTTTTCTCCAGGCTGCCTCATCGACCAGTCCTCGTGGCCTACCAGCGGGCATGGAGCGCCGTTTCCTGACTGGGACCGCCCAGCACCTTCAGCTTCGGTGGCGGCACAGCGCTGGAGCGCTATCGGGGAGCGTAGCGGGCGATGCCTTGCCTGGGTCGCCGCGCTGGATCGACGCGCTGGAGCTCCGGTATGCGTTGACCGCCGAGATCAACACCTCCGGGCTGCGACCAGCCGCGGGCGGCGGCGCCGACTCCAACATCGGGAGCCTCGTGGCTCCAACTCGGCGCGGCCCTGTCGGCTTCAGGTGCCATCGACTCCGCTGGGAAACCGGCCGTTCCAGCCGCTGCGAGGACTCTCCCGACGGCCAGTAACATCGGGCCTCCGTAGAGGCAACTGTGGAGGCCTCATCGAGCCTGACTCTGGGGAGAACTGGGTTGGGGACTGGACATTGTGCCTTCCCCCACAGTGGTAACCATTGTGGGGGGATGATTTTGTGTGCTGTGCCTGTTAGTCTGTGTGCAAGATGGCGGTCGGAGGGGAGAGTGGACGCTGGCGCGAATTGGTCGCCGCTGCTCTCTCCTCAAATTGTGTTTCTTATTTTCTTTTTGTGCTTTTGAAATTGAATTCTGTCCTTGATTTGTGTACTGTGGTGTTTTTATATTTAATTTATTCCGATTATGTGTTTTGTATTTTTGTGATTCTATGCCTTGTAAGGTGTCCTTGGGTTTTAGAAAGGCGCCAGTAAATAAAATGAATTATTATTATTATTATAACTGGTATCTTTATATGTTAGCTGCTACTTTTCTGGAGTTTAATTCAGATCAGTGTGAGGTGCTCCATTTTCGGAAATCAAACCAGAGCAGGACCTTCACAATGAACGGTAGGGCTTGTGGAGCATTGCAGAGAAGAGGGATCTCTCGAAAGTTTAATATTTCCATTTCCTTAGAATTGATTCATGTTAAGGATACAAGGTGCTGGAATAACTCAGCGGGTCAGCAGCATCTCTGGAGAACATGGATAGGTAATGTTTAGGGTTGAGACTGATTGTATGTGGGGGAGTAGAAAGTTGGAAAAGAGGAGAGTGTGGCAGTTAATAGGTCGATATAGGTTAGTGGGGTGGGGGGGGGAGGTTCAATGGCAGATAGTTGGAACGAAGGACAGAGATAATAGAAACATAGAAACAGAAAATAGGTTCAGAAGTAGGTTGAATATGATCATGATTGATTATCCAAAATCAGTACCCAATTCCTGCTTTCTCCCATATCTCTTGATTCCATTAGGCCTAAGAGCTATATCTAACTCATAATCTAATAGAATGAAGGAAGGTGTGAAATAGGTTTGAAGAGTTGTGGATTGTTAAGGCAGTAAGAGGAATGTTGGGGGGGGGGATTGAGTAAGTGACCGGAGGGGAGAAATAGGTGGGAGTCTAGGTGCGGCACAGCAGATGGAAGGGGGAAAGAGGGAGATGGTTGTGCAGGTGAGGGGGGGGAGGGGGGTGGGGGGTTAGGGGTTGGTTATTAAGAGGTTTTCTAAAATTGGAGTGTTCAGTGTTCATACGGTTGGGTTGTAAGCTACCCAAGCGGAATATGAAGTGCTATTCTTCCAGTTTGCATGTGTCTTCACTCTGGCAGTGGAAGTGGTCCAGGACAGAAAGGTCAGTGTGGGAATGGGAAGGGGAATAAATATGGTTAGCAATCGGGAGATCTAGTAGATGTTGGCAGACCGAGTGCAAGTGTTCAGCCAAACCGTTGCTGAGGCTACACTTCCAGTCACTTGCTTATCATTGAAGTTAAACTAACTAACTGATTCTTACCTCCCTTTAATGTCTTATTCCTGCCTCCCTTTAAATAATACTACAGCATTAGCAGTTCTCCAAACCTTTGGAAGTACTCTGAGAAGATTTTATTAAGACCCTCTGAAATTTCCTTTCTTGTTTCTTTTCACAGCTTGGGATACATTTTATTTGGATTTACTGTTTTATCCATTTCCAAGGATGATAAACCCCTTAATATTTCCTTTTTTGTTTTAATATATCAAGAGGAAATGAGAGAGTGGTGGCACAGGGTAGTAAGGGGAATATTGGCAAGAAAGTGTGACAGGCCTGGCTGAAAATGTAATCAAAAGTCTGCAGCAAAGAGCAATTCCAGAGTTAATAAAAACTATAAAAAGGGCATTGGTGAGCAGTCTTTTTGTGAATGTATGCAGCTTTTCCTCTAAGATGGAAGAGTTGACAGCAACATTTGAGTATGATCATTAATTTAAACAAGAGAAGGGGAAAATCTAAGTCAGAGTCTGAGTATTCTTTGATAAGTGATTCACGTCCCAACTCTCAAAACCTTTCAACCATCCACAAACCATAAGTCAGGAAGACAATGGAATACGTGTAGGAAGGCACTGCAGATCCTGGTTTAAACCGAAGATAGACACAAAATGCTGGAGTAACTCAGTGGGACAGGCAGCATCTCTGGAGAGAAGGAATGGGTGACGTTTCAGGACAAGACCTTCAGACTCCAAGCGCCTGTCCCGTTGAGTTATTCCAGATTTTTGTGTCTATTTTAGATAATGTATACGCTCCATTTGGCTGAATTAATGCAGTTCCAATAACAGCGAAGCTCAACACATTCCCAGACAAAGCAGCCCATTGATTGGTATCCCATCCACAGGCCGACATATTCACCACCTTAACACCTGTACACTCTGTCTGTTCACTGACATCTCTCAAATCCACACAATCTTCCTCCCAGAAAAACAAGGATAGCAGGTGTAAGGGAACACCACCACATGCAGGTTCCTCACCAAATCATATACTATTCTGATTTGGAAATAAATTGCCAGCCTTTCACCATCACTGGGTCTAAATTTTTCCCCCAACAGACTTGTCGATCCCTACTCACCTCCTGCCAAAAAGATGGCTTACCATTAATTTCTCAAGGGCATCTGGTGAATGTGTAATATACAGTGTTCTATCATGACAGCTAAATTTTGAAAACTGAATGTAAAATTAAATGATTTAACAATAGTTTTTTTTCACAGAGAGGTTAATGGGTATATGGAAGGAGTTGCCATAAGATGTGGTTGGTCAAGTACAATTACAATGTATAACAATCATTTAGGCAGGTACTTTGATAAGAAAGGCTTGGAGAGATATGGGCGTAATGCAAGTAAATTAAGTAGTAGCAATGTTACAAAATTTTGAGATTTAAAAAATAAAGTCTGCAATTTATCCCATCAGATAAAGCATAAAAAGAAGTTTAATTTGACACCTAATTCACTTTCATATCTTCAGTATTAAAGAAGTTATGGCCATTTTCATACTCGGAAATTAGCATCTTGTTCCCTATTGCTTTTCCATTGACTTCAATCCAGGGACACACAGATGCTAATTTCCGAGACATGAAAAATGGCCATAACTTCTTAAATATGAAGATAACTGAAAGTGAATTAGGTGTCAATTAAATTATATTTTAATGCTTTATTCTGATGGGATAAATTGCAGACATTACTTAACTTATAAAGCTATAAATTTAGTACTTGCTAATTACAAATTCAATTGCATTACGCCCATATCTCTCCAAGCCTTTCTTATCAAAGTATAGAACATTAATAACTTGACCAAATAACATTCACACAATAATTCACAATACAACATAATTTTTAAATCTCATTTTCATGAATTTACAGGCCAAATGGGAATTGAATGTTTAATACCTGTAAATTAATGGGCATTTAAATCATCTTGTGAGTGAGGATTTCTGGAACGCGATCTTTTGTAACGTTCATTTGCGGTGAATTTAACCCCGTATTGGCATGAAAAATACTGCCGTTAGTTCGGGGAATAAAATCACCGTGTCGCATGAAAAAATGTGAATTAAAGGCTTCTTAAGAAGCACTTTTATACATTTAAAGAAACCACTTTCGTTTACCTGTCCCGTGTGTGAAATCCGTCCCCGTTATCGGCGTTGACGCTTCAGGAGCTGCTTTTAAAATTACTCCAGCGCTGACATTGCCGATTTAATAAAAATAAAAAATTCACAAAACGCCACTAGGAACGATTCTTCAGCCAACGCTTGTACTCCAACGAAATATAATTCAGGACAAGGTAGGAGAAACCGCGTTTTAACCCCGCCCCCTCCTTAAAGGCGCCAAAATCGCGCACACGGTCAGTGACAGAATTACAGCGCGACTGAAGGTAAGTTTTGTAACATACCTATAAGTAGCAGACGTAGATAGGGCTTGGGGTTAAACGAGATGTACTGAAGATGAGCCACAGTGCCTGGTTCTGTGTTGTACCTTTGTTTGATTCCAAATACTTTCACTCATTGGTACTCATTGTCACCTCAGTCATGAGGTTGTGGGTTCAAGTCCAACTCAGGAGCATATAACGTGGGAGCTGAAATTTCATTGCAACAGAGGAAGCAGTATATTGTCAGAGATGCTACATTTAGGTTTATATGTTATACAAATGTTTTACTTTCCCACTCAGCCCTATCTCAGAAAGAGCAAAGCAATTGTCTACTTTAGTTTAGTTTAGTTTAGTTTAGAGATACAGCGCGGAAACGGGCCTTTTGGCCCACCGAGTTTGCACTGACTAATGTTTCGTGCACACTAACACTAGCCTGCACACAATAAACACAATTTACAATTTAACCAAGGTAATTAACCTACAAACCTGTACGTCTTTGAAGTGTGGGAGGAAACTGGAGCTCCTGGAGAAAACCCTCATGATCACAGGGAGATTCAAACTCCGTACAGACAGAACCCGTAGTCACAATCAGAACCGGGTCTCTGGTGCTGTAAGGCAGTGACTCTACCACTGAGCCACTGTGCCACTGTGCCGGCCTTGGTATCCTTGGTCTTGGTATCCTAGCTAACATGAAATTATAAATAGATTAGGTCCCTGTTTTATTATACACTACTGATCTGTTCGCAAGCATATACGATTTTAACCTGTCAAACCCAGCAGTTATTTATACTATAACCTTTCCATCTTTGACTTTCTTTACTGTTTCAATGATGCTCAAATAAATGTTAAGCAGTAGTAGGGCCAAGTTCATGAGTTTTATTTGGCACATTGCTAATCCTGGGATCTGCACATTGGCTGGAAAGAGATTGCATTATTTAATTTTCATTTGCAAATATATGGTGCTCGTGTTTTTTTCAGCAATTGGGGATAAATTTTACAAATATACAGTCTTGGCATGAAATCCTATATTTAGAGTTTGTGTATCTATAATCCACTATTTGCCACCCATAAAAGTAATGAATTGGAGATACATGCATGTGATTACAATGAATGCATTAAAAAAGCACTGTCACGTATGCAATTTACTGATTTGAACTCTTTTACAATTTTTTTTAGATCTACTCCAAATTTAAAAATCTTGGACATTTCCACTAGAAACATGGGATTTAACGGGACATAAGATTTAGCATTACGAAATATGGATTATTTTCTAGGAATGCAGGAATGAAAGGGAGTTGCCTGTACCGCACTAGAACATATGCGTGAACATTTCTGAAACGGAAAGGAAATCAGTGTTGGCAACAATAAAGATATGTTAATTTGTGAATTTCTGCATTTTTGATATTGCTCTCAACCTGCTGCCATCTTGCTCTAGACACGCTCTAGACACCTTCCCGGTAACTCTCTCTCACTCTCTCTCTCTCTTTCGTTTTATGCCCTTTATTTTTTTTTAATAGAAGCATATATCATGTTTTTGAAACCCAATTGCTTGAGTACACTACATTTCTTTTTTTCTCTTTTTTTTTTTTTTTTTTTCTTCTTTTTTCTTTCTCTCTCTCTCTCTCTCTCTCTCTCTCTCTCTCTCTCTCTCGCTCTCTCTCTCTCTCGCTCTCTCTCTCTCTCTCTCTCTCTCTCTTTCTCTTTTTCTCTCTTTTTCTCTCTTTTTCTAACATTTTCTCTCTTTTTCTCTCTTTTTCTCTCTTTTTCTCTCTTTTTCTCTCTTTTTCTCTTTTTCTCTCTTTTTCTCTCTTTTTCTCTCTTTTTCTCTCTTTTTCTTTTTCTCTCTTTTTCTCTCTTTCTCTCTCTTTCTCTCTTTCTCTTTCTCTCTCTTTCTCTTTCTCTTTCTCTTTCTCTTTCTCTTTCTCTTTCTCTTTCTCTTTCTCTTTCTCTTTCTCTTTCTCTTTCTCTTTCTCTCTCTCTCTCTCTCCCCCCCCCATTTGTGCATGCAATTTACACATGATATACACTGAGGGTATTAGCATAATCACAACTAATACCTGATGAAGGTATGCAGATTCGGGAGATGTGCGATGTTAATTAGTGTTATACTGATTTGGCAGCAGCAGCAGCTACCTTTAAGCTTAATATTGTCCATCGCACTCACTTGTAACCTCACATAGCAGAATGCACACAGCAGTTCATCAGCAGTGTCGTCAAGTACTTTTTAGTTATTTATGTTGATGTCTACAGCAGATCCATGCTCCAGTGAGCCATTGACACTCCTCTGAGAGTACCTCAGCATTCTCGGTAATCTGATGATAAATGTACCACTGAACAGTTGTACCATTTTGCAGACTTGTCTGTACGTAAGTGTCAGAGCCTTAACGACAGCTTTCTGAGCACTCAGAGATTTGTTGGTTAATGTTTGGTTGCAAATGCATCTGACAATTCAGCATCATAGTTAGGTAGGCAGATTTTGAAACTATCCCATTGAGGACGGAGGTGTTCAATGGATGAAGCATCTTCTTGTGCAAAATCCATTTCTTTAGGAGGCACACCTTAAAAGTCCTCTGTCCTAAATTGGAGTACATCTGTTGTGTGATCTTGACATCCAGGGAGTTGTCAGCTAGTCTATCCATCAGCATTGATATGAAAGTTGACTGGAGGTAAAAGATTGGCCACAATATTGAATGGCAGAGTATGCTAAAGGGAACATAAGGAAATCCTGCATCTAATTCTTATGTTCTAATGAGATCATCCAGATTAGGTTGACTGAGGGAATAAGTATTTGCCACAACAACCCGTGTAAATGTAAAAAGATATCTTGGGCAAATTTGCAACTTTCAAAGAGACCAGTTGGAACTGCAGTTTAGCATTTGAGAAACAATACCTTCCAGAGTAATCATTAGATTCACATCCTATATCTTTGAACTTGGATTTCTGATGTGGACTTGACCTACAAGCACAGATGTAAAAATTCAGCATAAAGAGTATTCTAATTATATGAGCAGAACGTCAACCTGCACCAAACATCAGTTAGTGCTGCCTGAGGACTGTTCTCCACTCATGGAGCACCCTGCCTTGCAGAATGGTTGTAGAGGCAAGGCTGCAAGGATGTCAGTAACCATAGGGCAATGAAAGATAAGTGTTAACAACTGGCATCCCACAGGAGAAGAACATGTGCCACAGCTGAATGAAAAGTGATCTGGCTCATGACTTTATATGGTACCACAGCTTCCCAAACACAGGCTTTTTTGATTTGATTACTACTGGTCATTGGGTATTGCGAGGCTGAGTTGATATCATCCTCACCTCTGATTTAGATAGTTGCCTGCCTTAGCTCTGCTTCAGAGTCTTGGATGTAAGAATCTCAAACAACATTCCAGTGTAACCCTGGCTGAGTGATGATGCACTGACATGGTACGAGCAATGCCAAATTCTTTGCAAAATTGGTACAGCTAAACTCTAAAAACTCACAATCTGATTGTTCAGAAATCCCAATGTTACAGCATCTAGTTTACTTGGTGCTGGTTCCTGCACTCCCTTTAAACGCAGCGATACCCTGTTTCCTACTTTCCCTTTGAACGGCACAGTGGCGCAGCTGGTAGAGCCGCTGTCTCACAGTGCCAGAGGCCAGGGGTGCTGTCCGTGGAGTGGGCATGCTCTCCCTGTGACTGTGTGGGTGCACAGATTTTCTCCCACATCCCAAATACTTGTGGGTTTGTAGATTAATTGGCTTTTGTAAATTGCCCCTAATGTGTTGGGAATGGGAGAAAGCGGGATAACATAGAACTAGATTGAATGGTGATTGATGGCCAGCATGGACTCGGTGGGCCTCGGTGGTTTGTTTCCATGCCGCATTTAAAAACTAAACTAAACTAAACTCACCAGGGCCTCGATCCCCTCACTCCCACAAAACCCACTGGAAATCCATCTCCCATGTTTCCTTTAAACTTCCATGACCGAGTTTACCTTAAAACTCACTGAGGCTCTGTTTCCTAAGCTTATCGGCTTCACAGGAAAACCTACATATGTATGACATCTAAAAACACTTTTAATGTGAATTAAAAGTGTGTTAGGATATTAATAGGAGTAAAAAGTCTGGAAAATCTGCCAATCCAGCACAATCCACCACAGGTGCTGGATAATTGGAATTTTATTTTACTGGTTATTCAGTACTTACAAAAGGAAATCATTTTAGCTTTAGAAAGTAATGTCACTAAAGAAATATATGAATGCTGCAATTTTCATGTCCCTTTCAATTAAGTACTTTTGCAGCCATTGTTGTAAAATAGGAAGCAGATAATATTCACCTCAGCCATTTAAACCACCCACCTGATATTTATTTTCAATTGAAGTTAATGGAAGACAAAATCAAGCAGGATGTATTTTACGGAACCAATTTAATGCTGCCTGTTTAACGGTATTATCCACAGTTTAAATCATCCCATACCAAATCGCAAATCCAATACCAAAACCCAGGAATTGCATAATTAAAAGGGAACAGTCGGCTTCACAGGAAAACCTACATTTGTTCAAAAATATGAATAATCATCAAATTGTTCAATATGCCTCAAATTAAAATATTTAAATTGGCCCTAATAGACGTAATTAATTAAACTTTACAAGGCAAATGTGTTTGAAAAATTGCCGTTAAGCTTTAAAAATAGCATTGTTTATAGAATTGCAGATTTCATGGGAATTCAAAACAAATGCATAGAAATATCATTGTAGTAAATCAATATGTTTATTTTTGTTCTTCTGTCTATTCAGGAACATTAACTGACGATGCATATGAAAAAGGGAGAAAATTATTCATAATATAGACGTGGAAGTAAAGACATTTTTGTTATTTACAGTAGCTCATTTGCATAATATATTCAGCTATGGGGACTGGTTTAATGCAGCACCACTCTAGGCAGCATAAATTATGGAATACTGCAGCATTGGTTCCCAACTAAAATTGGGGATAGATTTGCCCACAGAAGCAATAAGAAAACAAGTATAAACATTGTCAGCAGACCAGCTCTGGTTCAGTATCAGAACACAGGGTACAATCCTTTCTATGTTGTTTCAGTGGGCATTTTTAATATATTCTTATTTATTAATGTGTCCCAATTTATCTATAGACATAACTCCTTGGTTATTATGCAGAAAAAGGAACTGCAGATGCTGGGTTTGCACAAAAGGGCACAAAGTGCTTTGGAGTAGCTCAGCGGGACAGGCAGTATCTTGGGACAACTTGGATAGGTGACATTTTGGGCGGGACCCTTCTTCAGATTGATTGATTTCTAAACTAGATTAAAGCCAGAGCCTTCAGTCAGTCTGAAGAAGAGTCTTGATCTGAACGTCACCTATCCATGTTCCCCAGTGATGCCTCATCTGCTGTGCTACTCCAGCACTTGTGTCCTTCAATGGTTATTATCATGCTTCGGTCTTTAGCTGAATTAAATAAATGTAAACAAATTTGATGATGGCAAATGGAGCACCTTAATTTTTTGTAGAATTGTCATTTCATTTTTATTCATAGAAGTGAGGGCTGTGGGAGGTCTACAACTAATGAGTGCTTGTGGTTCTCTCAGACCTGGCGAGCTACTTTTCTATTGCACCTGAAATAAATAACCATTGAGATTTTTTATTTTCTCTCATATATTCCAGAAATAAACCGTTGCTGGACCCCAAAAGATTCTCTTTCATCTCATTCCCTATAGAGAGCATCAAGCTCTTCTCAATCTTTAAAGGGAAGAGTCTGTTACCACTTCCTTGTGCATTTCCAAAACTGTTGATTAGCTGCACTGTGGTGGAAATGGTCAGATGGAGAGCTTTCCTCTGAGACATTTGTTTGAGTATCGTGATTATTCTGTTGTAGAACCAAAGAACTGCAGATGCTGGTTAATACACAAAAGGACACAAAGTGCTGGAGTAACACAGCAGATCAGGCAGCATTTCTGGAGAACATGGATAGGTGATGTTTGGGTCAAGACCCTTCTTCAGACTGATCGAAGGGTCTAGTTTTAATCTGGGTTTAGTAATCAATCAGTCTGAAGAAGGGCCGCGACCAGAAATCTCACCTATCCATGTTCTCCAGAGATGCTGCCTGACCACCTGACTTTCTCCAGCAGTTTGTGTCCTCTTATGTTTATTCTGGTGCTGCTTTTCCATTAAATTCTGGCACATTCACCACCACCCTTTCTAAGACTGTGGTTGAGTACCATCCAGGCATCATCTTGGGTTATCAGCAAGTGGAGGCAATAATTCTAGAAGGTAGAAAGAGCTTTAAGTTAGCCACACAAGCCAATCATGATGCTGACTCATCCTGGAACTGGGTCCCAGAACATAAAGTGGGACTGGTATTATTACAAAGGTTGCAAGACTTATTATACTGACCAAACCCTCTTCAAGCATTGCATACTTAACATTGGCACAACATGCTGCAGTAACTCAGCAGGACAGGCAGCATCTCTGGATAGAAGGAGTGGGTGACGTTTCGGGTCGAGATGCTTCTTCTGAAGATACTGCCTGTCCTGCTGAGTTACTGCAGCATTTTCTGTCTATATTTGGTGTAAACTAGCATCTGCAATTCCTTCCTACACATTGCATACTTAACACTATATATACAATGTTTTAATGCCCTCTACCAAGATTAATTAATTGAGACTTTGCTGATAAAGAATTTAGGACTTCCGAGTGAACCAACATAAATACATTTTCATATTATGGTTTTGTGGCTAGAGCAATAAATTATTTTGCTCTTTGGTGCTCTCCCTAAACAGCTGCATGCAAACCAATGTCAAACTTGTCTGCATATTCATTGTGCTAAAAGCGAGGTTGCAGCATTGAAATACATTTACATTTTTTAATGCTTTGCTGTCAAAGTGAGTCAAAGACACATCCATTTTATTCTAGTGAAGTAATCAATTATTTACATGTATTGCTGGTGAAGCTGGTCTTGGCCTTGATTTTTAATTCAATGCTTGAATATGTTTAGTGTATTTTCACTGTGGCTCTTCAAGTCCTCTGGAAATATGTGACAGCTGCATAAGGGAATCTTTGCACTGTTAGAAATATAGAATCTTCACATCATTTTTGAAAGCTAACTCCATTGAGCTTTCCTTTGTTTATTTAAGTCTATCTGTTTATTTTTATGGCTGAAAATTCAAACAATCCCCTCAAACATCAATGGAATCTCATGAAGTAGTACATATTTTTATGCAAACAAGCTGATCATCTCTTGATATAGCATAGCCTTTTGTATGAATGCAGAAGGATAAAGAGAAACTTTATGAAGGCCATGCTTTAGTGAAAATGGTCTTTCCAGTGATGAAACTTCAAATACCAACAGGATCAAGAAAACTTGAACCGATACTGTTTAACACTGTGGCGCAGCGGTTAAGATGCTGCCTTATAATGCCAGATATCCAGGTTCGATCCTGACTAGGGATGCTGTCTGTACGGAGTTTGTACGTTCTCCCCGTGACTGTGTGGGTTTCCTCTTCAAACTCCAGTTTCCTCCCACATTCCAAAGATGTACAGGTTTGTAGGTTAATTGGATTCGGTAAAAATTATAAGTTGTCCCTAGTACGTAGGATTGTGCTTGTATACGGGGATCGGTGGGCCGAAGAGCCTGTTTCCACGCTGTATCTTGAAACTAAACTAAACGGTGATTATTCAGGTGTGTACAAGCATATTTCAGGTTGTTGCCAATTTCATATGGGTCAGATTACACTGAAGCCGAACAGTGGATTCTGCAGGGAATACTAGTCAGCTGCAGGCAATTACTGGACTTCTGCACCTGCGCATTGCCATGTGGAAAGAAAAAATATACTAGAGATCAGGTGATGGTGCACCTGACCTCCCCACTCTGCCTCTGGACTTGACATTGAAGTCCAACACGAGTTTCATAATGTTCAGAACCGAGGGACAAGATACATTTCATATCTCGCTGTTTCATTTCACACCACCCACAACCGATGTATTTATCCTGGGTCCATTCATTTGAAAGTGGTCAACGTCCTTTAGCGAAAGAAGAAGTAAAAAAATGCTCATTATTTTAATTAGTACCAATGTGCTAGTTAATCAACATCAATTGCATGTGTTATCAATTAAATGTATTTGTTTTTAATTCTTCACTGAAAAATATTTTTTAAACTTATTTCTGTTTTTTTAAATTCTTTCCCTATGCATCTGGTCTGATCAGAGAAACATAGAAATTGCAATCATCGATTGACAGCAGGAGCCTTTGCGGACAGAGTTTGGTTACTACGTATCAATTGTTCTGTCACATGGAATGGCTGCTGCGGGTCAAAGGTCAAGTGCGAGTGGGGACATCTAGGGAGAGACGAAAGATCCATTGGTCCAGAACAGGTGCAAGGCAACCTGGCCTTTAAATTTCAAAAACATTAATTTTACTTCAAGTAAATTACGATCACCTATAGGATGAGAGGTTACTGTTCTGTCCAAGAAAATAGGTGTATTTGTGGGGGTGAGTGTAAATGGTGTGGGTAGTGTTTAATAAGCATGAGGAAATTGGCTCAGTTTAGAGTTGCTGCCTTAAGGCCCTGTCCCACGGGCAGGCGGTTACAGGCGGTAAGCGCGGCGTAGCAGGAAGTGGGGACCGCGCGTGGACCGCTAGGGGACCGCGCGGGGCCCACGGGGTCGGTCCCACGTAGATCGCCGGAGCCGTATGTAGTTGGTCCCGACACCGCGCGGTGCTCAGAAAAAATGACACTGTCCAAAAATTTTGTGCGGCAGCGGCCTGCCGCCCCGCTGCCGCCTCTTCGCCGCGAGCACCGCCTGGACGCCGCAAGCCATCTCGACGTCATCGCGTAAAGCGTTGCGTTGCACGATGACGTCAACACCCGACGCCGCGCTCGCCGCATGCATTCGCATGCTCGTGGGACAGGCCGTACGGTAAACACTCGGCCTCCACGCGGCAACCGCTTCCGGTTAGGTTGCGCTTGCCGCATGCTCGTGGGACAGGCTGTACGGTGGCACCCACGCAGCAGCCGCGCGGTCCCCACTTCCTGCTATGCCACGCTTACCGCCTGTAACCGCCTGCCCGTGGGACAGGGCCTTTACAGTGTCAGAGACCCGAGTTTGATCCTCACCGCGGGTGTTGTCTGCACAGAGTTTGCACGTTCTCCCTGTGACTGCATGGGTTTCTTCCAGGTGCCCCAGTTTCCTCTCACACTCCAAAGACGTACAGGTTTGTGGTTAATCATAAGGTAATTTGTGATAGGAGTAGAATTAGGCCATTCGACCCATCAAGTCTACTCCGTTATTCAATCATGGCTGATCTATCTCTCCCTCCTAACCCCAGTCTCTTGCCTTCTCCCCATAACCTCTGACACCCCTACTAATCAAGAATCTTAATTGACTTCTGTAAATTATAAATCGTTCCTTGTGTGTAGGATAGTACTAGTGTTTGGGGTGATCGCTGGTCGGCGTGGCTTCGGTGGGCCGAAGTGCCTGTTTCCATGCTATATCTCTAAAGTCTAACTGGCAAAGACACAAAGTACTGGAGTCACTCAGTGGGTTGGGCAGCATCACTAGAGAACATGGCTAGGTGATATTGACAGCAATCTGAAGAAGGATCCTGACCTGAGTGTCTGAAGAAGGTTCTTGACCCGAAACATCACCTATCCATGTTCTCCATAGATGCTGTCTGACCCGCTGATTGACTCCACCACTTTGTGTCTTTGTTTGTAAATCAGCATCTGCAGTTCCTTGTATGTCACGAGAACTGGCAACCTGGAATGAGGGATCTGCGGCAAATATTGGAGACAGGCAGATGGATAGGCAGTGATAGGGATCATGTGTGTATTGCCTCTTTAGTTTAGCATGCTCTTGAGGATCATTGATTCAGCCAAGGCGGATAATATTGGATACATCTAACCTGATTGCAGTTAATGCAGGAAGGGAATAGACAATAGACAATAGACAATAGGTGCAGGAGTAGGTCATTCGGCCCTTCGAGCCAACACCGCCATTCAATGTGATCATGGCTGATCATCCCTAATTAGTACCCCGTTCCTGCCTTCTCCCCATATCCCGACTCCGCTATCTTTAAGAGCCCTATCTAGCTCTCTCTCTTGAAAGTATCCAGAGAACGAGCCTCCACCGCCCTCTGAGACAGAGAATTCCACAGACTCACAACTCTTTGCGTGAAGAAGTGTTTCCTCGTCTCCGTTCTAAATGGCTTACCCCTTATTCTTAAACGCTGGCCCCTGGTTCTGGACTGACCCAACATCGGGAACATGTTTCCTGCCTCTAGCGTGTCCAAACCCTTAATAATCGTATAAGGAACTGCAGGTGCTTGTTTAAACTGAAGATAGACACAAAATACTGGAGTAACTCTGCTAGACAGGCAGCAGAAATGGGTTGAGAGAAGGAATGGGTAACGTTAGGCCAGATTGGCAAAGAAAATATCAAACAATACCGAATATTTTCAAGGGTATAATATTTCAGATGTGCTTTATCTGCTTTTATCACTACAGAAACCAGGACATTGCCTGCATATGATGACTACATACATCCAGCTCTCCTTAGTCAGATAATTAATCATCAATACAATGTAATTTTTGCATTTTATTCTTAAATCTTGTATAACTTTCTGTTTCCAATAAGATCTCATCCCAAAGAGAATGTAACAAAGAATGCAAGGGTCTTTGGTTGATTGTTGTGCTTCTGATTTTCATTTTATTTCATTAATATTAATTGCCTTTGGGCTGAGAAGGTTACAAATTGATCATTAAACAATCTTTGCTCCTCTTGTATGAGTTACTAATGGAAATGGATCTTGCAAACATTTATCTTTTAGTTTACATTGGATTTACTATAAACCTGAGGTCATCTCAAATACTGCGTCACTGCAAAGGCAAAAAAGGGTCTGGACTGTATTGCAACTAACAACTGAACAGCCCCAGCCAGTATACAGGATCATTTTCTACCTCACTAAAGCTTTTGTCTTCATCAAATTAAATGCATTTCCAAATTCAACAGAATTAAACAGAGATTCACCTCCATCGTAAGTTTGCTCCATAATGGCATACAACAACAGGTTTACAATTGAGCTAATATCAGTGAAGACTGGTGTCATTATTTGTCTATTCGTTAAGCTTTATTCGTCTATGCCCATGTTATTAATGGGTAGCATATATGTTGATTCTTCCATGTTTGCATTCAATTCATTGGTTTTTTCGGATTAGTTACATAATTTTCAGCTCACCTTGTTCTTTCTATCCTGCCTTCTCTTAGTCCACTGGCCCTCCTTGTCTAGTGCAGTTTATAAATTGAATCAACTGGGGGGCTGGGCTCTCACACTCACGGACTCTGGACTCAGCCCCACCTCCGGGGTTTTGTTTCTCCTCGCACCAGTGATTGTCAGTGGGTGCTAGAAGGGGCATTATCTTTATGGTGACTGACAGGCGAGAAGACCAATCTGCTGATTTTTAAACTTTGATAACTTCTGTAATATTCCACCGATTAGAAAAAACTTGGTGTGCCAGGAGAAGAGGAGAACAGTGAGTAAGGTGGCGAAAAAATCCTAGCGTAATATAGGGTACCGTTTTTGTGCAAATTAAAAAAAAACACAAACCGGAAGAGGACAAGATGAGAGTTTTAGTAATATTGTAGATATAGATAGAAGATAGATAGATAATAGTTGCATTTGGGGTGAAGGAGAAATAAGATAATAGAAAAATGCAGCAGGTTAACATGTGTTAGTATAAAATATGTTTTTTCCTCGGGATAATTAAGCCATGCAGAGAACTAAATTGAACAAATATTTAAATAAAGGTATTTTCTACTAAAATCTGACTTTAGACTCGATAAGCATCAGCATCACCGAGGATGCATCCCAGCGCATTTAGAAGATGTATCTTTCCCACAGCTTTTCAGATATTGCAAAACACCGCTTACTAATCAATATTAACTGCCCAGTTATGGCAAGTCCCTTCTTCCATTTGATCACCAATGAAGCTGCCTTTAAATGAAAGTCAATTGAAATATCAAATATCGTCTCATTCCTACCATGAGTCCCAATCCTCCTACATTACAAGATAACAACACTTAACTTGACTTACCTACTCAACACCCAATCCACTGATCAATCCAAACGCACAACTGCTTTCCACTCCCCTGACTACAATTTGATAACTGAATCTGCCCCTGTATCTCAACAATCAGCAGATTTCCAACACAAGAACCATCCTGCTCCAACCACAACCCCTCACTATAAGACTACAAAGAGGCTTCGTATGGCAGCCTCGCCAACAGTTTGTCTGCCTTTTCATCTATTTATTGTTATTTTTAGTGTGTTTTAAAAGTATGTGTTTATGTTCTCTGGTTTGTTATATGTGTGGGGTTGGCCGGGGAGTCGGGGGAACTTTTTTTCAATCTCTTACCTTGCCGGAGATGCGATTGTTTTCCGGATCATATCACCGGTCGATCTGCGGCCTAACATCATGAAGCTGGCGGCCTTGCTTGGGACTGACATTGAGACCCACCACGGGGATGTGGACTTACCATCGGAGCCGATCCCTTGCCTGGGATTGACGCTCCAACCGCAGCCTACGGATTTCACCATCGAGGAGCTCGCCGTCTCGGGTAGATACCGATGTCGGGAGCTCCAAACGACGCAAAAGGTTTCGACCAGCCCCGAGCCGGGGTCAGATCGCCTGAGATCACCCCCCTTCGATGCCGGAGCTTGATCGCGCCGACTCGAGGGCACAAATGCTGCGGGCTACGGGAGCCAAGATTGCCCCGTCAACGGAAGGCTCAAGGCCCCCGACCAAGGGAGAACAAAGAATGGAAGAGATTGAACTTTTTTTCACCTTCCATCACAGTGAGGAGTGTGGAGGAGTCACTGTGGTGGATGTTTGTGCTAAAATGTATTTTGTGTGTTCTGTTGCTTTGTATGGCAAATTAAATTCCTCATATGTTGCAAAACATACTTGGCTAATAAAGTATGATTATGATTATGATTATGATTATGATTATGATTAATTATGATTATCCCCAACCACTGACCTGGTCCTCCACTCTTCCCCAGATGCCGCAGATCAAGTTGAGTTTATTCCCATATGCACAAGTACAGTGAGGTACAGGGACAATGAAAATCTTGTTTACAACAGCATCATAGGCATACAGGCTCAGAAAACACATAAAACATAAATTATATATTAACTATACAAGACAAATTGCCCAGAGTGGGGGAATCGTGGACCAGAGGACATAGGTTCAAGGTGAAGGAGAAAAGATTCAATAGGAATCTGAGAGGTAACTTTTTCACACCAAGGTTGGTGGGGGTATGGAACAAGCTGCCAGAGGAGGCAGTTGAGGCTGAGACCATCCCGACGTTCATGGAACAGTTAGACAGGAACATGGATAGGACACATTTGGAGGGATATGGACCAAACGCAGGCAGGTGGGACTTGTTGGCTGGTGTGGGCAAGTTGGGCCCACTCTGTTGGAATACCACAGACTGTATCACTCTATGAATCTATGACAGAGAAAAGAAAAAGACGTGGCGAAAACAAGACACTAGTTCAAAACACCATTAGACAATAGACAATAGACAATAGACAATAGACAATAGGTGCAGGAGTAGCCCATTCGGCCCTTCGAGCCAGCACCGCCATTCAATGTGATCATGTCTGATCATCTCCAATCACTACCCCGTTCCTGCCTTCTCCCCATATCCCCTGACTCCTAAGAGCCCTATCTAGCTCTCTCTTGACAGCATCCAGAGAACCTGCCACCACCACCCTATGAGGCAGAGAATTCCACAGACTCACCACTCCCTGTGAGAAAAAGTGTTTCCTCGTCTCCGTTCTAAATCGCTTACTCCTTATTCTTAAACTGTGGCCCCTGGTTTTGGACTCCCCCAACATCAGGAACATGTTTCCTGCCTCTAGCGTGTCCAAACCCTTAACAATCTTATATGTTTCAATGCGATGCCCTCTCATCCTTCTAAACTCCAGAGTGTACAAGCCCAGCTGCTCCATTCTCTCAGCATATGACAGTCCCGCATCCCGGGAATTAACCTTGTAAACCAACGCTGCACTCCCTCAATAGCAAGAATGTCCTTCCTCAAATTAGGGGACCAAAACCGCACACAATACTCCAGGTGTGGTCTCACTAGGGCTCTGTACAACTGCAGAAGGAACTCTTTGCTCCTATATTCGATTTCTCTTGTTATAAAGGCCAACATGCCATTCGCTTTCTTCACTGCCTGCAGTACCCGCATGCTTACTTTCATAGACTGATGAACAAGGACCCCCAGATCCCGTGGTACTTCCCCTTTTCCCAACTTGATGCCATTTAGATAGTAATCTGCCTTCCTGTTTTTGCTACCAAAGTGGAAAACCTCACATTTATCCGCATTAAACTTCATCTGCCATGCATCAGCCCACTCCCCCAACCTGTCCAAGTCACCCTGCATTCTCATAGCATCCACCTCACAGTTCACACTGCCACCCAGCTTTGTGTCATCTGCAAATTTGCTAATGTTACTTTGAATCCCTTCATCCAAATCATTGATGTATATTGTAAATAGCTGCAGTCCCAGCACCGAGCCTTGCGGTACCCCACTAGTCACTGCCTGCCATTCTGAAAGGGACCCGTTAATCCCTACTCTTTGTTTCCTGTCTGCCAACCACTTCTCTATCCATGTCAGTACTCTACCCCCAATATCATGTGCCCTAATTTTGCCCACTAATCTCCTATGTGGAACCTTATCAAAAGCTTTCTGAAAGTCCAGGTACACTACACCCACTGACTCTCCCTTGTCCATTTTCCTAGTTACATCTTTAAAAAATTCCAGAAAATTAGTCAAGCATGATTTCCCCTTCGTAAATCCATGCTGACTCGGATCGATCCTGTTACTGCTATCCAAATGTTCGGCTATTTCATCTTTTATAATTGACTCCAGCATCTTCCCCACCACCAATGTCAGGCTAACTGGTCTATAATTTCCTGTTTCACCTCTCTCGCCTTTCTTAAAAAGTGGGATAACATTAGCTACCCTCCAATCCACAGGAACTGATCCTGAGTCTATAGAACATTGGAAAATTGCATCCACGATTTCTAGAGCCACTTCCTTAAGTACCCTGGGATGCAGACCATCAGGCCCTGGGGATTTATCAGCCTTCAGTCCCATCAGTCTATCCAACACCATTTCCTGCCTAATGTGGATTTCCTTCAGTTCCTCCGTCACCCCAGATCCTCTGGCCACTACTATATCAGGAAGATTGTTTGTGTCCTCCTTAGTGAAGACAGATCCAAAGTACCTGTTCAACTCATCTGCCATTTCCTTGTTCCCCATAATAAATTCACCTTTTTCGGTCTTCAAGGGTCCAACTTTGGTCTTAACTAATTTTTTTCCTCTTCACGTTCCTAAAGAAGCTTGTACTATCCTGCTTTATATTCTTGGCTAGCTTACCTTCGTACCTCATCTTTTCTCCCCGTATTGTTTTTTGGTTATCTTCTGTTGTTCTTTAAACATTACCCAATCCTCTTGCTTCCCGCTCATCTTTGCTACGTTGTACTTCTTTGCTTTAATTTTTATACTGTCCCTGACGTCCCTTGTTAGCCACGGTCGCCCCTTTCTCCCCTTGGAATCTTTCTTCCTCCTAGGAATGAACTGATCCTGCACCTTCTGTATTATTCCTAGAAATACCTGCCATTTTTGTTCCACTGTCATCCCTGCTAGCGTATCTTTCCAGTCAACTTTGGCCAGCTCCTCCCTCATGGCCCCATAGTCCCCTTTATTCAACTGTAACACTGACACCTCCGATCTACCCTTCTCTCTCTCCAATTGTAGATTAAACCTGACCATATTATGGTCACTACCTCCTAATGGCTCATTAAGCTCGAGGTCCTTTATCAAATCCGGTTCATTACATAACACTAAATCCAGAATTGCCTTCTCCCTGGTAGGCTCCAATACAAGCTGTTCCAAGCATCCATCACGAAGGCACTCTACAAAGTCCCTTTCTTGGGGTCCAGTACCAACCTGATTTTCAGAGTCTACCTGCATGTTGAAATCTCCCATAACAACCACAGCATTACTTTTACTACATGCCAATTTTAACTCCTGATTCAACTTACGCCCTATGTCCAGGCTACTGTTTGGAGGGCCTGTAGATTAGTCCCATTAGGGTCTTTTTACCCTTACAATTCCTTAGTTCTATCCATACTGACTCCACATCTCCTGTTTCAAAGTCACCCCTTGCAAGGGACTGAATTTCATTCCCCACCAACAGAGCAACCCCACCCCCTCTGCCCACCTGTCTGTCTTTTCGATAGGAGGTATACCCTTGAATATTCAGTTCCCAGCCCTGGCCCTCTTGCAGCCATGTCTCAGTAATTCTCACAACATCATACTTTCCATTTTCTAACTGAGCCTCAAGTTCGTCCACTTTATTCCTTATACTTCGCGCATTCATATACAGCACTTTGACCTCCGTATTCACTTCCCCCCTCGCACCGCTCGCAATTGGCCCTGACCTTACTCTGTTGTTCCTTCTCGAGCTTTCACTCCCATTAATTCGAGAATCTTTAGCAATTTTTCCTGTAGTCACTTCCCCCTCGTCCATCTTTATACTCCCTATTTGTCAATCCCTCCCCCCCCCCCCCCACTATTTAGTTTAAACTCACACGTGTAGCCCTAGTAAACCTGCCTGCCAGAATGTCGGTCCCCCTCCAGTTAAGGTGTAACCTGTCCCTTTTGTACAGGTCACCCCTACCCCAGAAGAGATCCCAGTGGTCTATAAATCTAAATCCTTGCTCCTTGCTCCAGCCCCTCAGCCACACATTCAGATCCTAGTTAGAAAACATGACCATGGTAGTGCAAGAGGTGGTGCGTAGTATTCTGTTGGCAAGATCAGATTCAGGTTTCCCAGGTCAGTTCAAGAAGTTATTCCTGACACTGGTAGTGTAGGACCGTAAGCTTCTGTACCTCCTGCCCGATGGTAGCCATGAACAGAGGACATGGCCCAGATGGTGGGGCTCAGATAGATACTGTCTTCTTGAGGAAACAAAGCCTGTAAATGCTTTTGATGGTGAGGGGGGCTTTGCCCATTATGTACCGGGCTGAGTCCACCAACCACTGCAGACTCTAGAGTTCTTGTGCATTGGATTTGATGCAATCAGTCAGAATACTTTACTGCAAACAAGCAACTGCAGTCTGACGAGGTCATGACCCGAAATGTCGCGTATCGATGTTCTCCAGAAATGCTGCCTGACCCGCTGAGTTACTCGCTGTGTTTTTTTTGTAAACCAGCATCTGCAGTTCACTGTATTTCCAACAAACTGCAAGGTTTATTTTCTCTCCTGGGACCTCATAAAAAAAAAAACTACAATATATGTGGCAGAAAAATATCCTCTTATCCAGCTTGAGATCCGGACTTGGACCACAAGTGGGTGCTAACCCTATCAAACAAGAGCACACAAAAAATCGGAGCAGAAGTAGGCTATCAGATCTGGTTTAATTCCAGTTTCTTCTAATACATCACAGGGATACTTGTGGAGGGGATGTATTTGAGGAGTATGGAGATTTTTGACACAGCAAACCTTACGTTGATTACAATTAATGAAACATATTGCCTTAATGGTATAAAAAATGTTCATAAATGAATTTAAAATTTTGGATTTTACTTCGGAGTCACGTGAGTGATTCCGTGAAGAACTCCGCCAGTCCGCATGTGTGTCATTATGTCTGACGCATGGCGCAGTGACCGGCTGGGAGGAGCATCGCTCCTCCAGCGGTAAGTTTTAAAAACCCTCAGATAAGTGTAAAACTTAGTCGGAGGTCGTTTTCTGCGCTTGGTAATTCTTGTTTCAGGAGCAAGTTCGAGTATGGAGAAAGCGTCGAGGGTGAAGTCAAGGCGAGCCGCCGGGAGGTAACTATGGAAGACCGCGGGAGTGCGGGTAGCGGGCGGCCGCCTAGCTCACCTACCGAGTCGCTAGCTGTACGACCAGCGACTGCAGACTTGGTGTCTGAGAGCACCGTGGCTGCACCTTTGGGGCGGAAAGCCACTAAAAAGTCTGCACGGCCAGTGGACTCGGACGAGTCGGGCCAGGAGGATTCACCTCCGGTAATGGATAACATATTAGGACGGTTGTCCAGGACGGAGCTCCTAATGGAGAGGATGCTCCACCAAGATACACTCCAACAGGAGGAGTTGTGTCAGCGCCGGCCTCTTCGAGAGCCCGCGCCAGCGGCACCTGTTTCAGGGCTGCTTAATGTCTCCCTCTTGGAGGAGGAGAGCATGTGGGGTCAGGATTATTCTGATGCCGAGTCTGTGGGTTTAGCCGTGGAGCATACCCCAAGGGATGAAGGACACGAGTCAGAGGTACCATTCCTGGCAGCAAGGTTTGCCATCCCAACAGAAGCAGGAGAACCGCTGGGTGAAGAGTTGGCCGCAAGTATTAATTACTTGGCTTCACACCAGCTTCAAGAGCTTACTATGGATGAAACGTACAAAATGTACGAGACCCCAGCTAATTGTGTACTGCTCAAAGTGCCGGCTGTGAACCACGCCATCTGGGGTCATATGGGCGTAGGCATCAGAGCTCAGGAAATGAGGCTTCAGAGGGTGCTGAAGCTGCTCACCTCGGGCATTACAGCGTTCGCCAGGTCGGTGGATGGAGGGCACCTGTCTGATGTACAGCAGGATGCCCTGGCCCTCATGTGCAATGCACACTTCGAGATTAATTGTCTGAGAAAGAGCGCCATCCGCCCTACCATCAACCCGAAGTTCGCCGCTCTGTGCAAACCCAGCAATATCCAGCCACCGAATCTGCTGTTTGGTGAAGACCTCGCAAAAAGAGTCAAGGAGCTGGACGATGAGGCAAGAACGATTGGATTCATCAAAGCACCGATGACCAGCAGAATGCTTCGGCGGCAGTATCCCTACAAACGGTTTGCTGAAACCGGGTCAGGTCAAGGACCAAGCTGGTCATTCACAAATATGCACAGCTGGCGCACTCCAACAGGGGCACGGGCAAACATGTCCTTTCCCACCAGAAACAGGGGACAGAAAATTCCACCAGTAACCATGGAGGTAGGTGGGTCTGGTTCTTGTCGGAACATATTAAGTGGGAATCACCTACAAGTTGGGGGGAGATTACACTTGTTTCTGAAGGAATGGTATGGGATAACATCAGATTTGTTTATACTGCACAGTATACAAGGGTTTCGAATTGAATTCCTTCCCAATTTGCGTCCACCCACACAGCATATATCAAGTCAGGCACTCATTTTCTCACAAAAAGAGAATTTGGAGGTTCAAGCTGAAATTGAAAAGTTATATAAAAAAGGGATAATTGAGAAGGCGGTTTATCAACCTCACCAATTTGTGTCTAATATTTTTCCTAGGTCAAAGAAGGATGGGGGGGGTGTCGAATCATCCTTGACTTGACGAGCCTTAATCCTTTTGTGCAGTATAAACATTTCAAAATGGAAACATTTGTTACTGGGCAATTTAAAGCTGCCTAATGTGTTAACCTCGGCTCCTAGATTATTTACAAAACTGTTAAAACCAGTACTGGGGCTACTCCGGGCTCAGGGTAATATTGTAAAGGCTTATTTGGATGATATCTTAATCATAGGGAAGACTCGGGAAGCAGCTGAATTATCTGTTTCAGTTGTTAAACTCATGTTTGAGAGATCGGTGTTTCTCATTCATCCAGTTAAATCCAAATTGATACCAGTTAGAGTTATTGATTATTTGGGATTCACTATTAACTCAACTCACATGTCAGTGACTCTGCCCAGAGGCAAGAGATTAGATTTAATTGAAGACTGTAACAAGCTCATGGTGGAGCAACAACCTTCAATTAGACATGTGGCCAGCTTGATTGGCAAATTGGTGGCTACCTTTCCAGCTGCACAGTTTGGACCTTTGCATTACCAAAATTTACAACGTGCAAAGGAGCAGGCACTCAGGATACATGCAGATCATTTCGATAGGCCCATGCAATTACCAGCTGAAGCCATTGCTGAAGTGCAGTGGTGGATAATGAACATCTCAAATTCCTCCAGCAAAATTCTGGTTGAGGAACCTTCAGTTGTCTTAGAGACTGATGTCAGTGCCCTAGGTTGAGATTCTACTGATACCATCTCTAGCTGTGGATGCAGATGGAATATGCATGGCATTTATTCTTCAATCACATGGGATTAACTATTTAGAGCTATTGGGAGCATTTTATGGGCTTAAGACTTATTGTACTACTAAACGTCACTTGCATGTTCAGCTTCAGATTGACAACACTACGGCAGTGGCGTATGTTAATCACATGGGTGGAATCAAGTCGGAATCTTGTGATAGATTGGCTAATCTTATTTGGCACTGGTGTATTACAAGAAACATTTGGGTTTCAGCTATCTACCTACCAGGTAGATTCAACTTAGTGCAGACACCAGGTCATGCAAATTCAATGACAACACAAAATGGATGTTGAATCATGATCTATTTAATGATATTGTTGTTCGGTATGGGATGCCAGATATCGATTTGTTTGCATCCAGACTCAATCACCAGTTACCTAAGTATGTTTCATGGGAACCAGACCCAGCGGCAGTAGCAGTAGATCCATTCTCGCTACACTGGGGTGGAATGTTTTTATATGCATTTCCCCCATTTTGCCTCATCAGTCGGTGCTTGCTCAAGATCAAGCAGGACTCTGCCTCGGGGGTTTTGGTGGTAGCCGACTGGCCTACACAGCCATGGTTCCCTCTCGTTTTGGAGATAATAACACAGCCTCTTATGGCTGTCCCGAAATGTAGTGACCTACTGGTGCACTCTGTAACTGGGGATCAACATCCATTACATGACCGTATTGATCTGTTAATTTGCAGATTCTGAGGAGGCCATACCTGGGGCTTGGACTATCCGATCGTACCGTGGATGTGATCACTGCGGCCTGGAGGGATAGTGCCAAAAAACAGTACATCTCTCATGTCAGGAAATGGGAGGTGTTCTGCTTACGGGGGAACATTACATATCACATGGCATGCATCCCAGATGTGCTAGAATTTCTGTCAATGCTATATTTTGAAGAAGGGTTGAGCTATAGTGCCATCAATAGTGCCAGGAGTGCCCTGTCATCATACTTATGGCTGGGGTCGGAACAACATTCTGTTGGATCTCACCCTTTAATATCCCAGTTTATGAAGGGTATTTTTAATTCCAATCCCCCCAGGCCCAGGTATTCTCAAATCTGGGATGTGAGCATGGTGCTCACGCTGCTTCGCCAGTGGGCTCCAGCCACATCCCTGTCTTTGTCCAAAATCACCCTTTAGGTGGTCATGCTCATGGCGGTGGTTTCAGCGCAACGGGTCCAGACGTTGCAGAAGCTGCGACTGGACAGGATGGTATCATCTGGAAATAACATTACGTTTTACATTTATGATTTAATGAAGCTGAGCAGACCATGGGTGTCAGGGTTCAAGCTTATTTTTCGGCATACCCCAAGGATTTACGACTGTGTGTAGTGTCGCACTTGCAATATTATATCAAGGTCACCAAGAGCCTCAGAGTTTCGGAATCAGCATTATTTATTAGCCACAAAAAGCCACATATGAAAGTGTCGGTTCAGACCATTTCAAGGTGGCTGAAACAGGTTCTGGTTTGTGCAGGAGTAGACACTGACAATTTTAAATCTCACTCCACCAGGGCGGCATCAACGTCAGCAGCGAGGGCAATGGACGTCCCTCTCGACCATATCCTCGCGGCCGCAGGATGGTCAAATGAACTGACTTTTCAAAGGTTCTATAACAAACCGCTTACCGAACCGGGGGTAATTCGCCCATTCTATTTTAAGTTCTGTTTCATAGCTTTCCCCTGGGAGAGAGGGGTCGCTATTGTTTTTCTTTGTTAAATAAACCATTAACCAATGCCATGGTTCAATGAATTGTTTATTATTCACTCATCCTGAGTCAATTGATGCAGTGAGATGCCTGGATTCGTATCTATGGCATGAAATCACAGAGCTTTGAAATCTTCACGGAATAACTCACGTGACTCCGAAGTAAAATAGTAAGATTAAACGAGAACTTACCAGTTTGAAGTTTGATCTTTATTTTATGAGGAGTTACGATGAGCGATTACGTGCCCACCCCTCCCAACCCTCATATCACAAAGGTCATCTGGTAGTTCTAGGTTTCTAATCTTACTATGTTACTTCAATTACTGTTATCTGTGATTTCACACCGCTGCTTTGAAAATTGCCACGCATGCGGACTGGCGGGGTTCTTCACGTAATCGCTCATCGTAACTCATAAAATAAAGATCAAACTTCAAACTGGTAAGTTCTCGTTTAATCTTACTATTTCACTGCATTCAATGTAGAGTTCAAATTGTGCCTTCACTTTACATAATACATGGACAACTTTCAGTAAGCGCTTTGTCGGATAATCATTTAAGGTAATGGTAACAATGTTATACAATAGACAATAGTCAAGTCAAGTCAAGTCAAGCACACGGTATTGGGGGTTCAGTATTGATGTGGATAGAGAACTGGCTGGCAAACAGGAAGCAAAGAGTAGGAGTAAACGGGTCCTTTTCACAATGGCAGGCAGTGACTAGTGGGGTACCGCAAGGCTCAGTGCTGGGACCCCAGCTATTTACAATTTATATTAATGATCAGGATGAGGGAATTGAAGGCAACATCTCCAAGTTTGCGGATGACACTAAGCTGGGGGGCAGTGTTAGCTGTGAGGAGGATGCTAGGAGACTGCAAGGTGACTTGGATAGGCTGGGTGAGTGGGCAAATGTTTGGCAGATGCAGTATAATGTGGATAAATGTGAGGTTATCCACTTTGGTGGCAAAAACAGGAAAGCAGACTATTATCTAGATGGTGGCCGATTAGGAAAAGGGGAGATGCAGCGAGACCTGGTTGTCATGATACACCAGTCATTGAAAGTAGGCATGCAGGTGCAGCAGGCAGTGAAGAAAGCGAATGGTATGTTAGCTTTCATAGCAAAATGATTTGAGTATAGGAGCAGGGAGGTTCTACTGCAGTTGTACAGGGTCTTGGTGAGACCACACCTCGAGTATTGCGTACAGTTTTGGTCTCCAAATCTGAGGAAGGACATTATAGCCATAGAGGGAGTGCAGAGAAGGTTCACCAGACTGATTCCTGGGATGTCAGGACTTTCATATGAAGAAAGACTGGATAGAAGGCTTATACTCGCTAGAATTTAGGAGATTGAGAGGGGATCTTATAGAAACGTACAAAATTCTTATGGGGTTGGACAGGCTAGATGCAGGAAGATTGTTCCCGATGTTGGGGAAGTCCAGGACAAGGGGTCACAGCTTAAGGATAAGGGGGAAATCCTTTAAGACCGAGATGAGAAAAAACGTTTTCACACAGAGAGTGGTGAATCTCTGGAACTCTCTGCCACAGAGGGTAGTTGAGGCCAGTTCATTGGCTATATTTAAGAGGGAGTTAGATGTGGCCCTTGTGGCTAAAGGGATCAGGGGGTATGGAGAGAAGGCAGGTACAGGATACTGAGTTGGATGATCAGCCATGATCATATTGAATGGCGGTGCAGGCTTGAAGGGCCGAATGGCCTACTCCTGCACCTATTTTCTATGTATCTATGTATAAGTCAATTTTATTTCTATAGCACATTTAAAAAACAACTCTCATTGACCAAAGTGGTTTACATCAGTGCAGGTACTAATGTGCTACAAACAGTGGAATGTTGATCAACAATACAAACATAAATACATACATACAGCTCTCCCTCAGAGGACCTCAAGAAAGGCTTGTGAGTAGAAATAACTTTTAAGTCTCGACTTAAAAGAGTTGATGGATGGGGGCAATTCTGATTGGAAGAGGGATGCTGTTCCATAGTCTATGTGCTGCAAGCGCAAAAGCGCTGTCACTATTGAGCTTAAGCCTAGACCGCGGGATGGTCAGTAACCCCAAGTCGGCCGACCTGAGGGAGCTGGAGGTGGTATGGTGGGTTAGCAGATTTTTGATGTAGGTGGGGGCAAGCCCATTAAGGGCTTTGTATACATAAAGGAGGAGCTTGAAATTGATTCTGAACCGCACTGGGAGCCAGTGGAGAGAAGCCAGAATCGGGGTGATGTTGTCCCTTTTTCGGGTGCCCGTCAGGAGTCTCGCTACGGCGTTTTGGACCAATTGCAGGCGGGACAGGGATAATTGGCTGATGCCAGTGTAAAGGGAGTTGCAGTAATCAAGGCGGGAGGAGATAAATGAGTGGATGATCTTTTCGAGGTTGTCAAATTGGAGGAATGGTTTTATTTTAGCTATCGTCCGAAGCTGGAAAAAGCTAACTTTTACCACGGTATTGACTTGTTTGTCAAATTTCAACGCGGAGTCAAATATCACGCCAAGGTTTTTGACGTGAGGTTTGAGTAATGGGGTAAGGCTTCCAAGGCGGCCTGCTATTTTAGGATGGAGTCCGAGTGGCCAAGTAGGATGACCTCAGACTTGCTCTCGTTTAGTTGGAGGAAGTTCTGGGCCATCCAACACTTTATATCCTCGAGGCAGTGCATGAGGCTGAGTAGATTTTTTTTTTAATATTTATTTTATTAGAAGCAATTATACAAAGAGAAAGTAATCGACATAACTGTTATACAATTTTCGTACTGCTTCAATTTTAACATTTTATAAACTAATAACTAAATCGGAAAAAAGGAAAAAGGAAAAAAGGGAAAGAAAGAAGAAAAGAAAAAGAAATTAAGAATTTCTAGAAAGACACGAAAAAGAAAAAAGAAAACCCCCAGAACTAACGAAGAAGTGAAAGAAGCGAAGATATATCCCACTCCCCTTCCATACTCCCGCTCACCCAGCCCTAGCATTGGTTTTGAGTTTGTGTTCAACCATTATGTTGTTGAAGAAATTCAATAAAAGGAGACCATATTTTGGAAAATTGATCTGGTTTGTCAGTCAAGACAAGCCTTATTTTTTCTAGATGTAATGTCTCGGTCATTTCTGTGATCCACATCTTCACTGTGGGGACTGTTATCTTTTTCCAGAATTTAAGTATAAGTTTTTTCGTAGTTATTAAACCATAGTCAAGGAAGCATCTTTGAGATATCATTAGATTAGAGCAGCCCTCTGACATTCCTAATATTATTAGTTTTGAATCTGGCTCCAATTGAATTTTAAGTGTATTAGAAATGATATTGAATATTTCCGTCCAGAAATGTTGTGTTTTTATACAGGATACAAAAGAATGAGTTGGGGTGGCTTCTTGAAAATAACATTTATCACAGAGAGGAGAGACAGTTGGGAAGATCTTGTTCAATTTGGTCTTTGAGTAGTATAACCTATGCAATACTTTAAATTGTATCAGGCAATGCCTGGCATTTAAAGAACAGTAGTGTATGCATTGTCGGCTTTCCTCCCATATATCTTTTGAAATGGGTAAACCCAGCTCGTCCTCCCATGGTCGCCTATAAAGGGCTGAGTAGATTTGATCGGTTGTTGGGTTTCAGGGGGATATAGAGCTGTATATCGTCTGCATAGCAGTGGAAGGAAATGCCATGCCTTTGAATGACAAGGCCTAAGGGGAGCATATACAGGGAGAAGAGAATGGGGCCTAGGATGGAGCCTTGTGGAACCCCGCAGCAAAGGCTAGCTGGGGAGGAGAAAGAGTTGCCTATGTTTGTAGAGAAACTCCTATCTTTGAGGTAGGAGACAAACCAGCCCAGGGGAGTGCCATTCGGTGCAGGAGTAGGCCTTTCATCCAATCAAGCCAGCACCGCCATTCAATGTGATCATCCACAATCAGTACTCCGTTCCTGTCTTCTCCCCATATCCCCTGACTCCGCTATCATTAAGAGCTCTATCTAACTTTCTCCTGAAAGTATCCAGAGAACCAGCCTCCATCATCTTCTGAGGCAGAGAATTCCACACTCACAACTCTCTGTGTGAAAAAGTTTTTCCTCATCTCCATTCGAAATGGCTTGCCCCTTGTTCTTAAACTGTGACCCCTGGTTCTGGACTCCCCCAACATCGGGAACATGTTTCCTGCCTCTAGCGTGTCCAAACCCTTAATAATCTTATATGTTTCAATAAGATCCACTCTCATCCTTTTAAATTCCAGAGTATACAAGCCCAGCCGCTCCATTCTATCAACATATGACAGTCCCGCCATCCCGGGAATTAACCTGGTGAACCTACCACAATAGCAAGAATGTCCTTCCTCAAATTTGGAGACCAAAACTGCACACAATACTCTAGGTATGGTCTCACTAGGGCCCTGTACAACTGCAGAAGGACCTCTCTGCTCCTATACTCAACTCCTCTTGTTATGAAGGCCAACATGCCATTCGCTTTCTTCACTGCCTGCTGTACCTCCATGATTACTTTCAGTGACTGATGAACAAGGACCCCCCAGATCCCATTGTACCTCCCCTTTCCCCAACTTGACACTATTTAGATAATAATCTGCCTTCCTGTTTTTGCCACCAAAGTGGATAACCTCACATTTATCCACATTAAACTGCATCTGCCATGCATCTGCTCACTCACCCAACATGTCCAAGTCACCCTGCATCCTCATAGCATCCTCTTCACATGTCACACTGCCACCCAGCTTTGTGTCATCTGCAAACTTGGAGATGTCACATTTAATTCCCTTGTCTAAATCGTTAATATATATTGTAAACAACTGGGGTTTAGGACTGAGATGAGGACATTTTTTTTCACCCAGAGAGTTGTAAATCTGTGGAATTCTCTGCCAGAGAAGATAGTGCAGGCCAATTCACTGGATGTTTTCAAGAGAGCGTTAGATTGAGCTCTCAGGGCTAAAGGAATCAAGGGATATGGGGGAAAAGCAGGAACGGGGTACTGATTTTAGATCATCAGCCATGATCATATTGAATGGTGGTGCTGGCTCGAAGGGGACGAATGGCCTACTCCTGCACCTATTTTTCTATGTTTCTATGGAAATGGCTGTAAGGTTGTGATTGTACATGGAAGTTACCTGATCAAAAGGCATATCCATATTCACTATAGCACATTAAGAAGGCTCATTGGTCAAGATGCAAAAGAGAAATCATTGCTTGTTGGACCGGTCTCTGCAAACCCCTACAAAAGAAGTCGAATAAGTATGCATGAATGCTGGAGTAACTCAGCAGGTCAGGCAGCATCTCTGGAGAGTATGAAACGGTGACGTTTCAGGTCGGGACCCTTCTTCATGGAAGATCAAGTCATGTCCTCCTAAATTCCCAACATATCCACACAAAGATGATCATGTGATATGCATGTTAATAGATTTGCACCAAATATAATTGTATCCTGAATGTAATGAATGCTTCAGTGTTGTTTATCCAAAACAGGTGCTGCAAGCTGAACAAAGAATTTGTTTGCAGCATGAAGAGACAGCCTGGCAAATGTATCTGGGGGCGATGTAAGGCTGGCCTTTTCTCCAAAGCGATAAATATAGCCAATCAGAAAGTTGAGAACCATCCTTTCAGAAAATAGATTTTACTGTAATGATGAATTGGTTAAGATTATGTAGTGTTTGAAAGTAGACATTGAAGGAATATTCGGTACATTATTTCAGCTGTTATGCTTTAAATTGCTCGTGACCTTTCATAGCTTGTGTCACTTTACATTAGTCAGATTTTACTGGTCAGGTTTTTCTTTCCATTACATGTTGAAAATGCACACACTAAGTAAACACATTCAGCACTAAATCGTTGATTGTATTCAAGCCTCTTTGCCTCTCTACATTCATTCTGAAAGTCACGCATGGATTTGTAGAGGTTATGGTAGATGGGATTCATACAAGCATGTTAAATGTGTCTCGATGGGAACCATTGTGGGAAGATGAGCACGTGTAATCCAATGACTGGATTTAATACACAAATAAGCAGTTTGAAAGCACAGGACATTACACATGATAACATATGTCACTGCACACTTCAAATTAGCACAGGCATTATAAAATAATAATGTATTAAAAATGCTCCAAAGTATTTTTCTGTAGTTTGCAAACCACTTTTTTGTCAATACAATTTCTTAATGTGCCATTTAACTTGGTAAATGTAGATTTTATGTTAAATGTTCTCTATTTTTTCATGTGCATGACAGATAGATTTAAATCTGGCTTATTAACTCTCTTAATGTAAGTACAAATTTATTTAAATTAAAATGAGTCACATTTATACATCCCATTGTATTTATAAAATGAAAAAGGAAAAATACTAGGGTGCATTTTTCCCTCAGACATGAGCATAAGAAATGTGTACAGAGTGGAACATTGGATATGGATCAGACCCAAAGTATTGTCCCCTGGATTGTCCATCTTTTAATGTACTCTGGTTATCATTGACAAGTTGGTAATTTAAAAAAAGGATTGGACGTAATTGAAAATAAAACAAATCCATGGTTAATAAGTAAGGTTCAGAGGAGTGAAATAGTCAATTAATTGAAAAACTCTTTCAAAGAGCAGGTACTACCACAATGTTTAAGAAACATTTAAGCAGGTACTTGGATAGGATAGGTTAAGATGGATATGGGCCAAATGCAGGCAGGTGGGAATAGTGTAGATGGGACATGTTGGTCAATGTGGGCAAGTTGGGTTGAAGGGCCTGTTTCCATGCTGTATGAGTCTATTACTCTATGACTCTAAGAGCCAGGTCAGGAATGATGGTCTGGATAGCTCACTCAGTGCTGAATTAATCTATGACACACTATGCTGGGCTCAACAGATCAGGCAGCATCTGTGGAGGCAAAGACTCGGTGTGTCAGGTTTAGACTCTGAATGAGTCCTGATGAATCCATGCATGGTCTGGACGAGAAACAATAACCGCCCCATTCCCTCCACAGATGTTGCAAACAACAAAAAATAGTGGTGGAAATAGTGTGTCAGGCAGCAAGTGTGGAGCCAAAGGCATGTTTCCAGGTTGCAGGTGAAAATCCTGAATGAGTCCATATGAATCCATCATGTCTTGACCTGAAACATCAACCACCTTTTCCCTCCACAGATGTTGCTTGACCTGTCCAGTTTATCCTGCAAAAGGCAACATTCTGGAGGAACTCATCCTGTCAGGCAGCATGTGGGGGGGGGAATGACCAGGCGATATTTTGAGTTGGGACCCTTCTTCAGTTTGAATGGAGTAGGAGGGAGAAAGCAGGAAAAGAAAGCTAAGGTACATGGGGTGGAGCAAAGCCTGACAAGCGATTGATGGATGCAGGTGAGATAGGTGATTAGCAGATGGGTGGAGGAAGTGACAAGTGAGATGTGAAAAGGAGACAAGGGGTGACAAGTAAGGAAAGGAAGAAGAATTAAATATAAAGTCAAAAGGTGTGATAAACGTGAAAATGGACAGAGAGGAGGGGAAGAGGGGGGGGATAAAGGAGAAACATGAGACTCAGGGATAGGAGATGAATATATGGAAGGAAGGAAAAGTAGAAAGGTGGTGGGAGATGATGAGAGATGCAGTTGTACAGGGCCACACCTGGAGTAGTGAGACCACACCTGGAGTATTGTGTGCAGTTTTGGTCTCCAAATTTGAGGAAGGCCATTCTTGCTATTCAGGGAGTGCAGCATAAGTTCACGAGTTTAATTCCTGGGTTGGCGGGACTGTCATATGTTGATAGAATGGAGCGGCTGGGCTTGTATGCTCTGGAATTTAGAAGGATGAGAGGGAATCTTATTGAAACATATATGATTATTAAACTGTGAGGCAGGAAACATGTTCCCGATGTTGGGGGAGTCCAGAACCAGGGGACACAATTTAAGAATAAGTGGTAAGCCATTTAGAACGGAGATGAGGAAAAACTTTTTCAAACAGAGGGTTGTGAATCTGTGGAATTTTCTGCCTCAGAAAGCAGTGGAGGCCAATTCTCTGGATGCTTTCAAGAGAGAGTTTGAAAGAGCTCTTAAAGATAGCGGAGTCAGGGGATATGGGGAGAAGGCAGGAACGGGGTACTGATTGTGGATGATCAGCCATGATCACAGTGAATGGTGCTGCTGGCTCAAAGGGCCAAATGGCCTACTCCGGCACCTATTGTCTATTGTCTATTGTAAATGTTCATCAATCAGTTTGCTTTGTTGTTCCAGATTCCTGCATTCTCTTGTGTCTCTTATGACACACTGTGGTCAGTGCTCCAGCAAACTTATTCCCTTCTTCCTTCTCATCAGCAAATACACTGAACCATTCACTGCTCCTCATTCCTGGATTTCTATTGCTTTAAAAACAAGATACACACAATACCTTGCTTCTGACAATCAGTCATTTTTGCAGAAGATCTCAATACTGTGAGATGTCTTAACGTATCTGGCCTGCTGCAATCTATCAGCTATGTAAACTTGGCTTTCATACGAGCTAATCATTGCTTTTTGATCAAGCTCTCCCACACATTTCTCCCTAACGCTTTTTGATTTTGCTGTATAGACTGCCACGTGTTATTTTTTAATCTTTTTCTCTTGCGATGAAAGAGAAGTCTCAGAGGAATGAGGACAGTGATAATGTGGCTATCATCCAAATCTTAAACAATCGGTGTTGCATGGTTTGTAAGCATCATCATTCCCGATATCAGTGAACAGCTTTTCACATGAAATGTCACACTGCCATTTATTGTTTGCCTGATCAGCCAAAAAATTAATGATGGAGAAAAGTTATGTTTAAAGTATTTTACTGACATAGATTTTCTGTTTTTATGGTTTTCAGCAGGCTTGATGTGTTGCACATCTTTGCTTTTTTTGCATTTGTATTCCTTTTAAATACAAATACTTCCTCTTCTCTCCTGAAATTTAACTGTTTGCTGGATTACTGTTCTTCCAGCAAAGGCACATCTGGTATGTCAAAAAGTGGTCAACATCCAAGTATGAGCTTTGGCAAAAAGTACCAGAAGCCAATTTGACCACAGGAACATTCAAATTAACATCAGTGCTGACCTCACTCTGACATCGGTTACAAATATCTTGTTGGGAACGGGCAATGAGGCAACATAGGTAGAATTTAGGAATATGAAAGGGTCAGTTATTTTGATAAGGGTTAAACTGGAGGCCTCCCTAGAAGAGATTCAGCAAGATGTGACCAGGGAAGTGGAGTTTAGAACAAAAGGGTACAGGGTTAAGGTGAGAGGGGAGACATTTAAAGGAGATCTGAGGAGTAGGTTTCTCACACAGGGGAATCTTGCTGTAACCTTGATAACATTGTATACATTGTGGCTAGCCCTGCTGTATAGGTGAGAGTCACTGCCTTAAATAACAAATGTTTATTTTAGAGCACTACCTCTGCTATTTGCTTATGCAAGCTGCAAGACAAAGATACCGACAGACACCAAGTTGACATTTTGTTCTGGATGTTCCTACTAAGATGCTGATTTAAACCGAAGTTCGACACAAAATGCTGGAGTAACTCAGCAGGACAGGCAATACCTCTGGCGAGAAGGAATGGGTGACGTTTCAGGTCGAGACCCTTCTTCAGAAGAGTATATTGAGTAGAGCATAATGATTTCAGACTGTGGAGGTACTGTATGTAATGAGGTCCTTGAGACTCAACCACTCGTCCTATGTGCAGAGCCAGTGGCAATATTCTTATGGGTGGCCTCTACAGTCCAAGTACAGAACAGATATTGCTGCTGGAAATATCTGGGACATTGTTGTACTCCCAGTGCTATGAATAGCACATGAGGTCTCGTGAAAACAAAGTGAAAACCGTGACATGGGATTTTAAACTGGCACCAATGAAGATCAGCACAGTGGCACAGCGGTAGAGCTGCTACTTTACAATGTCAGAGACCCGGGTTCAATCCTAATATTGGGTGCTGACTGTTGTTGTATGTTCTCCCGATGACCACGTGAGTTTTCTCTGGGTGCTCTGGTCTCCTCCCACATTCCAAAGATTGTACAGGTTTGTAGGTTAATTGGCTTTGGAAAGAATTATAAATTGTCCCTAGTGTTTAAGCTAGTGCTAGTGTACAGGGATCAATGGTTGCCGCTGATTCAGTGTGCCGAAGGGCCTGCTTGAACGCTGTAACAGTTACGTTTTTTTTAATTCTGAGAGGTACAAGTTTGGTACTTACTACGGGGGCGCCGTATGATGGCAGCCTCTGCCTACAGTCTATTTATATCTATTTTTAATTTTTAGTTTGTTTAAAGTATGGTTTGGAGGATTTTTTATAGTATTTTATGTGGTGGAGGGGGGTAGGATAAGGGGGAAACCGTTTCCCAGTCACTTCCTGGTGAGGATGCGACTATTCTGCGAGTAGCGTCCTCGCCCCCCTCCTCGCGGCCTACCAACCGGATTGGTGCGGCCTTTCCTGCCGGGGACCGGACCAGAGCTTCAGTAGCGGCGGCGCTGCGCTGGATACATCGCGGAGCGGGCGATGCCTTACCTGGGATCGCCGTTTGAAGCTCCGGAGTGTTGGGCCTGCTGCATCAACATCGCGGAGCTGTGGTTTGCAGAGCTCCCAGCGCAGGCAGCGCCGACCAACATCGCGGAGTCCTGGGACCCTTTGCCGAGGGCCACCAGCGTTGAATGTCCGCCCAGCTCGGCCTATGGACTTTGGGAGCCGCGGACTCCGGTAGGAAGTGGCCGATTCGGAGGTCCAAGCCACTGAGGATGTTCTTCCGTTCCAACGTCGGAGTTCCATCATCCCGGCGAGAGGGCCTGAACATCGGGCCGCCTGTAGCGGCGATTGCGGGAGGCTCGGGAGGCTCCGACCACACGTGAACATCAAAGAACATCAAAGAGGAAGTTGACTGAACTTTGGTGCCTTCCCTCACAGTGGGAAATTTTGAGACCGCTGTGTGGGGATGTTTATGTTATAGACTATCGTGTTGTGTGTTCTTATTTTTTTATTCGTAAGGCTGTATGGTGAAAAAAGCATTTTGTTGTCTGTACTTGTACTCTGCACAATGACAATAAAGTTGAATCTAGTCTAATCTAATCTAATCTAATCTAATCAAAGGAAGTGGTTGGTGAGTACATGCTCAGATCAAAGACAGTGGTAAAATGTTGCAATTTCAGGTTCTTTCTTGGCTTGGGCACAATAGGATTGCTTCATGTACAGAATAGCTGGTCAAGAATTCAGGCAAAAAAATTGTTAAATCTGTGGAGTTGAAGAAAAACTGGAAACATTCCGGCAGTACCCACAGAAGTGGAAACAGAGCTAATGTTGCAGGTTTAAAACCTTAATCCTAACTGAAGATAGACATAAATGCTGGAGTAACTCAGCGGGACTGGCAGCATTTCTGGAGAGAAGGAATGGGTGACGTTTCAGGTTGAGACCCTTCTTCAGACTGCTTTTGGTAGATGTAGACGTCATCGTAACTGTCCACAAATGGCATAATAGCAGCTGGTAGGACTCTCCTTCTCAGTCTCAATGACCCAGGTTTAGATCTGTCTTTGGATGCTCTCTGTGTAAACATGATCTCCTTGTGATTGCTTAGGTTTCCCCTGAGGTCCTCCAGTTTCCTATCACAGCCCTGAGGTGTGCAGTTGGTGTTGGTGTTGGTATTGATATTTGTTGATATTTGTCATGTGTACTGAAATACAGTGATAAACTGTGTTTTGCATGCTTTCCTGGCAGGTTATACCATACATGAGGACAACAAGTAGTGCTAAAGAGAAAATAAACAGAGTGCAGAAGATATTATTACAGCTACAGAGAAAATGCAAGGCTTGCAATGAGATAGATGAGAACATCTGGAATTCAACCCACTCTAAATGACTGAAAATAATCCAGTGCAATTGGTAGAATATGGGGAAAGTTGATGGGAATATGGGGTAAAAAGGTTGAAGGGAAAATTAGTAGAGGGATGGGATTATTCTGAGAGTCATCTCAGACTCAATGGATCAAAATGACCTCCTACAGGTATATGGGTGTGGAAATATGAAATATGTAAAGCAACCCTATGGAACTGTGAGAAAAAATGAGTAACTTGGGGTAAGAATGCATTGAATGAATACAGGCAGATCTCTCCATGAAAGCAATTGTCATAACCAAGGTGCAGGCAGTGATAATACCTGCATCACCCTAGGTTGAATTTGATGACAGTCCACTTAACAAAGAATGTGCATTTAGAGCTGAAATGAGATCTCAAATACAAAACCTTCCTAGAGGAGGTTAGAGAGCAATTTGAACGCATACATTACCTGCTAAGAAAGTCTTGCGAAAGAGAGGCAAAGGCTGTGGTGAAGTGGAATGGTAGTGAATGGGAAAATGCTATCTCCAGCGTGAGTTTGCAATGAGAGGGTAAAGTTCTAAATTCAGAGATATATAAAACATGCTGAAGACATTCTCAACAAACCTGGATTCACAGTGCTGGCTGTGTGGGTGTTCAAGAGGAAGGGATATGCAGATGTCTATATTACTATTGATCAACAAGTCGAGCAAGGTATTGGATCGTGTTGTTAGAGCAGAAAATAAATATGAAAACAAAGTGGCATGCTGGTCAGAGAATTAGACAGGGTGTGGTGTCCTACATGAAAGAGATGTGAGTCTACATCCAGTGAAAGACCATCCATTTTGAGTAGTCACAGTCAAGACATTATACTTCCACAGTGAGTTATCTATTTCTGAACAATTAGAACATTCACAAATTTGAAGGGCAGACAGTGCAGAGGAAAAGTCTATGGTCAGTTTGAAGAAAATGAGAGAGCCAGTCCACAGGAGTGTGAGAAGATGATATGTATTACTAGAATTCCCAAAGAAAAGTAAGGAGCAAAAGGTACGGTTCAAGGTGCTGAAACGAAGCACTATTGATTGAGTATGGCTGTGTTACACAGCCAGCATAGTGGCACAGCTGGTTGAACTGTTGGCTTAAAACGGCAGAGACCCGAGTTCGATCCTAACTTTGGGTGCTGGCTGTGAGACGTCTGCACATTCTTCCCGTGACTGCGTGGGTTTCTTTTGGGTGCTCTGGGTTCCTCCCACATCCCTCTTGACCTCTGTAAATTGCCCCAAATGTGTAGGAAGTGGATGTGAAAATGGGATAACATAGAACTAGTGTGAATGGATGATGGATGGTCGGCGTGGACACAGTGAGCTGTAGGGCCTGTTTTCACGCTCTATATTTCAATCAATCACTCAATCAAAAAGAGTGGTTGAAGGTGTGCAACAAGTGCCCACGATGTCCACAAGCCCCTTTCTGTTTATAAACTGATAAATCAACATAACCAAGTATTGATTGAGGTTTGTGTTGGAAGGAACTGCAGATGCTGGTTTACACCGAAGATAGACACAAAATGCTGGAGTAACTCAGTGGAACAGGCAGCATCTCTTGATAGAAGAAATGGGTAATGTTTTGGGTCGAGACCCTTCTTCAGGTTGTTGCATCAATAGAGGACATTAAAATGAAGGCAGAAGGCAGTTACAAAGGTCAGAAAGATCGTGTGTAGGCTGTATCAGCTGTTAACGCTGACCCCATACAGTATAGACTGATGGTGATTAACAATATGTAATACAGTGCATTCAAAGTTTTCGACACAATCATGTTGAGAAAATGGCTGCAGGATGCAGACCAGGTATATATGAAGCCTTTTGAGAACAATGATCCACTGCAATTTCCAAGGCTGGACACTCCAAGAATATCATCTAGTTAGAGCAAAGAGTTCAGTAAATGAAGAGACTCGTAGATTGAATTATTAATGGTTATTTGATTTAGTCAATAATGAAGAGTGTTTAATTGTCATATGTATCAACAACTGAACAATGAATTTCTTACTTGCTGCACTTTAACAGCCCCATAAATGCAATAGCACACAGAAAGTATATAATCAAAACTAAAATAAACGAATAACCTTAACACTAGGTATTCATGATAGTGTAAAAAAAAAGACCATAGTGCAACCAAAGACACAGTCCGTCGAAGATCATAGTTGCTGAGGTTATTTGAGGGATTATATTCAAAAGCCTGACGGTTGCTTTGAAGAAACTGTTCTCGAGCCTGATCGTCATGGTTTTCAAACTTCTTCCCGATGGTAGCAGTGAAATGAAAGCACAACCAGGTTGGTGATAGAAACAGAATAAAAGTTATTAATCTTTGACTGCAGAATGGCATCAGCCAAAATCAAGAGAGGCTTATCAATGTTTGCAGGAAAACAGACCTCAAGTTAAATATAATGTTCTGGAATGGTTAAATAAAATATTTGGTAAACAAACAGGGAAACTCTGTTGTTGTTCATAATATTGCCTGCCACGGTTTTCTCACTCTTTGGGACTCCGAATTGGTTTTAGGTGGTAGGGAACATTGGAGTATCAACACTACCTCTGTCTAGATTAGCTAACAATGCAGTTTAATTATCAAAATGAGTATGTTATTTTTTCCTTCTATAACTTAAACCCATGGTACCATGACCCCCTAAGGGCTTCATTTGGAGGCGTTATGTTATTGACCTTCACAATGTAAATATCATAATGGCAGTAATTATTCTCATCATTGTTTGCAGAGATATTCAATAACACAAGTAGTATTCTTTCCTCGCATCGTATCATATTTTACAGCCAGCCAAGCAGAACTTTTCAGCACATTCATGTGACTACAAGCACACATGTGGGGCTAATTCCCATCTGTCAGAATCTGTTTGTTTCTTTTCTGCAGCTCTCCATGAGAAAAAACAATTTATATTTCCGAACAGTGATATGAATCCAAGCACTATGCAAATATAGTACAGTAGGGAGATAGACGAGAGAAAAAAAGAAAATGTTCAAATGCGAAGCTTAAATCAATGGCAAATCTCCATGAAACATAGCACAGGGCAGTTATATACAGAACATTGATGCCCATTGATAGGAAATAGATTCATTTCCTGAGCAGCATCTTTGCTTGTATTAAATAAAAATCACAAGCCAAGTCACTTTTTTATTCATCTGTTCAGCCACTCAATAAAAATATTGTTGTTTGATACCAGGAAACAGATTGACAATATTGACAATGCAGTATTAAGCAATATCCTGGTTCCAAATGTGTGTTAGGTTGAATATTTTTATAACACTAACTGAAGAATAAATGACACAAAGTCCTGGAGTACCTCAGCATCCTGGTGAACATGGATAGGTGACTTTTTGGATTGGAACCCTTCTACCCATCTTCAGACTGAATGTGTGGGGGGGGGGGAGGGGGGGAGGTGGGTGGGTGGGGATGGGAAGAAAGCTAGAAGAGGGGAGGGACAGGACAAAGCATGGCAGGTAGAAGATGAACACAGGCGAGTAATGTTTTTGATAGGCAAATGGTTGGATAAAAGCCAGAGATGAGAAAGAGATGAGAAACAAAAGCATTGAAGAGTTATGAATTGTGAAGCCAGAAGAAGGAATGTAGGTGAAATCCCCCCACAATCAGTCTGAAGATGGGTCCGGACCCAAAACATCACCTATCCGTGTTCTCCAGGTTGCAGCCTGCTGAGTTAGTTCAGCACTTTGTATCTTTTTTTGGAAAACAGCATCTGCGGTTTCTTGTTTCCACATCTATACAAAACTACAACTCTGATCTTGTTATCTTCAGGTTTGTGCAGTCTTTCTATTTGCGTAAAAACGGTAGACGATAGCGCTATGATTTTTCGCCAGCTCACTCACCGTTCTCCTGTGCAGCGAGTGCACCAAGTTTCGTTCTGATCGTTTGAATGTTGTAAAAGTTAGCGAGGTTTAAAAATCTTAAAAACCATGCATGCGCAGATCGATCTCCTCTCGTGCCAGTCAGCGCCGCGCAGATTAGTCTCTCCTCCAGTCACTCCCCAGGATGGTGTGCCCCTTCCTGCACCATCGCATTTTTACTGGAGCTGAGGGACACACTGGATGGCCGGCTGAGATGTCCAACCGGACACAATTTTTGGAGAGCCGGGCGGAGCAGGGCCAAGCCGAGCCGAGCCGAGCTGGGCTGAGCCGGCCCCGACCCCGGCCCCAACCCCAGCCCCAGCACCAGCCCAGCATCGGAGATGTCGCCAAACGGAAAGCGGAGACTCTGATCCCGGCGGAGGAGAACGTCCAGCGATCAGCCCCCACTGTGAGTACCCATCGCACCACCCGCTCCAGCCCCTTCCCCTCTGGTCCCCCTCACTGGCTCCTACCGCCCTCCCCCGTGATACCCCCTCTCCCCATGGCTCTTCTCCTGCCTTTGCTCTGAGCTCTCTCCCCTCCTCCCCCACTGCCAACACCCCCCTCTCCTCCCCAAACCCCCTCCCCCCACACCACCCTCGCCCCCTCCTACAAATCCCCACCCACACACACACCCTCCCCTCCTCTCCTCCCACCCCACACCACCCCTGCCACATACCCCATCTCCTACCCCTCCGCCCTCCTCCCCTCCCACACATGAAGAGGTGGGGGAGAGAGTGCTCGGGGATGAGGGGAAATGAGCTGCACCTGCGTAATTAGGGGCGATGGGTGAGTGGTGTAAGATTGCGTTCGGGGAATGTGTTGTGTTGGGGGAATGGGTGAATGGTGGAATATTGCGTTGGGGAATGGGTTGCGTTGGGGACCAGGCCTCCCGTGTGACTGGGACTCAACAGGTCCCACAGTCTAGTGAGGAATAAAGTGCTGAGCTTGTGGACTTTGGGCTTCAATCAGGACATTGAGGAAATCACATTCAGGGAATGGGTGGGAGGTGAGGGCCAAGGTTGATGGGAATGCTTAGGATGATCAGTGCATCAGGAGGTTATCCTGTGCTGAGCAGAGAATCAGGGGTTGGCAATGTTGGCTGGGGAGTCTGGAACTGCAATGGTAAGCTGCAGGGAAGAAGATAAATAATGGATCTCAATGGAAGATCCCAGCTGAGAAATGTAAAACTTAGTGCTTTGGGAGCACTAAACAATGGTACTTAAAGTGATGGTAGACATATTTATTTTGGGGGAGGGGATTGAGTGTGGTGCACATCTGACTGAGAGGAGGAGTTGAGAGCAGGGCTAAATCATATTGAATGGCAGGGTAAGCTTGAGGGGCCAATGGCCTTCCCCCTGCTCCTATTTTCTTGTGTCTTTGTAAGTAATTAAGTAAGTAAATTTTATTTATATAGCACATTTAAATCAAATCGCGTTGAAACCAAAGTGCTTTACATAGAAGAAATCAGGTTTCCATACATCCGTATAAAATAAAAAAGAGAAAAGACACAACACACTATAGAATTTAACATGAACGTCCCCCCACAGCAGAATCAGCATTTTCCACTAAGATGAAAGGCACTAAAATGTTCAGTCCTCTTCCTCAGTGTTTACCCGAGGTCGGGGCATATTTGAGGCCTCCGCAGTCGCTGCAACAGCGGCCCGATATTACAGGCCCTTTCGCCGGTTGATGGAGTTCCGGCATCGGGAGAACACTCTTCAGCGGCTTGGAGTGTCTGGAACGGCTGCTTCCTCCCCGGAGACCACGGCTCCCGAAATCCACAGGCCGCGCTGGTTGGAGCTCCTACACTGGCGATCTCAGCGAGAGATCCCAGGCTCCGCGGTGTTTGAAAGTCAGCACCGCGACCACAGCTCCGCGATGTTGGAGTCAGCGGTCTCAGCACTCCGGAGCTTTCCACACGGCAATCCTCGGTAAGGCATCGCCTGCTCCGCGATGATGCTTCAGCACTGTGTTGCCGCTGAAGCTGGGGTTCTGGCCGGTCCTGGCAGGAAACGCCGCTCCTGTCCCGATGTTGTGGTAATGTTCTGAAAAGTGCGTTGTAAGGACTGTGAGACCATTTAATACAAGGCAAAAGTTACATCACATGTACACGTCTGTTGAAAACTGAAGGGTCTAGATGAATTTCCAAAGGGTTGCAATTTGATTTGGAAATGGGTTTGCTCTGCCAACAACTTAATTTGTGAATACTGAGCGTTGAAACAAACAATGTTACATGTCTGAATTTCTTAGCATGTCAAGTCAAGTCAAATTTATTGCTCTTGGCACAAGTATGGTGAAGTACAGGTGGAATGAAACTCTTGCTTGCAGAAGAATAGAATAGTAAGATTAAACGAGAACTTACCAGTTTGAAGTTTGATCTTTATTTTATGGGGAGTTACGTTGGTGATTACGTGAAGAAGACCCGTCAGGGCGCATGCGCGTCAATCTTCAAAGCAGCGGTATGAAATCACAGACAACACAATAATTGAAGTAACATTAAGATGAGCAACATGAGAACTACCATATGATCTTTTTTATGAGAGAGGGTTGGGCGTGGCGGGCACATAATCACCAACTTAACTCCTCATAAAATAAAGATCAAACTTCAAACTTAGGTAAGTTCTCGTTTAATCTTACTATTTTACCGGAGTCACGTGAGTGACTACGTAAAGATTTCAAAGCTCTGTGATTTTATGCTGTAGATCCAAATCCCGGCCTCACTGCATTGATTGACTTTCGATGAGAAACAATCAATAATGCGTTAAACATGAAATGGTAATATCATGCAGTAACAATTGATTTGAATAATCAAAACAAACAGTAACCCGTCTATCCCAGGGGAACTAAACAGGACTTAATACTGAATTTGCAAACAGCCTCTCTCCGATTGGCGATCGGCCGATGGTCAAATTTAAAAAAAAAAAAAAAAAATTCATTTGACCACCCGGCACCTATAAAAATATGGCCGCTGTGAACATCCATCGCCCTAGCCGACGACGTTGCTGCTGCACTAGTGGAAAAAAGTATATATACACTTCAGTGTTAATACCTGCCTTAATCAACATTTGCTTTAAACCACCTTGAGATAGTCTGCACTAACACTCTCCTGTGTGGCTTCATGTAACTGATAAACAATGCTGTTTCCACATTTCTTAAGGTCTTTATAGCTTCAATATAATGAAAATAAATGTGCCATTACACATAACCATGGATCAGTTAGTTATGCTGAAACACAATATTAACAACCCTGTGACACCTGGCCTGCTCTGCTTAAACAGGACGCAATTATATAACATAACATTCTCTTCAGCAACTTCCACCCTGTCTAGCAGAAATTTTTCAAAATCTGCACTTGCTCTGCTGAACCAATGCCAAGAGCATAACCACTTTCATGATTAGTTTGGCAAATTCAGAGAGATGCCAGGAACCTACTGTCGAAACATCTTGAGGACCTCACTTACATCCCAGATCGCCATATACCTGGGTTTAGGAGGTTTAGAGTTGAAATTCCTTTCATCAATCCAGCTATGATATGATGAAACTCAATAGGATCTTTCCTGACCCCATCCAAACCATACGATGACAAAGCACTTAAAGCTGTATTAATGGTGCTATAACTGAGCCCCTCATCATCATAGAGTGTCAACAGGAACTCTAAAATATCCACAATACCTGTAGTATTATAGTCAATATTATTTTGTACACAATATTGCTCCCATTTTTTTCCATAAGTAATATACCCGTTTTGAGTACTCTTTCTCCAGGCTACAGTGAGCATGTCCACCGTAAACCCAGACAGTCCTTGCTCCAGGTATGGCCTTCTTAAAACCTGCAAATTAACAAGTCAATACAATCACATAACAGATGACTTTCCCGTGTTAGCGGATGCTCCAGTCAATTCCTACACTTGGGAACCACCAAAAAGAGGTTGGATCACTAAATGTAACATCAAAGGGAAACCATGTTTGATTCGGCCAATTAGGTATTACAAGCACCCCCAAAGCAGCATCCTGCTTTATTTCTTGCAGACTCCGACCTATTAGGCAAAATGGTAGGAAAATATATAAAACATACCACCTCAATGTCAAAGTATTAATTGCAACTGCCACCTGGTCTGGTTCCCATGAAACCTATTTAGGCATCTGATGGTTGACCTTGATGCAAAACAAATTGATATCTGGCATTCATATATAAGTACTATATTATTGAACACCTCATGGTTCAACATTCAATCTATGTTGTCATGGAACTTTCGTGACTTGGCGTCTGCTACTATGTAGAATCTACCTGGTAGATAAATAGCTGAAATATCTTTTCCAATGCACCAGGCCCAAATTTGATTAGCCAATCTGTCACAAAATACCGACTTGATTCCACCGATGTGATTAATATATATGCCACTTGCATAGTATTGTCAATCTGAAACTGAACATGCAGATTACATTTGTTAGAGCAATAAGCCTTGTCCATAAAAACCTCTTAATAGTTAATTGCCCATGTCTGCAGAAGCGATGCCTCTTGCTCAGTCCATCTGCCTCCACAGTTGAAACTCGTATCCGTGACACCCCACCCGAGTGCACTGACATTCATCTGCAAAATCATGGAAGGCTGGTCAAGCATTACCTTGCTATAACTCCTAGACACATGGTGAATCCACCATTGCAAATCAGAATAGTCTTTACTGATAACTGCATAGGTCTATTATAATGACCAGAATGTATCCCTAATGCGTTAATTAGCTTGATACAGCTGTCAATTAGCTCTACCCTTTTTCCCTGGGCAGAGTCACTTAATTGAATCAATTGTGACCCAAATAGTCAGGTGTTAATTTGGATTTCTCTGGATGGATCAGCAATCAGCGACTGAGCTGCAATTTTAGAGGCAACGCCCACTGCTTTCCGTCATGCGATCGTCGTGCCTTATGCATTCAGCATGGGATCCCGGCACATAGCCATGTTTGGATTCCTGTTTGGATTCCTGTTTGGAGTTAATTCATACTAACCTTAGACACTCTTTTAGAGTGGGACTTATCGAAGCTGAAGCAGGTATCACCATCCATCTCCTCCATTTGCTTGTACATGTCTCTGTACCAAGCATGTTGTTCGACTCCATTCCCCACAATCTTATCACATATGTGTGCGTGGCTCCATCTTCATCCACTATACATCCACGTGGGAGGACTTATGCAACCTGCAACAGGTGCTGCCCCAGGCCTGTGTGCGTGTATTTTTTAGCACCATCTCGACCACTACGGAGAAACCGAGTGGGAGTAATGGCAGCCCTGCAAACAGGTTTTGCTTCAGGCCCATGTGCATACTCCTGTAGCACTCTCTCAACCACTCCGCCATTTGAGTGGGAGAAATTTTGGCAACCCTTTACTAGGCGTCACCTTAGGCATGTGTGCATGTATTTTAGCACTATCTCGACCACTGTGGTGCACCAAGTGGGAGGAATGGCAACTCTACAAACAGGTGTTGCTTCAGGCACATGTGCATCCTCCTGTAGCACTCTCTCGACCACTCCGACCTTGAGTGGGGGACTTTTGCAACCCTTTACTAGGTGTTGCTCCCTGACATGCCTTACGATGGAGCGTTCTTGAATTGCAACAAGACGCAATGTTGTCTGACATTGATACCCCTGGCTTGGCACTCACTCTGAGTTGGGGTTATCAGGTCGCTGCCTACAACAGTCGCCTGAACTAGCCATGCAATTCGATACTCTGTTGGTATCCTCCTTCCCCAAACAGGCTGCACGTGCTAGCGACTCCAAATCGTGCTCCTTCCCGATGCCAACGCCGTCTATAGGGAAGAATTGGAGTGCCTCTGGCCCCCGTACATCAGACATAGTGGGAAATGCTGGAACAAACTTAACAATTATTTGTCATAGCCAAAGACATTTATGTGAATGAAGACGCCCATCCCAGTTAAACCTGAGATTACTTTTAATATGAGTTATCCAGCATCTTGGGGAAGAAAGAATGCAGTCCCTTTAATGAGCAGCAATTACTATGACGCCACCTGGTGTAACTCCCACAGGTGACTGATAATACAGCTCTACAAACTTCCTCTCAGTATAATAGTCACAATGTGACCAAGTGGTAACTATAATGTCTACCCTTTTGAACGCTTCTCAAAATAGCGTTCATCTTTAATTTGGAGGGCAACCTGAAACCTCAGAATTAAAGGTCTGTCTCACTGTGCGAGTTGACCCACGAGTGACCCCGAGTGAAAGACTCGTGGTTGCGTACGAGACTACAAGTTTATGATCCAGAGTTTAACCGAGTTCCCACGGGTATGTCTAAGTTTCCCGTTTACTTCTCATTTCTGCGATGTTCCAAGTTCGTCTCCCGAGTGTACCAAGTTCCTCTCCCGTTAATCTTGAGGCAACAATGTATATCGAAGTGTTGAAAATTCATCACATGTTCAAAAAATGATGTCATGCCAGCCAAAGAACGTAGAGACTATTGTGTTTGCTGCATGTGTTCTGCACAACCTGATCCGTATCAGAGGTGCAGCTTCAGGATCAGCAACAGCCATGCAGGATGGTGACTTAGTGGACAGTCAAACAGGGAGAATAACACTAGGTGCGTGGAGGAGTGGTACAAATGACGAGACTTTGGTGCCACTGCAGTGTTTTCGAGGTAACACGGGGACCAACAGTGCAAAAGAGCAGAGAGACCATCTCTGCTCCTACTATAATTCAGAATTGGGCAGTGTGCCGTGGCAGGACAGCTTATTTTGAGCGGCTGCCGACCACAGGTACATCACTGCATGAGGAGAGCCCACATGCAGAAAAATCCAGTTAATTTCATGTTTAGTTTAAATCCTGCTGACTTTTCATTGTTTAACTTTAAGTGTGGATTTTATTTCTTATTGTGGTGTAAAAGTAATTTCATTGCATCTGTCTTTCCTTTAAAACGTGGTTATCATGCATCTGCTTATCTGATTGTAGATCTCAAAACTTGTCATTTAGCGCATTGCATTGTATCTTTTATTGCCTGAATTTAGACTAGTGCATTTCTCAGCTGAATTAGTATATAGTGGAAATACTTTTATTTGTGCTTCATTTGTTGATTTTCATGTATGAGAAGCCCTTTTTCAGACCACTGTGTTGTTTGCTGTGGTGCTTCACCGTGATATGGGTTTGCAGCAAATTACGCATATTTCTCAATATGCGCAAAAAAGCGTTTTTTATATTGAACAAGAATAAAGACTTTGTTTCACATTCAAGACATTTGTTTCACATAAGACTTTGTCTTATTTTCTGATCTACTGAGAGGTGACAATTTTAAACATTTAAAAAGCACAGCATATGAGGCAGCTGAGTCCTTAAATCAAGATGTGAATATATTTTGCCTTCCTCTATTTTGTGTTTTATGATGAAAGGAATATTACATTCAAGTCATGAGACTTTGTAGTGATATTAAAATGAAGACTTCCAGACATCAATTTGATCTTGATAGCAAAGAACTCTCTTTTATTGTGCAATGAAGTAAACAAACAGTGAGAATCAAACGGATCAGCAAAAAGCTTTTCAACACAACACAACACAACACAAATTTATATATAAACTTCAAGCAATTTTTTCTTTTCAACCCACTCTGTCACCTTATCAATAACTTGCTTAACTTTGTTAAGCAGAATTTGTCTTTAAAAAGTCTAAGTAACTGATATTTCTGTCCCTGATTATTGTTTCTAAAAAGAGTTCCCACGGTAGAATCACGAGTCACAAAGTTAAACGCACGGGCCACTACGTTCTTACAACGAGTTTAAATGTTTCAATTTTTAACCACAAGAGTACATTTTACTCGTGGAAAAGTTCAAACATGTTTGAACTTTTGCAAGAGTTAACAAGTTTCACGGGTACCTGCCGTTAGCGCCAAGAGTCGCTAAGTTGCGTCCACGAGTTCCGACGTTCCCGCTACGTTAATTGTACGTGATTACCACGAGTTAACTGTGTTTTAGATCCGTACTTAGATAAATCAAGTCAAAAACAGAGAGGGAATATGAAATCGAAAACTGGGGAGCTTCTCAATACCTATATAAACAACACTAATATAGCAGATGTTTGGAGAATTGTTAATCCAACTGGCAGGGAATACTCGTTTTACTCAATGGTACATAAGACATACTCACGTATAGACTACTTTCTGCTGGATACAAAATTAATCCCCCAAACATCTAATGCAATATACCACACAAACTCGATTTCAGACCATTCTCCACTAACTTTCTTTTTAAAACTGGAAGGATTGTCTAAGAATAAATCGTTTTGGAGATTTAATTCTCAAATTCTAAAAGATCCACAAGCGAGTATATATTTAAAAGAACAAATGGAGGTCTTTTTTCAAATAAATGATACTCCAGATATATCGCCTACTGTATTATGGGAATCTTTTAAAGCATACATTAGGGGTATTATAATTTCATATCAAGCTTTTCAAAATAAAAAGAATAAGAATGAACAAAGACAGTTAGAAGAACTTATTAGACAAATGGATATAGATAATGCTAAAGATCCATCAATAGATAAACATAATAAAATAATAATTTTGAAATTTAAATTAAATAAATTATTATCTGCCAAACTTATGAGACTTTTTCAAATTACAAAACAAGAGCACTTTGAATTTGGGGATAAACCGCATAAACTTTTGGCTCGCCAGCTAAAAAAACGAGAAAAGGAACATACTATACCAAAGATCAAATCAGATAAAGGGGAATTATTAACAACACCAAAGGATATTAATAATAGATTTGCGCAATTTTATGAGAATTTGTACACATCTAAAACAACAAGTGATTCCAATAATATCACAAAGTTCTTGGATACCTGTAACCTTCCAAAGTTAGAATTGAAGGAACAAGATGAACTGGGTGAACAAATCTCAATTAAGGAATTAGAAGATACAATAAACTCACTAAAGAATGGAAAAACACCAGGCCCTGACGGATTTACTAATGAATTTTATAAAAGCTTTTACGATAAAATAATACCAAGATTACAAAAAATGTACCAATATGCTTTTAAAAAACGAATATTACCTGATACATTAGCGGAATCAACGATTACATTAATACCTAAGAAAAATAAAGACTTAGAAGAACCTGGTTCATATAGAGCTATAGCATTGTTAAACACAGATCAAAAAATATTAGCGAAAACATTAGCTAGAAGATTAAGTAAATACATTAGTAAATTAATAAACCCAGATCAGACGGGGTTTATCCCTAAGAGATACTCATCTAACAATATGAGACGTCTACTCAACATAATGCATTCACACAAATCTGAAGATCAAGAATTATCAATTATTTCGCTGGATGCTGAAAAAGCATTTGATCAAGTAGAATGGAATTATATGGACAAAGTATTACAAAAATTTCAACTGGGGGAGAATTTTATTCTATGGATCAAGTTACTATATAACAAACCTACAGCTAGAATACTAACTAATAACATATTATCCTCGAAATTCCAACTATCAAGGGGAAATAGACAAGGATGCTCATTATCACCACAACTGTTTGCTCTCATTATTGAACCGCTAGCAGAAAAAATTAGAATACACCCTGATATCCATGGATATAATACTAAAGATTCATATAATAAAATATCTTTATATGCGGATGATATATTACTGTACATTACAAAACCTCAAATCACTATACCAAATATATTAAATTTAATTGAAGATTTTGGATCTTTTTCTGGATATAGAATAAATGGGAATAAAAGTGAAATTATGTCAATAAAACCGAAAGATTCATCACATCTTTTAAAATTCCCTTTTAAAATAGCTACAGAAAAATTTAAATATTTGGGAATCGAAATTACCAGATCATACCAAGGTATGTTTAGGGCAAATTTTGACCCCTTACTTAATAAATTAAACACACTAATTAAATTCTGGAAAACGCCCCCGATGTCTTTAATAGGCCGAATAAACGCAATAAAAATGATCTTTTTACCACAAATTTTATACCTATTTCAATCAATTCCTATATACTTACCAAAGAAGTTTTTTTAAAAACTCGACTCAGATATCACTAATTTTATATGGGACTATAAATCACATAGAATACAAAAAACTCATCTGAATAAACCTAAAGTATTAGGGGGTTTAGCACTACCTAATTTTATGTATTATTATTGGTCAGTAAATATTAAAAATATGATTCAACTGATGGATAACTCCGCCCAGCAAGCGGACTGGATTGTAATGGAGAAAGAGGATTGCTCCTCTAGAAACATTGGAGCGATCCTCCTCTCTCCAATGAAATTGAATAACATAAATTATAATAAGAACCCAATTATCCATAGTACAATCCGAATTTGGAAACAAATAAAACAAAATTTAAAATTAAGAAATTTATCACTTTTATTACCTATAGTCAATAACCCTTCGTTTAATCCTTCTATTATAGATAAAGCTTATACACAATGGGATAGACTAGGAATTAAAACGCTTGGTGACTTGTATGAAACTGGAAAATTACTTTCATTTCAACAATTACAAATAAAATATAAACTCGGAAATAATCAATATTTTAAATATTTTCAAATATGCGACTATTTGAAAAAATATACAAAAGATCATCATAATAACCCAGCAGATGTACTGGACGAGGCAATGCAGATAAAAGCGGAATCAGCAAACTTAATATCATATTTGTATAATATTATCTTAAATGCACAAATACCATCTACGGAGGGTATCAGAAGAGACTGGGAACAAGAGTTAGCTATTAAAATTTCAAAGGAAAGTTGGAATGAATACTTATTAAACGTGCATAAATGCTCGATTAATGTAAGACACACTTTAATACAATTTAAAATTTTACATAGATTATATTATTCGAAAACTAAAATTCATAAAATTTTCCCAAATGTATCATCTATTTGTGATAAATGTCAATCCCAAGAAGCTACTATAACGCACTCATTCGTTTCTTGTACAAAAATTCAAAAATTTTGGAATGAAATTTTTGAAATCTTTACAAAGTTATTTAAAACAAGACTGATACCCAAAGCAGAATGGATTATCTTCGGTATAACGGAAGATGGTCCAGAACTAAATGTGTTTCAAAAGAAACTAATGGACTATGGGTTAATAACTGGAAAAAAGCTAATTCTAAAATTTTGGAAGAAGGCTCCAATACCAACTATAAATATGTGGATTTCAAATATGTTTGAAACATTACACCTAGAAGAGATAAGACTCCTCCTAGCAGGTAAACCAGATCATTTCCACCTGACGTGGTCTGCATTTATAGAATTATTACAAACATAAGGTGCAAAAGTACTTAAAAAAAAAAAAAATGAGGTCAGGTAAGGGGGGATGATAGTTGAAGAGTTGGTATGTCCCATTTGCGTAATGCTCATAAAAATATTTGTTTCTCTCTTTTTCCTCTTTCTCTCTTTCTTTTTTTTCCTAGGGTCTATTTCTTAACTCTTTTTCTTTTGTTTTTAATTTTGCTCTTATAGGGTCTTTGTCCTTTTTTGTTGTCACATTTCCTACACTTCCACTTTTTCCTTCACTTTCTTCTTTCTTTCAATCTTTTCCTTTTCTAGTGTAAAAAATAAATGGAGTACATTAATTGTAAGAAGATATAAATGACAAGTACTAATGTATGTGGTTGTAATGTAATGTACTTCTAATAAAATACAAATTAAAAAAAAAAAAAAATTGTTTTAAACTCGGGGTCACTCGTGGGTCAACTCGCACAGTGAGACAGCCCTTTTAGCAGAAAATGATACTTTTTCACCTCGACACATAAGGGTGATAAACCACTAATCTCTCTTCCTGAGTTGGGGTTGGAGTCAGCCACACAGTGACCCTTTGTACTCCTCTCCACTGAGGAATTGATAAGCAGCCCTGAGCCTTACTCCTCTCCACTGAGGACATACATATATAACAGAGGGGACCCTCCTGGCCAGGCTCCACATATTTCAAATTCATATGGGCTGCCAAAGTCGGGTCCTTCCTCAATGAGCCGGGTAGTAACCCCGACGACCATGCTCAGTCTGCACCCCCCCTCGGGAGTCGCTGACCTTACTGTCAGCGACTCTCACAAGAAGTCCGACGGCCACCGGCTCCTCACTTTACCGCGGACCGTAGCCGGTATCCCCGCGGTCTAGAGAACCCTGAGCCCCTATTTAAAACATTTCTCTGGAGTCGCTGACCTGCCTGTCAGCGACTCGAAATAACAAGCCCAACAGCCACCTCTATCGTGACCGTAGCTTGCTTCAACCCGCGGTCTATAAAAAAAAACATGGCCCGAATTAAACCTCGGGAGTCGCGGAATGTTCTGTCCACGACTCAACCAGCAAAACCCACCGGCAGCCTGCTACCGCACTCCCGTGGTCCGAAGCCGAAATCCCCGCGGTCCACAATTTCTCCGCGGTCCACTGGGTTTTGCTGAATTTTTCCATGTCCAGCAGGAACCTGGGGAAATGATTCCTGCAATGGACAACCTGAAAAGTAAGTTTAAACTTACCTGCAGGATTTTTTAAACTTACCGCTGGAGAACTGTGGTCCTCCCAGCCTGTCTGCACAAATGCGACCGACGTAATGACGCGCATGCGCCCTGACGGGTCTTCTTCACGTAGTCACTCACGTGACTCCGAAGTAAAATCATAGTCATATAGAATGGAAACAGGCACTTCAGCCCAACTTGCCCACACTGACCAACATGTCCCATTTACACTAGTTCCACCTGTCTGTGAATGGCACATATCCCTCTAAGCCTATCCTATCCATGTACTTGTCCAAATGTTTCTAAAATGTTGCAATTATACATGCCTCAACTACCTCCACCGGCAGCTCTTTCCTTACCCCCCTCCCCCCCTTAGTGTAAAATTGTTACCCCTTGGGTCCCATTTAATTCTATCCCCTCTCACCTTAAACCTATGTCCTCTGGTTCTTGATTCTCCTACTTCAGGCAAGAGTCTCTGTGCATTTACCCATTCTATTCCTCTCATCATTTTATACACCTCTCTAAGATCACTCATCATCCTCCTGCACTCCAAGGAATAGTCCTGGCGTGCTCAACCTCTACCTATTGCTCAGACCCTCGTCCGTGGCAACATCTTCATAAATCTATGCACTCTTTCCAGCTTGACAACATCTTTCCTATAGTGCCCTAATGCCCAGAACAGAATACAATACTCTAAATGTGGCCTCGCCAAAGTCTTAGAGACCTGCACCATGACATCCCAACTTTTATACTCAATAGCCTAAGCATCACGGGCACACAAATTCATACAACACAAAAAAATAAATTATACATAAATTACCCATGAATTCTGCAAGCCAGTGAAAAGAAAATGATTGTGTGCAAATATACACAATGAGAATAACAAGTCCATGGTGTCCTATGGTGCTTGTCTTTGGACGTATATTTTTGCACTTTTTTTTTTGAATTAGTATTTCACAGCCCTTGTACATGACATTGAGTTCATTAATTGCAGGTCGTGGAAACTGCTCTAAGTTGTTTTGGGCAGCAGCTGTTAATAATGATTCCACTGTCAACAATGATTGACATTTACATCTCATGTGAAACCATCTTTCTCTTACTTTTCTTTGTTAATGGCAGATTTAAGATAATTGGCAAAAACTCCAGGGGAGAAATGAGAAGATTTTTTTTAATTCAGCAATTTTATACAATGTGCAATATCTGCTTGAAAGGAGTCAGATTCAATCATAGGTTTTGAAAGGGAACTGGATGTACAGTATGCATGTATTTAATAAGCAGAAACTATTAGGAGTAGGGGAAAGAGCAGTGACTGAGACTATTTGTATCGCTTTTTCACAAAACCTCCAAAGGCTCATTGGACCTCCTGTGCTTCAAGTTGTGCTTCACCTCTATGGTGGAAATATGTTGATGTTGTAACGATATGCTGACCTTTAAATGCCATTGCAATCTGGCAGCAGGGATCCATGTTCATATTTGAATAATTTTGCCCAAGCCACGAGAAACTTTGAATTACGATAGATATTATTAATATATAAGAACATAAGGAATAGGGGCAGGAGAAGTCTATTCAGCCCTTGAACCTGAACAAAACGATAGCAGGCAGCCTTGGAAGCCTTACCCCACTACTCAAACCTCATGTCAAAAACCTTGGCGTGAAATTTGACTCAGCACTGAAATTTGACAAACAAGTCAATGCCGTGGTAAAAGCTAGCTTCTTTCAGCTTCGGACGATAGCTAAAATAAAACAATTTCTCTAGCTTGATGACCTCGAAAAGATCATCCACACATTTATCTCCTCCCGCCTAGATTTCTGCAACTCCCTACACTGGCATCAGCCAATCTTCCCTGTCCCGCATGCAAGTGGTCCAAAAGGCCGCAGCAAGACTCCTGAAGGGCACCCGAAAAAGGGACCACATCACCCCGATCCTGGCCTCTCTCCACTGGCTCCCTGTGTGGTTCTGAATAAATTTCAAGATCCTTCTTTATGTTTACAAAGCCCTTAACGGGCTTTCCCCCACCTACATCAAAAGTCTGCTTACCCACCACACCACCTCCAGGCCGAAGGGCCTTCTCCACACTGTATGACTATGACTATAACTGTAGCTTAGAAAGAATATCTTGTATCTGGAAGAAGTGTCATATGGACCGACTTGGAGTTACTGAACATCCCGCGGTTTAGGCATAAGCTCAGGGGCGACCGCGCCTTTGCGGTTGCAGCTCCTAGACTGTGGAACAGCATCCCTCTTCCCATCAGAACTGCCCCCTCCATCGACTCTTTTAAGTCGAGACTTAAAACTCATCTTTACTCTCAAGCCTTTCTTGACGTCCTCTGAGGGAGGGCTATATGTACTGTATGTATTTATGTATGTACTTAATCTATGAACCAATGTTGTATAACATTAGTACCTCCACCAATGTAAAGCACTTTGGTCAACGAGAGTTGTTTTTTAAATGTGCTATAGAAATAAAAGTGACTTGACTTGACTTGAACCTGTTCCGGCATTCAGTAGATCACTGCTGATTGTTTACCTTAACATATTATTCCTGCCTTCTCTGAAGAATGGTCCTACTTGAAAAGTCACTTATCCAAGAACTCTGTGTGTTTTTGTAAACTAACATTTGTCGTTCCTTGTATCCACATTATCCCCATGCTTGTTGATTCCTCTAAAATCCAGAAATCTATTGATCTGTTTTGAATGCAATCGATGACTGAGAATGCAGCATTCCAAGGTTGTGAATTCCATAGACATATCATCCTCCGAGCATCGAAATTTCACTTCTCATGTTGATAATGTAAGTATGTAAACCTTTAAGAATGAAGTGAACTGTGCAGCAGCACTTTGATGAATTGTTGTCCCAGACATTACTGTTCAGCTCGAAATGTCACCCATTCCTTCTCTCGAGAGATGCTGTCTGTCCCGCTGAGTTACTCCAGCATTTTGTGTCAACCTGCAATAAACTTTAGTCACTGGAGGACTATCACCATTTAAAATAGCTTCCCACAATCTATCAATTCTCCTTAATACCTTGAAAAACAACCAAATTACTGTCCAACTTATTTACTTATTACAGCATTGAGGCGGACACACAGGCCTAGCTCTCTGCACAGCTCTCTTCCAGCCCTGCATTTGATTCTCTCTTGCACCCTCATCAACTTTATTTTGATTTGTTGGTGACTATCCTACATTGAGGGGAACTTACAATAGTCAATGAACACACCAGCACCTGAAAATCCAAAGAATAGCTGCAGATGCTGGAAATTTGAAGGAATACGAAAAAAAAATGCTGGAAGCACTCTACAGTTCAGAGGAATAGACTCAATATTTCAGGTGTGGGACAATTCATCAGAAGCTATCAGCATTTTTTTTAAATGTGGGAAGAAACCAGAGCACCCAGCAGAAACTAACACAATCAAAGCGAGAACATGTAAACTACACAAAACTCTGGAGGTCCATACTACTTCCACGTTCCTGAAGCTGTAGGGCAATACAGCTTTGCTTTATTTTGCTTGGGCAGCTTACACCCCAGCGGTATGAATATTGACTTCTCTAACTTCAAGTAACCTTTGCTTTCCCTCTCTCTCCATCCCTTCCTCTTTAGCAGTTCTCTGACCAATCTGACTGTCCCTGATTAAATTTAATCTCTGTTTGCTTTGTACTCACCCTTTCCTGGCTAACAATTATCTATTCTACACTTTCCTTTAGCTGCATCTCTTTTGATGTCTCGTCTTCACACTCTTTATCCTTTCTTTACTCTATGTCTCCTTATCCTTTGTCTCTCATTCTGAAGGGTCTCGACCCGAAACATCGTCCATTCCTTCTTTCCAGAGATGCTGCCTGTCCCGCTGAATTACTCCAGCATTTTGTGTCTATCTTAGGCAATACTACTAACTGCTCAACCACCATGCTAAACTTATAAATTCCAGGGAGATTGTGTGATTTCTCCATGTAATTTACGTCCATATGACACTTCTTCCAGATACAAGATATTCTTTCTAAGCTACAGTTATAGTCATAGTCATACAGCGTGGAGAAGGCCCTTCGGCCCAACTTGCACATGCTGACGAACATGCCCCATCTATACTAGTCCCACCTGCCTGAGCTCGGCCCATATCCCTCAAAGCCTTTCCTATTCATAAACCTGTCTAAAATGTTTCTTAAACGTTGTGAATCGTTACAGCTTTTGAATCTATTTGCTGCATGCTCGATGTGGAAAAATAAAAGTATGCAAACCTGTAACATAACTTCTGTATCATATTCCAATCTTTTAGAGCAGCATTCTATGAATTCAACCACCACATTTTAAAGATCAATTTGCATGCTGGATTTTCCTCAAGGTCGTCACCGGTTCTGAAATCCAGGATGCTGCATCAACAACTGTGCATCTCAGGTAGGCGGCCAAAGAAATAGACAGTCGGGATGGAAAAGGGAGTGAGAAAGGGATGGAACTGATAATGGGAGGGGGACAAGTGAAAGCTAAGGTTGGTGATCAAGACAAATGGCCCAAATGGTGGCCATCAGCGGTCAACAGGTTTAATGTGAGAAAATAGACACAAAGTGCTGGAGTCACTCACCTTTTGCTTCAGAGAAGCTGCCTGACCCACTGAGTTACTCCAACACTTTGTGTCTTTCTTCACTATAAACAAGCATCTGCAGTTCCTTTCTACACAGGTTTAATGTGAGGTTGTAGAAACAAGGAACGGCTGATGATGGCTTACAAAAAAGACAGAAAGTGCTGGAGTAACTCAGCAGGTCAGGGAGCATCTCAGGAGGACATAGATAGGTGACATTTCGGGTCAGATCCCTTCTTCAGATTGATTCATATGCTGTTAGATGCAATCAGTCTGAAGAAGGGTCCTGACCTGAAACGTCACTTATCCTTGTTTGCCTGAGATGCTGCTTGACGCACTGAGCTACTCCAGCACATGGTCTTCTTAATGTGAGGTTGGGTCATCTCTATTTTATATTTTATAACTCCTAATATAATAATACAAAGGAAAATGCACCTGTTTTCACTTTATTGGGGATTTGAATGGGTGTTTATGCTTTACAAATGAACTTGGCATTATTGAACCATACATCAAGTATATCTCCAGCATATAACCTGAAAAACAGAGTTCAGAACAAGGACCTTTCATGAAAGAACTGAGCAGAAACATTTAACTTTGGTTCTCCCTCACCTCAGATGCTACCCGATCAGCTGAGTATTTTCAGTATTTTCAGGTTTTTTCGGGTCGGGACCCTTCTTCAGACCCTGAAGGACACCCAAAAAAAAGGGTAACATTTCGGGTCAGGACACTTTTTCCAACCTTCAGGATCTGAAGAAGGGTCCCGACCCCAAATGTCACCCATCCTTTTTTTCCAAAGATGCTGCTGACCCGATGAGTTACTTCAGCACTACGTGCCTATCTTCGGTGTAAACCAGCATCTGCAGTTCCTTCCTTCCACAGATTGAAATAAAAATTGGATTAAAGAGGGAGGAAAATGTAACAGGCAAGGAAGTAAGAAAGTAATTAAAAAGTAAACCAAATCAACTTCCTAATGCATGAACCCACCATTCACTGCCTAGAAGAACTGGCGTCATATTTTAATAGAGTGCTACTTGAACAGGGCAGGTTGATTGGTGATTGTTACCAATTATCACACAAGAGTATTTGCAATAGTAATTATTTTAACTTTCCTTGATAGGTTTAAGTGGCATTTAATATGCAAATACATTAAATTAAAGGGAGGTTAAAGGTAAGAGATTGTTTTCATAAAATGTATGGTGGAGTGATGCAAACTGCAATTGCAATTCACAGGGTATTTATTCCTTGCTGCATGTTGGTTTGTGTATTAACATTGGCATGAAATGTGCAAACCAACAGCCCAATTAGCTTTAGTAATTGTTTTGTTTTATTTAAAAGTTAATCATTTATATTTAATTGGAGAGGTTGCTGTTAATGATGTTTCTTGTTTCCATATACAAAGAAAAATAATTAGAATTATAAAATCAGTTGTATTTCAAAACAACCTGTCGTTATCAAGACTAAATGTTTGAATGGTGGAAGATAGCTGATCTAATTCTAGCTTAGCAGATTTATATATCTAGTAGTTTTCTTTCATACTCCATCCTTTTACTTTCAATGGGCTAACATATTGAATCTTCACCCACAGTTCTTCAAATTCCTGGGCTTGCATATTTCCATAGATCTTTCCTGGATCCAGCACACTGAAGCAATTATAAAGAAAGGATTCTCTTCAACTTCCACAGGTGTACAGTAGAGAGCATATTGACTGGTTGCATCTCACCCTGGTTTGGCAACCTGAATGCCCAGGAGCGAAGAAGACTGCAAAAAGTTGTGAACACTGCCCAGTTCATCACTGGCTCTGACCTCCCCACCATCGAATGGATCTACCAGAATCGCTGCCTGAAAAAGGCAGCCAGCATAATCAGAGACCCACACCACCCTGGCCACGCACTCATTTCACCCCCACCATCAGGAAAAAGGTACAGGAGCCTGAAAAGTGTAATGTCCAGCTTCATGAACAGCTTCTTCCCTACAGCCATTCGGCTATAAAACATTATAACTTCAAATAAGCTCTGAACTACATTGACTATTCTTGCTATTACGTATGATTTTACGTATGTGTGCGTGTGTGAATATATATCAGATCATATATATGATTGATCTATGGTACCAAGACATGGCGCTGACGAACGAGAAGCTGAAGCAAAGAAGTCAAAGCCAAAGAACCAAATGGAAACGTGGCCGAAACGGCAATAAACCGAAAGAGTATGAAGATGAAATGCCTACTAAACGAAAGGATGGGAAGCCTAAATGCAAACTTACCGAAAGGGCAGGACGCCTAAAAGCCAACGAACCGAAAAGCTGCGTCGCCTAAAAGCAAACTCACCGAATGGCCGCTCTGTCGAAACGCTACCTACCCGAAAGGCGGCGTCACCTACAAGGGAGAGAGAAGGGAGAGAGAGGGGGGGGAGAGAGAGAAGAGGGGAGAGAGAAGGGGGAGATGGGAGCATGGGGGTCCTTTTCCCACACAAGCCATAGGTGACTGGGCAATCTGAACCCAAGCACCAAGTTGTAAGCGGCCGAAGGTGCGCATTCCTCGGGACAGCCCTCACTCTCCCACGGCCACCCTCCGCGAACTGTGGGTCGGGTGGAGCGGAGGTGTGGGACAATGTTCATCCCTCCACTGTGATGTGATGGACGCGGGGGCTGGACCAATCGCTGACAAGTCCCGCCCCCCGGCAACATCATGTCCGTTATTGGACCTTTCTGTTGAGCGGCAGTTGCTCCATTGACGTGTAGGCGACGCCGCCTTTCGGGTAGGTGGCGTTTCTACAGAGCGGCCATTCGTAAGTTTGCTTTTAGGCGACGCAGCTTTTCGGTTTGTTGGCTTTTAGGCGTCCTGCCCTTTCGGTTAGTTTGCATTTAGGCGTCCAATCCTTTCGGTTAGTAGGCGTTTCGTCTTCGTACTCTTTCGGTTTATTGCCGTTTCGAATTCTTTGCTTCGGTCTCTCATTTGTCGGCGCCACGTCCACACAAGTTGATCTATATATATATATGTGTATTTGTGAGTATGTGTGTACACACTCAACTTGTTTTTCTCACTCGTTATAATATTGTTTACAGTGTACTATGTTTACATATTCTGTTGTGCTGCTGCAAGTAAGAATTTCATTGTTCTATCTGGGACAAATGACAATAAAACACTTTTGACTCTTTTCTACTTTAAACATCAAAGATATAAAGAGTTTATGATGGTAAATGGTAGATGTTTACGATTGAGTTAAAAGAAAGGCCATTTATTACCTGTGGTGCATTAAACTACTCAGTATCAATTCTATTAAAATTGCTATTTTATCTTTTTAGCAACAGGTACACTAAATATACAGTGGCTTGCAAAAGTATTCATACCCCTTGAACTTTTCCACATTTTGTCACGTTACAACCACAAACGTAAATGTATTTTATTGGGATTTTATGTGATAGACCAACACAAAGTGGCGCATAATTGTGAAGTGGAAGGAAAATGATACATGGTTTTCAATTTTTTTTACAAATAAAAAACTGAAACGTTTCGCATCCAAAAGTATTCAGCCCCCTTTACTCTGATTCCCCTAAATAAAATCCAGTGCAACCAATTGCCTTCAGAAGTCACCTAATTAGTAAATAGAGTCCACTTGTGTATAATCTAATCTCAGTATAAATACAGCTGTTCTGTGAAGGCCTCAGTGGTTTGCTAGAGAACATTAGAGAACAAACAGCATCATGAAGCCCAAGGAACACACCAGACAGGTCAGGGATAAAGTTGTGGAGAAGTTTAAAGCAGGGTTAGGTTATAAACAAATATCCCAAGCTTTGAACATCTCACGGAGCACTGTTCAATCCATCATCCGAAAATGGAAAGAGTATGGCACAACTGCAAACCTACCAAGACATGGCCGTCCACCTAAACTGGGCAAGGAGAGCATTGATCAGAGAAGCAGCCAAGAGGCCCATGGTAACTCTGGAGGAGCTGCAGAGATCCACAGCTCAGGTGGGAGAATCTGTCCACAGGACAACTATTAGTCGTGCACTCCACAAATCGGGCCTTTATGGAAGAGTGGCAAGAAGAAAGCCATTGTTGAAAAAAAGCCATAAGAAGTCCCGTTTGCAGTTTGCCACAAGCCATGTGGGGGACACAGCAAACATGTGGAGGAAGGTGCTCTGGTCAGATGAGACCAAAATTGAAGTTTTTGGCCTAAATGCAAAACGCTATGTGTGGCGGAAACCTAACACTGCACATCACCCTGAACACACCACCCCCACTGTGAAACACGGTGGTGGCAGCATCATGCTGTGGGGATGCTTTTCTTCAGCAGGGACAGGGAAGCTGGTCAGAGTTGATGGGACGATGGATGGAGCCAAATACAGGGCAATCTTGGTTAGAAAACCTGTTAGTCTGCAAAAGACTTGAGACTGAGGCGGAGGTTCAACTTCCAGCAGGACAGCAACCCTAAACATACAGCCAGAGCTACAATGGAATGGTATAGATCAAAGCATATTAATGTGTTAGAATGGCCCAGTCAAAGTCCAGACCTAAATCTAATTGAGAATCTCTGGCAAGACTTGAAAATTGCTGTTCACAGACGCTCTCCATCCAATCTGAATGAGCTTGAGCTATTTTGCAAAGAAGAATGGACAAAAATTTCAGTCTCTAGATGTGCAAAGCTGGTAGAGACATACCCCAAAAGACTTGCAGCTGTAATTGCAGCGAAAGGTGGTTCTACAAAGTATTGACTCAGGGGGGCTGAATAATTTTGCACGCGACACTTTTCAGTTTTTTATTTGTAAAAAAATTTGAAAACCATGTATCATTTTCCTTCCACTTCACAATTATGCGCCACTTTGTGTTAGTCTATCACATAAAATCCCAATAAAATACATTTACGTTTGTGGTTGTAACGTGACAAAATGTGGAAAAGTTCAAGGGGTATGAATACTTTTGCAAGCCACTGTATCCATTAATGATTTTGCATTATTCTCCCTCAATAGTAAAACATGAAATTACTAGCTTGAAGCGGCCGATTCGGAACTCCAAGCCGCTGAGAGTGTTCCATTATCCAGCGAGAGGGCCTGAAACATCGGGCCGCTGTTGTAGCGACTGCAGAGACCTCAATAGGCCCCGACCACGGGTGAACAAGAGGAAGTGAACTTTGTTGCCTTCCCTCACAGTGGGAAACGTTGATTCTGCTGTGGGGGGATGTTTTTTATGTTTAATTTTAAATTCTATAGTGTTGTGATTATCTTATTTGTGTGCTGCATGGTAACTCAAATTTCACTGCACCAATCGGTGTATGTGACAATAAATGTCCTTTGTCCTTTGTCCTTTTATCTTATGACAAGGAAAATGTAGTTAAAGGTGTTCCTTCAAAAGTAAATTCCTCCATCCAGTAAAATAAACTCGAAAGGGATGTGTGCATTAAGATTTAATCTTAGCACTGGGAGGGGTGGGGTGGGAGATTGTAATCTTCACATGGTCCACCCTGTTTCGACTAATGCAATCAACCCGACGTGCACAAACAAAAGATCAAATAGAACAAGTTGATCTACAACTGTAGGCTGTGCACGCCATACGCAAGAAGAAGACTGGGAGGGGTTATCCGGCAAAGCAGAGATGGCTTAGGCAGTCTGGTTACACTGAAGAGAGATACAAATTGCTGGAGTAACTCAGCAGGTCGAGCAACATCTCTGGAGAGAAGCAATGGGTCAGGACCCTTCTTCAGTCTGATAGTCAGAGGAGAGGGAAACTAGAGATATGAAAAGGTACTGAACAAATCAGAGCCAGCACTGATGGCCAAGGAAAGATGGAGCCCACAATGGTCCATTGTTCTGTGGAAGAGGTGATAACAAATGGATATGAACAGTGAAACTTGCAGGACAACAGTGAAACTAGCAAGGCGATTAGGGTGGGGGAGGGACATAAAGATGAAGTTATGGAATTATGGTTTACTTTACCTGTCATGTCATTATCCATGCACAAAAATGAACAATTTATGACTAAATATTCATCAAATAGTATGTGTGCTAGATCTTTTAAAGATGGCTTAGAGTGTAACGTCCAAAGCACACAAAAAATGTGCACGATCAGAGACACATGGTTTATTTTGGTCAGATTTGCCCATTAATAATGTGTAGAGGTGGTGGGTGAGGCATTCTACATCAATGATTTAAAGTAGGATGGATACAATGTAGTAAATACAGACTTGCAGAAATTTTCCTAAAAGCTAGATTAGCATCAATCTCACCACGGGGAATATTTCTGCCATCCAGTATTTGAAAAAATTATAAATAGCCAACAAAGCGAGGCTTTTTCTGGAAATGTAAAATTATTGCATTCCTCGGGGATTCTGAAGGCGTGAGAGGTGCACACATGAGGCTTACATTTCCGTTGACATCCCAGTAACTAAAGTTCACACGGTTTGCTGGATGATATGTCCAATTGACACAAGATTGATTGCACCTTTCTTAAAACCTGCTGTGTCATTGAGATTCTTGCCACATTCATTAACATTGTTTCGTAAACGCACAATTATTTTACAGGTTACCAGTGGCCCCGGCACATCTCACACGCCTTTCTTTAAGGGAGAATGGCTAACATTATGTTTTGTCTCCTAAAGCTTCTTGAATGAGAAATTACATTGAGTCACCTTGTTCCCTATTATATCTGGGCATTTACTGCCTATGGAAACAGAGCAGGAAATTGACAAAGGTCAAATGGCTCATTTTCAGGTCACTGAGCAGAATCTTTAGCATGATTTAAGCCTTAGCCAGAGAGATAAACAAATTGTCAGCAGAGTAGCATTGTAGTCAAAGTAGAATATAATTATATCTAGATGTGTAAATCAATGGCAACATGGTTGAATTGAAGCTGGAGAAACAAAGAACTGCGAATGCTGGTTAATACACAAAAGGACACAAAGTGCTGGAGTGACTCAACAGGTTAGGCAGCATCTCTGGAGAACATGGATAGGCGATGTTTTAGGTCAAGACCCTGCTTCATACTCATTTTTTTTAAATTAGTGGGAACCTGCTTATTACCATATCTGGTACAGAAAAATAAGAGTGTCTATTGAAAGTAAATGGCAATACAAATAATGGACAACCTAATCTATTTCTCTCATTCCTGTGATAACCCAGCAAAAAATGAATAATTTTACTACAAGATTTACTCATTTACTTATGCAATTACTGAATTACACCCAAGAATATATGGAACTGTGGACTAGGTGAAGGGCAACTCTTCCTGCAAGTTTATCCTTTGCAGAAGTTATTGAAAAATATAGAATTAGCTTATTGTGCAGCAAGGGAGAAAGTATATTTTATGCATCTAATGGTGTGTTCTGTTGGATTATACTGTCTTTTGTTGCACTAGAAAAGTTTGATTGTTATTTGCACTATATTACCACCAATCATGACCTATTGATTTAGAAGAAAACTTACAGAAAGTTTGCAGCACGAAAGGTTATTTGGCCTATTGAATCTGTGCTGGCTCTTGATTAGAGCAATCCAACAAGTCCCACTCACACCATCATTTTATACTGGCTGAGTAACTGTGGAATCAGATCTGAGAAGGAAGTCCACCATAAATCTTACCTGATTTATTCTACATTAAATTCTACTACCATATTGAGGATGGGCAATAATGGCTGGCTGTGCCATACAACAAAAACATTCTGCATAAAGTCATGACAGTGTGTGAATGTATCCCTTAAACTAAAATAAATTAATTCCAATGAATTACTGTATTTTCACACAGTATAAATTGTGATATAGCAAACTCCTGGTTTATATGTTAGCCATGCTATGCTTTCAGTAAGAAATAAGGTAAAAGGTGTGGCCATATAACTGATAATCTAACTGATACATATATGAGCAGCAGGTTAAATTAGATTGCAGGGGCAACCAGACGTGCCAGGTACATTCATTATCTGCCACTTAATTTTGGGTAGACACAAAATGCTGGAGTACCTCAGCGGGACAGGCAGCATCTCTGGAGAGAAGTAATGGGTGACATTTCGGGTCGAGACCCCTCTTCAGACCATTAACATCATGGGTGACGTCCCGACGCGAAACGTCACCCATTCCTTCTCTCCAGAGATGCTGCCTGTCCCGTTGAGTTACTCCAGCATTTTGTGTCTACCTTAGATTTAATCCAGCATCTGCAGTTCTTTCTTACATACTTAATTTTGGGTGTTCATTGGCCCATGCTACTATTCGGTAGTGTTGCCTAGCAAGCTTCTTTAATATATTTCTCTCTCATCTGTTCTTGGGTCTTGCAAGTGGATGGCACCATGGGAGTGGACCTCTGAAGGGCTGGACAGGGCAAACTCATCTGTGACCTTTGAGTAACCATGTCACTTTACATTCTCCAGCACTTCTTAAGTGTCAGTGTTCATAGGAATAAACAACACAGGATAGGTGCTGTGCTGGTAACATGCATACTTGCAAAATAATCACTCATTCATTTAGATGGATGGCATAATCAGTCAAAAGCATTTCTATTGACAAGAAAAAGACAGTACAATTGGGGGTTTTTTCCTCATGAGTAAAATCATGAAGTAAGTTTAGTGATAATTCCTTTTGTGAAGCAGAGGCACCTTATTAATGAAGAAGATGTGCCTTTGATTTGTTCTCCCGTATAGTAGCTTCGGCTTCAGTTACTATCAGCCCCCTCCTCCAACTGCTTCTACTTTTCTTCATCCTCCTTGCTTTTCAGTGTTGGTGTTTTTCTCTCCCGTCTTCCTCATTGCTCCACTCATTTTCCAGCAACAAAGACCACCCAGACACCACCATAACCATTGCACAACTGTGGAAACCACTAACAAAAGCTACGCCTCAGCCACGGTTAAGTTGTATTACTTAGAATATAGTCAGAACATGTCCCGATGTTAACCTGGTCCATAATTCCTCTTCCCCTGTTAATGGTATAACCATATAACCATATAACCATAACAGCACGGAAACAGGCCATCTCGGCCCATCAAGTCCGTGCCGAACATTTTTTTTTAATTATTATTATTTTTTTTTTAATAAATACTTCCTCCTAGTCCCATCTACCTGCACTCAGACCATAACCCTCCATTCCTTTCCCGTCCATATACTCATCCAATCTATTTTTAAAGGATAACATCGAACCTGCCTCCACCACTTCCACTGGAAGCTCATTCCACACAGCTACCACTCTCTGAGTAAAGAAGTTCCCCCTAATGTTCCCCCTAAACTTCTGTCCCTTAATTCTCAAGTCATGTCCCCTTGTTTGAATCTTCCCTACTCTCAATGGGAAAAGCTTATCCACGTCCACTCTGTCTAACCCGCTCATAATTTTAAAGATCTCTATCAAGTCCCCTCTTAACCTTCTGCGCTCCAAAGAATAAAGACCTAACTTGTTCAACCTTTCTCTGTAACTTAGTTGCTGAAACCCAGGCAACATTCTAGTAAATCTCCTCTGTACTCTCTCTATTTTGTTGACATCCTTCCTATAATTAGGCGACCAAATCTATAATTAGGCGACCAGGTATCCATCCAGTGTGTTCTTCAATGATTGCGAATGAGTCTCAGCATACTCAGACATGCTTCATGATCGCAATGTGTAATCATCTTTCAGATTGTAAAGTAAGTTTTCAGATGTAGTTTAATTTGGATCAACAGCATGGAAACAGGCCGATCGGCCCACCAAGTCCACGCCGACAATGATCACCCATACACTAGTTCTATCCTACACTCTAGGGATAACTCACAGAAACCTATTAATTTACAAGCTTGCATGCCTTTGTAATGTGGGAAGAAACTGAAGCACCTGGTTTCCAAACTTGAGGGCCTAAGCTGTGAAGCCTGAGCTGGGCCTGTGCTATAGGAAGAGGTTGAGCTGGCTAGGAGTTTATTATTTGGAGCGTAGAATGATAAGGTGTGATCTTATAGAGGTGTACAAGATCATGAGTGGAATAGATTCGGTAAAGGCACAAATTCTTTTGTCCAGAAGAACCAGTGCACATCGGTTTAAGGTGAGGGGGGGTAGATTTAATGGGAAACTTTTTTATACCAGGGGTGGTGGGTGTATGGAATGAGCTGCTGGAGGAGGTAGTTGAGGCAGGTAGTATCATAATGTTTAAGAGACATATGGAGAGATGCATGAGACAGGTTTAAAGGGTTATGGACAAAGCACGGGCATGTGGGACTAGTGTAGATGAGGCATGTTGGTCAGCGTGGGCAAGTTGAGCTAGACGGCCTGTTTACATGGTGTCTGATTCTATGTCTCTATGACACCCGGAGAAAAACCACGCGGTCACAGGGAGAACATACAATCTCTGTACTGACAGCAACTGAATTTAAAATCAAACCCGGATCTCTGGCGCTGTAAGGCAGCAACTCTATTGTTGCTTCACTGTTGAAATAATTTGCATTTCAAATATAAAGCAATATCAATAACAAACAAACTCCTTATCATTCAGTTGTTCTGTTTTTCATATATGAACGTCATTGTTAAATTCACAGAAAAAATTGTTTAACTACCCCGTACTTTAGGGACAAAATGTTTTACTGACTTTATCCCTATACTTATGATGATATATGTGGATATCATGACAAAATATTATTAATGGAATTGATGTATTTTGCATAATATTATGGGACATGAATTCCAAAACTTACCTAATACTGCTCTCAAATGATATCTTCATCATTGAAACCTACTGAAAATGTTACCACTTTGATGGAGTTTTTCATGCTTTTCTCTGTCTCTCTGTCTCTCTGTCTCTCTGTCTCTCTGTCTCTCTGTCTCTCTGTCTCTCTGTCTCTCTGTCTCTCTGTCTCTCTGTCTCTCTGTCTCTCTGTCTCTCTGTCTCTCTGTCTCTCTGTCTCTCTGTCTCTCTGTCTCTCTGTCTCTCTGTCTCTCTGTCTCTCTGTCTCTCTGTCTCTCTGTCTCTCTGTCTGTCTGTCTGACTGACTGACTGACTGATAATTGCTCATTTCTAAGCTTCCCCCAGTCTAGTTTCAATAAAAACACTGAAACAAGCACTTGAAACAACTACATTTTATTTTACCAAAAGCGCGTTACAGATCAACTACTGTACTTATCCCACCGCGGGTTTGATCCTCGTGTCTGTTCAAGCCCTCCAGGCCTTGCTCAGACAGAGACACTCTAGAAGTTCACGCAGTCCCAAGCATTCTCCAAGAAGATCGACGCTGAGTCTCGTGGTAGCGGACTTTTATATGTCCCGGGACTTCGAGGGGCCGAACCACATGGGGGTGGTCTCTTAATAACCCAATTACAGATATCGATTAACCCCATACATAACAGGCATTCCCCTAACCCAATGATACAACAGTTCAATACATTGTATTCAAAACGGACTTCAAGAGGAAGCCAACTTAGAAACATTTACCCTGATTTACAGAAAACCCAAACAAGGCTCAACACCTCATCCAATCAACACTTGGCAAAGTCAAACTCTGCAACATTATTTACAACTATTTACAAGGTGTATGTCTGGTTTGCAGCCATCCAATCCATTCTATGCATTTTGCACCAAATTGACAGGGTTTGCAGATATTCCCATTCTTTGTTTGCAAATTGTATCTAAGCTCCAGACACTCTGGCACCTCTCCTGTGACCTGAAGAAGGGTCTTGTCCCGAAACATCACCCATTTCTTCTCTCCAGAGATGCTGCCTGTCCCGCTGAGTTACTCCAGCATTTTGTGTCCACCTTTGATTTAAAACAGCATCTGCAGTTGTTTCCTACACACTGAGACAGCCAATGTCACTTTGGCAATTTGTGAACAATAGATCCAGAGAGGATAAGCAGCCTCTGCACTTATTGGATTTTCAGTGCAGTGAAGGGACACCAAAATAATGGAACATGTAAAATAGTAAGATTAAACGAGAATTTACCAGTTTGAAGTTTGATCTTTATTTTATGAGGAGTTACGATGAGTGACTACGTGAAGAACCCGTCCAGCCGCACGTGCGTCAATCTTCAAAGCAGCGGTGTGAAATCACAGGTAATTGTGACTATAGTATAATAGTAAGATAAAAGAAGACTAGAACTACCAGATGACATTTATGAGGGCTGGGAGTGGAGGGCACATAGTCCCTCATCGTAACTCCTCATAAAATAAAGATCAAACATCAAACTGGTAAGTTCTTGTTTAATCTTACTATTTTACTTCAGAGTCACGTGAGTGACTACGTGAAGATTTCAAAGCTCTGTGATTTCATGCCGCAGATTGAAATCCCGGCCTCTCACTGCATTGATTGACTTAACATAATTAAAATAATCAATAATGCATCAATCATAACATTGCTTTAACGAATTAATGGTTTATTTACAAACAAAACAATAGTAACCCCTCCATACCAGGGGAAACTATATAACTGAACTTAAAACAGAATCAGCAAAACCCCCTAGCCTTGTAATTGGCTTATGGTAAAACCTTTGGAACATAAGTTCACTGGACCATCCTGCGGCCGCGAGGATATGGTCTATAGGAACGTCCATCGCCCTGGCCGCTGAAGTTGCTGCCGCCCTGGTGGAATGAGATTTAAAATGATCAGTGTCAATCCCAGCGCTTACCAGAACCTGCTTTAGCCACCTTGAGATAGTTTGCACCGACACCTTATTGTGCGGTTTTTTGTGACTAATGAACAATGCTGACTCTGTTCCCCTTAAAGTTCTGGTAACCACAATGTAATGGGACAAACATGACACTACACACAGGCGGGAATCCTTGGGGTATGCCAAAAAAATAATCTTACATCCTGTCGCCCCTATTCTACTCTGCTTGAGCAGATCATAAAGATAAAAAGTGATGGCATCTTTTGATAACTCCATGCTGTCTAGACGCAGCATCTGTAATGTCTGCACACGTTGGGCTGATACCAACCCATAAGCATGACCACCTTCATGGTGAGTTTGGCTAGAGATAGGACTGTAACAGGAGCCCACTGGCGAAGCAGCATAAGAACTTCGCTCACATTCCAGATAACCGAATACCTGGGCTTAGGAGGATTGGAATTAAAACTCCCTTCATGAATCTAGAGACTAACGGATGTGTCCCGACTGCATGTAATTCTGACACCATGGGTAAATATGAAGACAGAGCACTTCTGGCTGTGTTGATAGCACTATTGCTTAACTTTTGATCGAGATAGAGAGTTGACAAAACTCTAGCACATCTAGGATGCATGCATTTTGATATGAAATATTCTGCTGTAAACAGAACACCTCCCACTTTCTTATCGCAGAGATGTACTGCTTTTGGGTACTATCCCTCCAGGCCGCAGTGATAACATCCACGGTGCGCTCGGATAGTCCTCTCCCCAGGTATGGTCTCCTTAGAATCTGCAAATTAACAGATCAATACGATCATGTAAAGGATGCTGATCTCCAGTTACAGGATTCACCAGTAGGTTTCTGTTATTGGGAACAATCATGTGAGGCTCAGTAGCCATCTTCAAAATATGACCATACCATGGCTGAGTAGGCCAGTTGGGTACCACCAATACTCCTGAAGCAGAGTCCTGCTTGATCTTTTGCAGGCATCGACTGACGAGACAGAATGGAGGAAAAATATATAGAAACATTCCACCCCAGTGCAGCGAGAACGCATCAACCGCTGCTGCCCCAGGATCTGGTTCCCATGAAACATATTTAAGCAACTGATGGTTAAGCCTAGATGAAAACAAATCGATATCTGGTGTCCCAAAACGAGCAACAACATTTTCAAGTATGTCATGACTCAACATCCATTCTATATTGTCATTGAATTGTCGTGACCTTGTGTCTGCGACTATGTTGAATCTACCAGGTAAATGCATTGCTGAAATCCAAATATTTCTGTCAATACACCAACTCCAGATCTGATTAGCCAACCTATCACAATGTTTTGACTTGACTCCACCCATATGTTTCAGATATGCTACTGCTGTAGTGTTATCAATTTGAACCTGCACATGCCCTTGACTTTTGTTAAAACAATAAGATTTAAGCCCATAAAATGTTCCCAGAAGCTCTAAATAATTGATCCCTCGTAATTGTAGAAGGGATGCCTCATCACAATTCCATCTGCCTCCACAGCTGGAAACCATATCAGTAGCATCCCAACCTAGGCCACTGACATCAGTCTGTAAAATTATAGAAAGTGGGTCAACCAAAACCTTCCTGGAGCTAGTTGCAACATTCATAATCCACCATTGTATCTCAGAAATAGCTTCTGTTGGCAACTTCATAGGCCTGTCAAAATGGCCTGCATGTGCTCTCAATGCTTGTTCATTTGGTCGTTGTAATTCTTGATAATGCAGAGGCCCAAACTGCACTGCTGGAAACGCAGCCACCAGCTTGCCAATCAACTTTGCCACCTGTCTAATTGAAGGTAATTGTTCTTCAACAAGCTTAACACATTCTTCAATTAACTGCTGCCTCTTATCACTCGGCAAAGTCACTAACATGTGATCTGAGTGAATAGTGAAGCCCAAGTAATCAATAACTTTAACTGGTGTTAATTTGGATTTATCTGGGTGGATAATAAACCCCAACTGCTCAAAAGTGAGTTTAACACTTGATACCGATAATTCAGCTGCCTCTCGAGAGTTCCCTACAATAAAAATATCATCCAAATACGCCATTATCACATGACCCTGAGTTTGGAGTAAGCCAAGAATTGGTTTCAACAATTTGGTAAACAATCTGGGAGCTGAGGTTAACCCATTAGGCAGTGCTTTGAATTGCCACAATTGCCTCATCCAGCTAAATTTCAAATATCTCCTATCCTCACAGTGAACAGACACTGAATAATAAGCATCCTTGAGATCTATGCTTGCCATAAAACACCCTTTGAAAACCAGCTGTTAAGCAGTAGAAAAAGTTTCCATCTTGAAATGTCTATGCTGCACAAAAGGGTTCAGGCTCGTCAGGTCCAGAATGTTTCTACAACCCCCATCCTTTTTAGACCTAGGAAAAATACTTGACACAAACTGATGGGATTGACGAACAGACTTCTCAATAACCCCTTTTTTGCACAATATCTCAAGCTCTGCCTGTATCTGTATATTCTCTTCTTGTGAAAACACAAGTTTCCGAGTTGGGACATGCTGAGTGGGCTGACACACAGTAGGGTAAAATTCAATTTGAAACCCCTCTATATTCCCCAAAACAAATGGATCTGATGTTATCTCCTGCCATTCTTTAAGAAACAGGTGTAACCTGCCACCTATTTGAACATCTTTCCCACTTAATTTATTTCCTTCAGGAGCAAAATCTCTTACCTGCACATTTCCTGAATGAGCTTGTTGCCCCCGGCCCCTCGTAGGGAAATTCATCTTAGGCTTTGTGCCTGAGGCAGGATACCATGTTCTTATGTTCGCAAATGAACGACTGGTCCCTTCACCAGTCCCTGTGACAGCACCCTGTCGATAAGGGAAAAACCTTTTGCCCATCCTGCTGGTCACCCTGTCGATAAGGGAAAGACCTTTTGCCCATCCTACTGGTTGTTGGCACTTTAATGAGGCCCACAGTTTTTGCCTCTTCATTCATTTCCTTAACTCGCTTTGCGAGGTCCTCCCCAAATAACAGATTTGGTAACTGCACATAATTTGGTTTGCAGAGTCCTGTAAATTTTGGGTGAATGGCGGGGCGTATGGCACTCATTCTCAGGCTGTTCATTTCAAAATGTGCACTGCACAAAAGCCCCAGAGCGTCCTGATGAACCTCAGTCAATTGCCCCTCTTCCACTGTTCTGGCAAACGCTGTAATGCCTGTAGCCAGTAATTTAAGCACCCTCTGGAGCTTCAACTCTTGTGCTCTCACTGCAACCCCCATTTGGCCCCATATAACCTGATTAACCATTGGCACTTTCAACAACCCACGGTTAACTGGGATTTCGTATTTCTTAGCCGTATCGTCCATAATCAGCTCCTGGAGCTGATGGGAGAGCATATAATTAATTGTCATAGCCAATTCTTCCCACAATGGCTCCCCTGATTCTTTGGGGACTGCAAATTTAGCAGCCAAATTTGGTACAAAAACCTTTTGCCCTTCACCCATTGGGCTATGTTCAGCCATTTCCTCGGTATCAGTATAATTCTGACCCGGCACACCCTCTTCTTCCATGAAGGGGCGATTATGCAGTTCTATTTCTGGCACTGCTGGCACAGGCTCTCCAATAGCCTGGCGAGAACTCCACTCCTCCTCCCGGAGTGAGTCTTTCTGGAGCCACCTCTCCATTAGGTGCTCTAACTGTGAGAGCCGTGAGGAAATGGACTCTTTTTGAGGTAAAACCTCCTGACCCGACTCTGGGTCTATAGGCCTAACAGACTTACATGTGGCCTTACGCCCTACAGGCGCGGCAGCGATGCTCCCTTGCAACAAGTCTGCATTAGCAAGCTCTGTTTGCGATAAAGTTGGTGAACTAGGCGGGCCCTCGGTAGCCACACTCCCGTTATCCTCTACACTTTTCGACATAGCTCGCCTCGCCTTCACCTTGCTTGCTTTCTGCATAGTCGACAACAAACAACCCCCGACTCAGAAAGCAACCTCAAGACTAAGTTTTCACTTACCTCGAGGTGTTTTAAACTTACCTGCTGGAGGAACTCTGCTGCTCCAACCGGCCGCCTGCACCAATGCGTCTGATGTAATGACGCACGTGCGGCTGGAAGGGTTCTTCACGTAGTCACTCACGTGACTCCGAAGTAAAATCAAAATGGAACCTGCCTCAATTTAATGAAGCATACCATTTTAAGGCGTATTACGGCGTATTCTTAAGGCGTATTACGGAGCTGTTTGCTAAGGAACGAAAAACGGAAGCTATTTAACTTTACTTAAATTCTGTTCATTCCTAAGGTTTTTCCACACAAATCCTCGCTCTAAATAATTAGAAGGCAAGAATTGTTTGCATATTAGACAGAGATTATTTACTTTGATTTTTGCAACATCATGATCTCATTTGCTTAGAATAACTGATAACGTATATTTATTTACTTTTTGTGTTAGATGTGCAAATGTGCCTGCAAATAACCTTTCTTGACACTTGATAATAAATAGTTGGGGCCAAGCAGTCATGAAATCCTATTTATTTGCCACAATGCACTGAAAAATTAATTTCCCTTTTGCTGTGGGGATATATTAACGCTGGGGATATATTTATCTCCTGTACTGTTTTAATAAGAAGGGTTATTTCGGTGCAATGATTTGACAATTTTAACTTGCGAAGGATCCCATCATGATGATTGAAACCACCTAATTTCTGCCCTTTCAAATCATGTTATAGGAGTAGAATTAGGCCATTAGGCCATTTGGCTGATCTCTGCATCCTAATCACATTTTCGTGCCTTCTCCCCATTACCCTTAACACCCGTTCTAATCAAGAATTTGTCTATCTCTACCTTAAAAATTTCCACTGATGGCCTCCATTTGGAAAGTGGTGAAATCATTGGACAAAGTCAGCATGGATTTACGAAAGGTAAATCGTGTCTGACGAATCTTATAGAATTTTTCGAGGATGTAACTAGTAGAGTGGATAGGGGAGAACCAGTGGATGTGTTGTATCTGGACTTTCAGAAGGCTTTCGACAAGGTACCACATAAGAGATTAGTATACAAACTTAAAGCACACGGTATTGGGGGTTCAGTATTGATGTGGATAGAGAACTGGCTGGCAAACAGGAAGCAAAGAGTAGGAGTAAATGGGTCCTTTTCACAATGGCAGGCAGTGACTAGTGGGGTACCGCAAGGCTCAGTGCTGGGACCCCAGTAATATTTACAATATATTAATGAACAGGATGAGGGAATTGAAGGCAACATCTCCAAGATTGCGGATGACACTAAGCTGGGGGGCAGTGTTAGCTGTGAGGAGGATGCTAGGAGACTGCAAGGTGACTTGGATAGGCTGGGTGAGTGGGCAAATGTTTGGCAGATGCAGTATAATGTGGATAAATGTGAGGTTATCCACTTTGGTGGCAAAAACAGGAAAGCAGACTATTATCTAAATGGTGGCCGATTAGGAAATGGGGAGATGCAGCGAGACCTGGGTGTCATGGCACACCAGTCATTGAAAGTAGGCATGCAGGTGCAACAGGCAGTGAAGAAAGCGAATGGTATGTTAGCTTTCATAGCAAAAAGATTTGAGTATAGGAGCAGGGAGGTTCTACTGCAGTTGTACAGGGTCTTGGTGAGACTACACCTGGAGTATTGCGTACAGTTTTGGTCTCCAAATCTGAGGAAGGACATTATAGCCATAGAGGGAGTGCAGAGAAGGTTCACCAGACTGATTCCTGGGATGTCAGGACTTTCATATGCAGAAAGACTGGATAGACTTGGCTTATACTCGCTAGAATTTAGGAGATTGAGAGGGGATCGTATAGAAACGTACAAAATTCTTATGGGGTTGGACATGCTAGATGCAGGAAGATTGTTCCCGATGTTGGGGAAGTCCAGGACAAGGGGTCACAGCTTAAGGATAAGGGGGAAATCCTTTAAGACCGAGATGAGGAAAAACTTGTTCACACAGAGAGTGGTGAATCTCTGGAACTCTCTGCCACAGAGGGTAGTTGAGGCCAGTTCATTGGCTATATTTAAGAGGGAGTTAGATGTGACCCTTGTGGCTAAAGGGATCAGGGGGTATGGAGAGAAGGCAGGTACGGGATACTGAGTTGGATGATCAGCCATGATCATATTGAATGGCGGTGCAGGCTCGAAGGGCCGAATGGCCTACTCCTGCACCTATTTTCTATGTATCTATAGCCCTCTGTGGCAATGAGTTCCACAGATTAATTGCCCTCTGAATAAAAAAGTTCCTCCTCACCTTGTTTCTAAATGTATGGTAAATTGAGTGAGCCCCTATAATTGTTGTCCTCTGGTGCTCCCTTTTACTCAAGAACAAAGACAGGGAATGTTCATATCTTTATGGCAAACACTTTTACAATTCACCCTCCAATTCCTCGGCAAAAATGAACAGGGACAAATAGATATCATCAGCGATCAACATTAAAGTGGCCAATATAATATGAAATGCATCAGATAATGTATAATAATTATTTATGCATCATGTCACTACACTTACACCTGTTGGTATTCTTTGGGATTTATTCTCAGCACTTAGTGCACTCCAAAAACAACATAAAGATTTAACAGAGTTTAATTATGCAGAACCAGACCTGAAAGACACATGAAACATTTGTAGCATTGGAGAACAGCTGAGCAGTGTATGGATGCTTGAAATCATACATTATCTCCAACAAAACAAACATAAGAAATAGGAGAAAAGCATTAGGCTCTGTGATCCTGCTCCAATATTCATTATGATCCAGGCTATTCTTCCACCTCTCCTTCACTAACCCATCTCATTTGATTTTCTTCATAACCGGAAACCCATTGATCTCTGTTTTGGATGAAAGCTGTGACTGAGCTCTTCCGGTCTTGCAGGGCAGGGTATTAAAAAAAAATCACCACCCTCCAAGTGAAAAGATTTCACAGGTTGGTCATTTTGTGTTTCTTCACACCCTCCCTTCTTAAATAGCCAACTAAGACATTCAGTGCAAGGACATTTATAGTTGGGTAATACATGTTGGACTAGCTGCAAACATACACACATTGACTAAATAATAAAAAATAAAATGAGTTTATTTTTCAATCTGAATAAGCCTAATTTATCATTCCAATCATCATAAGCGCGCCATGGGGATAAAAGTTCCACCAGTCTTTCTGGCAGTCTTTCATCAAACACCCATTTTTTCATCGTGAAAAAGAGATTACCCCTGAAGAAAACATGAAAAATACATCCAATGTTAATCGTGGGAATGTGACCACAGTGATTTGTCTCAATTACATTTTAGAAAGTGATATAGCAAAATAAGTGTATTTTGTGGATTTAAGGCATGCTTCCCTGAAAATAGTGAACAGAAGTAAACAGGCTCAAGGGAATTGATGCATCCATTAAATCCCTGATTCACACATGTCAGGCCACTATTAGAAACATTAAAGCAAATTGTGACAGAAAAAAAGGAAGAAATAAAGATGGAAGATCTATGATAAAGGAATTCAAAGAGAGTTCCGAGGCTTATCAAAAGATACTGTATGAAGAGCAAACAGAACTCTGGTATGTAACAGAACAAGCCAAATGCATAATGCATTAAAATAAAGAGGCAAGATACAAAGTTAAGTATTTCTAGCACAGCTGAGATTGTTGGAGCATGGGTTCAGCTGTTTGAAGAGATTGATTTACACTTTGATATTTCAGTTCATATTGTCTGTGCCATTAATTCTCTCCAATGTTTGGTGCTTAAAAGGGTAACAGGTCATGGATGAAGTGACATCTGTTTTGGATTGTGTTCCAAGGGCTTTACCTGCATTTTACCATGTTGTTTAAAGCGTTGCTAATCTGAATTTATTTTATCGCTCTGTAATGCCAATTAAAGCGCTGGAGATGGGAGTTCTGCTCAAATGTGCTTTTTTTTACTTTGAGTACAATTAATCTCTACAATTGTCTGCAGTTTCCAATCTGAGTTTATTTCTAGGAGAGGCATTACAACATTTTTACTTTGAGTACAATTAATCTCTACAATTGTCTGCAGTTTCCAATCTGAGTTTATTTCTAGGAGAGGTAGAAAAGCTACAAAGGATACTTGAAACATTCATTCCAATCATGTTGCAAACGACTTCCCATGCCATTCAAAAAATGACAGAATCCTTTTTACTCAATTGAATGATTGTTCACGATCAATATAAAAGCATTTTCTTATTCATTTCTAGTAATTACATAATAAATACATAACAAAATACTCAAAAATAGGCATCCTTTCAATACAACCTTGAATTCTCTTGGGATTCACAAAAGCACTGTTAGATTGATTTTTAACTCCCAGAAAAATCCAAGAGCTAGTAATCTTCTTTAATAGGATCTTCAGTCAACTTTGCATCCCCTATGAAAGACAAAGTTATGCACTCAAGATAGACACTAAATGCTGGAGTAACTCAGCAGCACAGGCAGCATCTTTGGAGAGAAGGAATGGATGAGAATGGGTTTTGTCGAGACCCTTCTTCTCGACCTGAAACGTCACCCATTTTTATCTCCAGAGATGCTGCCTGTCCTGCTGAGTTACTCCAGCACTTTGTGTCTATCTTCGGTTTAAACCAGTGTCTGCAGTTCCTACCTCCATAACTTATGCACTCAGTTGTGTCATTGATATCCTAAACATTCCTGCTTTTCTATCTCCCTGTTTTCCCTTAAATGTCCCTTTCACGCTCACATATTTCCATATCACAGCAATAATCCTTTGAAAGTTGTAATTTTATCCACTTCTATAATTTCCTTTCACAGCTTGTTCCAGATATGGTCTACACTCTGAATGAAAGAGTTGTCTCTGAGGTTCCTCTTATCTTTCTCCCCTCTCACCTTAAGCTGATCGCTCTAGTTGTAGAATCCTCTACTCTAGGAAAAAGGATTGTGGGCATTCACTTTATCCATGTCCCTGATGATTTTGTACACTTCAATAAGGTCATCCCTCAGCCTCCTATGCTCAAAAGTGAAAAGTCCCAGCTATAAGTTATATCCCTACGTCAGTTAACATCTTGGTGTACGTTTTCTGCACCCTTACCAACTTGCCCTATACATCAAATATATTACATATGCATCATCTTACTTTGTACAATGTTCATTTTTTTCTTCTGGAATGTACCAGCATCAGTTCAATGTGGTGTCAAATTATAAGGTCATAAGGAATAGGAGTAGAATTAGGCCATTCGGCCCATCAAGTCTACTCTGCCATTCAATCATGGCTGATCTATTCTCCAACCCAATTCTCCTGCCTCCCCCCCCCCCCCATAACCTCTGACACCTGTACTAATCAAGAATCTATCTATCTCTGCCTTAAAAATATCCACTGACAAGGATTCCACAGATTCACCACCCTCAGATTAAAGAAGGACTAACTATCATCAAACACCATCATCCTCCAAATGTCAATTATCCTCTCGGAGAAAAGATCAACGAGTGAGTGGATAGGCTGAAGGAAGGCTTTCTCCTAGGTGAGTAAAGTTCAGGAGGTTTAAAAAGAGCGCCAAGAGTCAGCCTGGGGCAATTACCTTGAAGGTCACAGAGGAGCAGCAGCCAGGCCAGCGAGTGAGTGGATTGGCTGAAGGGCCTGTCCCACTTGGACGACCTAATCCACGAGTTTAGAAGACCCTAGACGAGTTGAAAAAAATGTCAAGGTCGTGTTGACTCGCCGAAGTAAAAGACCTCCTATGACCTCCTACGACTATGTCTACGCCCTCGTACAACTATGGCTACGACCTCCTACCACCTCCTACGACCCCCCTCGACCTCAAGCCCCTGTCCCACTTTCCCGAGTTACGAATTCTCCCGAGTTTTCCCCTTGATTCAAACTCGGAGATGCCGGCCGTAGGTACTCGGGGCTATTATTTTTACTCGTGGACATTTTTCAACATGCTGAAAAAACGTCCCGACTTACCTGATGCCCCGAGTACCTATGGCTGGCATTACGAGCTGCTATGAAATATCTATGGACTTCTACGGCCTCCTATGGACTCCCTACGGACTCCTACGAACTCGCTACGGACATTCTCCGAGTTTGAATCAAGGGGAAAACTCGGGAGAATTCGTGAGTAACTCGGGAAAGTGGGACAGGGGCTTCAGTTTTCCACACCTAAGACCAACTACGACTAGCTATGAGTGGAAAATTATCACATGATAAAATGATGTCATGTTTGCTTTTTTTTCTCGGGCCAGTTACCGACCTAAGACTACCTATGAATACCTACGACTATCTACGACTACCTACGACTACCATCACGACCAACTACGACCTACCTACGACCTACATACGAGTAAAAAGTATCAATTTTTTCCATTGCGACCTTTTTTTTACTCGTGGACATTTTTTATCAGGCTGGAAAAAACACCACGACCTACTTGAGGCCACGAGTACGTGGAGACCACTCACGAGCATGAGGAAGAGTTACAAAGACCTCCTACGACCTCGTGGCGACCATGCTGTGAGTATGAGTCAAGGGCAAACTCGGCAGAGGTCGCCAATTAGGTTGTGAAAGTGGGACAGGGGCTTGAGACATCCTACTTAGTTGTGTGGATAGTGACTTCATTAGATAAAATGAAGTTCAGATCTAGGGGAGCGACCTGTTGGGAGCAGCCTTGGTGAGGGGAAGTGCCTTGGTGAAGGGAAGTGCCTTGGTGAGGGGAAGTGTCTTGGTGAGGGGAAGTGCCTTGGTGAGGTAAAGTACGAGTCTTTGGCTCGAGAGTCTTCGGCAAGGAGGCTACACTTGAATCGGTTGTGTGTTTAATTTGTGATGGAAGGAATGTTATTGTAGTGCATTTGTTGCAGGATGTGGGAAGTTAGGGGCACTGCTAGAGTCACTGACCACTACACCTGTGGGAACTGTGTTCTGATGCAGCTCCTCAAGGTCCGAGTTAGGGAACTGGAGCAGAAGCTGAATAACCTGCGGTCCATCTGGGATGACAAAAGCTTCTTGGACAGGACCTACAGTCAGGTCGTCACTCCAAGAGTGCAGGAGGTGCGACGGGTAGAGATGGAAAGAAAGGGGATGAAGCGAGTGCAGGAGACCTCGGTGGAAGTACCTCTTGCAAACAGGTACACCTTCTTGGGAGCTGTTGGGACAGACGACGCTTCCAGTCTGAGCAGCGGACAGGTTTGTGACTCGAATCCTAGCGCTGAGACTCAACCGGCGTCAGGCAGGGCCATAGTGGTGGGTGTCTCCATTGTTTGAGGTGTATTGTCTTCCTGGTGCCAGGGTCCAAGACATCTCACATCGACTTCAGAACATCCTCGAGAGGGAAGGGGAGCAGCGTGAAGTAGTTGTGCATGCAGGTGCAAATGACGTGGGTAAGAAGAGGAAGGAGGTTCTGCAACGTGAGTATAGAGAACTAGGCATGAGGCTGAAAAGCAGGAGTTCTGGGGTGGTTATCTCTGGGTTGCTTCCAGTACCTCGTGCTGGTCAGGAAAGGAACAGGGAGATAGGGGATCTGAATGTATGGCTGAGGAGTTTGTGCAGGGGGCAGGGATTTAGATTTCTAGATCACTGGAATCTCATCTGTGGCAGGGGTGACTTGTACAAAAGGGACGGGTTGCACCTTAATTGGAAGGGGACTGACATTCTGGCTAGGTTTGCTAGTGCTACATGGATGGGTTTAAACTAAAAAGTGGGGGGGTGGAGTCAACAATGTGGACTTGTATCCGCAGCTAACGGGAAAAAGAGTGTAGGAAAGGTCACGTTTAAACTATCACGGCGGGGGGGTGGGACCCAATGCAAGGAGACTGAGGGCCATAAAAGGAGGACAGAAGCGTAATGCTCATAAAAATATTTGTTTCTCTCTTTTTCCTCTTTCTCTCTTTCTTTTTTTCCTAGGGTCTATTTCTTAACTCTTTTTCTTTTGTTTTTAATTTTGCTCTTATAGGGTCTTTGTCCTTTTTTGTTGTCACATTTCCTACACTTCCACTTTTTCCTTCACTTTCTTCTTTCTTTCAATCTTTTCCTTTTCTAGTGTAAAAAATAAATGGAGTACATTAATTGTAAGAAGATATAAATGACAAGTACTAATGTATGTGGTTGTAATGTAATGTACTTCTAATAAAATACAAATTTAAAAAAAAAAAAAAAAAAAAAAAAAAAAAAAAAAAACTATCACGGCGGGGGGATGGGACCCAATGCAAGGAGACTGAGGGCCATAAAAGGAGGACAGAAGCAAAGGTACAAGGGAGATTTTAAAAAAGCTAACCTGAAATCTTTGTGCCTTAATGCGAGGAGCATGCAAAATAAGTTGGATGAATTGAATACACAGTTAGTAGTTAAGGGATATGATATAGTTGGAATTACGGAGACATGGCTCCAGGGTGACGAAGGCTGGGAGCTAAACATTCGATATTCAGGAAAATAGACAGAAAGGAAGAGGAGGTAGGGTGGCATTGCTGGTTAAAGGGGAGATTAATTCAATAGCAAGGAGAGACATTAGCTTGAATGCTGTAGAATCGGTATGGGTAGAACTGTGAAAGCCTAGGGCAGAAAACGCTTGTTGGAGTTGTAGACAGACCAACAAACAGCAGGAGGGAGGTTGGGGATAGCATCAAGCAGGAAATTATGGATGCGTGTAGTAAAGGTGCAGCGGTTATCATTTTTTTTTTTTTTACATTTTTTATTTATTAGAAGTACATTACATTACAACCACATACATTAGTACTCGTCACTTATATCTTCTTACAATTAATGTACTCCGTTTGTTTTTTACACTAGTAAAAGGAAAGGATAAGATTGAAAGAAAGAAGAAAGTGAAGGAAAAAGTGAGAGTGTAGAAAATGTGACAACAAGACAGAACGAAGACCTTATAAGAACAAAATTAAAAACAAAAGAAAAAGAGTTAAGAAATAGACCCTAGAAAAGAAGGAGAAAGAGTAAGAGGAGAAAGAGAAAAACAAATAGTTTTTATGAGCATTATGCAAATGGGACATACCAACTTTCCAACTATCATCATCCTTTACCTGACCTCAGTTTTTTTTTTTAAGGTACCTTTGCACCCTATATTTGTAATAATTCTATAAATGCAGACCATGTCAGATGGAAGTGATCTGGTTTACCTGCCAGGAGGAGTCTTATCTCTTCTAGGTGTAATGTTTCGAACATATTTGAAATCCTCATGTTTATAGTTGGTATTGGAGCCTTCTTCCAAAATTTTAGGATTAGCTTTTTTCCAGTTATTAACCCATAGTCTATTAGTTTCTTTTGAAACACGTGCAGCGGTTATCATGGATGACTAATCCACATATCACATATAGATTAGCAATGTTACAAAATTTTGAGATTTTAAAATTAAAATCTGCAATTTATCCCATCAGATAAAGCATAAAAAGAAGTTTAATTTGACACTTAATTCACTTTCATATCTCCAGTATTAAAAAGATATGACCATTATCATACTCAGAAATTAGCATCTAGTTCCCTATTGCTTTTCCATTGACTTAACACAAAAGCTGTGATCGAGGACAGTTAAAAGCCCATAACTTTCTTAAAAATTATGGTAACTGAAAGAAATTTTCAGGTATTATAGATTGAAGCATTCTGAAACAAAATATGAAACAATCTTACTTCGAAGACATGAAAGTAAAGCATATAATTAGTTAGTTACCTAATTGTAGCTAATTACAAAATTCAATTACTAGATCTAAACATCTATCAATTTCTTAAGAATAGATTAACATTTTTAAATAGCCTAAGTGTCCAAATAACATTCACACAATAATTCACAATATAACATAATTTTTAAATCTAATTTTCATGAATTTACAGGCCAAATGGAAGGAATTGAATGTTTAATACCTGTAAATTAATGGGGATTTAATTCATCTTGCGAGTGAGGATTTGCTGGAACGCGATCATTTGGAACGTTGATTTGCGGTGAATTTAACCCCGTATTGGCATGAAAAATACTGCCGTTAATTCGGGGAATAAAATCACCGTGTCGCATGACAAAATGTGAATTAAAGGCTTCTTAAGAAGCACTTTTATACATTTAAAGAAAGCACTTTCGTTTACCTGTCCATTGTGTGAAATCCGTCCCCGTTATCGGCGTTGACGCTTCAGGAGCTGCTTTTAAAATGACTGTAGCGCAGACATTGACGATTTAACTTAAAAAAAAAATTCACAAAACGCCGGTAGGAACGATTTTGTCAGCGAAAGTTTGTACTCCAACAAAATATTTCCAGGACAAGGGAGGAGAAACCGCGTTTTAACCCCGCCCCCCCCTTAAAGGCGCCAAAATCGCGCACACGGCCAGTGGCAGAATTACAGCGCGACTGAAGGTAAGTTTTGTAACATACCTATATAGATCGGGCCAACAAAATTGGTAACAATGCTGAGGAGGAGGATTTCCTGGAATGTATACGGGATGGGTTTTTAAACCAATATGTAGAGGGCAGGCTATCCTAAACTGGGTATTGTGTAATGAGGAAGGATTAGTTAGCGAACCTGTTGTGCAAAGCCCCTTGGGCAACAGTGACCATAATATGGTGCAATTCTGCATTAGGATGGAGAGTGACACGGTTAATTCAGAGACTAGGGTCCTGAACTTGAATAAAAGAGACTTTGAAGGTATGAGACGGGAATTGGCTAGGATAGATAGGCACATTATACTTAAAGGGTTGACAGTGGAGATGTAATGTCAAAGATTTAAAGACCGCATAAATGAACTCCAGAAATTGTTCATCCCTGTCTGATGAAAAAATAAAACTGGGACGGCAGCTCAACCGTGGCTAACGAGGGAAGTCAAGGATAGTGTTAAATCCAAGGAAGAGACATATAAATTGGGTAGAAGTGGCAAACCAGAGGACTGGGAGAAATTCAGAACTTAACAGAGGAGGACAAAGGGGTTAATTAAGAGCTGGAAAAAAGATCATGAAAGAAAGCTTAGAACTGACTGTAAAAGTTTATTTAGAGATGTAAAAAGGAAAAGATTAGTGTAGACGAATGTAGGTCCCTTACATTTATAATGGAAAACAAGGAAATGGCAGAAACGTTAAACGAGTACTTTGGTTCTGTCTTAACTAAGGAAGACACAAACAATCTCCCGGAAATACTATGGGACCGAGGATCTAGTAGGAGGGAGGAACTGAACGGAATCCACATTGATCAGAAAATGGTGTTAGGTAAACTGTTGGGATTGAAGGCAAATAAATCCCTAGGGCCTGATGATCTTCATCACAGAGTACTCAAGGAGGTGGCCCTAGAAACCGTGGATGCACTGGTGATCATTTTCCAATGTTCTCTCGATTTGGATCAGTTCCTGTGGACTGGAGGGTAGCCAACATAACCTCACTTTTAAAGAAAGTAGGAGTAGAGAAAACGGGGAATTATAGACCAGTTAGCCTTACATCGGTAGTGGCGAAGATGCTGGAGTCGATTATTAAAGATGTTATAGCAGCGCATTTGGAAAGCAGTGACGGGATCGGTCAAAGTCAGCATGGATTTATGAAGGGGAAATCATGCTTGACTAATCTTTTGGCATTTTTTGTGGATGTAACAAGTAGAATGGATAAGGGAGAGCCAGTGGATGTGGTGCATCTGGATTTCAAAAAGACAAGGTCTCACACAAGATTAGAGCATATTAGAATATGTGTGCAAAATTAGAGCGTGTGGTATTGGGGGTAGGGTATTGACATGGATAGAGAATTGGTTGGCAGACAGGAAGTAAAGAGTAGGAATTAACAGGTCCTTTTCAGAATGGCAGGCAATGACTAGTGGTGTGTCACAAAGCTCGATGCTCAGTTGTTTACAATCTATACTATTACTAAGACTCTCATCTTGACCACTTCCAGTCTACATTGTAAATACATTTGTGCAAAAATGCTACCCTATATCACAATGATCTTTTTGCCATCTTACTCACCGTTCTCCTCTGCTCCGAGCGCCTCAAGTTTTGTTCCGATCGTTGAAATAATAGAAAAGTTATGAATGTTAAAACAATCGTGAGATCAGCAGATTGGTCTTCTCGCCTGTCTGTCACCATGATGAAGGTAACGCCCCTTCCGGAGAATAAAGCCCCATAGGGAGGACGTGAATCAGTCAGCCCGGAAGACTGTGAGTGAGAGTTGAATCCAGAACTGTGAGTCGTACGCCGTCCGTGCTGATTGAACTGTGAGTCTACGACGTGCTGAGTGAACTGTGTCTACACTGTGAGTGACTGAACTGTGAGTCTACGCCATCTGTGCTGAATGAACTGTGAGTCTATGCCATGACTGAGTCCAGAGGTTGTGCTCAGTCCAGAGGTCGCGCTCATTCTGGATGTCCTGCTCACTACGGAAGTCCCGCTCACTCCGGAAGTCCTAGTCAGTGCAGAGGTCACACTCATTCCGGAAGTCCCACTCACTCCGGAACTCCCGCTCAGTCCAGAGGCCGTGCTCAGCTGCGTGAGTAGATTCAAGAGAGTTTTACTGTCATATATATGTCCTGTGAGTGTGTGAGTGTGTGTGTGTGTGTGTGTGAGTGTGTGAGTGTGTGTGAATGTGTGAGTGTGTGTGTGTTTGTGTGTGAATGCATGTGTGAGCATGTGTGTGTATGTGTGTGAGTGTGTGAGTGATGGAGGGTGTGAGCGATGGAGGGTGTGAGTGTGTGTGTGAAATGGAGGGTGTGTGTGTGTGAGAGAGAGGTGGAAGGTATGTGTGTGTGAGTTGGAGGGTGTGTGTGTGTGCGAGATGGAGGGTGTGTGTGTGTATGAGATGGAGGGTGTGTGTGTGAGAGATGGAGGGTGTGTGTGTGTGATGGAGGGTGTGTGTGTGTGTGATGGAGGGTATATGGGTGTGTGTGTAATGGAGGGTGTGTGTGTGTGATGGAGGGTGTGCGTATGTGTGATGGAGGGTGTGTGTGTGTGTGTGATGGAGGGTGTGTGTGTGTGATGGAGGGTGTGTGTGTCATGGAGGTTGTGTGCATGTGTGAGTGCACCAGCCATGAGTGAGTGAACTGCCAGCCCACCAGCCATGAGTGAGTGAACTGCCAGCCCACCAGCCGTGAGTGAGTGAACTGCCAGCCCACCAGCCGTGAGTGAGTGAACTGCCAGCCCACCAGCCGTGAGTGAGTGAACTGCCAGCCCACCAGCCGTGCGCGAGTGAACTACCAGCCCACCAGCCGTGTCAACTGTGATTCCACCAGCCATGAGTCAACTGTGAGTTCACCAGCTCTGAGTGAGTGAACTGCGAGCCCACCAGCCGTGAGTGAGTCAACTGCGAGCCCACCAGCCGTGAGTGTGTGAACTGCCAGCCCACCAGCCGTGAATCCAGAACTGTGAGTCTACGCCGTCCGTGCTGATTGAACTGTGAGTCTACGACGTGCTGAGTGAACTGTGTCTACACTGTGAGTGACTGAACTGTGAGTCTACGCCATCTGTGCTGAATGAACTGTGAGTCTATGCCATGACTGAGTCCAGAGGTTGTGCTCAGTCCAGAGGTCGCGCTCATTCTGGATGTCCTGCTCACTACGGAAGTCCCGCTCACTCCGGAAGTCCCAGTCAGTGCAGAGGTCACACTCATTCCGGAAGTCCCACTCACTCCGGAACTCCCGCTCAGTCCAGAGGCCGTGCTCAGCTGCGTGAGTAGATTCAAGAGAGTTTTACTGTCATATATATGTCCTGTGAGTGTGTGAGTGTGTGTGTGTGTGTGTGAGTGTGTGAGTGTGTGTGAATGTGTGAGTGTGTATGTGTTTGTGTGTGAATGCATGTGTGAGCATGTGTGTGTATGTGTGTGAGTGTGTGAGTGATGGAGGGTGTGAGCGATGGAGGGTGTGAGTGTGTGTGTGAAATGGAGGGTGTGTGTGTGTGAGAGAGAGGTGGAAGGTATGTGTGTGTGAGTTGGAGGGTGTGTGTGTGCGAGATGGAGGGTGTGTGTGTGTATGAGATGGAGGGTGTGTGTGTGAGAGATGGAGGGTGTGTGTGTGTGATGGAGGGTGTGTGTGTGTGTGATGGAGGGTGTATGGGTGTGTGTGTAATGGAGGGTGTGTGTGTGTGATGGAGGGTGTGCGTATGTGTGATGGAGGGTGTGTGTGTGTGTGTGATGGAGGGTGTGTGTGTGTGATGGAGGGTGTGTGTGTCATGGAGGTTGTGTGCATGTGTGAGTGCACCAGCCATGAGTGAGTGAACTGCCAGCCCACCAGCCATGAGTGAGTGAACTGCCAGCCCACCAGCCGTGAGTGAGTGAACTGCCAGCCCACCAGCCGTGAGTGAGTGAACTGCCAGCCCACCAGCCGTGAGTGAGTGAACTGCCAGCCCACCAGCCGTGCGCGAGTGAACTACCAGCCCACCAGCCGTGTCAACTGTGATTCCACCAGCCATGAGTCAACTGTGAGTTCACCAGCTCTGAGTGAGTGAACTGCGAGCCCACCAGCCGTGAGTGAGTCAACTGCGAGCCCACCAGCCGTGAGTGTGTGAACTGCCAGCCCACCAGCCGTGAATCCAGAACTGTGAGTCTACGCCGTCCGTGCTGATTGAACTGTGAGTCTACGACGTGCTGAGTGAACTGTGTCTACACTGTGAGTGACTGAACTGTGAGTCTACGCCATCTGTGCTGAATGAACTGTGAGTCTATGCCATGACTGAGTCCAGAGGTTGTGCTCAGTCCAGAGGTCGCGCTCATTCTGGATGTCCTGCTCACTACGGAAGTCCCGCTCACTCCGGAAGTCCCAGTCAGTGCAGAGGTCACACTCATTCCGGAAGTCCCACTCACTCCGGAACTCCCGCTCAGTCCAGAGGCCGTGCTCAGCTGCGTGAGTAGATTCAAGAGAGTTTTACTGTCATATATATGTCCTGTGAGTGTGTGAGTGTGTGTGTGTGTGTGTGAGTGTGTGAGTGTGTGTGAATGTGTGAGTGTGTGTGTGTTTGTGTGTGAATGCATGTGTGAGCATGTGTGTGTATGTGTGTGAGTGTGTGAGTGATGGAGGGTGTGAGCGATGGAGGGTGTGAGTGTGTGTGTGAAATGGAGGGTGTGTGTGTGTGAGAGAGAGGTGGAAGGTATGTGTGTGTGAGTTGGAGGGTGTGTGTGTGCGAGATGGAGGGTGTGTGTGTGTATGAGATGGAGGGTGTGTGTGTGAGAGATGGAGGGTGTGTGTGTGTGATGGAGGGTGTGTGTGTGTGATGGAGGGTGTATGGGTGTGTGTGTAATGGAGGGTGTGTGTGTGTGATGGAGGGTGTGCGTATGTGTGATGGAGGGTGTGTGTGTGTGTGTGATGGAGGGTGTGTGTGTGTGATGGAGGGTGTGTGTGTCATGGAGGTTGTGTGCATGTGTGAGTGCACCAGCCATGAGTGAGTGAACTGCCAGCCCACCAGCCATGAGTGAGTGAACTGCCAGCCCACCAGCCGTGAGTGAGTGAACTGCCAGCCCACCAGCCGTGAGTGAGTGAACTGCCAGCCCACCAGCCGTGAGTGAGTGAACTGCCAGCCCACCAGCCGTGCGCGAGTGAACTACCAGCCCACCAGCCGTGTCAACTGTGATTCCACCAGCCATGAGTCAACTGTGAGTTCACCAGCTCTGAGTGAGTGAACTGCGAGCCCACCAGCCGTGAGTGAGTCAACTGCGAGCCCACCAGCCGTGAGTGTGTGAACTGCCAGCCCACCAGCCGTGAGTCAACTGCGAGCCAACCAGCGTGGAATGAGTCAACTGTGAGCCCACCAGCCGTGAGTGAGTCAACTGCGAGCCCACCAGCCATGAGTGAGTCAACTGCGAGCTTACTAGCCGTGAGTGAGTCAACTGTGAGTCCACCAACCATGAGTGAGTGAACTGTGAGTCCACCATCCGTGAGTGAGTAAACTGTGAGTCCACCAGCCGAGAAAGAGTCAAACTGTGAGTCCACCAGCCGTGAGTAAGTGAACTGTGAGTCCACCAGCTGTGAGTGAGTAAACTGTGAGTCCACCAGTCGTGAGTGACTGAACTGAGTCCACTAGCCATGAGTGACTGAACTGTGAGTGCACCAGCCATGAGTGACTGAACTGTCCACCAGCCGTGAGTGCCCACAACACCCATACTAGCACTCCAGAAAGCCCCCCCCCCCCCCACTGGCCACTAATATTGGAATTGGTGGAGAGGTGGAATATTGCATTGGGAGACCCCCCTGTGTGAGAATGGGACCCAACGATCACACTTAGTCATATGTGCTGCAAGTGCAAAAAGTTTTGTTCGGATCAGTGGTACATTGTGAAACTTAGCGAGATTTAGAAATCTTAAAAATCGCACGTGCGCAGGTCGATCCCCTCTCCGGCCAGTCAGCGTTGCGCGGGTTGGTCTCTTCTCCTGTCACTTCCCGAGATGGTCGGCCCCTTCCTGCGCCATCATGTCTCTACTAGAGCTGAGGGATGCTGTTGGTGGCCAGCGCAGGTGTCCAACAGGACACAATTTTCGGAGGGACCGGAAGCGGCACGGTGCGGCGCGGAATCGGAGATGTCGCCGATGTCGTCAAACGGAAAGAGGAGATTCTGATCCCGGCGGAGGAGAATGACCAACAACCAGCACCTGCTGTAAGTCCCAATCCCACTGCCAGCTCCAGCCCCTTCCCCTGTGGTCCCCCTCACTGGCTCCTGCCCCGCTCCTTCCTGATACCCCCCATGGCTCTTCCCCGTCTTTTCTCCATGCTCTCTCCCCACCCGCCCACACAAGCCCCCAACCCCCACACCCACACCCCTCCCCCCACAACAACCCCTGCCCCCACTCCCCCCACAACCCCCCCTGCCCCCCCACACAACCCCTATACCCCTCACTCCCACAACCCCCTTGCCCCCACAACCCCGCCCCACCCACACACCCCTCCCCCTGCCTACACACCCACCCCCCACCCACACGCCCATCCCCCCACCCACACACCACTCTCCCCACAACCCCCCCTGCCCACACATCCCTCCCCCCCACAACACCCTCCCTGCACAACCCCCACTGCTCACACCCCCTGCCATCCCCCCCTCCCCTACACACATTCCCTCGCACATCCCCTCTCCCCCCACACACACACCCCTCCCCACCTCCCACACCCCCCTCCCCCTCCCCTCACCAACAACCCCCGCCTCCCCACAGACCCCTTCCTGCCCATACACACCCCTCCCCGCCCATACACACCCCTCCCTGCCCACACACATACCTCCCCGCCCACACACACCCCTCCCCGCCCACACACACCCCTCCGCGCCCATACACATCCCTCCCCGCCCACACAGACCCCTCCCTGCCCACACACACCCCTCCCTGCTCACACACACCCCTCCCCGCCCATACACATCCCTCCCTGCCCCCACACATCCCTCCCCACCCACACACACCCCACCCTACCACACACACCCCTCCCCACACACACACCCCTCCCTGCCCACATACCCCTCCCTGCCCATACACATCCCTCCCTGCTCATACACACCCCTCCCTGCCCACACACACCCCTCCCCACCTACACACACCCCTCTCTGTCCACACACACCCCTTCCACCCACATACACCCCCATCCGTCCCACACAGACCCACCCCGCCACACCACCCCTGCCAACACCCCCCCCTCCATACACACACACCTTCCCTCCCTCTCACATCCCTCCACCCCCCTCCTCCCACACCACTCCCACACCCCTCCCTCCCACACCCATCCCACCCCACTCCCACCCACACACACCCCTCCCCTCCCACCCCACATCCCCCCAACACACATGAAGAGGAGGGGGAGAGAGTGCTGGGGGGATTTAACCACGCCTGCAGTGTTAGGGGCTATGGGTGAGTGGTGGAATATTGCGTTGGGGAACGGGCTTCCTGTGTGACTGAGACCCAACGGGTCCCACTTAGTCTAGTTTATGATCAAACTAACCACCCATTATCAGTGTGTAGGAAGGAAAACCAGATGCTGGATTACACCAATGATAGACACAAAAAGCTGGAGTAACTCAGCTTTGGAGAGATGGGTGACGTTTCGTGTCAAGACCCTTCTTCAGAATGAGTCAGGGGAGAGGGAGACAGGAGATGTAGAAGGATGAGGTGTGAAAATGACAGATCAAAACAAATGATAATCAAGGAAATGTAGAATGGTTCATTGGTAGCTGAGGGGGCATACAATCAGTACAATTAATCAGGAAGACAGTGAAACTAGTCAGAGAACTAGGGTGTGGGAGGGACAGAGAGAGGGAGAGCAAGGGTTACTTGAAGTTAGAGAAATCAATATTCATACTGTTGGGTTGTAAATTGCCCATTCGAAATATGAGGTGCTGTCCTCCAATTTACGTGTGTCCTCACTCTGACAATGGAGGAGGCCCAGGATAGAAAGGTCAGTGTGGGAATGGGAGGGTGAGTTAGTGTTTAGCAACCAGGAGATTGCGTAGGCCTAGCGGACTGGGCGGAGGTGTTCAGCGAACCGATCACCAAGCCTGCACTTAGTCTCGCCATTATATAGAAGTCCATACCTGAAGCAGCGGATATACTAGATGAGGTTGGCGGAGGTGCCATGGCTGTCACTGCTTTGTGAATTTTGGCGTCCTGCAGATAGTCAAGGACCACAGGAGGGTCAGAGAGGAAAAGATATGATGAAAAGTCGGCAAATATATTTCCTCTGTGTCATTCTTCTCACAGCTTGAACTTTAATTTGAGCTATTGCATCTCTCGGGGCATGCTTAGATATTCAAATGTTCATCTGGCTATGTAGTTCACAATGTTTTAACTGTATGGCTACCTGACCCTGTTAATATAGGTACAGTTTGTCACGATTTTTGGTGGGGAAATGGCAACACATTGTAATGCAACTATCGAGTGTGCTGCAAATTGGTTGAGGGAATCACATACTTAAAAACATTTCAGGCTTCAGCAGTACAAGGACTAGCAATTATGGGGAGTGCATTCCAGTATCAGGTATGAAGACTCTAATCTCAGCACTTCTCTGCGAACCTAGATAAAAGCCCATTTGATGTAACTGAATTACTCTTTTTGTATGTGCTGAGAAAATCCTCATGAGGCAGCTGCTAATGATAAAAGTCAATTGCTGCGATAAACTTATTAACCCTGCACCTGCAGGGTGGACTGCCTACTTCAGAGAGAGGTGGCTTTTCAAGGTGAGAAAGTCATTATTTATTCCTTATTGCTTGGTATATGGCATTCAGAAGGTGGTGGTCAACTCTCATGGTTGGCTCTGTAGAGGTTCACTTCAGGTTTTCCTGAGGACAAGTTAGTTTGAAATTCTTTGCTTGCATACCCAAGGCTGGGGGATACATTTGTGTAATTTGTGTAAACAGTATTGAATGTTTCTATAGCCTCTGAGAATCTCAGATGATTTTTTTGCACGGTTCCTGTATTGTATATATGTATTACTTGAATAAAGTTTATTTTGAAATTTTAAAAAAAGGGTCATCATTGGTCAGTACAGACTCAGTGGGCTGAAGGGTCTGTTTCCATGCTGTATCTCTAAATTCTAAAAAGCTCTGAAATCTCCTGCAATCAGATTGACCTTATTGCTGCATAAAGTGAGAGCTTTGCTTTGCTATTGTCTCCTGAGATCCTCCTCCTCTACCACGTTTCCCATCTCCTCCTCTCCTCCTCTTCCACCTACATCTGGGGGGACTCACGCAAAAATTGAGCGCTCCTGCTGAATAAATTACGTGGTATTCTTTTTTGAGTGTGCAACATGATTCTTGTGGAGAAGTGTAGACAACAGCGTCACATTGTGAGAATCCAATTATCATTCTTCACTAGATTTATGTTGCTACCAGACAGTCACTTAAACAGCTTGTTGATGCACGTGCTGAAACAAGTTCACGTTCAGGTTCACATTTATTGTCACATGCACCAATTAAGGTACAGTGATATTTAAGTTACCATACAACCATACAAGTAAAAAAAGAACACAATACACTATAATTTTAACATAAACATCCACCACAGTGGAATCAACTTTCCTCACTGTGATGAAAGACAATAAAGTTCAATCATCTTCCTCCTTTGTTCACCCATGGTGGTCGGGGCATTGAACCCTCAGCACTGCCTCTGCCGACGGCCCGATGTTAAAGCCCTCGCGTCGGGATGATGGAAACTCCGGCGTCTCGACGGAACGGAAATACGCCATGGCATGGACAAGAGCTGTGCAAACTACCAAAATACATGATGTTGATGGCAATTTATACAAGTCTTGTGATTCATATAAAGGGCCAGTTCTAAGTAGGCGTTCAAATGACCAAATGAATGCAGCTTAGAGGCGGCACGCTGGCGCAATGGTAGAGTTGCCGCCTTCCAGCGCCTGGAGCCAGGGTTCGATCCTGACCATGGGTATCGTCTGTATGGAGTTTTTACGTTCTCCATATAATCGCATGGTTTTTCCCTGGGTGTTCCGGTTTCCTCCCACATTTCAAAGATGTACAGGTTTGTAGGCTAATTGGCTTTGGTATAGATTGTAAATTGTCCCTAGTGTGTGTAGAATAGTGCTAGTGTATGGGGATCCCTGGTCAGTGTGGACTCATTTGGCGAAGGGCCTGTTTCCGTGCTGTGTCACTAAACTAAACCAAACTCAACTAATGATTTCTACTCAAGGAAAAAGTGACAGCTACTTTTTTTGAGTAGAGAGCATTAGTGACTTCCACCACTTTATAGTGTGGAGTAAACTGCAAAACATGGTGTAGATCAGCCTCTGCTGTCTTGAATGATCAGAATACTAGAAATATCAACATCATGGTGACCTTGATGAATATCATAACAATATATGATGGAACTTTATTTATCCCAGGAGGGAAATCGGTCTGCCTACAGTCATAAAACACAAGATACAAGAAAAATGAAATTAAAGTGATGAGTGGAAAGGATTGGGGATGTGCAAAGATTGAGGGGGGAGAGGGGAGTCAGTCTACCCCACTACAGAAGGGGGAGGAGTTGTACAGTTTGATAGCCACAGGGGAAAAAAGGATCTCCTGTGGTGTTCTGTCCTGTATCTTGGTGGAACTAGTCTGTGGCTGAAGGTACTCCTCCAGTTGACCAATGTGTCATGGAGGGGGTGAGCAGTAATGTCCAAGATGCTCTGCAGTTTGAGGAGCATCCTCCCCTCCAAAGACCACCTCATGTGAATACAACTCATAACATTATTATGACCCAGAAGAAAGCCGTTCAGTTCATTAAATCAATAAGAGCTTCTAGTATGCAATCACATTTTCATAAGATAGACACAAAGTGCTTGAATAACTCAATAGGTCAGACAACATTTCTGGAGAAAAAAGATGGGTAACATTTTGGTTTGGGGCCCTTCTTCAGACTGAAAGTAGAGGGGAGGGAACTGGAGGTAAGAAAATTACATTTTCTTAATATCACTTTATTTCTTCATTACCTTTTACTTTATTTGATGGTGGCTATCTATTTTTTTTAAACCCCCGATTGATTGTGTTTCCACCACTCCTATATGCAGTCAATTCCAAATCAGAATCACACGCTGAGTAAAATAAAGTTTTTCCTCGTATTTGCTCTCTCTTTCAATTAAAATTTTAAATCTGTGCCAATGGTTCTTGAACCACTTACTAATGGAAACAGCTTCTCTCTCATCAGGGAATCTAAATTAGTCCTGGTCTTGCCCACCTCCATCTAATGTTCTCTGGGCAGAGTAGTCCAAACCTTTGTCACCTATCCATAGATCTCTGTCACCATTGATTTAGACATCCAAATGTATTGCTATTCAGTGCACCAGAACCTAAAAGTAGTAGCTTGAAAAATTAATTGTTGATTTCTTCTTTCCTTGCTTTCTAAGGGGTTCCCAGGCAATTATACCCTGCAATTCCATCTAATACATGCAGCAAGCTCACAGAAACACTGTCAATTAAGTCATAAGTGGAGAATTGGTAGTCTACCTCAACATGGTGTTTGCAAACCCATGCTGCATAATTCAATTGAAAGGTCCTTTAATTTCAATTGCATCAAAGCAGTTTATTTTACTCGTATTCTAATTTGATTTGAGATTCCATTTATTGTGGATCTCCATCTCTGCACAAATTCAATCATAATTCACAATAGGCACATTGTTACAAGCCTTATACAACCTGTAATTCTGATTTGTCTACAACAGTGATGCTAAATGTCAAGCAATCTTCATTTGCTGCAGGTTCTGTTAATTTACTACACCCAAGCACAAAAATAAATAAGATCTAAACATCGGGAAGGATGCCTTCAAACAGATTAAATTTCAATGAGGCCCTGCTGCTCAGAGACTCTGTATCCTTCTTCTGGACCGTTTGCCTCACACTCTCTCAGTTTCCACTTAAAGTCTTCATTAATATTAATATTTATTTATGTGCATGGAAAGTTTTATTTTCATTTGTGTAAAAATTCTTCAACTAAAGCTATGAAAAGCATTACCAATCCAGCACTTCCTGGTAACATGCCATCTTGAAAGTACACACACGTCAGTTTCAAAACACACGGAAGTCCTCGGAAATTAAGATGTAGTCAAGTTGAGTTTATGGTCGTATGCACAAGTAAAGCGAAGTACAGATGCAAATGAAAATCTTGCTTACAGCAGCATCTCCAGCATTATAGACTCAGAGAACACACAAACTCATAAATTATACATACATCTATGTATAATTTATGTTTTTGTTTGTCGTCTGATTTACCCATTGATTTCCTCATGCCATAAATTTCTTCAGATTTTTGTTTCATTCTATTTGAATGTTCACTGTAATATTTGGCACCTAATCCGCATACCTATATGCTTAGAACTACCAACTAGTTGTTTATGTATTCATTGCATTCACTAAGGCCCTTCAGCTGACTAAATCTGCCATCTCTACCCCATATGTGTATGAATCCAGACTCACGGCGATATACTATCCTTTGAAAGGACCTTGTAGCAATTAGTGTAGGAAGGAAAGGCAGATGCTGGTTTAAACTGAAGATATCCACAGAGTCTGAAGAAGGGTCTCGACCCGAAACGTCACCCATTCCTTCTCTCCAGAGATATTGCCTGTCCCGCTGAGTTACTCCAGCACTTTGTGTCTACCTTGGAGCAATTAGGGTGGGCAATTAATGCTGGTCTTGCCATGGTTGCCTCACATTCTGAAAAGTGAATTGAATTAAAAAAAATGTCTGTACATGAGCTTTTACCAAAATCGTGAGATGTACATATTGAGCATGGCAGATGAGATATTGGGTAATGGGGAATTTAAAAGCCATCACAATTAAGAGCATATTTCACTTTGGGAGCATGATGGCATACATTCAATCATTTTAAGAAGTGGTTAAATAGATGAGTTTGATTGAACCAAAACAGTGGCGTTTCCAGGAGATCAGAACTAGGACCCGTTATTTATAATATACATATTGATAATCTTGGTTCAGAGTGTGTTCAGAGTGCTGGGGTTGAAAAATGTCTTGTCATCTGAATGCTTTTCTTCAGCATAAGCAAACATTCAGGGGAAATTGGGTAGAATAATCTCCCTCCCTCCCCAAAATTCAAATTAATTAACTTTCATAGCTTTGAGATGCAATGACGATATAATATAGATGATTGACTGCCGTAACATTTGGCCATGTCCATGTTTGGTGGTCCCAGATATCAAAGCAGCCAGTCTGGAGCCTTCCTGGTCCATGCACGAGTTGGAGGGATAAATGTTTCATTCAGTGTTGTTGTAATGTCCAGACTTTTAATCTATTGCTTCTCTGTGTTAAAAGAGATTTAGGTCGGTACATGGCTATTAAAGGGGTTTAGAGGGATAGGGGCCAAACACAGACAAATAGAGCTGGCTCAGATGTACATTTTGGTTAGCATGGATGAGAAAGAACATGCAACATAGAAAGGTAAAGCACAAGAACAGGTCGCTCGGCCCATAACGTCTGCGCCCAACGTGATGCCAAGATAAACTAATCTCACCTGCCTGTACATTATCCATATCCCTTGACAGTCTGTTACAAGGGAACAGGTTCAAGGATCTCAAAGGTAGACACAAATGGAGTAACTGTTACTCCAGCATTTTGTGTCTACCTTCACTTTAAACCAGCATCTGCAGTTCTTTCCTACACAGGTTCAAGGATCTGACTGGTAGATCAGAAAAAAGGCACACTCATCCATTAAGTTAAGTAATTTGAGTGTCACTGTACCTTAATTGATACGTGAAAATATACTTATCTTTGAACCTTTGAAATCAGTTTTGTTGGCACGAGAGAGAACAAAAACAATACTGATCTCGGCATGCGCGGGGGCCTGTCTTATAGCAGCACACCTCCCTCTCTCTCTCTCGGCTTCCGTCCGCGGCGTTGATAGCAACCCAGCCCGTCTAGAACTACCTTATGGCTTTCTACAGGCAGAAATCAGTTGTTGAAATAACCGCCGGTAAGTCCTGGCCAATAGCGCTGCTCCAAAATTCAAATTACAACCAATGGAGAGGGGACTGCATCCAAGCAAGCCCCCCCCCACCCCCACGCCCCCTTTGGAAACAAAGGGCTATCAGCCGCAGACTCCACGCAAGGTAATACACGCAGCATTATCAGCTGCAGACTTGGCACGTAAAGCAATACACACAGCGCTACAGACTTGCCGTGCAAATGTCTAGTAATACATAAGTGCAGGCAGTCATTGACCTTTATTGTGATCCAGGGCTGTTCTTCAATTCCTGCAAGTTACAGGACTGTATGTAAGAATTTAGTTCAAACTTTGACCTGTGGAGGGCAGTAATACGCTTAGCAGCGTCTACACTGCCGGAATCCTACAAGAAGAAGAAGAAGAAGACCTTTATTGTGTAGTCAGGCCATTTTCAACATTGTCATTTTTCACAAATAACTGGTAAGCCCCTATTCGGAGGTACACAAAAATGCTGGAGAAACTCAGCGGGTGCAGCAGCATCTATGGAGCGAAGGAAATAGGTAACGTTTCGGGCCGAAACCCTTCTTCAGACTGCTATTCGGAGATACATTGGAGCTGAAAATTAAATTATATTTGAAGTTGGACCATGTCATGCTCGCTGTTGCCTATCTCACTGTTGACCAGACTGGATGGCTTTAGAGCCACAGCAGGCTGCTCGAATACCTCAAATGCACAAGTTGTGCTTAACCTAAGTAAGTGTTTTCTTCAGCATTTAGCAGTTGAGACATTTAGTCCACTTGGGTTTCAGTAACACCACTGGTCATCAAGTCAATCAGGATAAGTGGAGTATTATCAAAGAGCCTACTCTCACCAAGATTTAGAGACATTATTTCTGAATTGCATCCATACTGTCCGATTAAGATATATTGCATATTAAATAATTCCTTCAACCACGCTCTCATGTTTGGGTCGGCTCTCTTCATTGAGGTTAAAATAACATTGGCTCTGAACCTGCTTTTTACCTTCTTTCAAGCTGCTACATCAGATCTCTACCCTGCCTGCCAATGTGTAGTTCAGTATTGCTTCAGAAAGGATAGAACAACACAGAATTCATGAAGAAATAAATGAATCTATATTGACTTTAGATAAGACCAGGCAACATCTCAGGGAAAGGAGGAATATAGACTATGTGCAGGCAGATTGTAGTTTAAATTGGCATCATGGTCAGCACAGACATTGTGGATCAAAGGGCTTGTTCCTGTGCTGCACTGTTCAATGTTTTATCTCAAGACATTAGCAATTGCCAGCATTGCTGTCTTCCCATGAGTGCAGGCAGTCTTTAAGTTAATTTGAGTGTGGATCAGAGCTGTCAGGAAGAACACAGATCTCTTCATCAATTCAAAAGATTTCCACTCCATCAATGCACAGCTTGTTGGGGATTACCATAAGTATGTTCTTGTGGTGAATCTCATGTTTCTAGTAAGCACTCATCTCCTTCATCATGAGGGAATCTACACTGCCAGGCATTTTCATCAGCTAGTGCTCAAAGTGATGCTCCTGGTGGACAAGGGCCACTCTCCAACTCAGGCTCCTCACCGTACACTCTCCAGCCATAACCACTGAGCACAGATAAAACAAGAATTACACAAGTACTAGGAGAATCATACAAAATGCTGTTGGTCGTAGATGATCTCTCCTTGTCGCCTCAGTTCGGGAATGCTCTACAATATGTGCATATTAGATGCAGGAACTTTATCGCTGTGAGCTTCAATATGCTGTGCAATCCAATTAATCCAATTACGCGCCGTGTAAGCTAACGAATCGTCCAATGTAGCCCATTGGCAACAGAAGAGCAGTGAAGAGACATGTTGGTCATGAGCGGAAGTTTGGAGAGCAGCTAGAGCAAGAGGAACAGGAGAATGACGCCAAGGAAGTTCTCCTGCTAAGCATCCACAAGCTCAGCTCCCAGCTGGGTGGACCAGGGAAAGAAGGTCAACACAAATGAGAAGAAACCTTATTTTTCCTAAATAGCCTGATAATGTATTATTCTCATTGAAAGCCAAGTGCCCTCCTCCAACCATTCCCACCAACTTGATTTATCAATAATCAGGCGGGGAGCTGAGATGATGAATTCAAATGCTTTCCATGTTGCTGTGCAGATCCACCTGTAGTTTGTCTGTCTGTCTGTCTGTCTCTGTCTGTCTGTCTGTCTGTCTCCTTCAGATTAGATGTTACATTTCACGTTATTGATGATTAAAGTTTTTTTTAAAAAGCCAAAACGGCTTCTGAGAAAGAGAGTCTTCCAACAGCTTCCAGTGGTGATGTCACAATGCCATCTCACAGTCCACCAATCACAATGGGCTCTCAATTACACAAGCTACCAAGTGTGACTATGACATCACAATGGGACGTTGCCAACGGTAACGGCAGCAACAGCTTGAAGGAGAGGTTGCCAAAGGTAACGGCAGCAGAAGTTTGCAGGAGAATGCCATGTTGAAAATCCAGCGGCGACCAGAAAGACACTACGACTCTTTGGGCGACTGAGGAGACTACTCACGACCATACAGGTGACACTCTAGCGACCATGTGGCGACAGCCTAGTCGCCTGTAGTTGCGTAAAAAATAGCCTAAGTGGGACAGGCACTTTAATCTTTATTGCAGGGAACCTAATTTGCCATTTGTGCAATATCCATTCATACGATCGTGCACCAAAAAATAGGTCAAATTAAATTAATAGATAATCATTTATACTTATAGAATCGGAAGTACAATATTTGTTAATTGCCCTCTTTATTCTGTTTTAAAATAAACCAACAGTCTTGTATATACGGATGAAATATCTATAGCCTATAAGGTTAATTTCAATTAATTTAAAAAGCAGGGTGGAATACATTTTTTTGCAAACATGAAGTTTACAAAGCAAATGATATACACATATTAAAGGTAAATGCAGCAACATAAGTTTGTCATGCAAATAACAAGTATTGCCAAAGAATATTAAAGTACAGTAATGGAATATACAATGAGAAAGAGGTAAGAATGTGCATAGTATGTGCCGGCCCTCCTTGAACAAGCTGTGAAAGAGGTGTTTGAATCAGTAATCAAATAGTAGTGGGGAAGAACCTGTTCTCAAGTTTAGACATCAGAGCTTTCAAGCTCGTATCTTCCCTTAGGTAGAAGAGAGAGAAGAATAGTGTGAATTAGTCTGAAAACAAACAATGCAAACAGTGCCAGTCAAGGGCGGCATGGTAGTGCAGTGATAGAGCTGCTACCTACAGTGCCATAGGCTGGGGTTTAATCCTGACTATGGGTGCTGTCTGCATGGAGTTTGTATCTTCTCCACATGAGAGCTTGGGTTTTCTCCGGGTACTCCTGATTCCTCCCACATTCTAAAGGTGTGCAGGTTTGTAGGTTGCACTGAGGCAGGTACAGATACAGATAAGTCTATTATCCTATACCGCCGGGTGAATGACAATTCTTGCAAACACAAAGTTTACAGGGAAAATAATCTACGTACATTAAGGATAAATGCAGCAATAAACACGACTGTAAAACAGCAGAATGGTGTAAGATTGTCATGCAAAAGCCAAGTATTGCAAAATAATTTTAAGTACTGGAATGGAATAACTGATGAGGTAAAGAGTATGGGCAGAACCTCCAGGACCAGAATATGAAAGAAGTGTATGAATTAGAAATCAAATAGTAGTGGGGAACAACCTGTTCTCAAGTTTGGATGTCCGAGCATTCAAGCTTGTGTATCTTCCTTTAGAAAGTAGAAGAGAGAGAAACATAGTGTGAATTCCTCTGAAAACAGACAATGTAAAAAGTGTCAGTCAAGGGCGGCACAGTGGCGCAGAGGTAGATCCTGACTATGGGTGTTGTCTGTATGGAGTTTGTATATTCTCCCTATGACTGCATGGATTTTCTCCGGGTCCTCCGATTTTCTCCCACATTCTAAAGATGTGCAGGTTTGTAGGTTAATTGGCTTCTGTGAATTGTCCCCAACGTGTAGGATAGAGCTAGTGTATGGTTGATCTCTGGTCAGTGTGAACACAGTGAGCCGAATGACTTGTTTCCATGCTGTATCTCTATACTAAACTAAACTAAACTATACTAAATTAAACATCACACTGATCAATTATTATGGTGCAGGTCTCCACCAGAAATGCTATAAATCTTTTGGTCTCACATATGCTTTTTTAAATCCTGCTGAGTTCTTCCAGTGTTCTGTTTCTGGCACACAAGACATTTCCTTTTGCTACAATAGCTCTCAAAAGTGGACTGTTTTGGTGGAGGACACAATTATTACCTTTCCCATTACGACAGAAATATGGTGTAGATTTTGCTGGTTATTGATGGCATTTTGTTGATATTACGCATAGTAATCTCAAGATTTTCAATTTTCAAATAATTATTTAATGTTTCTGATCTGGCCAAGGCAATGATTTGGCTGTCTTTCTTTATTTTCTGGGAGAACTTGTTTTGGCTGTCTGATGTTTGATTAATTGATTGGGGCGGCTCAGTGGCGCTGCGGTAGAGCTGCTGTCTCACAGCGCCAGAGACCCAGGTTGGACCCTGAGTATGGATGTGGTCTGTGTGGAGTTTACACCTTTTCCCTGTGACAATATGGATTTTGTCCATGTCCTCTGGTTTCCCCACATATTCCAAAGACGAGCAAGTTTGTAGGTTAATTGGCTTCTGTAAATTGCTCCTAGTGTGTAGAATGGGATAACATAAAACTAGTGTAGGGGTGATCGATGGTCCTCTGGCAAGAAGAAGGATATTGATTTATAGGCTGAGCCGGTCCAGGGCGATGGAAGAGGCCCTGCAGCAGCCTGGGGCTTACCTGGGTCGGGAGCAGCTCCAGTACATCGAGTGTGTGTACCAGACTTTGGACTTTTTGTAAATGTCGATAAAATATGGCGGCTCATGTACGTGTGATTTATGCAAAAAGAATTTCACTGTGCAGTGCAGGCAAGCACACAAAATGTGTAGGAAGGAACTGCAGATGCCAGTTTAAACCGAAGATAGACACAAAATGCTGGAGTAAAAGGCCTGTCTCATGAGTCTGCGGTCATTGGCGGCGAAACGGGAAGAATCTGCCGCCATAGACCGCGCACTCGTTAGAACGCACAATTCCGGGGCCGTGCGGCGGTGTTCCCAACACCGCACGGTACTAAAATAAAACCTACACTGTTTAAAACTATATTATTACCGCACAACCTCCACCAGTGATGCACGAGTGCGGCACGGCCGCCCGCACGGGCCGCCGCCAGTGTGGCTCGAGCGCCATGCGTCAAACTTCCACTGCCACAGCCTCCGCCAGTGAGGCACGTGTGCGGCACGGCCGCAGGCACAGCCACCGCTACAGCGCCGCGATCAGGACGGCCGCCGCCACAGCCGCCGCTCGTGAGTCACGTGCGGCGGGCCGACGTCATCGCAGTCGGCCCGCCCTTTTTTTACTTACCGCAAGCACATGGGACCAGCCGTATTTGAATTACTCGGACCCCGCGCAGCATCCGTGCTGCGCTCCAGTGGAGAGGCTCGGCGCTCTCGCCGCCGATGACCGCAAACAGGTAAGACAGAGCCTTAACTCAGCAGGACAGGCAGCATCTCTGGAGAAAAGGAATGGGTGACGTTTTGAATTGAGACCCTTTTTCAGACTGAGAGTCAGGGGAGAGGGAGGCACAGAGATACTGAAGGGTAAGCACCATTGACCCATAGGTTGGCATGGACTCAATGGGCGGAAGGGCCTATTTCCATGCTGTATCTCTAAACTCAAAGATTGAAATAAAGCATGGAAACAGACCCTTCGGCCCGAGTCCACGCCGACCACTGATCACCCATTGACACTCCTTCTGTTATTCCCACCTTCTCATCCACTGGCTACACACTTGGGTCAAGTTACAGAGGACAATTAACCTATAAACCCCCACATCTTTTGGATGTGGGAAGAAACCAGAGCACCTTTTGCTAGACAAAGCAGCACATTAATAATTTCCCTAACTTTTTCATTTTTATTTCAAGGGCAGCATTCAAACCCTATTATTTTCTCTGAAAAGTTACTGAATGAACTCGATGTCAGATTATTCCGGGTGTTTTTAAGAGTAACAGTACTGCTGGAGCTGCACTGTGAAAATGGTCATGTTTTGGATGAGATATTGATTTTTATCGGTTGGCTCTTTAAGGTGGACACAAAAGATTCCACAACACTATACATAGAACAATAGGACAGGAAAGTTCACCTGACCTCCTGCACATTATTAATCTGTTCATCAACATTGCTAAACAGAGTACCTCATTTTGCATCGTAATGCTGTTTTTGGTAGCTTATTGCCTGCTGTGATATTTTTTTTATATGGTGATTTCCCTTCAAAATAATTTCATTGGGATGTGACCTCCTTTTGGAGGTCTTCAGGTTGTGAAAGACATTATATTAATACATTAGCGTCCTCCATGTGTTGTTATGGCTGCACTGCACGCATCACCTGCAAGTGTTCCTCTGCCCTTTCATGACTGATGGCTGGTATTTCTAGAGTGGATTTGAAAGGAATTGGAACAGGTAACTTAAAAGTTGAATCAAGAAAAAATGAAGATGTTCGGGTGATGAATGAATGCTGGAAGTACACTGACATTTCATTTGTGAATACTGAAGCCTCAGTTTATGGTAAGAAAGAAATCTCTGTCTAATGAGAATGACTTCTATCTATGGTGTTATCTTGAACTGGCAAAGAGTTATTGTTACTGGGTTTTCAGTCTTCACTGCAGAGACTATTATGCATGCAAACCATTTTTATAAGTATGATTGTGTCAGAGAGTAATAAAGGGGATGTTTAATTGCTCATCTGCAAACATGGGCATACTGTGGTGCACAATTAAAACCAACCCTATATTATTCTCTGGACTCTATATTAAATAGGTGCCCCCCACTACTTTAGATTATAATGCATACAACCATTTGTTGTATGCAGGCATCGTGAAAGTCTGATAATTGTAAATAGTTTTGAGGAAAACTGCATTACTGGCTTCTAAGAATAGAAGTAGGTGAAGGCCATTTGGCCCCTTGTGTCAACTCTGATTTTCAATAGGCCTTAATGTCACTTTCCTGGACTAAAGTAAACCCTTGATTCCTTTAATATCTGATCAACGAGTGAAAGTGGAAGAGAGGAAGCACTGTGGTGTGCAGAAAGGAACTGCAGAAGCTGGTTTATACTGAAGATGGACACCAAGTGCTGGAGTAAGTCAGCGGGTCAGACAGCATTTCTGGAGAAACGGGATGGGTAACGCTTTGGGTTGGGACCTTTCCTCAGGCTCGCATCAAGCACTGTGATGTTTTGACAATAGAGGCCAGGGTGCAAGGTGTTGGTGGAAAAAAGAGTTGCATACCGCATTTGCAGAAGGGTAAAGGGATCCCAGGATATCTGCTCAGAAGACAGAAAGAACAACAGCCAAGATCGGAGCCAAAAATCTTGTTTCATAATCAGAATCACACTTTATTCGCCAAGTATGTTTTGCAACATAAGAGGAATTTCATTGGCCAGGTCAATCATACAATTAAAAGTAACAGAACACTCAAAAACACATTTTAACATGAACATCCACCACAGTGACTCCTACACATTCCTCACTGTGATGGAAGACGAAGTAAAGTTCAAGTCCTTCCCTTAGTTGTTCCTCGGTCGTGGGCCTCGAGCCCCCATTGACGGGACGATCTTGACTCCCGTAGCCGGCGGCGTTCGGGCCCTCCGCGTCGAGACGATCAAGCTCCCGCATCGGGGGGGATGTCAGCTCCCCCGTGCTGGACGATCAAACCTTGCATCGAGTCTGGTCGAACCTTCCGCGACGTTGGAGCTCCCGACTCGGCCTCACCCGAAGACTGCGAGCCCTTGGTGTTGGTTCCGCGGTGGTCGCGGTGGGAGTGATCCCAGGCAAGGGATCAGCTCCGATGTTATGTCCGCGCCCCGCGGTGGGGCTCATGACAGTCCGAGGAGGCTTCCAGCTCCAGCGATGGTAGGCCGCAGAGCCCGGAAAATGTGATCCGAAAATTGATCACATCTCCGGGAAGGTAAGAACCTGAAAAAAAGTTTCCCCCGATCCCCTCCCCCTTCCACCCACATAAAACAAACCGAAGAACATTAAAACAAAACTTTTAACAAACTAAAAAATAACCAAAGAGTTAAAAGACAAACAGACTGCCGGCAGGGCTGCCATCTCCCCGGCGCCCCTGGTGGTTTCAGGTGAAATGCAGTGCAGAAAGGATTTTAACAACCTGACATGTTATTGAGATGAGGACATTAATCTTCAAAAGGCATGTTCTGTTGACTGAATGGTGTGTTTATTCTAGTGTATCCATTCTCATTGCACCACCTACAGTACCTAAAATTTCAGTCATTAACTACTCACTCTTTCAACTGGGATGCTTCACACTTCCAAATTAAGCCGTATTGCAAAACCTTCACACACATTTCAGCGGCTGCAGCATCGATCTCTCTTCACCCATGCAGCCCAAGCATATTGCATGATAGTCATTAAAGATCTTTCCTCCTTTTTTGCAAGAAAATATAATGCTAAACTGAAGGCATCATTAATATAACAGTAGGTAAAGCCTGTTTCATGTTTTGACTCGCAAGGTCATGTGATAGAAGTAGAATGAGGCCATTTGGCCCATCAAGTCTACTCCGCCATTCAATCATGGCTGATCCATCTCTCCCTCCTAATCCCATTCCCCAACCTTCTCCCCATAACCCCTGACACCAAGGAATAGTCATTGCTGGGTGTTATGTTTATGGGCATCACTCAGACTACAACCAGAAGAGAGGTGAAGTCACCACAGGGGACAGGTTATCGACTGACGTCTACTACAAATTCACTGACTCCCTCATTTACTTTTAAGCCTCCTCCCACTCTGCCTCTTGCAAGGATGCACCCCTTGTTCTCAATTCACATCTCTGCCAATTCTGTTCTCAAGATCAGACTTTCCACTTTCGGTCATCCGAAATGTCTTCTTTCTTCAGTAAATCTGGCTTCCCACATCTTCCTATCCCTACATTATTTCTGCTTTCCACTGAGACCCCGCTCTCTCTACAAATCTTTGTTTCACTCATCCCTTCTAAACAGGTGTCAGAGGTTATGGGGAGAAGGCAGGAGAATGGGGTTAGAAGGGAGATATAGATCAGCTATAATTGAATGGTGGAGTAGACTTGATGGTCCGAATGGCCTGATTCTACTCCTATTCTTTATGACCTTCTGAACCGACCGCTCCCCTCTTCAGGCACTTGCCCCTGCAACTGCAGAAGATGTAACACTTGTTGCTACACCTCCTCTCTCACTTCTATCCAGGAATCCGAGCTACCCTTCCAAATGAGACACAGGTTCACGTCCACATATTCGAACCTCGTCTACTAGGTGTTCCTGATGTGATCTCCTTTACTTCAGCAAAAGCAAGCATAGAATCGGTGGCCATTTTGTCAAACACTTGCATTCTGTATGCAAAGGCCTGCTGGATCACCCATTTGCCAACCATTTTAACTGCCGTTCCCATTCCCATGCCAATTCTATGAACATTGAATTATCCGATTTCAAGTACCCTTCTTCCATCTCCTCTCTTTCCTGTGCCCCACACCCGTATACACACATACATCTTCCACCATCTGCCAGTCCCCAGTCATTCTGTTTCTTCCCTTCCTTCCCTTTCTCATTCAGCCCCCATTTCCCTGTTAAGCACCTGCTTCCCTTTTCCCCATCCCCTTTTACCTATATCCCTCCCTCTGACTTTACGTTTCACTCCACCTCTTCTCTCCTTATCTGACACTGTTTTGTCTCATCACCTATGTCACTTATTCCATCTATCTGCCAATCAATTCCCTTCCACCTCACCTGTGTCCACCCAGTACTTGCCAGGTTTTGCCTACCCCCACCTCATCTCCTTTTATTTACCCTCCTATTCCAATCAGTGTGAATAAAATCGTATGATTGACGCGAATCGTCATCTGTTGATATCCTCCACAGCTGCTGCCCGATCTAATTGAGTTCCTCCAGCGGTAGACAAAAATGCTGGAGAAACTCAGCGGGTGAGGCAGCATCTACGGAGCGAAGGAAATAAGCAACATTTTCGGTCAAGACCCTTCTTCAGACTGATGTGAGGGTGGGGGGGGGGGGGGAAGAAGAAAGGAAGAGGCGGAGACAGTGGGCTGAGGGAGAGCTGGGAAAGGGAGGAGAAAGCAGGGACTACCTGAAATTGGAAAAGACAACGTTCATACCGCTGGGGTGTAAACTGCCCAAGCGAAATATGAGGTGCTGCTCCTCCAATTTACAGTGGGCCTCACTCTGGCCATGGAGGAGGCCCAGGACAGAAAGGTATGGGAGGGGGAGTTGAGCCACCAAGAAATCAGGTTGGTTATTGCGAACCGAGCAGAGGTGTTGGGCAAAGCGAGCGCCAAGCCTATGCTTGGTCTCACCGATGTAGAGCAGCTGACACCTAGAGCAGTGGATGCAATAGATGAGGTTGGAGGAGGTGCAGGTGAACCTCTGACGCACCTGGAAAGACTGCTTGGGTCCTTGAATGGAGTCAAGGGGGAGGTAAAGCAACAAGTGTAGCAATTCCTGCAGTTGCAAGGGAAAGTGCCAGGGGTGGGGGTGGTTTGGGTGGGAAGGGACGAATTGACCAGGGAGTTACGGAGGGAGCGGTCTCTGCGGAAAGCAGACAGCGGAGGAGATGGGAAGATGTGGCCAGTGGTGGGATCTGGTTGGAGGTGGCGAAAATATCGGAGGATTATTTGTTGTATGTGACGGCTGGTAGGGTGGAAGGTGAGGACAGGGGGGACTCTGCCCTTGTTACGAATGGGGGGGATGGGGAGTGAGAGCAGAGTTACAGGGTATAGAAGAGACCCTGGTGAGAGCCTCATCTATAGTAGAAGAGGGGAACCCTCGTTCCCTGAAGAATGAGGACATCTCCGATGCCCTGGTTTGGAACAGCTCATCCTGGGTGCAGGTGCGGCGTAGATGGAGGAATTGGGAGTAGGGGATGGAGTCCTTACAAGACGCAGGGTGGGAAGAAGCAGTATGTGTGTTTTTCTCATAATTCCAGCATCTGCAGATTCTTCTGCCTCAATAGTCAGTCAGCCAACTCCAGCACATAGCTGAAGGTCTATTTCCATCTGGCTCTCTTCTTCAGCACATCATCTCTCTGCCACTGTATTCAATGGTGGAAACAGTGATGGAGCCGGTGGTCAGATGCACCGTCATCTTACCAGCTTGCCTTGAACTTCCATGTTGATATAAACAAGCTATTTGTAGATTTTGGTTTCAAATATAAATGTGCACTGCCGCACAATAAGGCCTGTTTTTTTTTTTTTTTGCAGCTCTCTAATATTTCCCTGTGCGAACACACAACTTTATTTGCCCACATCATTTACAATCACATGGACAATGACACCTGGACTATTGCCAAGCATTTTCACAATGTTCTACAATCACATAATGGCATCCTTGACCTTAGTACCAACCTGAATTATGAATGTGACAGTGAAAGCACCTCTCTCTCCAACTAATTATTGCTTTTCTAATGTTCCTCCTCTCGACAATACAGCAATGTCACTTGAAGCCTCACTAATATTTAGTGCTGAATACCGATTACAGATGAGCAGCTTGCCTGTCAGTCACCCGTGCCCCTCTTGTGTGTGTGTGTGTGTGTATAGCATTAAGCTGTGGAGTAACACTCTCTTGAGAATTACTGTCCATAAGCTCTCAGGCAGATGCATCTGTAGTTGGCCAGAGCACAAGCAGAACCCTGCAATTCCCAAACGACATTGGATAAGATACCCTGCTAAATATCCAGTTATTGGAGTATCCTTCCTTCCTCTTCCACTTCCTATTTAATTATTTTATTTAAGTTATGTATTTATTTATTTTAATAGTTTTATTTTAACCAAATAGTTAGGTACTTTAGTTTGCTAATAATTTAATTTTGGGTGCCTCTTTGACTTCAAAATAATGATAAAATAAAAGTCTGTGAAACTTGTAAACAAACCCCCGAGCTGCCTGCTTGTGATAACATCCTTCGATGCCTCTGCTCCTTCCGGTGGTTCAATATTGCTGTCTATTTATCTGATCTGCTTCAGTCCCAGATCAGATTTGCTCCTCCGCTCTGTCATAAAGCTTCAGAACGGTCCTTTCATAAGCTAGGGTACCATCCGATTCACCTCTACCCTATTGCGGACATTGGGATCTATCTACAGAATTATGCACTACTACACTGAGAATTATATTCTTCACTCTATATCTTCCCCTTTTCTCTATCTATTGTACTTGACTTTGACTTGCTTGTGGTTATGTAAAGTATTAACTGATCTGATTGGAAAACAAAGCTTTTACCAGCAGCACCTCAGTTGCATTCAACAACCTAAACCAGTGTTGCTCTTTCCTACTTGCTCCACTTCTAATCAGTTCACTTGTACGTCTCCAGCCATAACTTCTAACACAGAGCCTGATGTTTTTATATTAGAGGCTTAGATTGAGTAGGGCTCTACATGCGTTTAACTAGCTGGCACATTCTGTACTTCAATTGTTGGGTGCGCCTGCATGTATCACCAAAATTATGTGCTATGCACTTCTCTTTAGAAATATGGATATTCTTTCCATGCCCCATCTTTAATTATTAGGTGTCCTCGGTTATCAGTTCTCAGAGCCAAATAGCATGTAACAGTAGCATACAGCCATATAGCAGTTGGGTTCAACGGAATTGATTTTGAAACTTTAGTTTAGTGTATTGTCAAGGTACAGTGAAAACTTTTTGTTGCATGGGATTCAGTCAGCGGAGAGGCTTTACATGATTACAATCAAGAAGTCCACAGAGTACAGATATAGGATAAAATAAATAACAAAGTAAAGTCAGATTAAAGATAGTTTGAGGGTTTCAATGAGGTAATTAAATTTGGAAGAATTATCTTAACATTGTAGTGATTATTTTTTATGAAAGTCAGATTGGTAATCAAACCCATTTGTCAGAGAAAGCAAATAATTTAAACACTTGGGGCCTCATTCCTTCAGTTAGCAAATGGTCACTGAGAGTTACAACATGTCTGATTTAAATGGGGTTGTTTTTCTCTTCATCAAAACTTTACTTCTTTAGAAACATAGAAACATAGAAAATAGGTACAGGAGTAGGCCATTCGGCCCTTCGAGCCTGCACCGCTATTTAATATGATCATGGCTGATCATCCAACTCAGTATCCTGTACCTGCCTTCTCTCCATACCTCCTGATCCCTTTAGCCACAAGGGCCACATCTAACTCCCTCTTAAATATAGCCAATGAACTGGCCTCAACTATCTTCTGTGGCAGAGAATTCCACAGATTCACCACTCTGTGTGCAAAATGTTTTTCTCATCTCGGTCCTAAAAGACTTCCCGCTTATTCTTAAACTGTGACCCCTTGTTCTGGACTTCCCCAACATCGGGAACAATCTTCCTGCATCTAGCCTGTCCAACCCCTTAAGAATTTTGTAAGTTTCTATAAGATTCCCCCTCAATCTTCAAAATTCTAGTGAGTACAAGCTGAGTCTATCCAGTCTTTCTTCATATGAAAGTCCTGACATCCCAGGAATCAGTCTGGTGAACCTTCTCTGTACTCCCTCTATGGCAAGAATCTTTCCTCAGATTAGGAGACCAAAACTGTACGCAATACTCCAGGTGTGGTCTCACCAAGACCCTGTACAACTGCAGTAGAACCTCCCTGCTCCTATACTCAAATCCTTTTGCAATGAATGCTAACATACCATTCGCTTTCTTCACTGTCTGCTGCACCTGCATGCCTACTTTCAATGACTCCCATGACACCCAGGTCTCGTTGCATCTCCCCTTTTCCTAATCGGCCACCATTCAGATAATAGTCTACTTTCCTGTTTTAGCCACCAAAGTGGATAACCTCACATTTATCCACATTATACTGCATCTGCCATGCATTTGCCCACTCACCCAACCTATCCAAGTCACCTTGCAGCCTCCTAGCATCCTCCTCACAGCTAACACTGCCCCCCAGCTTCGTGTCATCTGCAAACTTGGAGATGTTGCATTGAATTCCCTCGTCCAAATCATTAATATATATTGTAAATAGCTGGGGTCCCAGCACTGAGCCTTACGGTACCCCACTAGTCACTGCCTGCCATTCTGAAAAGGACCCGTTTACTCCTACTCTTTGCTTCCTCTCTGCCAGCCAGTTCTCTATCCACATCAATGCTGAACCCCCAATACCGTGTGCTTTAAGTTTGCATACTGATCTCTTATGTGGGACCTTGTCGAAAACCTTCTGAAAGTCCAGATATAACACATCCACTGGTTCTCCCTTATCCACTCTACTAGTTACATCCTCAAAAAATTCTATAAGATTCGTCAGACATGATTTACCTTTCATAAATCCATGCTGACTTTCTGTATTTATTTTAACTTCTGCTTATTCCATTTTGTTTTTCTCTTGCTTTTCTTTCTCTGCCTTATCTGCATGGCTACTACCATGCGACCTCACAGTGCCAGATAACTGGGCTCAATCATGACCTCAGATGCTGGAGTTTGCATGTTCTCCTTGTGACCTAACTGTTTTCCTCTTTTTTTTTCTGGTCTCCTACCTTCAAGGTCGGCAGAGGAGCGGCAGGTGAAGGAGCGAGTGTGGGGATTAGCTGCAGAAGTTAAAGCCTTAATGAGTTTTTCAAGAGCAGGTTATTTAAAAACCGGTAATTAAATTTGTAAATTAGTTAATTGAACAGCAAATAAAAGTAAGGCTTGCTCTAAGAGGGACGGCCTTGTTGAGGTGAAGTGCCTTGGTGAGTAAAGTGTGAGTCTTTGGCGAGGAGGCTGAGGCAAGAAGGCCACACTTGATCGAAATTTGTGATTTGTGATTTATTTTTTTTGTCCACTGAAGAAATGGCAGGCAAGTTGGTACAGTGTGTTTCCTGCAGGGTGTGGGAAGTCAAGGACACTGCTGGAGCTTCTGGAAACTACACCTGTGGAAATTGTGTCCAGCTCCAGCTCCTGAATAAACGTGTTGGGGAACTGGAGCAGCAGCTGGATGACCTCCGGGCCAAACGGCAAAACGATAGTTTCCTGGACAGGACCTACAGTGCGGTCGTCACACCAAGGATACCGGAAGACCAAAGGTGGGTGACTATGAGAAAGAGGAGTAAACGTGGAGTGCAGGAAACCCCAGTGGCTGTACCTAATGAAAACAGGTACACTCTTTTGAGAGCTGTGGGGGCAGAAGACGCTTCCAGTCCGAGCGTCGGACAGGTCGGTGGCTCCAATCATAGCGATGAGACTCGACCGGCGAGACCGACGTCGGGCAGAGCCATAGTGGTGGGTGACACCATTGTCCAAGGTGCGGACAGGAGATTCTGTGGTGGCAGATGAGATGCGAGGATGGTCTGTTGCCTCCCTGGTGCCAGGGTTCAAGATGTCTCAGACCGACTTCAGAACATCCCCAAGAGGGAAGGTGGGCAGCCGGAAGTGGTTGTGCGCGTGCGCACAAACGACGTTGGGAAGAAGAGGAAGGAGGTTCCGCAACGTGAGTTTAGAGAGCTGGGAAGATGGCTGAAAAGCAGGACTTCAAGGGTGGTTATCTCTGGATTGCTTCCAGTACCTTGTGCTGGTGAGGGCAGGAACAGAGAGATAGGGGATCTGTATGTGTGGCTGAGGAGCTGGTGCAGGGAGCAGGGATTTAGATTTATAGACCACTGGGATCTCTTCTGGGGTAGGGGTGACCTGTACAAAAGGGACGGGTTACACCTTAACTGGAGGGGGACCAACATTCTGGCAGGCAGGTTTGCTAGTGCTACACGGGTGGGTTTAAACTAAATAGCAGGGGGAAGGAGTTGACAAATTGGTAGTATAAGGATGGAGTTAAAGGGGAAGAGAGTACAGGAAAAGTTACAAAGGAATTAATTGGACGGAAAGTTCAAGAAGGGATAAGAGAGTAGGGTCAGGTGAAATACTGTAGGAACCGGTGTGAGGGGGAGGTGAATACCAAATTAAAAGTGTTATATATGAATGTGCGAAGTATAAGAAATAAAGTGGATGAGCTTAAGGCTCAGTTAGAAATTGGTAAGTATGATGTTGTAGGAATTACAGAGATATGGCTACAAGGGGATCAGAGCTGGGAACTGAATATTCAGGGGTATACATACGTCCTATTGAAAAGACAAAGGTACACAAAACTATAGAAAACAAAAGGTATAGAAAAGACAGACAGGTGGGCAGAGGGGGTTGGGTGGCTTTGTTGGTAAAGAATGAAATTCCATCTCTTGCGACGGGTGACATCGAATCAGGAGATGTAGAGTCATTGTGGTTAGAACTGAGAAATTGTAAGGGTAAAAATACCCTAATGGGATTTATCTACAGGCCCCCAAACAGTTGGGTGTAGATAGGGTGCAAGTTGGATCAGGATTTAAAATTGGCATATAACAAAGGTATTGCTACAGTGATTCGGGGAGATTTTAACATGCAGGTAGACTGGGAAAATCTGTAGTGTTTGTAGAGTGCCTCTGAGATGGATTCTTGGAGCAGCTTGTACTGGAGCCTACCAGAGAGAAGGCAATTCTGGATTTAGTGTTGTGTAATGAACTGGATTTGCTAAGGGAACTCAAGGTAAAGGGACCATTAGGAGGCAGTGATCATAAAATTATCAGTTTTAATCTGCAATTTGAGAGTGAGAAGGTAAAATCGGAAGTATCAGTTTTGCAGTTGAACTAAGGGGACTATGTTAGCACGAAGGAGCAGCTGGCCAAAGTTGAATGGAAAGGGACCCTAGCAGGGATGATGATGGAACAGCAATGACAGGTGTTTCTGGGAATAATCCAGAAAATGCAAGTTCATTTCATTCCAAAGAGGAAGAAAGATTCTAAGTGGAGTAAGAAGCGACCATGGCCGACAAGGGAAGTCAAGGACAGTATAAAAATAAAAGAGAAGACGTATAACATAGCAAAGATGAGTGGGAAGCCAGAGGATTGGGAAACTTTTAAAGATCGACAGAAGTTAACTAAAAAGGCAAAACGGGGAGAAAAGATGAAGTATGAAGGTAAGCTAGCCAAGAATATAAAGGGGGATAGTATAAGCTTCTTTAGGTATGTGAAGAGAAAATAATTAGTTTGGACAAATGTGGGTCCCTTGAAGAGAGAAGCAGGTGAATTTATTATGGGGAACAAGGAAATGACAGATGAGTTGAACAGGTACTTTGGTTCTGTCTTCACTAAGGAAAACACAAACAACCTCCCAGATGTACTAGTGGCCAGAAGATCTGGGGTGACTGAGGAACTGAAGGAAATCCACATTAGTCAGGAAATGGTGTTAGGACTGAAGGCTGATAAATCCCCAGGGCCTGATGGACTGCATCCCAGGGTACTCAAGGAGGTGGCTCTAGAAATCGTGGACGCGTTTGGTGATCATTTTCCAATGTTCTATAGATTCTAAATCAGTTCCTGTGGATTGGAGGGTAGCTAATGTTATCCCACTTTTTAAGAAAAGAGCGAGAGAGAAAGCAGGGAATTATAGACCAGTTAGCCTGACATCAGTGGTAGGGAAAATGCTGGAGTCGATTATCAAAGATGTAATAGCGGCACATTTGGATAGCAGTAATAGGATCGTTCCAAGTCAGCATGGATATACGAAGGGATAATCATACTTCACAAATCTTCTGGAATATTTTGAGGATGTAACAAGTAAAATGGACAAGGGCGAGCCAGTGGATGTAGTGTACCTGGACTTTCAGAAAGCCTTTGATAAGATCCCACACAGGAAATTAGTGAGCAAAATTAGAGCACATGGTATTGGGGGTAGGGTATTGACATGGATAGAAAATTGGTTGGCAGACAGGAAACAAAGTGTCAGGATTAACAAGTCCCTTTCAGAATAGCAGGCAGTGACTAGTGGGGTGCTGCAATGCTCTGTGTTAGGACCACAGCTATCTATATTACTAAATGTAAGATCTTGACCATTTCCTGTTTTTCTGTTTCGTGATTTTAGAAAAAACACTATCAATTACATCTGTGATTTTTGGCCATCTTACTCAGAGTCCCCCTCCGCTGTGCAGGACAAGAGGATTTTTCCCATCGATTAAAAATAAAAGACTTATTACTGTTTAAAACATGTTGAAATTCTCTCTGCTGCCCCTGCTGGTGGGAGGAGGGAGGGGCTATAAAACCCGGAAGTGTTGTGCCTCACTCAGTCTCTGCAAGATGTAGGAAGCGAGAGGGTTACGTCTCTCTGAGCTGTGAATAACACTGAACACATATCTACTCAACTGTGAGTGCATTTAATGTGGTTTGAAAATGAAAATGTGGTTGCTTTGAAATGCTGCACTGCAAATGGTTTTTGGTGGGGGGTTACTTTGAAATGCTGCACTGCAAATGGTTGTTGGTGGGGGTTTACTTTGAAATGCTGCACTGCAAATGGTTGTTGGTGGGGGGTTGCATTGAACTGCTGCACTGCAAATGGTTGATGGTGGGGGGTTGCTTTGAACTGCTGCACTGCAAATGGTTGTTGGTGGGGGTTGCTTTGAACTGCTGCACTGCAAATGGTTGTTGGTGGGGGGTAGCTTTGAAATGCTGCTCTGCAAATGGTTGTTGGTGGGGGGGTTACTTTGAACTGCTGCACTGCAAATGGTTGTTGGTGGGGGGTTGCTTTGAACTGCTGCACTGCAAATGGTTGTTGGTGGGGGGTTGCTTTGAACTGCTGCACTGCAAATGGTTGTTGGTGGGGGGTTGCTTTGAACTGCTGCACTGCAAATGGTTGTTGGTGGGGGGTTGCTTTGAACTGCTGCACTGCAAATGGTTTTTGGTGGGGGGGGATTGCTTTGAACTGCTGCACTGCAAATGGTTGTTGGTGAGGGTGGTTGCATTGAACTGCTGCACTGCAAATGGTTGTTGGTGGGGGGGTTGCTTTGAACCGCTGCACTGCATATGGTTGTTGGTGGGGGGGTTGCTTTGAACTGCTGCACTGCAAATGGTTGTTGGTGGGGGGGGTGCTTTGAACTGCTGCACTGCAAATGGTTGTTGGTGGGGGTAGCTTTAAACTGCTGTACTGCAAATGGTTGTTCATGGGGGGGGTTGCTTTGAACTGCTGCACTGGAAATGGTTGTTGGTGGGGGGGGTTGTTTTGAACTGCTACACTGCAAATGGTTGCTGGTGTAAACTTGACAACTTCCTGTTTACACTGTATATTGATTTTTGATAAAACTTACATCTCAGATTTTTGGCAATCTTACTCAGTCCCCCTCCGCTCATCAGGTGCAGACAATTCTTCCCATCAATGAAAAATAAAAGTGTTATTAGTGTTTAAAAAAATGTTGAGAATCTCTCTCCTGTCAATCACGCCATGAAGGCCATGCCCCTTCTGGTGGGAGGGGGAGGGATTATAAAACCCGGAAGTGTAGGTGTGGCTCAGTCTCTGCAAGATGGGGGAGGGAGAGGTCACGACTGTCTGAGCTGTGAATCAACTGAACACACTGAATGTCTACTGAACTGTGAGTGTGGTGTTTATGTGGTGTTTTGTGTGGTTTTATGGTGGTTTTATGGTGGTTTCACCCTGCTTGAAATGGTATGAAACTGCATTTGAATGTGGTGTCCTTGCACCCTGCATGAAATGGCATGAAACTGCATTTGAATTTGGTGGCCTTGCACCCTGCTTGAAATGGCATGAAACAGCACTAGCATTTGGTGGCCTTGCACCCTGCTAGAAGTGGCATGAAATTGTACTTGAATTCGGTGGCCTTGCACCCTGCTTGAAGTGGTAGGAAACTGTACCCCCCCCCCCCCCCACTGGCCTACAATATTGGAATTGGTGGAATGTTGCCTTGGGGGACCAACGGGTCCCACTTAGTCTAGTTTACAATATACAATAATGATTTAGATTTAGGAATTAAAAGTAACATTAGCAAATTTGCAGATGACACAAAGCTGGGTGGCAGTGTGAACTGTGAAGAGGATTCCATGAGGATGCAGAGTGACTTGGATAGGTTGGGTGAGTGGGCAGATGCATGGCAGATGCAGTATAATGTGAATAAATGTGAGGTTATCCACTTTGGAGGCAAGAACGGGAAGGCAGATTTTGATATGAATGGTGTCAGGTTAGGCAAAGGGGAAGTACAACGAGACCTGGGTGTCCTAGTACATCATTCACTGAAAGTAAGCATGCAGGTCCAACAGGCAGTGAAGAAAGCAAATGGAATGTTGCCCTTCATAAATAGAGGAGTTGAATATAGGAGCAAAGAGGTCCTTCTGCAGTTGTATAGGGCCCTGGTGAGACCACACCTGGAGTATTGTGTGCAGTTTTGGTGAGGAAGGACATCCTTGCTATTGAGGGAGTGCAGCGTAGGTTCACGAGGTTAATTCCCACGATGGCGGGAGAGTCCTATAATGAAAGAATGGTGCGACTAGGCTTGTATTCACTGGAATTTAGGATGAGAGGAGATCTTACAGAAACATATAAAATTATAAAGGGATTGGACACACTAGATGCAGGAAATATGTTCCCGATGTTGGGGGAGTCCAGAACCAGGGGTCACAGTTTAAGAATAAGTAGGCCATTAGGAACTGAGATGAGGAAAAACTTGTTCACCCAGAGAGTTGTGAATTTGTGGAATTCTTTGCCTCAGAAGAGAGTGGAGGCCGATCCACTGGATGCATTCAAAAGAGAGTAAAGAGCCTGTCCTACTTGGGCATCATTTGCGTGTCATTTGCACGTCACGACGCAAGATGCGCGCATGGCGTGCATTACACGCGCATGGCACGTGGTGAGGTGTGGTGGCATAGGCAGTGACGCACTGTCGCGCGCCTCAGGATTTTGGGATTCACAAATTAAAAAAAAAAAAATTATGTTTATTTTATTAGAAGCAATTGTACATGGAGAAAGAAATCGACATAACAATTATACAATTTTCGTACAGCTTCAGTTTTAACATTTTATAAACTGATAAGTGAATCGGAAAAAAATAAAAAAGGAAAGAATGAAAAGGAAGAAGAAAGATACATTGGGCTACCAATGTTAGATTCTATTCATTTGTCCCGCTCCGCCCATCGGTTGATTGCTTTTACCACATTAATCGCCAGAAGATTTATTTTATTTAAATGGAAAGACTCCAACCCTCCGACCACACTCCAGTGGTATTCTGAAACGATATCATGTTTAAATTTAGAAAAAATCAGGAGTGACATTGTTGAACCCTTGGTTAGATTTGATAAGACTTGGGGAAAATTTATTGAACACTTTCATACAACATAAATTGCTCCCTCTTTAACCGTTATAAAAACTATTTTACCTCTATAGGGTGGAACGGACTTGACGACAAACAGACTTAAATTGTTGAATTTCTCAATTCCGATTTGGTTTTGCTTTGCTTTGTTTTTTTATTTATTTTATTTTTATTCTTACTTTATTATTATCAATTTTTCTTTTTTTTCTTTAGTTTATGGGGGTTTTGTTTTTTCCTTATTTTTCTTTTTTCTTTTTGTCTTTTTATCTTTGTGGGTTTTTTTCATTTATAAGTTTACTTTCAAAGATTTAACTATATTTACATAGAGACCGGGAGGTCTATATTCATTGTGTATTTTGACACTGGTCTCATATTAGGTTATACCTATTATTAATGTAATCCTGATCTCTATGTATCAATACCATTGTTATGTTTATCATTATTCTTTTTGCTCTGTTTTTTATGTTTTATTTTTGTTTGTTTAAAAAAAAAAAAAAAAAAGATTTTAAAAGAAAGAAAGATACAAAAGAGAAAGAAGAAAAAACCTCTTAACTAACAAAGAAGTGAAAAAAAGCGGAGATATGTCCCACTACCCTTCCCTACGCCCGCTCACCTGACCCTAGCGTCAGTTTTGAATTTGTGTTCAACCATTCTGTTGATGAAATTCAATGAAAGGAGACCATATTTTGGAAAATTGGTCTGATTTGTCAGCCAAAAAGCCTTATTTTTTCTAAATGTAGTGTCTCGGTCATTTCTGTGATCCACATCTTCACTGTGGGAACTGTTATCTTTTTTGCAGTTATTAAACCATAGTCAAGGAAACGTCTTTGGAATATCGTTAACTTAGAGCAGCCCTCTGACATTCCTAATATTATTAATTTTGAATCTGACTCCAATTGAATTTTGAGTGTTTTAGAAATGGTATTGAATATTCCCATCCAGAAATGTTGTATTTTTATACAGGATACAAAAGAATGGGTTAGGGTATCTTCTTGGAGGTGACATTTATCACAGAGAGGGGAGACAGTTGGGAAAATCTTATTCAATTTGGTCTTTGAGTAGTATAACCTATGCAATACTTTGAATTGTATCAGGCAATGCCTGACAGTTAAAGAACAGTAATGTATGTATAGTAGGCTTTCCTCCCATATATCTTTTGAAATGGGTGGAATTCACAAAATCTTTGCGAGCCACCTGCGTGACGCGCAAATATCGCCCAAGTGGGACAGGCCCTTTAGATAGAGTTCTTAGGACTAGCGGAATCAAGGGGTATGGGGAGAAGGCAGGAAAGGGGTACTGATTGTGGATGTTCAGCCATGATCACATTTGTAGATGGTTTATGCATTCAACCAATAATATAGCTACCTCAGTACTACTAACCACGCCTTAGTTATCAAGTATAAGAACTCTCTCTCTCCCTCTTGCTCCTCCCTGGTTCCAGCATGATGACAGACTGGGTGCAGTCAGTGCTGGAAAGTGTTTAACCTGTGTTATCATTAAACGTTAAGTAAAGCTACAAGTGAGTCAGACTTAACTTCTTTACATGGTGTCAGCAAGTTAAAACAGCGCCTCCTGTTAATCATTTTTTTATTTCTTTGAAAGTGTTGCTTTATCGGAGTTTTGTACCTTTTGCCATGGCATCCTCGTGCCGCAAACCCTCGCCCCTAGTCTTTGATGCTGACATAGCTGAACGCTGGGCGACTTTTGAAATGGACTTCACACATTACATTAATATCGTTCATCGCAACGATCCTGACATTGTTAAAGCTTCTCTCCTACTGAACCTTGCTGGTCCCGATGCCATGAGGAGGGCACGAGCCTTCGCCTATGATCCCGCGGTCCGGGACTGCCAACGATCCGATATGTCTATTGCAAAAGTTTGCAGAAATTTGCGATGCCCTCTAACCGCATTTTAAAGCGAGCCAAGTTTTTTATGAGAAAGCAACAGCCTGATGAACCTGTTGAATGCTTTATTGCGGATCTGCGCTATCTCGCCCAGAGGTGTCGATTTGAAAACATGACTGACCAGCTTACCAGGGACATTCAAGTGACAGGTATGCTGGATCAGAAATTGCGATCGGAGCTATTGAGAAGGCCAGATCTTACTCTGACCGACGCAATGCATGCATGCAGGTTGGCTGAAGTCGTTGACCCGTTGTTCGGACAAAGGGATGCTGTTGGTCGATCGGTCAACTTAACTGGTCTCAACAGACCGCGTCCTAAAATAGACAACTCTAGTCCCGCGCCGCGGGCAGGCTACGTCCCCGGAGGACGGGTTGTTAAAAGGTGCCCTAATTACAATTATGTACATTCGATGCAGTCGCAGTGTCCGGCTTATGGTAAATCATGCAATTTCTGCAAGAGATTGAATCACTTCTCGGCGGTTTGCCGTTCCCGTGGGAACTTACCACCTGTTCCTAGACAAGTATTAAACAACCTGGCACAAGTTGATAGCGATTTTGGTTCCCAAACCTCTCTCGACACTCCCCAAGACTCTGAGCCAATTAATTCCCAAGGAGATGCTAGTGTATTCACACTCCTACACGCACCTGCTCGCCTCCCCGATCCATGAGTCCTCGTTACTGTCAACAACTGTCCTTTCACAGCTAAGCTCGACACGGAGGCAAAGGTCAATGTTATGTCAACAAGCCTGTTCAGAAAGATTAGGCATAATGAGCTACTGACTTCAGACCGTTCGACTTTACGTGCTTATGGGGGCGAGGTGCTGAAACCTGTGGGAAAGGCCACTTTTAATTGTGTGCTGAAAAAGTCATCGCGGCCTCTCATGTTCTATGTTCTTGATTCTGATTGTGTGACTCTGTTGGGCAACCAGGCGTGCCAAGACCTGGGACTAGTGTCCTTCGACCGTACTGTCCGTGAAGTACAGGTGCTGATGGATCCGATATCTGAGTACCCGGACCTGTTTGATAATGAGCTGGGCAAACTGCCTCTCGTCTACAAGATCGTCACCGACCCTAAAGTTGTGCCAGTGGTCCGTGCACCACATAGAGTATTCCTCGCTTTAAAGGACAAAGTGGAATCGATGCTGAAGAGCATGGTCACAATGGGGGTGCTGGAAGCAGTTAGCGAGCCAACCGAGTGGGTCTCCACCATGGTTGCAACCCTGAAAAAAGACAAGAACGAGATACGGGTGTGTATTAATCCCAAAGACCTGAACCTCGCGATCCGGCGACCACACTATCCCATGAGAACCGTAGAAGACGTTGCAGCTCAAGTCGGCCAGGCCACGGTATTTTCTGTCCTTGATGCAAAAAGTTACTTCTGGCAAATACCACTCGATAAACGCTCCTCCGACCTGACAACTTTCTCCACTCCTTATGGCAGATTCAAGTTTCTACGGATGCCATTCGGAATTAACTCTGCCAGTGAAGTGTTTCAGCGATCCATGGAACAGCTGATCGCTGGCATGCCATGCGCCATCATCGTGGACGACATCCTAGTCTACGGGGAAAATGCCGCCGAACATGACATGAATCTCCGCCGAGTCCTGGACCGGGCCCGGCAAATCAACTTAAAACTGAACAAAAAAAAATGCCGATTCCGCGTCTCCGAAGTGCCGTACGTCAGGCACATTTTCACTTCTAAGGGACTGAAACCCGACCCGCAAAAGACTATTGCAATCTCCGAGATGCCAGCCCCAACTGACGTCCTGAGTCTGCAACGATTCCTGGGCATGGTCAACTACCTCGGGAAGTTTATACCGAATCTCAGTGAGCTGAGCTCATCCCTGAGGCAGCTAACTAAAAAAGACACTGCCTGGTCCTGGTTCCCACAACACCAACAGGCTTTCGAATGTCTGAAGTCTAAGCTGACCAGCACCCCGACACTCAAATTCTTCGACCTGCGCCGTCCCATTACCTGTGATGCCTCTCATTTCGGACTGGGTGCTGCTTGCCTGCAGCTCTACGACGACAGCTCACTACTACCGGTCTTGTATGCCTCGCGGACAATGACCGACACGGAGCAACGATATGCTCAGATTGAGAAGGAGCTCCTGGCTGTGGTGTTTGCTTGTTCCAAGTTCAAAGACTTCCTCTTCGGTTGCAGGTTCACAGTCGTGACCGACCACCAGCCACTGGTGACCATTCTTAACAAACCCATACATGTTGCCCCTGCCAGACTACAGCGCATGATGCTGCAGCTCCAGCGTTTTGACTTTGAAATCATATATAAGAAGGGCACGGAGATGCATGTGGCTGATACACTTTCTCGTGCCCCACGGGCATCCTGTGACCGCCACCCTTACGAGCAGGAAGACCTATTGGTACTGAACGTCAACTTCATCCCTACTAAGCAGGTGCAGTGCCTGACCGAGCACACCGCCGCTGACCCTGCTTTGCAGCAGCTGGCAGCCGTCATCAAGCGTGGGTGGCCCGACAGACGCACCAATTTGCCATCGGGTGCCCAACCATTCTTCCTGGTCCGCGATGAGCTGGTGATCCAGGATGGGGTTATTGTCAAAGGCCACAAGGTCGTGGTCCCAGCCTCTCTGTACGATCTATACTACAACGCAGCCCACAGCGGTCATCCTGGGGTCGAGCCACTGTTTCTCATGCCCAGGGACAATTCTACTGGCCTGGCATGGCCAAATACATCAGGAACCGTGTGTCCTCTTGTGCCTCCTGCAACAACCTCACCCCACACCAGCAGCGCCAGCCTCTCTTGCAGCAGCCAGCGCCAACCATGCCCTGGACATCGCTGGCTGCCGATATATTCGAATGGCGGGGTAAGCAGTTTCTCGTCCTGGTGGACTCATACTCCAACTGGTTCGAGGTGGACCTCCTTCCGTCCGTCACCTCCGGGATGGTCATCGCCAAAATGCGGGAGCACTTCGCCGCCCACGGTGTCCCTGTCCATTTGCAGACCGACAATGGACGGCAATTCACAAGTGCCGAGTTCAAAGCTTTCGCTGCAAGGTGGAACTTCCATCACTACACCAGCAGCCCTGAGTGCCCTCAGAGTAACGGCCTGGCCGAACGGGCCGTGCGGAGTGCTAAGGGCCTGATGGAGCAGTCCCGCCTGTCTAACTCCGATTTCTACCTGGGCTTACTAAACCTACGTAACGTCTCACGGGACACGGCTATGGGTTCCCCTGCCCAGTGTCTGATGTCAAGGGTGACAAGACCACCTATGCTAATCGCCCAGCAGTCCCTGCTACCGAAAGTGCTCAATCCTGCCACTGTCCAACAACGGATCGATCAGAAACATGAAGTTCAACGATGGTCCCACGACAGGTCCTGCCGCCCTCTACTGCCTCTACTACCCGGGCAGGTCGTTCGGATGCGGACCACCACCGGCTATTCCCGCCTCGCGACCGTGATTGGTGTGGACGACTCTCCAAGATCCTACCTGGTGGATTACGAGGGGACTGCCTATCGACGGAGCCGTCAACACCTGTTGGCTGTGAACGAGCCAAAGCCTCTTCCTGCGGCTCCTTATGCTCCTCCGTTGCGGTTCCTACCTGCTGCTGCTGATCGCCCTGCTGCTCCTTGCATGCCCCAGTCCCCTCGCTTATTGTGGTCTCCTTCTCCGTTGCCTCCTGGTTTTGGCCGGGCGGCTTCACCTCCTGCACGTCCTCCCCCTCCTGTCTCTCCCGCTCCGACTGCATCTCCCCCTCCCTTAACATTCTTGCCTGCCTCCGCTACGCCTTCTCTTCTTTCCGATGGGGGGGCGGGAGGTGCTGTACGTATGCGTTCGGGTCGCATTGTTAAGCCGCCTGTCTGCTACGGCGACTTTGTCTAAATTCGCATGTTTATTGTAATGACACCATCCCAATCGCCTCCATGTGTATTTGATTTCTAAGGGGAAGGATGTAGATGGTTTATGCATGCAACCAATAATATAGCCACCTCAGTACTACTAACCACGCCTTAGTTATCAAGTATAAGAACTCTCTCCCTCTTGCTCCTCCCTGGTTCCAACATGATGACAGACTGGGTGCAGTCAGTGCTGGAAAGTGTTTAACCTGTGTTATCATTAAACGTTAAGTAAAGCTACAAATGAGTCAGACTTAACTTCTTTAAAACATTGAATGGCGGTGCTGGTTCGAAGGGCCGAATGGCCTACTCCTGCATCTATTGTCTATGTATCTATGTATCTCCCATAAGGCAATAACTTGTAGATTGTTTGGTTAATTAACCACTGTAAATTACCTTTTGTGTGGCTGAAAGGTAGAATTTGAAGCGAGCTGTTGGGAATGTTGGGAGAATAAGAAACCGGATTAATATGGGATCAGTGAAAATGGGTAGTCATCACAAAATCAATGGGCAGAAGGGACTGTTTCCATGCTGTGTCTTTCTACTGTATAAACCTATTATCTGACTAAATTTGCATTCACAAATTTGTGTTTCTCAATCTATCTTCTGCTTGTTTCTTAATTCTCAAATATCACTGGTTTAGGAGATACTGATCTATTCCACACCATGAATCCAGATGGTCTGAGCATGAAGAAAACTTTACAGGGCAAATAAATATAAATTCAAAACAAAATAAATTGTCTGTCATTCAAGCTAGCCAACTCCATCTTGATATTCTTTAAAAAAAAGTGATACCAAACTGTGGGTAATGTATGGGTCACTAAAATTCAGATATCTTCATAGCTCAAGTGAATGTTTTCACCAGCATGCCTTGCGGCCTCCTGACAGCACAGAATGAATGAATAAAGCTGATAAATCATGCAGGAAATAACTGCAGATGCTGGTTTAAACGGAAGATAGACACCAAAAGCTGGAGTAACTCAACGGGTCAGACAGCATGTCTGGAGAAAAGTACTTTTTCTGCATATCTTTCATTCATTTGTTCTACAGTATATCTCTCCACATCACCATCTTTATCTCTCGTTTCCCTTTCCCCTGACTCTCAGTCTGAAGAAGGGTCTCGACCCGAAATGTCCCTTTTTTCCAGGGATGCTGTCTGACCCGATGAGTTACTCCAGCTTTTTGTGCCTTTATGGGATGTTTTAGAATACATTTTGAACAGTTGAGTACTTTGGATGTGCAGTCACTCTTATGGTTTATGTTGACATACTCTTCTCCCCATTTCTTGTCCACCACCAATTCCACCGTCCCTATCCCCACCACTTACCCCTATTTCCTACTTTGTCCCTACGAGAAGGGAGACATGATCTGTGGGGTGCCATGGCAATGACAGTGTCCCAGGATGTGTAGTCTTCTTGTTGAGTGCCAGGAGACCTGGCTACATTATGTACTGGCCAGAGCACCAGTGCAAACAGTTGTGCTGCCTTCAACAAAATTATTTCCTAATGCTCGCTTCTGATAAAGAAACTACTGACAATGAGCGACAGAAATCTGGAAATAGACACAAAATGCTGGAGTAACTTATCGGGACAGGCAGCATCTCTGGAGAGAAGGAATAGGTCAAGTCAAGTCACATTTATTTATATAGCACATTTAAAAAACAACTCTCGTTGGCCAAAGTGCTTTACATTTGTTATAAGAATAGCACAAACAAAACAAACTACATACATATATACATGTAGCCCTCACTCAGAGAACGTCAGGAAAGGCTTGGGAGTATAGATAAGTCTTTAGTCTTGACTTAAAAGAGTCGATGGAGGGGGCAGTTCTGATGGGAAAGGGGATGCTGTTCCACAGTCTAGGGGCTGCAACTGCAAAGGCGCGGTCGCCCCTGAGCTTATGCCTAGACCGTGGGATACTCAGCAACCCCAAGTCGGCTGATCTGAGGGGCCTGGAGGTGGAGTGGTGGGTGAGAAGTCTTTTTATGTAGGTGGGGGCAAGCCCATTGAGGGCTTTGTAGACGGAGGAGGATCTTGAAGTTTATATGGAACCGCACAGGGAGCCAGTGGAGAGAGGCCAGGATCGGGGTGATGTGGTCCCTTTTTCGGGTGCCCATCAGGAGTCTCGCTGCGGCGTTTTGGACCAGTTGCAGGTGGGACAGGGAAGATTGGCTGATGCCAGTGTAAAGGGAGTTGCAGTAATCTAGGCGGGAGGAGATGAATGTGTGGATGATCTTTTCCAGGTCATCAAACTGGAGGAATTGTTTTATTTTAGCTATCGTCCGAAGCTGAAAGAAGCTAGCTTTTCCCACGGCATTGACTTCTTTGTCAAATTTCAGTGCTGAGTCAAATATCACGCCGAGGTTTTTGACGTGAGGTTTGAGTAGTGGGGTAAGGCTTCCAAGGCTGCCTGCTGTCATTTTGATTGAGTCCGAGGGGCCGAGAAGGATGACCTCAGACTTACTCTCGTTTAGTTGGAGGAAGTTCTGGGCCATCCAACACTTTATATCCTCGAGGCAGTGGGTAAGGTTAAACAGATTTGATTGTTTTTTGGGCTTCAGGGGGAGATAGAGTTGTGTATCGTCTGCGTAGCAATGGAAGGAAATGCCGTGCCTTTCAATGACTTGGCCTAAGGGGAGCATATACAGGGAGAAGAGAATGGTGCCAAGGATGGAACCTTGTGGAACCCCACAGCAGAGATTAGCTGGGGAGGAGAAAGAGTTGCCTATGTTAGTCGAGAAACTCCTACCTTTGAGGTAGGAGATGAACCAGCTCAGGGCAGTGCCATCAATACCAACCCCGTACCGGAGACGGTCAATTAGGATGGTGTGGTCGACAGTATCAAATGCTGCGCTGAGGTCAAGAAGGAGCAGAATTGCACAGTCGCCGGAGTCAACGGTGAGCAGTAGGTCATTGTGTACCTTCAACAAGGCAGACTCTGTGCTATGGTGAGCCCTGAAACCTGATTGGAAAGTTTCCAAGATAGTGTTTTGGTGAAGGTAAGGTATAAGTTGACTTAAAATTACCTTTTCAAGGGCTTTTGAGAGGTGACATTTTGGGTCGAGACCATTCTTCAGAAATCTGGATACGTGACACTAAAGGTAAATCACATGTCTGAAAAAAGATATAGGCAGCACACCTCTAAATTTCTGGTTTCTGTTAATCCTTCGACAGGATTACAATTTGGAGAAGCAGTGGGTTCCACCAATGTACCTGACGATGCAGATTTAATTAATGGGGGGGGAGAAATAAAGAGTGGGATCTCCTGGAAATAGCAGCGAAAGAAGAAAAAAGAGATAAGTATACCTGCTGTGTCACCATGTGAGATGATCATAAATAAATGGAGAAGTTACAAAATCCCACTGAGAGCGTATTAACAGTGGATTTACTAGCTTTCAACCTTGTTTTGTAGAGGAATGGCGAGAATGGGTGTATCTCTTTGATTTCGGATTGGTTTATATCATTAATCAAAAAACATATTAAAAAGATCTGTTTCCTCCAGTAGTAGGGAGTGGCACATACAGTTTGTGTGGGAGGGAACTGCAGATGCTGGTTTATACCGAAGATGAACACAAAATGCTGGAGTACCTCAGCAGGACAGGCAGCATTTCTGGATAGAATTCCTGAGTAACTAATTCCGCTCAGTTACTCCAGCATTTTGTGTCTATCGTCGGCACATACAGTTTTCTATATCAAAATACCCACTTATTTTAGTGGCCATTGGTCCAAAGTATCTGGTCCTGACTCAAGAATGGATTAGTTTGGTTAAAAGAGAGAAACATTTCCTATTGGCAGATAGTCCAAGGACCTGGATCCACATCATCGAGAGCTTGGGCAAAGGAATCAATGATGCGTGTAAGTACCAGATAGACTCTTCACACCATTGCACAGTTTCTCCAGGTGAGTTTACTGACCTTCACAAAACCTTGCTCATAGCAATCTGTACAGGCTATGTTTAGCCCAGGTGAAACCTAGCTTGTGTTTTTGTTGCAAAGACGTCACCCATTTCCTGTCATCACTAATCCTGACCTCATCCTCCTCTTTTGGCCTAATTGATGACAGGCCAAGAACATTCAAATGATCAATACATTGTCACATAATGAAAGTCGGTCTGGATTGTGCGAAGGACTTTAAACTCCTTTGGCACAAGGTAAGTAGAAACATTAAATTGGGATCCCATTCCTTAAATCACATTACCAAACAAAGTTTAACTCTTGGATTATGCCAGGTTAATTGGTGTTGGCCCGGATCATGAAAAGAACTTTGAACTCTTTTGGCAAAAGGCAAGCAGAAAATGTATCTGTGATCCCTTTCCTTAGATCTATCTATCCAGTACAGTGGAGAAAACATTTATGCAGAAGACAGATGAGAATAGAAATTGTTTAAACTCTATGTCTCCATCTCAGCATAAAGGAAGTAGCAATTTTAATAATGCCAGGAATTAAGCATTCAACAACATGGCACCTTTTTCAGGAGAGAAGGAAAAAAATAATTCATGCAATTTAAAAAAAAAACACATAAATTAGCCATTATTGTTTACTTTTGAACAGAACTTCCATTCGTAAATTCAAATGCTCAAGTAACATTAATCAAGTATTACTGAGCTAAGAATGGCAATGGACTGATCCAAATTGCTCACAGATTTGGTAGAAATATGAAGCATGGAACAGCTGCTGATGATATATAAATTTGCGCAACAATGTGCATTTTAACCAATATAATAACTCCCAGAATATGAAATAACGTTGAAAGATTTCTCATAAATGTTGTGATTTCCTGAAATCTGGAATAAGAATAGAAAATCCTGGTAACACTGCAGATCAAGTCACATCTGTGAATTTAACTATTCTGGATTATAATCTTTGAATCAATTCAGATGAGGCGCTATTGATGAGAATATTGGATATGATAATATCAGGTTATCGGGAAGATGCTGGAGATGGGGGGAAGCAGTTGGGCAATTGTAAATTTACTTGGCAGGAAATTCAGAATCAAGAATTCCCCAGAAATGTGGTATGTAAAAACAAGACTGATTAAAAAATATATATTTTCGGATTGATTGAAGCCAACATGCCTTTTCGACTTAACTATGGCACAGTGGTGCAAAGGTAGAATTGCTGCCTTAAAGTGCCAGAAAACTGGGTTTGATTCTGACTACAGACGCTGTACGGAGTTTGTATGTTCTCCCTGTGACCGCATGGGTTTTCTTCGGCTGTTCCGGTTTCCTCCCACATTAAAAATACGTGTAGGTTAATTAGTTTCTGTAAATTGTCCCCAGTCTGTATGATAAAACTAATATACTGGGATCGCTGGTCGGTAAGGACTCAGTGGGCAGAAGGGCCTGTACCCCCTTTGCATTTCTAAACTAAACTAAACTGCAGGCCACAAACAAAATACTGGTATTAGATTTAGGGGGTGTTGCAGAGAAACAACCTTTGTCAAAATATAAAATTTAAATACAGCAGTCATCAATATGAAAGAGGAACAGTCTTCATGAACTATTTCAAAATGTAAACTATAATTATTAATCTTTTTTTTTTAAAGAACAATATTCTGTAAAGGAACAGCATTGTTTGCAAAGTGCAGGCTACTGGTTTACAGCAGGAGATCACAAAAACATATAGTTTGTAAACTCGCATGGCCACAAGGCATTCAGATATGTATTGCACAAATCTGCAGAGAATGATGCTATGTTAAACAGACTGCAACAAACCAGCTAAGCAATCAATAACTGGTATTTGAAGGTACACAAAAATGCTGGAGAGACTCAGCGGGTGCAGCGTTGCCTATTTCCTTCGCTCCATAGATGCTGCTGCACCCGCTGAGTTTCTCCAGCATTTTTGTGTACCTTCGATTTTCCAGCATCTGCAGTTCCTTCTTTAACACTGGTATTTGAGTAGCTAGAGTGCCATGTGTCTGGGTTTTCTGTCCTCTGAAGCTTTTATACCATCCATGTGAATTTGTCCCAGAAAATGTGTTTGATTATCTTGTCATATCCTGATGTGCTTCCATTGTAAATGTGTCATTTGTTGGAAACATTTATCCGCACACAAGAAATTGAAGTAAACTGTGTGATTGTAACCATTGGTATTGTATCCACCTGCTGTTTTGTTTTTGTTCTTGAAGAGAGGCGGTATGGTGGCGCAGCGGTACAGTTGCTGCCTCTCAGCGGCAGAGACACAGGTTCAATTCTGACTACGGGTACTCTCTGAATGCAGTTTTTTTTATCTTCTCCCCATGACCACATGGGTTTTCCACGGGTGCTTCGATTCCATCCCACACTACAAAGACGTAGGTTTGTAGATTATTTAGCTTTGATTAAAAATTGTAAATTGCCCTGGTGTGTAGGATAGTGCTAATGTACAGGGATTGCTGGTCAGTGCGGACTCGATGGGCCAAAGGGCCTATTTCCTTGCTGTGTCTCTGTCCTAAACTAAAAGGGTAAAAACTCGATGTACATTGAGTTATTCCAGAATTCCCGTTTTTTGCGCTGAATAAAGACGTGGTCTCCGTGTGGCTCATTCAAAGTCACATCAGAGGAAATTTGTCTCCTGCATAGGACTGGATCATAGCCGTGGGATACTTTTTTAGAGGTCAGTATCAGTTGTTTATTGTCATGTGTACCGAGGTACAGTACAAAGCTTTTTGTTACGTGCTAATCAGTCAGCAGAAAGACAATACATGATTAAAATTAATCCAGTTACAGTGATACATGATAAGGAAATAACATTTAGTGCAGGGCAAAGCCAGCAAAGTCCAATCACAGATGGACCGAGGAACATCAGAGGTTGATCAGCAATGCTCTCTGGTTGTGGTAGGACGAATCATTTGCCTGATAACAGCTCGGAAGAAACTGTCCCTGAATCTCATGGTGTGCGTTTTCATTATTCTATACCTATTGCCTGATTGGAGAGGGGAGAAGTGGGAGTAGCCAGAGAGCAACTCCTCCTTGATTATGCTGCTGACCTTGCCGAGGCAGCGTGAGGTATAAATGGAGTCCACGTCTTCCGTTGCGGTCTGTCCTATGCTCCCAACTCCCCCTTTCTATAACATCTGTGGGTGCAGGCCTAATTGCGTCCCTCTCGCTCAAGATATGGAGTCAACTCAGGAAAAACTTCAGTTTACAAGGCCCTTCCATCTTGACCCCACTGCTTAAAAATCACATCTTTAAACCTTCAAGTACAGACCACGCATTCAAAACCTGGCATAGCAACGGTATCAGTAGTATCAAAAACCTATACAAGGATGGCATCTTTTCGTCCTTCGCGGAGCTCTCGTCCAACTACAGCCTCCAAAACTCCCACCTTTTTCGGTTTTTCCAGATTAGGGATTTTGTGAAGAAGACATTCCCCTATTTCCCAAATCGCCCCCCTTAAACCCTGACTGATACCATCTTAGCTTTAGATCCCAACCGGAAGAAATGCATCTCTATTTTGTATAATTTGCTAGGGTCGGTTTTATTGAAACCTCATACCTCATTAAAAGCTGCATGGTAGGGAGAGCTGAATACGAAACTAACAGACCAGCAATGGGACTCTGCCTTGGATTTGATCCATTCTTCCTCCATATGTGCCCGTCATGGCCTAATCCAATGCAAAGTCCTTTACAAAGTCCACTACACAAATGCAAGATTATCTAGAATGTACCCCGCTGTTGGGGACACCTGCAACAGATGTAATCAATCCCCTGCCAACCATAGCCATATGTTTTGGTCTTGCTCTAAGCTAGCAGCCTTTTGGAGGAGTGCTTTCGAATTGATAAGCAGAGCCCACGGCCAGACTATTCCTCCAAACCCAATCTCAGCCATTTTCGGTACCCCTCCCAACACCAACCTTTCTGTTGCGGTGAAATGGGTCCTAGCTTTTACAACCTTGTTAGCCCGGAGACTGATCTTGCTTAACTGGAGGCTCACCTGTCCCCCGACACACGCCCGTTGGATTAAGGAGGTGCTTTACAATTTAAAGCTTGAAAAACTTAGGTTCTCTCTCAAAGGCTCTACCAAGACATTCCTAGATACATGGAACCCTTGCTTTGAACTTGTTAACTCTCTCAACTTGTCCCCGGACTCGGAAGAGGACTGAGTGTTCTCCACCATTGTTTTGCTCTACAGCAGCTGCTTTCCCCTTAACACCCCCCCCTCCCCACAATTATATATTTAATTACTTACTTATTTACTGTTTTTTTAAATTTTTATTTATTTTGTAATTTTTTTTAGTACTTTTTGTTTTGTTTATCTTACTATATGTGTGTGTGGATGTGTACGTATGTGAGTGTTGTTTGTCCCCGTTTGGTTCCGACCTGATTCGGGTGGGTTGAAGGTGGGTAAGGGTAAGGGTTTTGAGGGTCGCTTACATACTGTTGCACATTTATGCCTTGACTGTCACTGTCTGTTATCATAGTATGTATGCAAATTGCTGTGAAATTCAAATAAAAAGATTTAAATGATAAATGGAGTCCATGGAAGGGAGGTTGGTTTGTGTGATGGCCTGGGCTGCATCCACAATTTGCTGCAATTTCTTACAGTCCTGGAAGGAGCTGTTCCCAAATCAAGCTGTGATATATCCTGATAAAATGCTTTCTATGGTGCATCTGTACATGTTGGTGAGAGTTGTAGGGGACATGTCAAACTTCCAAAGCCTTCTCAGAAAGTAGAGGTGTTGGTTTGCCTTCTTGGTCATTACTTCAAAGTCGGTGTTCCAAGAAAAGTTGTTGCCAATATTAACTACAAGGAAATTGAAGTTTTCGACCATCTCTACTTTGGCACCGTCAATGCAAACTGGGGTATGTGTACCGCTTTGCTCCCTGAAGTCGATCACTATCTCCTTTGTCTTGTTGATGTTGAGAGAAAGTTTGTTGTCTCGACGCCAGGACCCGAGATTCTCAATCTCCTTCCTTGTACTCTGTCTCGTCATTATTTGATATCCGACCCTCAATGGTGGTGTCGTCTGTGAATTTGTAAAATGAATTAGATTTGTACATGGTGTACAAGGAGTAAAGAAGGGGGCTGAGAACGCATCCTTGCGGAGCACCAGTGTTGAGGATTATCGTGGAGGATGACTTGTCCCCTGAAGAGGTGCCACTGAAGGTCACATCATTGAGGTGGGGTCACGGTGAGCTGGGATTGCAGTTAGATTAGAGACATCAGATAACAGAAATTCAGTTTGCATGGAATACAAATGATGTGGTACAGCAAGGAACAAATTACATGAGCGGTCTAATCGGTGAAGGATTGGTAGTCACAGTTCATAGGGCATCAGGTGACAGATCAAGGGATTGATTAGACCAAATGGCGGGTTTTCATTTGTGGATGGGACAGAATGCAGTGTGGAGGGGGCAGGGAAGAGTTTAGCTTGTGAAAAATAGTCGATGGGTGACCACAGACAAAGCCCTCATCAACACCCGTATGATTTGGCACACCAACCCTATGGAGAAGTTACATTATCCTGGCTGCTCAGTGGGCATGGTTCAATGAGAGGGAGAGGTCAGATAATGATGATCAAATTAGGTTTTAATCTACACTATTTACATCTACCCCATCTACACTCGTCCCACCTGCCTGCGTTTGGCCCATATCCCTCTAAACCTTTCCTACCATCTAACTGTCCAAATGACTTTTAAATGTTGTTATAGTTTCTGCCTCAACTACCTCTTCTGGCAGCTCATTCCATATACCCGCCACCCTCTGTGTGTAAAAAGTTGTCTCTCAGATTCCTATTAAATCTTTCCCCTCTCACCTTAAAACTATGTCATATATGATGAATAATCAAATAATATGGTTAGGTCAGTTGGCACAATGAGTTAAATTGCTAAGACATGTCAGATAATGGGGAGATGTCAGATTGATCATAGAGTCATACAGCATGGAAACAGGCCCTTCGGCCCAGTTTGCCAATGCCAACCAGGATGCTCCCTCCACACTAGTACCACCTGCCCACTTTTGACCCATATCCTGCTAAATATATCCTATCAAGTACCTGTCCAAATGTCTTTTAAATGTTGTTATAGTTTCTGTCTCAACTACCTCCTCTGGCAGCTCATTCCATATACCCTTCACCATCTGTGTTGAAAAAGTTGCCTCAGATTCCTATTGAATCTTTCCCCTCTCACCTTAAGCCTACGTCCTCTGGTTCTTGGATCCCCTACTCTGGGTAAAAGACTGTGCATCTTCTCTATCTATTCTTCTTATGATCTTATAAACTCCAATATGATCACCACTCACCCTCCTACACTGCAAGAAATAGAGTCCCAAGTACATAATGTGTAGGAAGGAACTGCAGATGCTGGTTTAAACTGAAGATAGACACAAAAAGCTGGAGTAACTCGAGACCCATCTTCAGACTGAAAGTCACGGGAAAAGGAAACTTCATTAACTTCACCACCAATTTTCATCCTACACTCACTTCATTAACTTCACTACCAATTTCCATTCGGCACTCAAATTTGCTTAGACCATCTTTGACACCTCCACCCCCGATCGGCGCGGCCCTGTCGGCTTCAGGTGCCATCGACTCCGCTGGGAAACCGGCCGTTCCAGCCACTGCGAGGACTCTCCCGACGGCCAGGAACATCGGGCCTCCGTAGAGGCAACTGTGGTGGCATTGATGGGCCTGACTCTGGGGAGAACTGGGTTGGGGACTGGACATTGTGCCTTCCCCCACAGTGGTAACCATTGTGGGGGGATGATTTCTGTGTGCTGTGCCTGTCAGTCCGTGTACAAGATGGCGGTCGGAGGGGAGAGTGGACGCTGGCGCGAATTGGTCGCCGCTGCTCTCTCCTCAAATTGTGTTTCTTATTTTCTTTTGGTGCTCTTGAAATTGAATTCTGTCCTTGATTTGTGTACTGTGGTGTTTTTATATCTAATTTATTCCGATTATGTGTTTTTTTGGGGGTTTTTGTGATTCTATGTATAATCATTTTATTTACTGGCGCCTTTCTAAAACCCAAGGACACCTTACAATGCATACATTGTAAGGTGTCCTTGGGTTTTAGAAAGGCGCCAGTAAATAAAATTATTATTATTATTATTTCTTGATCTCACAATCTCCATCACAGGTGATAGACTATCGACTGGCGTCTATTACATACCCACTGACTCCAACAACTATCTCGACTACACATCTTCCCACCCTGCTTCCTGCAAAGACTCTATCCCCTACACTGTGCCCAAGATCTTCACTATTCACTTTCCGAGAGTGTTCTACCTGTATTCTAATTGAAATTATTGCAGAAAATCAAATCTGTAAATTATTGTTGGAAGAATTGTTTCCAAAAAATTATTTTGTATCCATATTAGATTGGCAATCAATCAATTTTTCATAGAAAACCAAGAATTGAAAAACATCAGGACTCATTCTTTCAGGTAGTAAATGGTCATTGAGATTTAGAATTTGACTGATTATTATTATTTTTTTGTCTTTCTCTTAATCCAATATTTTCTTATTTCTGTATTTGTTTCCATTTCTTATTATTCCATTTTTATTCTCTCTCTTGCTTGGTATTCTTCATCTGCCTTGTTTGCAGGTCAAAAGTAGAACTACTGGTTTACAGTGCCAGAACTGGCTTCAATATCAGATGCTGTCTGTTTAGAATGTGCATGTTCTCCTTGTCATCCTACGGGCTTCCTCTGGGTTTTCCAATTTCCTCCCTTATCCCAAAGATTAGTAAACTGGTCAGTTAATTAATCACTATAAGTTACCCTTAAAATGTAAATGAATGGTCGAATCTGCTGATGAAAATGCGGGGGGGGGGGGGGAATAAGAAAATGAATTAGTGGGAATAAGTGATTGATGACCACCACAGCCTTGGTGGGTCAAACTGTATAAGTAGTTAATACATGCAACAGTAAAATTCAGATATCCTCATAACATAATTGGTAGCTCTATTCCAACTGAGCATTTTCACACCTAATTGCTTTGTAACCTTCTGAAAGCACAAGATAAAGGAAGATAGATGAAAAAGTCTCAAGTTCTTGATGTTCCAGAAGACATTTTAACAGGTAAATACTTTTGAGAGCAGTCACTCTTGCGGTTTCATTTGTGTAGACACAACACCGAAGTCAAGTCAAGTTGAGTTTGTTGTCATATGCATAAGTAGGTCACATACATGTACAATAAAATGTAATGCTTACAGCAGCATAGATCCAGACACACATTATAACAAATTATGCATACAAACCACATACTGTTTCTAAAACAAAGAAGATTGTACAAAAAGACAAGGCATCAGTGCAAATTACAACAAGGAAAATAACAAGTCCATGATCATGCAAAAGATGGATTATAGTGTCGCATTAACAAGGTCTGATTAGCGTTTTCACCATTCGATACCCACTCACCAACATTACCATCCTCATTCCCACCACATTTCATAAGTTCTAGGAGCAAATGTTTTAGGAGCAAAACTTGGCCCATTAAGTCAACCCCGCCATTCAATTGTGGCTGATCATCTTTCCTTCTCAACCCCATTCTCTTGCCTTGTCCCCATAACCCCTGACACCATTACTAATCAAGAATTTGTCAATCTCTGCCTTAAAAATATGCATTGACTTGGCCTCCACAGCCATCTATGGAAATTATATTAAATTCCTACTAATCTTCTTTCTAAAGGTACATCCTTTTATTCTGAGGCTTTGGCCTCTGGTCCTAGACTTGTGGAAACATTCTCTCCACATTCTCTCTATCCAGGCCTTTCACTATTCGGTTGTTTCAATGAGGTCGCCCCTCATCCTTTTGGTTGCTTCAATAATGTTTCCCCTCATCCTTCTAGGCTCCAGCGAATACAGGTCACATTGACCGGCGAGCTTTTGGGCGGGCCCTGACAAGCCCTCAGGAGGGATCCCATTGACAAACGAGCCTTTGGACGAGGTCCCGCTGACTGACGAGCCTCCCATGGGAGTTGCTGCAAGCTTTACCTTGGATCCAAGAAGTTTTGCTTGAAATGGCACTAAATACAAGAGAACATGAAAAGAACAAACGTTTTCTGCTAAAATTCAAGGAAACAGGAACAAGATGTTGCAACACCTATGAAGGAGTTTTGCAAATATGACAGCTGTTTCTGTGTAGCTGGTGATGGTGATGCAATCAATATATACATGAGGAAAAAGCCTGCATACACTGACTGTTAATGTATTGGCAGGTTAGTTTAATATAGCTTCCTTCTTGATACTCCTCACGCTAAATTCCAGGTTTCACCTGGGCAAAGTATAGTTTGGTTTAATTTTTTGTACTTTTGAGAAAGGGGTCTGGCGACCCACTGAGTCCATGCCGACCAGCGATCCCCGCACACTAACATTATCCTGCATACACATGGGACAATTTACAATTTTACCAAGCCAATTAGCCTACAAACCTGTACATCTTTGGAGTGTGGGAGGAAACCGGTCCACCTGGAGAGAACCCACACAGGTCGCATGGAGAAGGTACAAACATCATAGAGACAGCACTGGTAGTCAGGATCGAACTAAGATCTCTGGCGCTGTAAGGCAGCAACTCTACTGATGCGCCACCGTGCTGCCCACTATAACTACAGCTCTGTGCAGATTGCCCTGATCCCCTGGAGCTTTGATGAATGTCAATAGACTTACCTGAAAGAATCCTTGAACTATATGTGGCATTCTTAGGTGCTGGGGAAACCCTTCATTTTATAAGCTTTATTACAATCTACCATATAAATCAATAGGAAGTCAGAAAGAGACAAACTTTATTCCAACAAGCATTGTCAAATACAGCAAAAAAAAAGCAGCAACTGACTTTGGATTAAAAGGAAATTTAACAATTGGGCTGCAAGATGAAGACAGGAGGGTATGGAACGGAGAGCAGTGTAGCCAGGTATCACAATTGAGCCGTCTGGAGACATTGTGGGCTTATCAATGAAACGTCAAACAAGGAGGGTGAAGACCCTGATGACGTACCTACCCTACCTTTCACCTCTCCAATCCCACTGCCAATATGAAGAGTGCCGACTTACTACAGGGATTGAAACATCAAGTCCTATTAGCTCTACTGAACTTCTGGAAGAAAAAAACAGTGAAAGTGCAGCTGATGACAAGAGAAAGACTGTGTGACAGCTTGGAGAGACAGCTAACAGGAGGAAATAGACCCCAACGGGACTGTTATGGGCTAGCTACCCATAACAGCAAGCTCCGTCACCTTGTTAGGGCACAAGAACCACCCTCACTCATTTGGCTACAAAAAGTTCAAAGAGAAGAATACCTCCCAGTCTGCGTGAGCGGGGGCGCAAGATGACTCATCGATTGACCACCCGGTAACGAACCTTGGAACGGACACGACATTGAATCAAGTAAGTGGCAAGACTCTTGAAAAATGAGCAGCTGGACATGTTCTTTAGACCTGTAGATGTGACTGAACTAAAGTAACATCAACTCGTGGTCTTATACTTCATCAGGGGTGGAAGAAATGCTTGAAAATCTCCAACCCAGGGCCCCACATTGATCAGATTCTGTCAAGAGGAAGGTCAAATCAGTTGGATAAAACTCAGCGGCAGCACAGTCCGCAGAGTATCAGCACTCTACAGGGTGTAGCAGAAGTTTCAGGCGACAGTCCAAGACACAACCAGGCACATCGTAAAGTGGAGAACATGCATGGACATAAGCTGTAGGTGAAATGTTCAAAGTCTAACAGCGTAGTGGGAAACAATCATTGCAGATGTGAGCCTAATCTTAAGTGGAATCAAGGGATCAGCAGAAAATAAGTTGGAGAAGATTGGTGATCTACTCTACAGGAGAAATCTGGAGGGAAGGAACAACTCAGCAGGAAAGATAGGCCTCCTCCCCCCAAGTCCCGTCGTCTCCAGGAAATCCAACAACTTGTTAAAGAAAGAAGAGGCCTGAGGAAGTTGTGGAAAAAAAGCAACAGCATAAGAAAGGGAGGGCATCAACCTCCTTCAAGAGGACCTAAAACAGAAGCTCTCGAAGCTGCGCAGCGGAGAATTTAAGGAAACGACGCAAACAGTAGGAAAAAGCAAGAACAGATTTCTACAAGATCCCTTTAAGTTTGTGAAAGGCATTTTCACAAAAGAGAAAAGCAGATCCCTGAAAGTGTCGAAAAAGGAGGTTGAAGGGCACATCAGAACCATCCACATTGATGAGCTAAAAGATGAACCGATACTTGTCCCCACTGACAATCTTTTTCTGCTAAAATTCAAGGAAACAGGAACAAGATGTTGAAACACCTATGAAGGAGTTTTGCAAATATGACAGCTGTTTCTGTGTAGCTGGTGATGGTAATGCAATCAATATATACACGAGGAAAAAGCCTGCATGCACTGACTGTTACTGTATTGGCTGGTTAGTTTAATATAGCGTAATTCTTGATACTCCTCACGCTAAATTCCAGGTTTCACCTGGGCAAACAATAGTTTGGTTTAATTTTTTGTACTTTTGATAAAGAGGTCCGGCGGCCCACTGAGCCCATGCTGACCAGCGATCCCCGCACACTAACATTATCCTGCATACATCTTTGGAGTGTGGGAGGAAACCGGACCACCTGGAGAAAACCCACGCAGGTCATGGGGAGAAGGTACAAACATCATACAGACAGCACTGGTAGTCAGGATCGAACTAAGATCTCTGGCGCTGTAATAATAATAATAGATTTTATTTATATAGCGCTTTTCAGGACTCAAAGTCGCTTTACAATTGAGAGTCAGGAATAAACAAAACAAAATAGAGCAGTAAGACAGAGGGGAGGGGAACATGGGACTAAGGGTATGCAGAGGTGAAGAGATGGGTCTTGAGGCGGGACTGGAAGATGGTGAGGGACTCAGAATTTCGGACCGGTTGTGGGAGGGAATTCCAGAGCCTGGGAGCTGCCCTGGAGAAGGCTCTGCCTCCAAAAGTGCAGAGGTTTGATTTTGGAGTGGAGAGGAGACCAGCTGATGTGGATCTGAGGGACCGTGAGGGTTGGTAGGGGGAGAGGAGGTCAATGAGATAAGGGGGGACCAGGTTGTTGAGGGCTTTGTAGGTGAGGACCAGGATTTTGTAGGTGATCCGGTGGGAAATGGGAAGCCAGTGAAGTTCTTTGAGAACTGGGGTGATGTGGTGCCAGGATTTGGTGTGGGTAATGAGTCGGGCGGCTGCATTTTGGACCAGTTGGAGTCGTTTGATGCTGCTGGAATTGATTCCGAAAAGAAGAGAGTTACAGTAGTCCAGTCGGGAGGAGATGAAGGCATGGATGAGTCTTTCAGCAGCGGGGGGTGTGAGAGACGATCTGATTTTTGCAATGTTGCGGAGGTGAAAAAATGATGTTTTGACAACATGGCGGATGTGAGGCTCAAGGGAGAGGGTTGAGTCAAGGATCACGCCAAGGTTGCGTGCCTGAGGAGATGGGGAGACAGTGGTGCCGTCGATAGTGAGAGTGGGGTTGTTAATTTTAGTGAGTGTTGATTTGGAGCCAATGAGGAGAAATTCTGTTTTGCTACTGTTTAATTTAAGGAAGTTGAGTTGCATCCAAGATTTGATGGCTGATAGGCAGGAGTTGATATGGGAGAGAGGTGGGTGGTGGGGGGACTTGGTGCTGAGATAGATCTGGGTATCATCAGCATAGCAGTGGAAGTCCAGTTTGAAGTGACGGAGTATATGACCAAGGGGGAGGATGTGGATGATAAAGAGGAGGGGACCAAGAACGGAGCCTTGGGGAACGCCTTGAGTGACAGTGGCTGTGGCAGAGGTGTGGTTATGGAGAGAGATGAAGTGGGATCGGTTGGAAAGGTAAGAACGGAACCAGCTGAGTGCAGAACCTTCAATGCCAAGGTCCCTAAGTCTGGTGAGCAGGATGTTGTGGTTGACGGTATCGAAGGCTGCACTCAGGTCGAGGAGGATGAGGATATTGAGGGAGCCAGAGTCAGCAGAGGTAAGGAGGTCATTGAGGACTTTGAGGAGAGCAGTTTCTGTGCTATGGAGGGGGCGGAAGCCAGATTGGAGGGGTTCGAATAGGTTATACGCGAGGAGGTGGGAATGAAGTTGTGACGCGACGATGCGCTCCAGGGTTTTTGAAAGAAAGGGGAGGTTTGAGATGGGGCGGTAGTTAATGAGAGAGGAGGGATCAAGACCAGGTTTCTTTAAGATTGGTGTGACAGCAGCAGTTTTGAAAGCAGAGGGGACAATTCCTTGGGACAATGAGGAGTTGAAAAGATTAGTGAGGTAGGGGCAGAGAGCAGGGAGGCAGGACTTCAGCAGGGGAGTGGGGAGAGGGTCAAGGGAGCAGGTAGTGGGTTTGGAAGAGCTGATGAGTTTGGAGATTTCAGTAGGGGTGACCGGGTCAAACTGGGAGAGGAAGCAGTGAGGGGGAGGGGTATGGAGATCAGCTGAGATGTTGAAAGGAGGGGCCTTGGTAGGTGGTGGAGTAGATGCTGGGGAGTCGGGTACAGGGGATAGGGATTGATAGATGGTGCTAATTTTATCAGCAAAAAAGTGGAGGAATGAGTTGCAGAGATCCGGAGTGGAGGTAGGGAGAGTGATGGCTCGAGGCTTGAGGAGGTTGCAGACTGTGGAGAAGAGGGTTCTGTGGTTTAGGCAGGGGTCAGTGAATATGGAGGAGAGGTATGCAGATTTAGCAGCAATGAGGGCATCTTTGTAGGCAGTGAGGTGGAGTTTGTAAGCTTCATGGTGGACTGTGAGAGGTGATTTCTTTATGAGTCATTCAAGTCGGCAACCAATCTGTTTCAGCTTACGAAGTGCAGGTGTGTACCAGGGTGAAGATTTATTAAAAGTTACGGTTCTTGTTTTGGAGGGAGCCAGAGTGTTAAGGGAGGTAGACAAGGTGGAATTGAGATGGTTTGTGAGATCATCAGGTGAGATGTGGGTTGAGTCCAGGGGGAGAGTGGTGGAGAGCAGGTCAGAGAGATGGTGAGGATCGATAGATTTTAGATTACGGAAGGTGATTTCTCGGAGGAAGCGGGGGCGAGGTGTCGGAGAAGGGATGGTGAACCGTATGAGCTTATGATCCGAGAGGGGGAAGAGGCATGGATGGAGGTCGAGTACCGGTTGATTTGTGGAGCAGACCAGGTCAAGGATGTGACCTTTGTCATGAGTGGGAAAGGTGACGTGCTGAGTGAGAGAGAAGTTGTCAAGTAGAAAAGCGAATTCAGATGCGAGCTTGCAGGTGGGGGAGTCCATATGAATGTTTAAGTCACCAAGTAGCAGGAGACGTGTGGTGAGACATGAGACAAGTGTGAGGAATTCAGTGAAATCAGATAGGAAGGAGGGGTTTGGTTTAGGTGGCCGGTAAATGAGGATGACTGTCATGGACGAAAGGGCTTTGAAGGCTAGGAATTCAAATGATGCTACTGGGGGGAGGGTGAGTTCAACGATAGGAAAGTTCTGTAAGGCAGCAACTCTACCGACGCGCCACCGTGCTGCCCACTATAACTACAGCTCTGTGCAGATTGCCCTGATCCCCTGTAGCTTTGATGAATGTCAATAGACTTACCTGGAAGAATCCTTGAACTACATGTGGCACTCTTAGGTGCTGGGGAAACCCTTCATTTTATAAGCTTTATTACAATCTACCATATAAATCAATAGGAAGTCAGAAAGAGACAAACTTTCTTCCAACAACAGGATATGGCAGAAGTTTCAGGCGACAGTCCAAGACACAACCAGGCACATCATAAAGTGGAGAACATGCAAGGACATAAGCCGTTGGTGAAATGGCTAAAGTCCAACAGCAAGGAGTGGGAAACAATCAATGCAGATGTGAGCCTAATCTTAAGTGGAATCAAGGGATCAACAGAAAATAAGTTGGAGAAGATTGGTGATCTAGTCCACAGCTATGGAAAGGAGAAATTTGGAGGGAAGGAACAACTCAGCAGGAAAGATAGGCCTCCTCCCCCCAAGTCCCGTCGTCTCCAAGAAATCCAACAAAAAGCAACAGCATAAGAAAGGGAGGGCATCAACCTCCTTCAAGAGGACCTAAAACAGAGGCGCTCGAAGCTGCGCAGAGCGGAGAATTTAAGGAAACGACGCAAACAGTAGGAAAAGGCAAGAACAGACTTCTACAAAGATCCCTTTAAGTTTGTGAAAGGCATTTTCACAAAAGAGAAAAGCTGATCACTGAAAGCGTCAAAAAAGGAGGTTGAAGGACACATCAGAACCATCCACACTGATGAGCTAAAAGATGAACCGATACTTGTCCCTGCTGGCATCCCACCAGTCTCACCCCCACAACATCAATTTGGCAGCTCTCACAAGCTGAGTGAGGTGAAAGAGGCTGTGAAGAAAGAAAGTCTTCGGCCTCTGCACCAGACCGTAATGGTGTTCCGTATTGGGTCTACAAGAATGCCCCGGATGTTCTGAAATTTATCTTGAGGAACATGAAGGTTGCGTGGGAAGAGCAAGTTCTCCCCAAAGGCTGGTGAAGAGTGGGGGGAGTGCTGATCCCAAAAGGAAAAAAAATTGTCCACCATCGAACAGTTTTGGCAAATAAAACTTCTTAACATAGAAGGCAAGATCCTTTTTAGTGTGTTGGCAAAAAGAGTTAAGGGCCTCCACCACTTGGGCGTTATTTGTGCGTCATTTACACGGCACGATGCGTGCACATGGTGTGCATTACGCGCGCATGGCGCGTGGTGAGACGTGGTGGCGTAGGCAGTGACGCGTGGTTAGGCGCGGTGCCCCAGGTTTTGGGGATTCTCAAAATCCTCGCGTGCCACCTGCATAACATGCAAAAGACCGGCCCTTTACAAAGTATCTGAAACAAAACCATTTCATTGATATGTCAGTCCAAAAGGCTGGCATAGCAGGCTTTTCAGGATGTCTTGAACATACCAGTGTCATATGCCATCAAATCCAGACTGCTAAGAAAGAACAAAATAATCTGCATATCTTGTTCCTCCACCTGGCCAACGCCTATGGATCAGTTCCTCATTTGCTACTGTGGACTGCTTTTGAATTCTTTCAGGTGCCTGCAGCAATAACAAATCTGGTAAAAACGACTTTCAGGATCTGCAATTTTGTCTCGCAACATCAGACTTTACCACAGCTTGGCAACCACTGTAAGTAGGCATTATGGCGGGGTGCACCATCTCCCCATTGACCTTCACTATGGCAATGGAGCTCATTATCAGTGCATCAAAATGGGTTGTGGGACGAAATTGGCTAAAGTGTGGTCAGCGGTTACCACCTATACAAGCTTATATGGATGATATAAAAACACTAACGACAACTGTCCCCTGCACCGAGACTTCTGTAAGAGCCATCAAATCATCACATGGGCAAGGATGAAGATTAAATCCAGCAAGTGTACAAGCATTTCCATTGTCAAAGGTCAAGTCAAGGATCAAAGATTTCATATTGACGGAATACCTGTTCCAACTGTTTCAGTAATGCCAGTGAAAAGCTTGGGCTGATGGTATGATGCAAAGCTCAAGGACACCGAGCATTGAACAACTCAAAAATTATACCATCAGGCACATAGCCTGCATCAACAAGACTTTGCTACCAGGAAAGCTCAAGCTGTGGTTCTTCCAGTTTGGCATACTACCAAGAATCATGTGGCCTTTAACTGTGTGGAATACCCATCAACAAAGTGGAAAAGCGGGAAAGAATTATCAGCACACATGTGAAACAGTGGCTTGGACTTTGTAGATGAGATATGCATGTGCCTTTAACATAGTGACCTCATACCTACTAACCACTCCCCATATCACAAGTATAACTACAACCTCCCCACCCACAGATCGCTCTCTGGTTCCTGTGACAGACCACGTACAGCTAGTGCAATGTATAATGATCCAGTATGAATAAAGATAGTAAAGTAACGATGCCTCGTTATCAACCCTTTACAGACTTCCACGATGCTTAAGTCCTGTCAGATTGTACAGGAGTGGCAAATTGGAATTACCCATTGCAGGTCTTGTGGAAGAGTTCAAATGCACTAAAGCAAGGTTGGTCATGATGACCCTCACAGAATCTGAAGATACTGTTGTTCGTACAGCGACCCCTCATGTGGCAACGGGGAGGAAGTGGAGCCCATCTGAAGCTGTTCAGAGTGCTAAGTCTGCTCTTCATTTCAGGGATGTGGTTGACCAAGTCCAACATGGGAGAGCCGGACTCGGGCTCATCCCAAAAGTTACTCAATGGCGCAAGGCAACTTCAATGCATAAGAAACAGCTTGTTGTGGAGGAGGTGAGAAAACTAGAGGAGGCAGAGTGACGTGCCAAGGCCGTCTCAATGGCCAAGCAAGGCCAATGGACTAACTGGGAGAGCCTGGAAAAGAGGAAACTCAGCTGGCGTGACATCTGGCAAATGGAGGGATCTCGGCTAAGTTTTGTCATCAGAGCCACTTATGATGTTCTACCATCACCCCAGAACCTGACGCAGTGGTTCGGAGAAGACCCCGCTTGCTCTCTTTACCAAGTACCTGCATCACTAAGGCACATTTTAACAGGATGCACTACGAGCCTCGCCCAAGGGAGTTACACTTGGCGGCATAACCAAGTTCTCAGACAGCTGGCATCAATCCTGGAACAGAGGCGAATGACCACAAATGCTGCCCCACAAACATCAACAGGAAATATCCACCACAATATTTATACCATCAGGCAGATAACATCAAAGGATGCAAGCATTTTGCAGCCTGCTCGGGGTTGGAAAATGGACGTGGACTTGGAAAAAAAGCTTGTGTTTCCCCCAGATATTGTGGCTACAACACTCCGGCCAGACATGGTCCTGTGGTCCACAACAGCAAAGTTGGCATACGTTATGGAATTGACAGTACCATGGAAAGATGGTGTTGAAGAAGCTTATGAGAGGAAAAAAACCAAATACTCTGAACTGGCAACTGAAGCTGCCCAGAATGGCTGGAAGACCAAGATTTTCCCTGTAGAAGTGGGATGCAGAGGATTCGTTGTTACATCTACGACCAGTCTATTGAAGAAAATGGGGGTGAGGGATCGCTCCCTCCAACAAGCAATCAAGTCATTATCAAATTCAACATAAAATAATTGGCTTTGGATTAAAAGGAAAGATAACAATTGGGCTGCAAGATGAAGACAGGAGGGTATGGAATTGAGGGGGGTACCTGGGACGTCAGGTATCACCGTTGAGCCCTCTGGAGACGTTGTGGGCTTATCAATGAAACATCAAAGAAGGAGGGTGCCCACCTGAAGACCCCGATGACGTACCTACTCTACCTTTCACCAGTCCAATCCCACTGCCAATATCAAGAGTGCTGACTTACTACAGGAATTCAAACATCAAGTTCTATTAGCTCTATATTTGCACTATATTGTTCTCTTTTATCTATTGAACATTTTTGTCTTTAATATATTTCTATTGAGTACTGTGTATACAAACTGTAACATCCAGGTTCATGAGCAGCTTCTTCCCTACAACTATCAGGTTATTAAACACTACAACCTCCAAATAGCCTCTGAACTATATAGACTTGAGGACATTATTTGTGAATTTGCACTTTAAAAAAATAATTATAAACCCTTAACAAACAACAAAAAAGTTCTGTGTGTGTGTGTGATATATATACACACACACTGAGCGCTATTATTGTTTATTAAGGGTTTTACAGAGCATGATATTTACATACTGTTGTGCTGCTGCAAGTAAGATGTCATTGTTCTGTTTTGGGACATATGACAATAAAATACTCTTGACCAAGATTGATTAACAAACAATTTCTGATTGATTGAAGCTAACTTGTATTTCCGACAGGTAACTATACAACTGTAGGCCACTAAAGAAGGCACAAGTAATGGATAAGTGGTAAATAATGAGGGTTTTAGGCAGAGACAGCAATAGTTAAAATATAAAGTTTAGAATATAGTAGATTAATACAACTGAGCACCAGTTTTCACAAACTATTTCAAACTGTAAATTATCAGCAGTAATCATTCAATCAGTGCAAAATCACAAAGGAACAAAAATCATTGAAATCCTGCTGTTGTGATTGTTAAGGCTTCAATTTAGGTAGCAATCCTGCTCAAAACAGACAGGAGCTCAATAAATATTTGAACTAATGATCTTTTGAGCCGATTCAAAAGTGGAAATCATTTTGTTGTAAATCAGCATTCCCTCAAGTAATTCCGAAGGCATTACCACCCCCTAAAATGCTGGTGGGTGCAAAGGGCAGGAAATGGCAATTATGATGGTATTTAGAGGGGCAATCACCTGTAGCTATTTTAATTGCTGCTGTGTTTTGCAGGCATATTTACTTGCCTTTCTTTGTCCTACTTGACATGGATCTACAGTTCAAATTTTACTTCTCGTGCCTACAGAGCCTTCGGGAATTTGATTCTGCCTGTTCATCATTTCTTGAAAAGGCAATTGTTTGAATCATTTAAGCTCTTTTGCAATACCTTTGAGAGGCATTTAATCCTTAACAACAGTAACTCAGTCTAGAAAGAATGATAATGTTTTGAGTTATTCATGTTAGAGACGTCAATCTATCTGCAATTAAAATGATGCAAATTAATATACACTGTTTTAATATATTCATCATGCCTATTAATGTTTTGAGAAGTGGCTTAAAAATTAAAATAAACAACCACTGCTCTACTCACCACCTCCATGTTGGATGAGAAAAGTACCCATTCAAAGTAAACACTGAGGTGGTTTTTAGTGACAATTCTTTTGATAATAGATGCTTGACTGCAATATGGAAATTCCCGATGTTTCTGCTTCTTACTGTCATCTGTGCAGCAGGAGACATGGGAGAGAGGGAAGGAGGGAGAGAGGGGGAGGGGAAGAGGGAGAGGGAAGAAAAAAAACATGTGGAGAAGATAGACCAAACATATATCCCCACGGGCATGGGGATCACACATACCAGGCTCTTCTCTTTTGATTGTATTGAATGCTCTGATCCTAGCCATGGGTACACAAGAAAATAGGAGCAGGAGGAGACCACCAGGCCCCTCACACCTCTCCTGCCATTCAATATGATCTTGGCTAATCTGTGCTAACTTCAACTTCTTTTCTGTGCTAGTTCCACCGAGCTCTCAATTCCTCGATCTTTCAAATATTTATTTATCTTTTCGTTAAATATTTCCATTGATCGAGCCTCCATAACTCTTGGGGTCAGAGAATTCCAGAGATCCACAACTCACTGCAAAAATAAATTTCTAGCATCTAATTTTTAAATGACCAACCTCTGATCTTGTAACCATGTCTCCTTTTTCGTGACTCTCCCATTGGTGAAAACATCTCAACATCTATTCTGTCACCTCCCCCATAGATCTTCTATGTTTGATTAAAGTCACCTTCATTCTTCTAAACACTAAGGATAGATTAACCCTTTGATCCCAAGAATTAGCCTGGTGAATCACCTTTGGTCAGCCTCTAATTTTAATATATCCCTTTTTAGGTAAAGGTCAAAACTGTGCACAGTATTAAAGTTGTAGCCCCACCAAACCCAATACAATTGTAACAAGATGTATCCATTTTTAAACTTCCAACCATTTTGCAATCAGGACAAAATGCCCTTTACCTTCTTTAGACTTCAGACTTTAGAGATACAGCACGGAAAAAGGTCCTTCAGCCCACCGAGTCCGTGCCGACCAGCGATCACCCCTTACACCTGCACTACCCTACACACTAGGGACAATTTACAATTTTACAAAAGCCAATTAACCTACAAACCTGTATGTCTTTGGAGTATGGGAGGAAACCGGTGCAGCCAGAGAAAACCTACGTGGTTACAGGAAGAACAAACAAACTCCACACAAACAGCACCCATAGGCAGGCTCGAACCCGGGTCTCTGGCGCTGTAAAGCAGCAACTCTACGCTGCACTACTGTGCTGTCCTTTACTGCCTGTTGGACCTCTCTGCTAGTCTGTTGTGATTCATGCATGAGACTCGCTCATTGGCTACCTGCCGACCTAATAAGATGCCTTTTGATTCCTCTTATTGAAGGGTTTGACCTTTCACTTCTCCACATTGAGCTCCATTTTGGCACAACAATCAATCTTTCTCTTTCCCATTGCAGATTCACAATGACCACACCACAACATGCGCTTCCACGTATTTTTGCAAACTTGGAAACTTTGCATTCCAGTCCCTTCTCCAGGTTATTGATGAACTGAAGACCAAGGACCATTCCCTGGGGTAGTCCACTGATTAAATCCTCACAGCATAAAAGAGATCGATTTTATTTTGTTCTCTGTTTGCAAAGTGACAGCCATTAAGGAGCAGCATAGTAAGGATAGTTATGCAGCATGTAGTGTAGTATAAATCCCTTTCTCTATCTGTAACTCTACCTGATCAAGATATTTTATTCCATTGTAATCTAATCTGATCTCTCATAATAATACTTTTCTACCTCCAAGTAACTGTCTGTCTTTACAAATATTTTGTGTAGGAAAGAACTGCAGATGCTGGTTTAAATCGAAGGTAGACACAATATGTTGGAGTAACTCAGCGGGACAGGCAGCATTTCTGGAGAGAAGGAATGGGCGACGGTTCAGATCGAGACCCTTCTTCAGACTGATGTCAGGGGAGTGGGCAGGACAGATATAGAATGTAGCCGGTCAGTCCGCCTTAACCTACCTGATCTCCCAGTTGCTCAGCACTTTAACTCCCCCTCCCATTCCCAATCGGACCTTTCTGTCCTGGGCCTCCTCCATTGTCAGAGTGAGGCCCAGCGCAAATTGGACGACCTCATATTTCACTTGGGTAGCTTACACCCCAGCAGTATGAACATTTACTTCTCTAACTTCAAATAACCCTTGCTTTCCCTCTCTCTCCATCCCCTCCCCTTCCCAGTTCTCCCACCAGTCTTACTGTCTCTGACTACATTCTATCACTGTCCCGCCCACTCCCCTGACATCAGTCTGAAGAAGGGTCTCGACCCGAAACGTCGCCAGAGATGCTGCTTCTCTCCAGAGATGCTGCTTGTCCCGCTGAGTTGCTCCAGCATTTTGTGCTTTACAAATATTTTGTTTGTTGTCTTATTGTTGCATTGTTCAAACATGCTTGATGTTAGTTTATTAGGTCTTATAGAAAGATATGAGTTTTTTTATAAACCATTTGCAGGGATCATTTGAATGTAATGCAGCTGTTGGCTGGAAAACAACTAAATGTTTTCAACTTTTACATGTTTTCAAATGGTTTTTCATTGCACTTCAAACAATGGTTTTCCTCACCTAATTTAAAGTGGTCAACAAATTATTCATCCTTGGTTGGTCATTTTGGAGTGTATTCAATTGTAGCCAGGTTGGAATATTGAATGTGTTGCAGTAAGTGGTCAAGGCAATAATTGACATTAGTCCTTCATACTATTTCAGTTATTCTTCATATCAGTCAATGCTTGAGTGCTGCAATAGAAAGTCTAGAATGAAGATGGGTTAGCCTCAAACTGACATTAATTTGCCCATTAAAGTAGAACAGAAAAGCTATCGGCAAGGTTTCTGTTACAAATATTGTAAAAAAAAGAATTGTGTAGCAACACTTGTTCTGGTTTGCACAGTACATTTAAATGAATGCTCATATTGTACGGAATACAGATAATTTTTGCTTTCAATTGTTCAGTTATTGATGACGTTTGTTTTTCTAGGTTTAACTTGGGCGGTTGTAGTTTAGAATGTTCAACTTTAATTTTCCTAAAGTTAACAGAAACCATTTAAGGACACTTTAATTGATTGTTTACATAGATACATAGAAAATAGGTGCAGGAGTAGGCCATTCAGCCCTTCGAGCCTGCACCGCCATTCAATATGATCATGGCTGATCATCCAACTCAGTATCCCGTACCTGCCTTCTCTCCATACCCCCTGATCCCTTTAGCCACAAGGGCCACATCTAACTCCCTCTTAAATATAGCCAATGAACTGGCCTCAACTACCCTCTGTGGCAGAGAGTTCCAGAGATTCACCACTCTCTGTGTGAAAAAGTTTTTCCTCATCTCGGTCTTAAAGGATTTCCCCCTTATCCTTAAGCTGTGACCCCTTGTCCTGGACTTCCCCAACATCGGGAACAATCTTCCTGCATCTAGCCTGTCCAACCCCATAAGAATTTTGTACATTTCTATAAGATCCCCTCTCAATCTCCTAAATTCTAGCGAGTATAAGCCAAGTCTATCCAGTCTTTCTTCATATGAAAGTCCTGACATCCCAGGAATCAGTCTGGTGAACCTTCTCTGCACTCCCTCTATGGCTATAATGTCCTTCCTCAGATTTGGAGACCAAAACTGTACGCAATACTCCAGGTGTGGTCTCACCAAGACCCTGTACAATTGCAGTAGAACCTCCCTGCTCCTATACTCAAATCCTCTTGCTATGAAGGCCAACATACCATTCGCTTTCTTCACTGCCTGCTGCACCTGCATGCCTACTTTCAATGACTGGTGTACCATGACACCCAGGTCTCGCTGCATCTCCCCATTTCCTAATCGGCCACCATTTAGATAATAGTCTGCCTTCCCGTTTTTGCCACCAAAGTGGATAACCTCACGTTTAACCTGATAGAAACATAGAAACATAGAAAATAGGTGCAGGAGTAAGCCATTCGGCCCTTCGAGCCTGCACCACCATTCAATATGATCATGGCTGATCATCCAACTCAGTATCCTGTACCTGCCTTCTCTCCATACCCCCTGATCCCTTTAGCCACAAGGGCCACATCTATCTCCCTCTTAAATATAGCCAATGAACTGGCCTCAACTACCTTCTGTGGCAGAGAGTTCCAGAGATTCACCACTCTCTGTGTGAAAAATGTTTTTCTCATCTCGGTCCTAAAGGATTTCCCCTTAATCCTTAAACTGTAACCCCTTGTCCTGGACTTCCCCAACATCGGGAACAATCTTCCTGCATCTGGCCTGTCCAACCCCTTAAGAATTTTGTAAGTTTCTATAAGATAAACTGATTCACAAGAGTACAATAAGACAACAATTGAAATTAGGAAAGAGAAGTCAGGAGTTCAGTCGCTGAATGGCTGAAGGCATGACCACCTGGGGCAGATAAAGTGGGAGAAGAACAATAGACCAGTGTTGGGGCAATGTACCAATCTTGGAGATTTAGTGGCCCAGATTACCGAATAGAGAGCCACAAGACTACAGGGGGATTAAAAATGACAAGAAATTTGATTTAATGAAGGGGCGTTTATCTTAAGGGTTTTGGGGAAATAAAATGGCAATTACAGGTGTTCTTCAACTTACGATGGGGTTACATTCCGATAAATTCATTGTAAGTGGAAAATGCATTTAATACACCTAACCTGCAGTGTCCAGTGGCAACTAAATTAAGGCTCAAGAGACGTTCCTGTCTTCGGATATTTATTTGAAGCAGATTTTTTTTTTAAAGCACAGGTGTCCAGGAAAAGCAGTCCCCACAAGTTTATATATTGAACAGCAGCGACAGTGTCTATCCGTGTTATACATAGTCGGCTCCAGAGCCCTGCTGTCTGCACAAATTGTTTTGGATGCTGAGACTCTCGTACTGGCTCATTTCCATCTCAACTTCCCTCACAAGCACATTTCTCATCTAACATTTCCCACGCGCGATCCGGCTCAGAACAACTTAATCGTTTAAATCTGCCAAGATCCTTGGTCACCGGGCGTTTACTTAAAATGAAAATAAGGGAAAGGGACAGTTATCGGGGGATTAGCACGGCTGATTGGCGAGGTGATGAGAACGGTGACTATCACCCACTAAAGCTGATCTCGGGTATATATATAGTACTAGACTGAGTGCTCACACGGGAGGGCTGGTCCCCCAATGCAATATTCCACCTCTCCACTGGTTCCAATATTGGTGGCCTGTGGGGGGGGGGGGGCGAGGGCTTTCTGGAGCGCTAGTATGGGTGTTGTGGGCTGAAGGGACTGGTTTCCAGAGGGCTAGTATGGACATTTTGGACAAATGGATTCTTGGGGTGGCAGCTCAGTCACTCAAGCCTGATGTGCTGGCAGCTCACTCACGGCTGGTGGGCTGGCAGTTGACTTACGGCTATTCCATGAAATTTAATTTCAAGCAAGGCCACCAAATTCAAATGCAGTTTCCTACCATTTCAAGCAGGGTGCAAGGCCACCGAATTCAAATGCAGTTTCATACCATTTCAAGCAGGGTGAAACCACCATAAAAACACACAAAACACCACATAAACACCACACACACAGTTCAGTAGACATTCAATGTGTTCAGTTAATCCACAGCTCAGACAGAGTGGTGACCTCTCCCTCCCCCATCTTGCAGTGACTGAGCCACACCCACACTTCCGGGTTTTATAATCCCTCCCCCCCTCCCACTGGAAGGGGCGTGGCCTTCATGGCGTGATTGACAGGAGAGAGATTCTCAACATTTTTTAATGTTTCATACCTTTGAGTAAGATGGCCAAAAATCACAGCCATATATATAAAACACACACACATATATATATATATTGTTCAGAGATTATTTGGAGGTTGTAGTGTTTAATAGCCCGATGGCTCCCCACACACTATGGATATTTACAGAGTCCAATTAACCTACAAACCCGCCCATCTTTGGGATGTGACAGGAAACCAAAACACCTGGATGAAACCTACTTTGTCACAGGAAGAACATGCAAACTTCTTGCGAACAGCACCCAAGGTTAGGATCGTACCCAGGTCTCTGGCACTGTGTGACAGTGGCTCTACCAGCTGCACCACTGTGCTGTTTTTTTTAAACTTTAAATAAAACTGTGACAGAACTGGACACATGTGGGAAAGGTGGTGCCCAAGGAAACATGGGCTTATTGTAGGTGATGACATGATGAAGGAAACTGGAGAAGAGGGGGGAGTTAGAAATAGGGTGAAAGTAAGCATTTAGTGAACATGATGAATGTTTTAAAGAGGCTAGCTGATTATGGGAAACTCAAAATATGGCAGGGTGTCCAGGGAGAGGTAATTACATACAACAATAAAAAAGGATAAATGTTACAAATGTACACTGAGCATGAATTCTTCATTATAACTCAAAAACAAGTGCTCCGTGCCTTCTGTTTCCAATTGTGCATGCTGCTGGTGGGCATGGTATATTGTGTTTGACGCTCTATGCTATCCATTCAGATCTAGCAACTCTATCAGCATCCTACACAAACATATTTGTTTCATCCAGTCTAAGTCCAAGTTGGCATAACCTACAAAAGAAGGTAGAAAGAAGATACAAAATAAACTAATATTTGTATTGTATCTCCAAAGTGTTTTGCAATCTTGTTGATCATATTACCTCACATAACCTAGAAATTTTAATATTATTACCAGGAGGCTTAAATTTGTCAAATGTATATCTATCACACAGTTTAGTTGAAGACTAATTCTCAAAAATAGCTCTTTGAGCCTAGGACGGAGGTTGAGGGAAGACCTGATAGAAGTATACAAAATTATGAGAAAGATATTTAGGATAAACAGTCAGAACCCTTTTCCCAGGGTCTAAATGTCCAGCAGCAGAGGTCTTAGCTATAAGATGAGAGGGGGAAAATTTAAGGTTATGCAGGACAAGTTTTTACACAGAGAGTGGTAGAGGCCTGGAATGCATTGCCAGGGATGGTGGTGGAGGCAGTGGCATGATAGTGGCATCTAAGAAGCTTTTATGATAGGCACATAGAAACTGTAGGGAATAGAGGGATACGTATCATGCACAGGCAGATGAGATCAGTTTAATTAAACGTCATGTGTAGGAAAGAACTGCAGATGCTGGTTTAAATCGAAGGTAGACACAAAATGCTGGAGTAACTCTGCGGGACAGGCAGCATCTCTGGAGAGAAGAAATGGGTGACGTTTCGAGCCCGAAACATCACCCATTCCTTCTCTTCAGAGATCCTGTCTGTCCTGCTGAGTTACTCCAGCATGTTATGTCTAACTAGGCATCATGTTCAGCACAAACATTGTGGGCCACAGCCCCGGTTCCTGAACTTTACTGGTCTATGTTCTGTACATAATATTGGGTTAGGTCTTACAGGTTGGGATCACAATGAATGGCAACCATTTAGTCCGAGCAACCAATGTTGAATACTTTTTTTAAAAATACTAGATCAGCAGTGATGTTCTGAACTAAGTTCCGTTTGGCTGCCCAAGCGGAGTTAAGTCACCCTGGGCTAATAAAGCTGGACATGAAAATGCTGACATATTATTTTAATCTGTTTTTAATTGCTCTCTGCAGTTTTCAAGTTACCTGCCTGAGGGATGCATGACGAATGTTGGCCAATTATCAACCGCAGTTGCAGAAAACATCTGTGCTGCAGGACAAGATAAGTTATACCATAAGTAGATATTTCAGACAATTATTGTTTTTTTTATCTGCCAAGTTGGTTTGGGATTCCATCCCAAATTGTTGAAATAAGCTTCTTTTGAAAAAGAAAGATCTTGGGATAGCATGAATTCTACCGAATTGTGTGTTGTATAAGTGTGCTACATTTACCCATTACTAACTTTCATAATAGTAAATCTCCAATAATAAGGCTCACCAGCTGTTTTATATTAGACATCAGCAAAGATAAATGCCAATGTGGGCCTTTTAATCATAACAGATGCTGTGCTATGCTTTCTGTGTAATGCAATCTAAATTAGAGCCACAAATACAGGTGAAACGCATTTAAGGAGAAATCTTATGCAGATGCAAGGAAGAAAGCAATTGAGGGATGTGGGGGATGATGAGGCAATTAGAGAAGGATCAAATGGCTGTTGCCTTGATAAAGAATGCATGGAGGTATTTTGCTCTGGCACACAAGAGGTGTGATGGCTCCAGATTATGCAGCTTTCATGATTCCAGATGCAGACATCAATAAAATTATTAAAGATAGGTATATGGGAATGAAGCCAAGTGCAGCAAATGTACTTATATCAACAGTAATTGAAATTGGTCAGTCATAACAGGCAGTGAATTCCAGAATGTCCAAGGAAGAATCAGGAGATGGTTTCAATGTGAAGTATCATTATAAGGCAAATTGCCCAAAGCAAAAAGCACAGAGCCTTTGAAATAGCACATGAATGAATCTGAGGAAGAGGATGAATGAATATAAAGAGCATACTGAGTCACATGGGGATTGAATCTTGAGGGGAATGTATTTGTCACAGATTCCTTTAAGGTCATGTAATTTAACAGTGTACGGGGAGAGATAGGTTGCAATGTTATACCACTTTAAACAACAGTAATAATGGGCAAGGCTAAGACTTCTTTTTCAAGTTATGAGTTGAAGGTGATGATAATTTGACATTCAATAGGTTGGTAATTCTCTGTAAGATAAAGGAGTAAGCTAATTTATGTATAGATATTAATTTCCAGTGAAATAGCAATGCATTTCAGTTAAATATGGAAATAGGCAAAAATTCACCACAAAAGGCCACCATGCTGGGGGCATCGGTTGATCTGGAATTGAGACAGTCAAAGCATTATTACATTTCTTTAATGAAACATGTCGTTTATAGGTCATTACCTTACTGGTAATTAATGATTAATGATAAGGACAAGAGAAAAACAAATCTTGCCTTAATAAAACAGTATTAGCAACGTGCCCATTCTACATGTCAGCATTTAAAAATCCTGTTGAAATCCTATAAATAGGCAGCCAAATGGTTTGCCAATCTGCAGGCACAACCTGGAGACCCGTGACAACATTTAAATCCATCAATTGCTCCTTTTAGGCATAAATCTAGGTCCAGATTACATAAATTAAGTCAAACAAAAATGTGTAATTTGTACAGCAATGATCTTCAACAGATAGATACTGAAGGTACACAAAAATGCTGGAGAAACTCAGCGGGTGCAGCAGCATCTATGGAGCGAAGGAAATAGGTAACGTTTCGGGCCGAAACCCGTCTTCAGAATGTGTAATTTGTACAGCAATGATCTTCAACAGATAGATACTGAAGTCAGCTAAGCCAATTGCAGATACAAGAAGAAAATTATATATGACAACTTTGTCCATGTTCAATCTAGCTTATCAGATTGTAAGTGACATCAGACTTGATTGTGTTCAACTAATAGCCCTGTCCCATGGTTCGAGTCCACCCTCGAGTTATCCCGAGTTAAAGAAAAAATCAAACTCGTGGTTTTCTACGAGATTCCAAGTTTATGTTCACGAGTTTAAACGAGTTCCCACGTGTATGTCTAAGTTTGCTGTTTACTTCTCATTTCTGCGATGTACCAAGTTCCTCTCCCGAGTTACTCTTGAGCCAACAACGACTACCTACGTGTGGAAAAATCATCACATGATAAAAATGATGCCATGCAGTTTTCTTTTTCACTATAAAAAGCCTCCCATGTTACATTTCTTAGGGTAACGGAATCAAGGGATATGGGGAGAAAGCAGAAACGGGGTACTGATTTTGGATGATCAGCCATGATCATATTGAATGGCAATGCTGGCTCGAAGGGCCGAATGGCCTACTCCTGCACCTATTTGCTATGTGTTTATACCTTTTAAATGTTTTGACATGCGTTTCAGGATTCCAGCATCTGTATTTTCCAATATCCCTTTCCCTGTATTTCTCTTGGACTTTTCCTCTCTTTCCCCAACTCCTATCTCCTCCATCTGCCAGTCCATCTGAGTGTAGATATGAAGTTCTTCTTGGCTGTCTATCTGTATGTGTGGACTTTCCATTAACAGTCATCCATGATCATTATCTCACAATCCTTCAGGTGTTTTTGCCACTCATTTCTCATCGAGTCATGGGTTCAAACAACGGTTGTTTAATTATCAGTTCTGAACCATTGTTGCATTGGGGCACAATTGTTATTGCTTGTTGTAGAAATGCCCAGGGGTACTTTGTCATGAAATCCGTTGTCTTTGCTTTCTGACACCTTTGTTGATTCCCATTTTTCATCCCCAAACGAAGATGGCTTTCCTTCGCGTAGGAACATCAGATACTGGTTTAAACGGAAGATAGACGCAAAAAGCTGGAGTAACTCAGTGGGTCAGGCAGCATCTCTGGAGAAAAGGAATAGGTGACGTTTCGGGTCGAGACCCTTCTTCAGACTGAGAGTCAGGGGAAAGGGAAACGAGATATGGACTGTGACATAGAGAGATATAGAACAAATGAATGAAAGATATGCAAAAAAGTAACGATGATAAAGGAAACAGGCCATTGGTAGCTGTGTGTTAGGTGAGAACGAGTTACAGACAATGAGACTCAACAAGACGACTTTGAAGCTGGTACGACTTGGGTGGGGAGGGATGGAGAGAGAGAGAGGAGATGCAAGGGTTACATGAAGTTAGACACTATCCTTTTTTTCAGTCGCATGCACCAAACTTTGTTTCAAATAAGTTCCCACTTCGGACCCAAACTCATTGTTTCATACGGCCTTCCTCCCATATTAATGGAATTGTAAAACAAGTATTAATAATTGTATTATGAAATAGGACATACGGGGTGAATTCAGTAGGTCAGGCAGCGTATGGGGAAAGAGGAATAGTCAGGGTTTCGGCTCTTCGGCTTCCTCGTCAAATTGGGAAATTACTGTGTAGGAAGGAACTGCAGAGGCTGGATTATGCCAAAGATAAACCCAAAATGTTGGAGTCACTGAGCAGGCCAGGCAGCATCTCTGGTGAGAAGGAATGGTTGAATTTACGGGTAGGAACTCTTCAGTCTGAAAAAGGGTTCGGACCCGAAACGTCGCCTATTCCTTTTCTCCAGAGATGCTGGGAAACTAATATTCTAGATTTGAATCATCACCCGAATCTTTTTTATTAAACTAACAAATGGATGTTCAATCTTATGCATTGATAGTGAATGACCATGTTTCACGTACGGGTGAGATGAACGCTATATTAGTTGTTACCCGCGCAGTCCGCACTAGCTTGCAGAGCCTCTTGTCACCATGTTCGCTCTGCGGGCCACTACAAATTCGTTCATCTGGAAAACCCAGAGACAAAATAATGGTGTTAAGAATGGTGTTAGATTAAGGAGGGGCGGGATTACTTAAACAAACCCACAACAAAGGGGGCGGAATGTGAGCTGTCACAACGAAAGAAAAAGATAACCTTTTTTTTCTGCGTGGCAAAAGCAAGATTTGCGAGTAGTCACTCAATGGACGAGACTTGTCTAGGACAAAGTCACTTTGTACTGGGGCAGAAGGGGAGTATCAGGAACTTCTAGAGGGGATATTCTATTTGATCCAACATTAAAGGTTATTATCAGATGCTTTATATTAATATCAGGGCCCATTCGACAAATATTATGAGGATTGTATCAATAGTCTGCGCTGTAAATGCTTTGAATTTAATGCGATTACCCGCTCTATTCCAAAGGCCAAGGTGAGATTCCACACAGGTGTCTCCAGCATCAGGGGATCATTCCTGACAGGCAGACTTAGCTAAACTGTTTTTACTCGCCTTTTGTTCTCTGTCCAGCTGTCAGAGTATCCATGGTAAACTCACGAGTCACTACGGTAAACGCACGGGCTACTACGGTATTACAACGAGTTTAAAAGTTTCAAAATTTTCCTTCAAGAGTATATTTGACTCGTGGAAATCTTTCAACATGTTGAAATATTTTCACGATTTAACACGTTTCCCGAGTACCTGCCGTTAGCATTACGAGTCGCTAAGTTACGTTCACGAGCTCCGATGTTCCCGCTACGTTCATTCTACGTGATTACCACGAGTTTGATTTGATTTTAACTCGGGATAACTCGTGGGTGGACTCGCACCGTGGGACAGGGGTTTGAAAGCTTTTACTGGCTTAGGTTTTAAACAAAGTTGATCGATTATAAAAGTTAAATTTACATATAATGTAATGTTTTAATTTCTATCGGTATGAGTGTTTAACAGTAGCTGTTTATGAAGTTATACAGGTGCACCATGGAAAACATTTTATCAGGATGCATCACAGATTGGTTTGGGAACAGCTCCATCCAAGACCTCAAGCAAATTGCAGCGAATTGTGTGCGCCACCCAGACCATCACACAAACCAACCTCCCTTCCATTGACTCCATTTAAACCTCACGCTGCCTTGGCAAGTTCCAGCAGCATAATCAAGGCTACACTGGCCACTCCCACTTCTCCCCTCTCCCATCAGGCAAAAGGTATAGGATTGTGAAAATGTACACTAGATTCAGGGGCAGTTTCTTCCCAGTTATTATCTGGCAACTGAATCATCCCACCACAACCAGAGAGCAGACCTGAACTACTATTCATGTCATTGGTAATCCTCGGACTATCCTTGATTGGACTTTGCTAGCTTTAGATTGCACTAGATGCTATTCCCTTCTATACACTGTAAATGGCTCGATTGTAATCATGTATTGTCTTTCGCATATATAGACACAAAATGCTGGAGTAACTCAGCGGGACAGGCAGCATCTCTGGAGAGAAGGAATGGGTGACATTTCAGGTCGAGACACTGCTTCAGTTCTTTTCTACATATGTATTGTTTTTCTACTGACTGGATGGGACGCAACAAAAGTTTTTCGCTGTACCTTGGTACATGTGACAATGAACTAAACTGTAAATTGATAGTAGAGGTGGATGTGTGTGTCATCCTGAAGCTATGTGAATGAAAGATCCTCTACAAACTTATCCTTGCAGTACATCAGGTTGGCTGGATGGCACAATGCAAAGAGTGGCAATAAAGAGGTATTTTTCTAGTTGGCTGCCAGTGACTAGTGGAGTTCCGCAGGGCTCGATGCTGGGGCCGCTGCTCTTCACGTTGTATATTATAGATTTGGAAGAGGTTATTGAAGGCATTGAGGCCAAGTTTGCAGATGACACAAAATAGGTAGAGTGGCAGTTAGTGTAGAGAAAGCAGGGACTCTGCAAAAGGATTTGGATAGGTTGGGAGTGGGCAGAGAAGTGGCAGATGGAATATAGTGTAGCAAATTGTGGAAACATAGAAACATAGAAAAAAGTACAGCAAGAGGCCATTCGGCCCTTTGAGCCAGCACTGCCATTCATTGTGATCATGGCTGATCGTCCCCAATCAATAACCCGTGCCTGCCTTCTCCCCATATCCCTTGATTCCACTAGCCCTAGAGCTCTGTCTAACTCTCTCTTAAATCCATCCAGTGACTTGGCCTCCACTGCCCTCTGTGGCAGGGAATTCCACAAATTCACAACTCTCTGGGTGAAAATGTTTTTCTCACCTCAGTCTTAAATGGCTTCCCCTTTATTCTAAGATTGTGGCCCCTGGTTCTGGACACTCCTGTTCTGGAGTCATGCATTTTGGTAGTAGGAATAAAGGTGTAGATTATTTTCTAAATGGGGAGGGAATCCAGAAATCAGAAGTGCAAAGGGACTTGGGAGTGCTGGTGCAGGTTTCCCAAAACGTTAATCTGCAAGTCGAATTGGTAATAAGGCAAACACAATGCTAGCATTTAGTTCGAGAGGGCTTGCATACAAAAACAGGGATGTAATGTTGAGGCTCCATAAGACGTTGGTCACGGCGCATTTGGAATATTGTGAGCAGTTTTGGGCACTATATCTGAGTAAGGAATGTGCTGGTTCTGGAGAGGGTCCAGAGAAGGTTTATAAGAATAATCCCAGGAATGAGTAGACTAATGTATGATGAGCGTTTGATGGCACTGGGCCTGGACTCACTGCAGTTTAGAAGAATGAGGGGGGACTTCATTGAAATGTACAGAATAGTGAAAGGTTTGGATAGTAAGGATATGGAGAGGATGTTCCCACTAGTGGGGGAATCTAGGACTAGCGGTCATAGCCTCAGAATTAAAGGACATTCTTTTAGGAAGGAGATGAGGAGGAATTTCTTTAGTCAGTGGGTGGTGAATCTGTGGAATTATTTGCCACAGAAGACTGTGGAGGCCACGTCAGTGGACATATTTAAGGCAGATATAGATAGATTCTTGATTAGTACAGGTGTCAGAGGTTATGGGGAGAAGGCAGGAGAATGGGGTTAGGAGGGAGAGATAGATCAGCCATGATTGAATAGTGAATTAGACTTGATGGACCAAAAGACCTAATTCTGCTCCTAACACTTATGATCTTATGAACACCACCCTCCCACACTCCTACAACATAGATTTATGATAGGACCTCAGTAAACATAGACTATATTTCATACCACGGAGACCCAAGTCTCGGTAAAGACAGCTATCTATGATGAATTATATAAATGGGTATTTGAAGATCAAGAGATCATACTTGGTACAAAACTTACAGATCCACCAGGCAGCTTCTGAAAACTGAACTACCTCAGGCATGCATCTCAAGGCTCGAGAAAGATACCACCGATCTCTACAAAATCTTTCAAAACTACTCTAAGAATAAGTGGACCAAACATACTGCCATCACTCAGGACAACAGCCAATATCTCAAACATTAACGTCCAAACTTACTTCATTCAAATCAAGTTGAGTCCATTAGAATTTCATTTATACTACATGTCTAACACAAGATTCCCAGAACAGCCATTCTTTACCGAGTTCTGTCTGGGGAAGATATTAGCTAGTGGACATGGGAAAAGATTTAAGGAGGTGCTCAAAGCCTACTAGGAAAATACATCATCCCTGCTGGTTCTTGGGAACAATGGCCCATGGTCGTTCAAGGTGGAGAAGGAGAATACAGTATGGGTTTGAGATTCTCAATTCAATGCATCAGGAGCTCAAAGAAGATGGAACCATAAGAGACCACAGATACTGTCATCTGGTGCAAAAAAACAAACTGCTGGAGGAGACACAGAACTGCAGCTACTGCAATCTTGTGTCAAAATGAAAGTGCTGGAGTAACTCAGGCAGCATCTCCGGAGGACATGGATGGGTGACATTTTAGGTTGGGACCCTTCTTCAGACTGCTGGGGAATGTCAAGTGATCAAGTAGCATATGTTGAGGCGAAGAGATGGTCAACGTTTTGGGTCGTTCTTCTTGCAGAGTCTTGATCATTAATGTCAATCATCCCTTTTCCACCACAGATGCTGCCTGACCCACTAATTACCTCCAGAAGCTTGTTTCTTAGAGTACAAAGAAAACGATTGTAAATGGTGGAAGGAACTCACCACCACACAAACTACCTATCCACCTGTCCCATTAGTCCAAGGCCTCCCTATTCCATCTGAGGAAGATTCAACCATTCTCATTTAAACCTCATTATAAACTTCAGAACCCACAAGACCAGAGTGGAAGCCACTCATCCTAGAAGCTATACTATCACCTCGAGAAGAGGAAGATCATGGGTTAAACTATGCATGGAGTCCCTAGAGACTGCAAACAAAATGGAGCATCTGCAAATAGCCCTGAGGTGTGACCCCTCTGTGTAGTCAGAAAAGGAAGAAGCCAAACAATGTACTTGAAAAAGTGACCAAAAAAAGTTAGTCAAAGAAGCAGTCTTTCAGGAAGGATCGAAAAGGAGGAGAGAGAACTGAAGAGGGCTTTTGGAGAGAGGGAGATGGAAATGGTGCACAACAAATGACCCTCAAATATGTGTGTAGGGAGTGATGGGGATAGAGGGTGACTTTTGAATTGGAGAAAGTGACATGACAGGGAATGACAAGGGCTGAAAAATATTTCAACAAAGGAGTGAACTTTTGTAATTGGAGTTGGCAGGAGTCTGAGAGCAAATGTAGGTCATTGAAAATTTGGAAATACACTGGCAATAATTGATGTGGGATCACATACTGTTTGGGTAGCTGGATGTTGGAATAACTCCAACTTACATAAGTCAGAGATATGGGAAACAAGGCTGGATGTTTTTTAAACATGCTTGTAAGTATTGCTGAGCGAAGTATATACCCCCCCACCGCCCTCCCCAAGCAGCGTGGGCACAATAAAGTTCTCAGTAATTGTAACTCATTGTATTCTGGCTGATGCAACGCATCCTGAATGGTGACATCAACCAGACGTTTGTTTGCCCAAAAGTAGGCGGAAGCCAAAGTGTGGCACTCAGGAGGAAGGCACATAGACTGATGTACACATCGGCTGATGCAGACACTTGCAGATGTACAGAGACGGTCACACACACATAGGACGCGCAGATTATCAACAGTGAAATGAACAGCGTTAGCAAGAAGTCGATTTAAGCCACGCACACCTGCCTTCATTCACTGCAGTACGGTATCCAGGACAGAGGGGGTTGCAGTGCGATCAGCGTCCTAGAGACCAAAGAAAAAGCCCGTGGAGTGAGTCAAGTTTACTGAAAGATGTCTACTAGTCCCGTACCGGTCATCTACGGGGGAGACGACTTCAACCCGGACACCTGTGGATCCATGCCATCCAAGGCGAACTCACTGCAACCAAGTCAAAGCAGCGGGGAGACGGTGGTTTTGAAGAAGAAGGTGAATCTGTTGAGAGGCATATCCATTATAATCGGGACGATCATCGGCGCCGGGATCTTCATCTCTCCCAAGGGGATCCTGCAACACACCGGCACGGTGCCCATGGCCCTGGCGATGTGGACTGCCTGCGGCATCCTGTCGCTGTTCGGTGAGTTGTGCTCCACTAACCAAACTTTTGCAGAGCTTACTCCAAACTTCTGTGCTCGCTCGCTCTTTGTGATTTTTTAAAACTCGCGAGGCACGATCAGTGCTAGTGATGCTGAGATGTTATAGGAAGATCACCGGAGTCCCAACAAGTTTGTGGATGAGCAGTGTGCCGCGATGTACGAACTGCAAAGCATCAGGCGTGAGCAATCTCCCCTTTGTTATAAGCCTGCGGCTCTTAACATTCCAACATAGGAAGAAAGTTCAGCGTCTGTGCCCTATAGTGATATTATGTTCAAACTTAAATGCGATAAACGGGTTGAATAGAATTCCAGAGATAAGGATGCCAGTAGCATTTTGTTGCAATGTTTAAGCATACATGCATTGTGCTGGTGATAATTACTTCTATCACACAATCTGACGGAGATACAGAATGCGTGGGTTCGACCCGAAACGTCGACAAATCCTTTTCGCCCTCACATGCCGCCCCTTCAAACAGTTGCTTATCCGGGCTTGAAGAGGTTGGCATTGTTTTGAGGGCTCAGCAGTGAGTGTCGAGCACCCTAATGTTTCACAACCCCAATTTCACCTGGACTCACCCACCTCGTTTCTGTCTTATCACCCATAGCAACCGGTGTTCTTTTACCCAGGTCTGGACTATGCAGGTGAGGTCCACGTATGTCCCTGCGGAGATTACTACAGCTAATGTTCAATGGTTCAACGATTCTCTATTGTCACAATTTTTCAAGAGAGAGTTAGATTTAGCTCTAAGGGCTAAGGGAATCAAGGGATATGGGGAAAAAGCCGGGACGGGGTACTGATTTTGGATGATCAGCCACGATCATATTGAATGGTTGTGCTGGCTCGAAGGGCCGAATGGCCTACTCCTGCACCTATTTTCTATGTTTCTATGTACCTAGGTACAGTGAAATGCTTTGTTTTGCATACAACCTGTAAAACCATACAGCTGACCTCACCTGGGCAATGCACAAGAGTCGCCACGTTTCACGGGACAGCCCTATCCTGAGGCACAAGGGGAGGGATTCCTGTCCATAATTCATCATTCCTGGACATAAACTGGCAAGCCACTTCACTCTCCCCACCTCACTCTCCACCTATTCTTCTCTAGAAAAGAAATACCAGGACTTTTTTTTACTCTTTGACTGAAATTCCAGCAAGATGCAAGCACACAAACAAATTTTATGGCAGCTTGAAACAACTTTGGACACTTTTCCTGCCTTGCCTCCACTGGGTGCTGTGCATTATTCTAATTACGTATAGTGGCAGGTGAACTCCAAGATTTGTTGTCTGACTGAGTCTGCAAGTTTTTGTACACATAATAATTGTCTATCATCTAAGACAGTCATTAACACCATTTTCCAGACTAAAGCACATGTCCATACAATGCTGATCATTAAGGTTTTGCACAGTGTAATCTTCAATGTAAAAAGTGGTTATGATGGCTACTCAACTCAAACATTTGGTCTTTATGATTTAGAATTGCTGGTTAGGATGACTGATTTTATTTTGAATCCTTTTGATTCCTCCAATGAATGTATTGGTCAACTGCAGCATGTACACTGCTGTGACACTGTGGGGAAGGTTGGCACTGGTTTATGGGGAGAGGTGTTATTTGGAGTTTGAAGGAATCTTGGCTTCTTATCCACTATAACTGCTGAAAGAGCTCAAGGGAACCCAGAATTAAAATACTGTTGTTGGAGCAACTTGAAAGAGGATATTTTGAATGAGGAAGTCCAACAGTTAACTTATGCATGGGAAAATCTCACAAACATCCAATTAATAATCATCAAAGTTTCTGTTTATGGCCAAGGCATTTTTAACTATTTAATAAACTGTTCAAGTTGTCATGATGTTAGAGCTTAAGCAATAACTTGCTGTTACATATGTTACGTAATAAAAGGTGTTACACAATTGCATAAGTCATGGGAGCAGAATTCGGTCCATTGAGTACTCAATCATGTGTTAAAGAAGGAACTGCAGATGCTGGAAAATCGAAGGTACACAAAAATGCTGGAGAAACTCAGCGGGTGCAGCAGCATCTATGGAGCGAAGGAAATAGGTAACGTTTCGGGCCGAAACCCTTCTTCAGACTGATAGGGGGTGGGGAGAAGAAAGGAAAAAAGGAAAAGGAGGAGGAGGAGCCCGAGGGCTGGGGGAGGGGCGGAGACAACCAGATGGCTGATGAAGGGGAGGGGACAGCCAGGGCTAGCAGAATTGGGAGAATTCAACGTTCAGGCCACCAGGATGTAGACTGCCCAAGCGGAATATGAGGTGCATTTCCTCCAATTTACGGTGTTGCTCGCTGTGGCCATGGAGGAGACCCAGGACAGAGAGGTCAGATACGGAATGGGAGGGGGAGTTGAAGTGCTGAGCCACCGGGAGTTCAGGTTGGTTATTGCGGACCGACCGGAGGTGTTCGGCGAAACGATCGCCAAGCCTCCGCTTGGTCTCACCGATGTAGATCAGCTGGCATCTAGAGCAGCGAATGCAATAGATGAGGTTGGAGGAGATGCAGGTGAACCTCTGTCACACCTGGAACGACTGCTTGGGTCCTGGAATGGAGTGGAGGGGGGAAGTGAAGGGACAAGTGTTGCATCTCTTGCGGTTGCAATGGAAAGTACCAGGGGAGGGGGTGGTATGGGAGGGAAGGGAAGAATTGACAAGGGAGTTACGGAGGGAGCGGTCTTTGCGGAAGGCAGACATAGGGGGAGATGGGAAGATGTGGCGAGTGGTGGGGTCACGTTGGAGGTGGCGGAACTGACGGAGGATCACTTGTTGTATGTGACGGCTGGTGGGGTGAAAGGTGAGGACTGGGGGGACTCTGCCTTTGTTGTGAGTGGGGGGATGGGGAGAGAGAGCAGTGTTGCGGGGTATGGCAGAGACCCTGGTGCGAGCCTCATCTATGGTGGAGGAGGGGAACCCCCGTTCCCTGAAGAATGAGGACATTTCAGATGCCCTGGTGTGGAACGCCTCATCCTGGGAGCAGATGCGGCGTAGACGGAGGAATTGGGAGTGGGGGATGGAGTCCTTACAGGAAGCAGGGTGGGAAGAAGTGTAGTCCAGATAGCCATGGGAGTCGGTAGGTTTGTAGTGGATGTCGGTAAGGAGTCTATCACCTGCGATGGAGATAGTGAGGTCAAGGAATGGTAGGGAAGTGTCGGAAATGGTCCAGGTGTATTTGAGTGCCGGATGGAAGTTGGTGGTGAAGCGGATGAAGTCAGTCAGTTGTGTGTGGGTGCAGGATGTGGCACCAAAACAATCATCGATGTAGCGGAGGTAGAGGTCGGGGATGGGGCCCTGGTACGCATTGAACAGGGATTGTTCTACGTACCCGACAAAGAGGCAGGCGTAGCTGGGGCCCATGCGTGTGCCCATAGCTACGCCTTGTATTTGGAGGAAATGGGAGGAGTCAAATGAAAAGTTATTAAGTGTAAGTACCAGCTCCGCTAGGCGGAGGAGGGTGTCAGTGGCCGGGTATAGATTGCTTCTACGGTCGAGGAAAAAACGGAGGGCTTTGAGACCATCCTGGTGGGGGATGGAGGTGTACAGTGACTGGACGTCCATGGTGAAGATGAGGGGGTGAGGGCCTAGAGAGTGGAATGCGCGGAGATGACGGAGAGTGTCTGAGGTGTCTTGAACATAGGTGGGGAGGGATTTAACCAAGGGGGATAGTATGGAGTCGAGGTAGGTGGAGATGAGTTCGGTGGGGCAAGAACAGGCAGAGACAATGGGTCTACCGGGACAGTCAGGTTTGTGGATTTTGGGGAGAAGGTAAAAGCGGGCTGTGCGGGGCTGGGGAACGATGAGGTTGGAGGCTCGTTCGGGCAGGGCGTGGGAGTGGATGAAGTTGGTGATGGTGCTGGAGATGGTGGCCTGGTGCTCGTCAGTGGGGTCATGGTCCAGGGGTAAGTAGGAAGAGGTGTCCAAGAGTTGGCGCGTGGCCTCAGCTTTGTAGAGGTCGACGCGCCAGACTACCACGGCACCTCCCTTGTCGGCGGGTTTGATAACCCAATCTAGGTTGTTGCGGAGTGAGTCGATGGCAGTGCGTTCAGGGGGGGAGAGATTGGAGTGAGACAGGGGAGTGGAGAAGTTGAGGCGGCTGATGTCACAGCGGCAGTTTTTAATAAAGAGTTCTAAAGCCGGAATGCTACGAGGGGGGTTCCATGAGGATGGGGTGCGTTGGAGACGGGAAAAGGGGTCATCAGTGGGGAGCGAGGACTGCTTCCCATGGAAGTGAGCTGTGAGGCGGAGGCGACGGTAGAAGCGTTCCAAGTCATGGAGGGCACGGAACTCATTGAGATGGGGACGGAGGGGGACAAAGGTAAGACCTCTGCTGAGGACAGACCGTTCGATGTCGGAGAGGGGGAGGTCGGGGGGGATGGTGAACACCCGGCAGGGATGGGGGTTGGGGCCGGAGGAAGGCAGGTGGGTGTAATGGGGACGAGGCGATGTGTGGTGGGGGGGTGGTGGGTGGTCAGGGGGTGGGGGGGTGAGAGGGCAGTGGTGTGGGTGTGGAAGAGAAGTGGTCCCATAGTTGGAGAGGGATGGGGAAGTATCAGTGGAACTGCCCTCAATCATGGCTGATCTATCTTTCCCTCTCAAGTCCATTCTCCTGCCTTCTCCCCATAATCTTTGACACGTTACCCTTTTTTTCCTTTACTATCAATCAATTAAATTAGAGATACAGCATGGAAACAGACCCTTCAGCCCACCAGGTTCTCACTGACCACCAGTCACCCTTTCACACAAGTTGTATGTTATCCATCCCACTGTGTCACCCAGTTCTTACACATTTGGGGCAATTTTGCAGAGGCCAATTAACTCACAAACCTGCACATCTTTGGGATATAGGAGGAGATTGGAACACTGATTGGAAACCCACATGGTCACAGGAAAAAGTGCAAACTCTGCACAAACGGCACCCAAGGGCAGGATTGAACTCGGGTGCAAGGTGCGAGGAAGCAAGAGTTTTACCAGCTGCGCCACTGTACCACTTAGCACATTTGCGGAAAATGGGAATTGCATCTGCGTGTGGTGAATGGTATGATGGTGTCTGCCATTAAAATGAAAACAGATTTAAATTGCACTGTGCAATATAAATAACAGACATTTCATACCAGTTAAATAAATAATTTAATATCTTCAAATGTCTTATGTATGTTTTAATCAGCTTGTTTGTATTAGGCTTTGCAGTTTCATACCAATGATCCTGAATGTGTCAAATCATTTTGCACATATGTTCTTACTGCATTTTTAATTCATTTTTTTTCTTTGCTGTGTCTACCCAGAAAATTTAAACCAAAAAGTGTTGGAGCTTTAAACATGTCTCAACAAATTATTCTTAACAACATTACAGTTTTGTTTGTGGCAGATATATCCTAGTTTTTGCTGCAATTTTAATGGTATGCAGATTTTCTTCTCATGATGATTATTTACTGGGAAAGAAGGTAACCAAATATAATGGAAACAAAGTCATAATTTAGTTGAGTTTAGTTTTGAGATAGAGTGGTGGCAACAAGCGCTTCAGTCGACAGAGACTGCGCCAACTAGCAATCACCCATACACTAGTTCTATTCTACACACCAGGACAAATTTGCAGAAGACCTTGCACGTCGTTGGAATGTGCGAGGAAACCTGAGACCTGGAGGAAACCCACATGGCCGCAGGGAGAATGACAAACTCCGTACAGACAGCACCTGTAGTCAAGATCAAACCCGAGACTCTGGTGGTGTAAGGCAGTATCTCTATTGCTGCCTAATGAGTCATTCACAGTCTGAAGAAGGGTCCTGATCTGAAACGACACTTATCTCTGCTTTCCAGGGATGCTGCCTGACCTGCTGAGATACTCCAGTACTGTGTCTTTTTTGTAAACCAGCATCTGCAGTTCCTTGCTTCTTCATAGTGATAACTAATAGACTTGCCACCAGTCAAGGATGGCATCAAAGGACATTCTGCACCAATGTATTCAACAGAACCAACCAACCTAGTGGTGTTTAGTTGTGATACTTGCCATTCCAAAGCAATTTTCCAATATAATTTGTTAGACCACCCTATTTCCTCTTATTTTATCCATGCTTAATCTGTCATCCAATGCATTCATCACTTTAGAACTTAGGAGTTAATGCTTATAATTAAAATCTCCATACTTCCTCTTTCACACCGCTGAATGTTTTATCTTCATTGTGTAACAGAAGAGGCTGAAATTAGATGTGAATGGAAGACACACATCTAAAACCACAGGCGAGGGACAGGGTTGTTATTAGACAGTGTCTGCATTGATGACTTCTGTCCTCTACATTGATGCCGAACATGCAGTGGGGATCACTTGGCTCTTCAATGTGCATGTTTGAATTGAGTGTGATAGCTGTCTAACTGTACAGTGTAAGTTGCAATTCCTGTTAAGGCAAATAATTTATTAATTTATATTAGGAATAATCAGCAGTCCACTGGGATTGTGGTCAAAACAATATTTCATTTGTACAGTTGGAGTGGGATAAAAATCGAACGTCATCTCTGAAGAATTTAGGAGCAACAAACATTTACATCAGATGTAATTAGGTCTTATCTGCTAAAAATACTTGTTTATAAGGTTGTTTACAATATTGTTTACAATATTGATTGGTGTCTCTCCTTTAATTCATCAGAAGCAGCATGTTATGCTTCTTCACAACCTCAATGCATCCTAATCAATTAGAATCATTTACAGCCACTTGTGGCATTATGCAACTTGTCGAATTGTGAAAATGTGCAGTTAGCTCCAAACAACAGCAATATGAAAAATGCCAGATAATTTGATTTAGATTTGTTTATTGAGAGGTAAATATTATTGAGAATACTGAGGATAATGATATTTTGATATAACATACAGAGCCTTGCTTTAACACTCAATTCAAAATAAGTTTTTCTGACTGCTTCATCCTCATCATGGGTTATGGGGAGAAGGCAGGAGAATGGGGTTGGGGGGGGGGGGCTGAGATAGATCAGCCGTGATTGAATGGCGGAATAGACCTAATAGACCTAATACAATACAATACAATACAAACAATACAATACAATAATTCTGCTCCTATCACCTTATGTCATGACCGTATCAGTATTTTATTGAAATATTTACTTATTCAAGAGGCAGTTAGGTTTAGCTCTTGTGGCTGAAGGAATCAAGGGATATGGGGAAAAAGCAGGAACGGGGTACTGATTTTAGATGATCAGCCATGATTTTATTGAATGGCGGTGCTGGCTCGAAGGGCCAATTGGCCTGCTCCTGCACCTATTTTTCTGTGTTTCTTTTTTCTATGTCTATGACAATAAAACATTCTTGACACTCTGGACTTTTGATGAGTACTGGACTGAAAGTTCACCCTAGATACTTGTGCTCAAGTCTCTAAGGTGGAATGTGAACATATAATATTCTGCCCTAAGATGTGAATGTTATTCATTGAACCTCAACAGTTTGATGCATGTATTTCAATAGCAATGGATTTTAAGGCGAGAATCCAACTGAGAGTTTTAGTTGCACAATTGAAAAAAGTAAAACTGGGAGTTAGTTGACAGCCAATTCACAGGTATGAATCACTGACTGCCATCCAAGGTTTAAAACAAAATAAATGTAGCAAAAATCTCATATGATGTTATTCATCATGTGTCAGCAATTTCATTTTTTAATAACAAGTTGTGACAAATCAAGTAATCAAATGATATGCTCCATGCAGTGCTACCAGATGATTTGTTTTAGTTTTCTTAATCATGTATAAATATGGTCATATCTGCTGAGAATAACTCCACTAATCATTTTTAAAGTCATGGATTTTTACATCCACCTGAGATTGCACACGAGACAGAGGTTTAGAACCTCTGATTGTGCAGCATACCTTTAGTACAGGGTTGAAGTAGTGCCCTGGATTTTTAGCTCAATTTTTTTAACATGGAGCTTGAAACTATAACCTCCAGTCTGAGTGTGTAGGAAGGAACTACAGATATCCATTCCTTAATTGATGATGGTTTAAACTGATGATAGACACAAAAAGCTGAAGTAACTCAGCGGGACATGCAAGGTCTCCGGAGAGAAGGAATGGGTGCTGCCTGTCTCGCTGAGTTACTTCAGCTTCTTGTGTCTATCCTTAGTCTGAATTGGAGAGGTCACCAATGTGAGCCACAGAAGTATTGAAGTGCACGGCTTTCAATGATTAGATTAAAAATCCTTAAAGATTTTAATTTGTTGACCTCTGCGGCTCGAGTGTGAACCAGGAGCTGTCTTCAAGTGTATCTTTTGTGAATGCAAGTGAATCTCACTACAGTGTTACATGCCATGACTCAGCATATTATCAACTCGGATGACAAAATGTGACGAGGGAAGTATTCAATGAAAGCACAGTCTAAGTCATTTAACATAACAAGAGATATCCATTCCTTAATTGATAAGGAAGCTTTGTGAGTGGTTTAGTTTAGTTTAGAGTTACAGCACGGAAACAGGCTCTTCGGCCCACTGAGTCCGCACCGATCAGCGATACCCACAAATTAGCACTACCCTACACATACAAGTGTCAATTTAAACATACACCAAACCAATTAACCTACAAACCTGTACATCTTTGGAGTGTGGGAGGAAACCGAAGATCTCGGAGAAAACCCATGCGATCACGGGGAGAATGTACAAACTCCGTACAGACAGCACCCATAGTTGGGATCAAACCCAGGTCTCTGGCACTGCAAGCACTGTAAGGCAGCAACTCTACCACTGAGTCACCGTGGTCTCATGCAATGTCATGTCACAACTGTCCAAGTCATTGGTGACACCACATCATTTGGAGTACTGTACGCAGTTCTGATCACCAAGCTATAGGAAGTATATTGTTAAGCTGAAAAGGGTGCAGAAAAGATTCATGAGGATGTTACCAGGACTGAATGGCTGGGAAGGCTGGACTATTTTCAATGGAGCATTGGAGGTTGAGGTGTGAGCATATAGAAGTACGTAGAATCATGATGGCGTACATAAGGTTAATGATCACAGTTCCCCCCCCCCCCCCCCCCCCCAGAATTATAGCTTAAAACTAGAGGCCGTACATTTAAAGTGAGAGAGGAAAGATTTAAAAGTCACCTGAGGAGCAAGTATTCTACACAGTGGGTGGTAGGTACTGTATATGGAACGGACTGGTAGAAAAAGCTGTATAGACAAATATAATTACAACAATTTAAAGACATTTAAGGTATGTAAGGGATATGCACCAAACACAGGTAAATAGGACCGGCCCAGAAGGCAGCTTAGTCAGCATGGATGTGTTCAGTCGAAGCTACATAACTCTGATTCTGTGACTCTAATATTAAATAGTAAGATCAAACTATTAATCTGTATGTGGCGACTGCCTTTTTTTGTAATGTTCTCATTAAAGTAATTCAGAGCATTGAAATTGCTGGAAATGTAGGCGGTCGTGGAGAAATTAATGTAATTATGGATGCTGAATTAAATTAGAATTCATCCTTAAGTACAATAACTCAATTTTTATTAAGCTGATTTTCCAGTAAACCAGTAGGCTCAATGAACTCATTACAAGCTACTTTACCGTTTTGCCCAGCTTACAAGAAATAGACAAATAGTCAGGACATAACCAGAATACTCAGTCACACAAATACAGGTGCCATTTTGTTGTGGCTCATAAAACAAAAGACGAGTTAGTGATTTAGATTTTATTTTATTTTTAGTGGGTAATTCAGAGAAATGCCCTGGTTTTATCAGGTATATTGCTAGATGCAAATTCTATGGGGTGGTCTTTTCAACTGCAGAAATTACAAAATGGATCCAACTGATTATCATCCTTTTAAATTATTTGAATGGTGTGCTCTTGAAATCATAGTTTTAAAACTAGATATTTACTTTGAAACCGAAGCTGATATTGTGAGCAACATCATCGATTCAATTCTAGGTATGTCCAGGCAGAAACATTGGGCGGCACGGTGGCGCAGCGGTAGAGTTGCTGCCTTACAGTGCCAGAGGCCCTGATTCGAGCCTGACTACGGTTGCTGTCTGTATGGAGTTTGTACGTTCTCCCCGTGACTGCTTGAGTTTTCTTTGAGAGCTACGGTTTCCTCCCACACTCAAAGACGTACAAGTTTGTAGATTAATTGGCTTGGTAAAATTGTAAAATGATCCTTAGTGCACGTTGGATAATGTCAGTGTGCAGGGAGCACTGGTCGGCACGGACTTGGTAGGATGAAACGCCTGTTTCCACGCCGTATCTAAATTAACATAAACTACTATAACAATGCAGGAATGTCTGTTTGATGTTCTTCCATTATAGCCATTATAAGGATGGCACAGTGGCTCAGCTGAAGTGGCACAGAAGAACAAATCTGATCACATAATGAACTGCAGAGGAAGAGGTTTGCTTCAAATGTAACCAGATAAGACTGAAAAACTTGTAGTAATGTAGCAACCTTAATTACCTTAAGCTGTCCAAAATGGGTCACGGGCAAAGGATTTGTTTTAAATTTTAATGCAGAGAAACACAGCAACCAATTTGTCCACAGCAAGTCCAATAAATACTGATGAAATTAATGACCTGGAAATGGAGCTAAATGTGTAGGAACTGCAGATGCTGGTTTACACCAAAGATAGACACAAGATGCTGGAGTAACTCATTGGGTCAGGCAGCATCTCTAGAGAAAAGGAATAGGTGACGTTTCAGGTCGAGACCCTTCTTCAGATTAAGAGTCAGGGGAGAGGGAAACTAGAGGTATGAAAAGGTTCAGAACAAATCAGAGCCAGCACTGATGACCAAGGAAACGTGGAGCCCACAGTGGTCCATTGTTGGCTGTGGAAGAGGTGATAACAAAGGGATATATAGATGCAAACAGTAGAACTATCAGGACGACTAGGGTGGTGGAATGGTGGAGAGAAAGGGATTGAAAGGGTTACTTGAAATTAGAGAAATAGTAAGATTAAACGAGAACTTACATAAGTTTGAAGTTTGATCTTTATTTTATGAGGAGTTACGTAGGTGATTACGTGAAGAACCCCGCCAGTGCGCCTGCGCGTCAATCTTCAAAGCAGCGGTGTGAAATCACAAAAAACAACAACCGAAGTAATATAGTCTCATAATAAAACGAGTAATACAAGAACTTCCATCTGACCTTTATAGAGGGTAGGGTCGTGGCGGGCACGTAATCACCTACGTAACTCCTCATAAAATAAAGATCAAACTTCAAACTTAGGTAAGTTCTCGTTTAATCTTACTATTTTACTTCGGAGTCACGTGAGTGACTACGTGAAGATTTTAAAGCTTTGTGATGTCATGCCGTGGATCAATCCCGGCTTCTCACTGCATTGATTGACTCGGAACGAGAAATAATCAATCATGCATTCATAATAACATTTGTACCACAAATGCAGTAATTCATTTCAATAATGAAATTAATCAAATCCCCTTTAAACCAGAGGAATTTACACAGAACTTAAAATAGTTTCTGCAAACAATCCCGCATCAACAATAGGCCGATGGTAAAAATGTTGAAACATCAACTCATTGGACCACGAGGATATGGTCGACGGGGACGTCTTTTGCCCTGTCCGCCGACGTTTCTGCTGCCCTAGGCTAGTGAGACGTAAAAACATAAATGTTAATACCAGCAGCTGTTAAGACTTCTTTTATCCATCTGGAAATAGTCTGTATTGAAACTCTCTTGTGTGGTTTCTTGTGTGTGATCAACAACCCAGTTTCCGTATTTCTCAAATTCTTTGTGACCTCAATGTATTGTAACAAATATGTCTTAATACAGAGACAAGGATCATTTGGATACACTGCTAGTATAATTTTAAATCCTGTCACACCTGGCCTAATTTTGCTTTAGTAGGTCATAGATATAGAATGTAACCTTATCTTCAGTTACTTCCATACTGTCTATTTGTAATTTCCCAAGTGTTTGCACTCGTTGTGCTTTCACTCATGCCATAAGCATTAATATACTTTCATACTGAGCTTAGCCAAAGGTAAAGACACACTTGATGACCATTCACGAAGTAGTTTCAGTACCACACTTACATCCCAGATTGTCATGTACCTAGGTTTCGGTGGTTTGGAATTAAAGATTCCTTTCATTAGTCTGGAAACAATTGGGTGTGACCCAATTGGGTTTCTTTCTGACTCCAGAACCAAATATGAGGACAATGCACTTCTGGCTGAATTAATTGCACTACAACTCAGACCTTCATCATAATAAAGTTTTGACAGAAATTCTAAACATTTGAAATATCTGCAGTACTTTATTGCACATTCATTTGTACACAGAACTCTTCCCATTTCTTAATATAAGACAGGTACTGTTTTTGAATGCTCTTCCTCCAGGCTGCCGTAAGCATGTCCACAGTACGCTCAGACAGTCCTCGTCCCAGAAAAGGCATTCTTAAAACCTGCAAATCAACAAACCCAAACAATCATATAATGGATGTTGTTACCTTGTTACAGGGTGCAGCAATAAATTACTCCTTTTTGGGACTTATCAACATTTGTGTTGTTAATTCTAATATCAACGGATACCATGGCTGTGTAGGCCAATCTAATACTACCAATACCCTTGAAGCAGCATCTTGCCTGATTTTAAGCAAACATTGGCTTATGAGGAAGAAAGGTGGAAATATATATGAAAACATACCACCCCAATGTAGCGAGAAAGCATCAATCGCCACTGCTCCTGGATCTGGTTTCCATGAGACATATCTCGATAGCTGATGATTCAAGTCGATGTCGGGCATTCCAAATCTGATTACTATATCACTGAATACCTCTTGATTCAACATCCATTCATTATTATCATGGAACTTTCGTGACCTGGTGTCTGCTATCGTGTTCATTCTACCTGGTAGATAGATAGCTGAAATCCAAATGTTCTGTTCAATACACCAAGACCAAAGTTGATTTAACTATTTTCTCACATGACACCGACTTAATTCCACCCATATCATTAATATAGGCAACTGCTGTTGTGTTTATTAATTTTAACTTCAACCTTCCTTTTAGTTGTGTTAGAACCACAAGCTTGGACTCCATAGAAACCTCCTAAAAGCTCCAAATAGGCAATTCTCCATGTCTGCAGTAACAATAACTCTTCCTGATTCCATCTGCCTCCGCAGCTAGATGTTAAGTCAGTTGCACCCCATCCTAGTGCACTGGCATCAGTTTGTAATATCATGGAAGGTTGTTCAATCAGCACTTTGCCTGAACAGCTGGAGACATGTAGAATCCACCACTGCAGATTAGAAACAGCATTTGTTGTTACTTGCATGGTTCTATCAAAATGAGCAGCATTTATTCTCAGTGCCTGTTCTTCTCTGCAGCTGTTGATAATGTAATGGTCCATACTGGACTGCTGGGAATCTACTAATTTTCCCAGTACTCGAGCCACCTGTCTGATTCGAGGTTTTTGCTCGTTTAACAGATTACTGCAATCTTTAATCAACTCCACCCTTTTGTCACTGGGCAAAGTAATTTGCATTTGGGCTGAATCAATTGTGAACCCCATATAATCAATTGAGGTACATGTTTTTAACCTTGATTTCTTTGGATGAATTTAGAAACCCCCAAACTTTCAAAAGTTTGATTTCATAACTGCAACTGATGCTTCTGTTGACTGTTTTGTCCTTCCTATAATCAGGACATCATCCAGGTATGCCATTAGTACATGCACCTGGCTCTCAGCAACCCCAGAATTGATTTTAACAATTTTATGAATATTCTGGGAGCGAACGTTAACCCATTAGGCAGAGCTTTGAACTGCCCTAATTGGTTCATCCATTTAAATTTTATCCCTATATTTGTGTGAGACTCAACAATGAATTTCAGTTAGTGATTTTAACATATGGCACAGCAGTTTAATTCTATCCACCATTTGCAGTTTGTTTCATCTCCAGCATCTGCAGTTCCTTGTGTATCTCTGTCTAATTCTATCCTTCCCACAAAGTCCACAACCATATATTACCAGCAGAATTTACTGTGTTGTAGCTTTGAATGATCATCATGTGTTGAGATGTGTTAAAGGGACTGGAACATTACATTGTAATCATTGTACTTTTGCCTCTAAATCAGTAGATTATAAATTACATGCAGAATATGAATTCATAATCTAGGCTATGTAATATTGACTCGGGAATGGATTGCAGAAGGCATGCATGGCATATAGATAGAACCCTGTAAGTAATTTAGATGCCATGGCAGATATTTGGATGAAGAGACTTCCCTGAGTCAATGCCCATCCCAAAACAGATGATCTTGGTTCATCTCATTGCTGTTCATGGGCACTTGCTGTGCACAGATGGGCTGCAGGTAATTAATTATCAATGAGGTTCTCAAAAAATTCCAGTGCTACTTTAATGCGCGGATCCTTTTCAAATACATAAAGTTTTTTCTTGCAATATGGTGTGTCACTTTAATATTGCAACACTTTTCTCTATCTTGTAGAAAGTACATGCAATATATGAGTACCAGTAATTTAGAAATGATTGATGCTTTTGTGTCTTGTCTGACTCTATGTGGCTCTGTGCTGCAGCAAAGTAGGTTTTCATTGTACAAGTAATTCACCATGCTTGTGCATATGACAATAAACTTGATTGACTTGACCCGAGCCAACTTACACTCCACCCCACTTCCAACCATGGCAGAAATAATTGAAAATTAATTTCATTGGAAAGACTAAGTAGTTTTAAGATCATTTGTCTTTGTAAGAAAGTACCAGATACCAGAAATTAATCTTTATTAATTTATGAATATATTAAGGATAACTTTTTGGGAAGTGACATTTTTATTCCTCTGCTCTTTTTTTGTTATCAGGAGCACTGTCGTATGCTGAACTTGGAACAAGTATACCTAAATCGGGTGCTCATTACACGTATATCCTGGAAGCCTTTGGTCCACTGTCCGCTTTTGTTAGAGTCTGGGTGGAACTGATCATCATAAGGTGAGTAGAATTCTGGAGCCTTATTGCTTACAGGCAGGCAGGTACACCTGTGTACCACGTGCGCCATTGTAGAGCTGGAAGAGACTGCAGGTTCTGAAATCTGGAGCAAAATAAGCTGAACGCAGCTGGTCAAACAGCATCAGGGGAGGCAAAAGAAGCGTTGTCATTTCGGGTCAAGACTCTGCATGAGAACGGGTGCAGGACTAGAGTCCTCTTGCAGGCTCTTGACTTGAAGGATCGAGCATCCCTTTGTTTCCACAGATGCTGCCTGACCCGCTAAATTCCTCCAGCAGTTCGGTCTGTACTCAGTTGTTGCTTGTGTTTTCTTTAGATTTGATTGGAAATCTGAACCCATCACATATAACAGATTTCAAGAATCTATGATTATTTCAATGATTCCTTCAAAATACGTTGGAGGCAATATGAAGAGTGATGTTATCTACTTTTTTTCTTGATTTCTTGGATTTGGTGCTGTCAAGTATAATCTGCTTTTGTGCATTTCTGGTTAAGGCAGTTAGAAATCACATGGTGCCTTTTCACAATTTTAAATATGCACTTTGGCCTAAATCTCTCCACATGATCCCCCTGGTTTTTGCTGCCAACAGACTAGTGAAAGTACAATAGAATTTCAAGGACTTGGTTTTATAATGATCCTCGTATCTGATTAACTTTAGTCACAATTCAACTACTATGCTTTCAAAACTCTGTGGTTGATTTTCGGGATTATTGACCCACTTTGATCCTTCCCTCATCCTGGAGAAGCCATATATCTTCAGGTGTAAAGACGAGGTATAAAGAACAGAATCAAGAGCAAAAAAAACAAAATTACTGTAGTAACTCCACAGGCCAGGCAGCATCTGTGGAGATAAATGCACAGCCGATTCGGGTCAGGACCCTTCTTCAGATTGATGGAGCAGAAGGGTGATAGTTGGTAAAGAAAGGAGAGAGAAGCAGGTGAGGCAAGAACTGCCAAGTCATGGGTAGATTAAGGTGAGGAGGTGAGATGGGCGGAGATAGTAAACAAGGCTGAAGGTGGGGACAAAAGTGTGCAAATGTGGATTTTCATAAGAAGGACGATGGGGTATGAAATGTAAAACCTGGGGAGGGATCGTAACTGGAAAGGAATGGCGTGTATGGGGGTGGGGGGGGGGAAAGTGAGTGAAACAAAGGTTGTGCATATGTAGTGGGGGGGGGGGGGGGGGAGGTGCAGGAGCAGGAGCGTTACCTGAAATTGAAAAATTCTATGATTCAATGTTCATGCTGTTTGGTTGTAGGCTACCCAATGTGAATATGAGGTGTTGTTCTTCTAGTTTTGCGTGTGGCCTCACTGAGAGTGGGAAGAGAAGCTAAAATGGTTAACAACCGAAGCTCCAGGCAGAGAGAAAGCAACTGTTAGGCAAAACAGCCATGAGTCTACACCTGTCTCACTGATTCAGTATAGGTCTCATTGAGAGAAATGAATGCAGTAGAAAAAGTTGGAAGAGGCGCAAGTAAACCTGTCTCACCAAGAAGGGTTGTTGGGGTCCTGAAGCTAGATAATGGAGAAAGTGTAGGGGACAGGTCTTAAGTTATTTAAATGTTGGTCACATAAGACAGATCATGTAACGATGGTAGATATCCTCCCCTGCAGAACAGATTTTTTTAAATGACAGTTTTGTATCGATCGGATTATTACTAAAAGATTAGTTGTTTTTAATTACTTAAATTTAAATTTCATGGCCTCTATTGTAGGATTTGAACTTTATTCTCTGGATTACTAATTGTTAATGTAATCATTATACCATTATTCTTAAGTAGCTCCTGTTGCAATTATTTGGCATATCAACTACAGGCAATTTCAGATGTTTCAGTTGAAAATAACCTGCAGAAATTCAGGTCATGATGAACTTCTTAAACTTCTTAAAGAGAAGATAATCAGTGGTTTGAACCAGTGATGGAAATCATTGAGAAACCTAAGAGATGTTTGGGATAATGCTCAAGCGAGAGAGAGACATGGGGGCAAAAACCCAACTAAAGCTGATCTTGAAATCCTGGTTCAAGACGTGGTGTTACGAAAAGACATGTTGCATTCAGCATCAGTTTCCATGTGTACATTGATGGCTTCCCAGCTCTGTCTCCTTTGTAGTACATTGATTTTTTTTGTATGTTTAAATTGTTACAACATTTGCTAAAAGTGAGCATTTGTAAAGCAACTTTTAGTTGAGAAGAACATTTGTCAATTAGTCAGCGTAAGTTATTTTCAGCAATAGAGAAGGAGGGTAACGTTTGCTGAGTAATTGACAATTGCACTTTCCGACTAAAAGTTGCTTTACAAATGCTCACTTCTGGCAATGTATAACAACTTAAAATTCTAAAAACAATGTACTACCTCAGACCTTAAAGAGAAAAATGTTTTAAAATATAAACATAGAAGTAAGAGAGGTTCCTCAAACCCGCTCTACCATGCAATATCACAGTTTATTTGAGTATGGGGTCAACTCTAGTTTCCTGCTTATTCCTATATCTCTTGATTAGTTACAACCCATCTTTTATGTGTGTGGGGTGGTGGGGGGGGAAGGGGGAAACTGCTTTTCGAGTCCCTACCTGGTCGGAGGGGTTGCCTTCCTCGAGCAGCGCCTTCGACCTGTCCTTGCGGCCTACCAGCGGGTCCTGGAGTGACGTTTCCCTGAGGGGACCTGGCCAGAACATCGGCTTTAGTGGCGGCGCAGAACATCGGCTTTGGCGGCGCTGGAGCGCTGGAGCGCTGTCGTGGAGCGGGCGATGCCTTTCCTGGGTCGCCGCGCTGGAACTCCAGTATACTGGGACCGCCGATGAGAAACATCGTGGAGCAGCGGTTCTGTGGAGCGGCCAGCTGCGACGCTGAACGGTACATCCCAGAGCCTGGGATCTCTTGCTGAGATTGCCAGTGTGTGGAGCTCCGTCCGGCGCGGTCTGTTGGCTTGGAAAGGTTAGACATCATTTTGAAAAAAAAGGTTGTATCAAGCCAGTAAATGTTCTAGTTCACCAACAGGGCTAGCAACCACACAGTTGGAGGCACTAGTGATGTGCTGAGTATAGAGCACAAGCAAAAGATTGCAGCAGGAGAATGCCAATTAAAACTACACAAAGCAGAAGCAGCAAAGTGGCTTCAGAGGTTGCGGATGAGTACCGTGGGCAAGGGACAAACACGGTTCTTTTAGAGGGGAACAAAACTAAGCAGGTACATTGCAGCCACCAGAACATTTTGGTGTGTTTGCAGGGTAACACTGAGTGGCTTTTGATAACATGAAATGGTCACTACATGTCTGTAAATAAACTACTTGTGGCTGATTGCATCAGTTGACCAACTTCAATGGCCACAAATTGGCTCAGAAAATTGGGGCTTGACTGGAAAGAGGTGTTTAGCATCGATGCTTCAAAATTTTAGCCAAGGAAATCAAGAGGAGAAAGTTGTTGTTATGGTGCCCATTTTTGACTGAAAATTCAATTCCTTATGGTAATGGTCTAAGATTTTACTTTGGAGTCACGTGAGTGACTACGTGAAGAACCCCGCCAGTGCGCCTGCGCGTCATTACGTCAGACGCATTGGCGCAAACGGACGCGAGGAGCAGAGCTCCTCCAGTGGAAATTGTAGTTTTCAACTACAAGATAAGTATAAACTTTTTTGGAAGTATTTCCGTGTCCGTTTACTGTGGGTCTGGTGGGGATTTTTTCCACAGGCATCATGGAAGAAACGGGCAAGGGGAGGAGGCGAGCGGCACAGCCGATAGAGAGTCGCGAGATTGCGGTCGGCGACCAGCCGCCTCTGACCACGGTACAGTCGGCAGCAGACAGCATAGCGACTGTGGATATTGGGGCTGAAGTGAATTTAGTCAGCACCAGTGGGGCAAGGCAAAGCCGATAAAAAGCTGCGGGAATACGGTCGGTAAAGGACTGCCTCATACCCTACAACAGTCGCCGGCTGGGAGCGGGGCGAACTGTGGACTTGTGTATTAAAGAAAAGAATGGAGCAAGTGTCAGTTGGGGTGCTAGGCAACATACCATGTCAGGGCCATGGAACAAAAGTCAGTTTGGGATTCACCTCCAAGACTGGATACCACTTTCTGAGTGGATATTCCAAATGGAGAACCTGTACACAGGTTGCTCCAACAAAAGGAGGAGTGATGTCAGAACCAGGCTCCAGAAGCCAGGTCAGCAGCACCTAGTAAAGGGCTGCTTGATAGCACCCTCATTGATGAGGTGTGTGCACAGGGTCAGCAGAGTTTCCAAAACAAGCGAAGACGGCAGCTGCCAGATGGGCTATTCCTGGCAGTACGATTTGCTGCTCTGTGAGAGTTCTGACCCTGAGTCTGACGGTGAGGCCGATACAAGCGAAGACGGCAGCTGCCAGATGTTTTACTCCAGGCAGTACGATTCGCTGCCCCGTCAGAGTCAGGAGAGCCACTTGGAAAGGAAGTGGCCTCTGTGATCAACTATTGTGTCTGCCATCAGCTCTAGTAGCTTACGATGGATGAAAATGCCAAAAAAGCACGAGATCCCAAGGAACTGCGTATTGCTGAAAGTACTAGCAGTGAACCAAAATATAAGGGGTCAGATGGGCGAAGGCATGTAAGCCTAAGGAAAGTAAACTGCAGAGAATATTGAAGCTGCTGGGTTGATGAACAACTGCAATTTGCAAAACAATGGATGGAGGCCATGGATGGAGATGCATCAAGTGGCACTAAGGTTGCTATGTAGCGCCCACTTCAAGATGAATTGTTTCAGGGAGTATGCCATTCGGTCCACCATCAACCCAAAGTTGCAGCAACTCTGTAAAGCCCAGCAATGTGCAGTCATTCAACTTATCTTCAGAGAAAAAACCTCATGAATCGTGGGAAAGAGTTGGATAATGAGGCAAAAACAGCCAAGTTGATCACAACATCAATGGTCATCAATTCTGCAAAGAGGGCGTATCCTTTCAGACATCATACAAAATCCTGGACCGACATCAGGATCAAATCGACCATTGAAGCAGGTGCGCAGTTGATGTCCTGCAGCGGGAAAATGAAAAAGCGTGGGTTTTGCCTGCCAGGAGCAGAGACCACAGGTCACTCAGATGAAAAAGGAGGTAGGTGGACCTGGTTCTTATGGGAACATATTAAGGCAAAAACAGCCAAATATTGGAAGCAAATTACTTCAATTATTATTCTGAGTATTATAGAAAGGTTTCGAATTGATTCGATTCAAATACTGGTTTGCCATCCAGCATGTTCCAAGCAGAACACTCCAATTTCACATAAAAATAATTGATGGAGGTTCAAGCTGAATTGAAAACTTGTTTAGAAACAAGTAATTGAAAGGTCTGTTTATCAAAACCACCAATTGTGTTTAAAATTTCTCAACCTAAAAAGGTGAGGAGTATTTTAGATCTGACAAGTCTTTAAAATGTTGTGAAGTATAGACACCTTCCAAAATGGAGACTTTGAGACTGCCAAATAATTTATTTCAAAAAAGATGTTTTATGGCACTTATAGATCTGAAAGATGTATATTACTTAGTGCTTGTTCATTTATAAGATAAAATTATCTGAAGGAACAATTATGGCAATTCAAAGTTCTGTCTAACGGGTTAACTTCAGTTCCTAGAATTTCACTAAATTGTAAAACCAATTTTGGGCTAATTAGAGTCCAAGGACAGATGTGGATGGCTTAACTGGATGATGTCCTAATTAGGATGAACAAGAGAATTAGTGAGTTATCTCTCTCAAATTATTCAAACCACTTTTGAAAGTTGTTGGGTTTAATTCATCCAGAGAGAAATTAAGTTTAACGATACTTACAACAATTGATTATTTGATTCAATTGAAAGGGTAGTAATTTACCCAGGGTAAAGGGTAAAGCTAATTGATGGTTGTATTAAGCAGTTGGAAAAGCAACAATCTTCAATTAAGACAGGTGGCCAGCTTGTTAGGAGAATTCGTGTTATTTCCAGCAATACAATATGGGCCATTGTACTACCAGCAGCTGCAGACTGCAAAAAGAAAAAACACTAAGATGCATGATGGCCATTTTTTGATAGGCCATGCAATTAAACAACAAATGCTGCTTCTGATTGCAGTAGTGGATTTAACATGTCTTCAGTTCAGGCAAGATACGGATTGAACAGCCTTCCATGGTCTTAACAGACTGATATCAGTGTACTAGTAGGATTGGTGCCACTGAAAAGGTATCCATCTGTGGACAGATGGAATATGGAAGAAGTATTATTTTACAGACATGGAGAATCGACGTTTTAAAGTCTATTGAAAGGCTTATGAGCTACAAGCTTGTTGTTTAATACAACTAATCTGCATGTTCAGTTTCAAATTAACAACACTACAGCAATGGCATGTATTAATTGTATGGGTGGAATTTCCATGATAACAAAGAATGGATGTTTAACCTTAAGATTTTTTAATGATATAATAGTCAGATTTGGGAAGCCAGGTATGACCTGTTTGCATCCAGACTCAATCACCAGTTACAGAGATATGTGTTATGGGACTACATCGGGAGACAGTAGCGATGGATGTTTCTCGCTATATTAGGATGGTATGTTGTTATAGGCATTTTACTTCATCCTGTCTCATAAATCGGTGTCTGCTTAAAATGAAGCAGTATGCTGCCTCTGGGGTATTCGTGGTACCAGACGGGTCTACGCAGCCATGGTTCCCTTTGATATTGGAATTTATGACACAGTTTCTGATAAATGTTCCCAAAAGAAGGAAGTTACTGGTGTATTCGATAATTGGAGAGTAACATCCGTCATATGCCTGTATGGATGCAGGTTTTAAAAAGGAGGATTGTCTGGGAATGCTGTGGACATGCTTACAGCAGTCTGGCGGAAGAGTACTCAAAAGCAGTACATTTGTGAATCTGAGTTGTGACTCTGTAAATGCTGCTTTCCCGTTATGTAAAGAATGAGGGGAAAAGTTTTCTGTGCATAAAAAAATATGGAATGTTGTATGGCACATGTCTCAAATATCTTGGATTTACCTCTATTTAAGGGGTTGAGTTAGTGCGATTTATTCAGACAGAAGTATATTATTCCTTGTTTTTATTGATGAGGTTGGAAAGACATCCTGTTGAGTTTCGTTCTTTTATTTCCAGATTAATGAAAGGAATTTTAATTCCAGAACTTCTAAACCTAGGAGGGAATCTGGAATATAGAGTTGTTTTAAGCTACTTCATCAATGGAGTCTTGGTACGATTCTGATTTGGCCAAGTTCAGCATGAAGGTAGTCATGCTTATGGCACTTGTAACATTACAAAAGTTACAGATACACAGGATGGATGTACCTCAGGATTATTTTATGTTTTACATTTTATGACCTACTCAAATGAAGTAGGATCAGGTGTGATAGGATTCAAGAGTGTTTTATTAGCATATTCTATGGATCTATATGTTAAGACATATTTGTTGCAATACATTGAGGCTACAAAGGTCTTATGAAATATGAAAACAAGATTGTTTATCATTCACGAAAAACCATACAAGATAGTGGCAGTTCAAACTATTTTAAGATGGTTAAAAACAAGTTTTGGTTGCTGCAGGTGTGAACATGATGGTTTTACATTCTATTCAGTTTAGCAGCAACATTGACGACCAGGCGAAGGACGTCCCGTCGACCATATTTTCACAGCCGCCGGGTGATCTAATAAGTTGGTGTTTCAACACTTTTACCATCGGCCTATTCCCAATACGGGGCTGTTTGCAGATACTATATTAAGTTCTGCTTAAATTTCCCTGGATTAAAGGGGATACTGTTGATTCTTTTATTCAAATAAATGAATTACTGCATTTGTCAGGCAAATGTTATTATTCATGCATTATTGATTATTTCTCGTTCCGAGTCAATCAATGCAGTGCGAAGCCGGGATTTGTCTGCGGCATGAAATCACAAAGCTTTAAAATCTTCACGTAGTCACTCACGTGACTCCGAAGTAAAATAGTAAGATTAAACGAGAACTTACCAGTTTTGAAGTTTGATCTTTATTTTATGAGGAGTTACGTTGGTGATTACGTGCCCACCACAACCCTCTATCATAAAGGTCAGATGGAAGTTCGTGAATTACTCGTTTTATTATGTTACTATATTACTTCGTTTGTTGTTTTTTGTGATTTCGCACCGCTGCTCCGAACATTGACTCGCAGGCGCACTGGCGGGTTCTTCACGAAATCACCAACGTAACTCCTCATAAAATAAAGATCAAACTTCAAATTGGTAAGCTTGTTTAATCTTACTATTCTGGATGGGTTTGGAAGTGAACAGAAGATGTGTTTCTCTGAGTTTCTGGTTGCTGTAGGTGTAAACCCTAACCTGTAGCTGATTTGGTTATGTGGTAAATGATAAACCACAGTGCATGTGTTTATGGAAATGTCATCTCTTCCCATTTGCCTTGATACGCACATTTTATTTAAGGCTGCTTCTGATGGAAGTCAATAGCATTCTGCAAAGGAATAGCAGGGCCTTTTGAAAAAGGTTTAATTACATCTAAAATCTTCTCTTTTCTGCCCCACTTACAAGCCTTTTCCACATTTGACCCATCACCCAGTTAAAGATACTCATACAGGCTGGCACTAACTCACACACTGGAAGCCCAGGCATTAACCTGGCAACTATCTCACCAAGTAAAGCACTCTGTACTTGGGTTACTGTGCTGCCCACCTGCCATTATCATTGGACTTGGCCTCCTTTTAAATAAATGCACTCATAGGACAGTTCACAGTATTTATATAGGTCATAAGGGATAGGAGTAGAATGAGGCCATTTGGCCCATCAATTCTACTCCACCATTCAATCATGGCTGATCTATCTCTCCCTCCTAACCCCATTCTTCTGCCTTCTCCCCATAACTTCTGATGCTTGTACTAATTAGGAATCTATCTCTGCCTTAAAAATATCAACTGGCTTGGCATCCACAGCCTTCTGTGGCAAAGAATTCCACAGATTCCCCACACTCTGACTAAAGAAATTTTTCCTCATCTCCTTCTTAAAAGAACGTCCTTTAATTCTGAGGCTATGACCTCTAGTCCTGGACTCTCCCACTAGTGGGAGATTATACACACAGACCACACAGGTGGCAAAGGAGGTCATGATTGAGCCTGGTTGCTAGGGCTGTGAAATAACAAATCTATTATGTAGACACAAAGAATGACAACTAGAAGGTATCACTCCAAAAGATCATGACATCTTTAGATCAGAATGCCAAGTTCACTTGATTTTCAACAGCCAAAGCTTGATCAGGTTGTAAACTAACCTTACAGAAAATGCCATTGTGGAACAAACGTTCATCTACAACTTCTTTGTTTACCCTATGTCCTGAAAGGTTTTATTATTAATTCTTAATTCTTGAGGCCATCAGAAATCGAAGCAAGATGCTGGTAAAACCATATAACCATATAACAATTACAGCACGGAAACAGGCCATCTCGACCCTTCTAGTCCGTGCCGAACACGTATTCTCCCCTAGTCCCATATACCTGCGCTCAGACCATAACCCTCCATTCCTTTCCCGTCCATATAACTATCCAATTTATTTTTAAATGATAAAAACGAACCTGCCTCCACCACCTTCACTGGAAGCTCATTCCACACAGCCACCACTCTCTGAGTAAAGAAGTTCCCCCTCATGTTACCCCTAAACTTCTGTCCCTTAATTCTCAAGTCATGTCCCCTTGTTTGAATCTTCCCTACTCTCAGTGGGAAAAGCTTATCCACGTCAACTCTGTCTATCCCTCTCATCATTTTAAAGACCTCTATCAAGTCCCCCCTTAACCTTCTGCGCTCCAAAGAATAAAGCCCTAACTTGTTCAACCTTTCTCTGTAACTTTGTTGCTGAAACCCAGGCAACATTCTAGTAAATTTCCTCTGTACTCTCTCTATTTTGTTGACATCCTTCCTATAATTAGGCGACCAAAATTGTACACCATACTCCAGAATTGGCCTCACCAATGCCTTGTACAATTTTAACATTACATCCCAATGCTCTGATTTATAAAAGCCAGCACACCAAAAGCTTTCTTTACCACCCTATCTACATGAGATTCCACTTTCAGGGAACAGTTATTCCAAGATCCCTCTGTTCACCTGCATTCTTCAATTCCCTACCATTTACCATGTACGTCCTATTTTGATTTGTCCTGCCAAGATGTAGCACCTCACACTTATCAGCACTAAACTCCATCTGCCATCTTTCAGCCCACTCTTCCAACCGGCATAAATCTCTCTGTAGACTTTGAAAATCTACTGGGGCTTTGAATGCTGCTATTATTTTAATTAACACCAGGGGCTGGCTCATCTGTTTGGACATCCATCCTGATGAAGGGGCTCGATCCAAAACTTCACTTATTCCTTTTCTCCAGAGATGCTGTCTGACCCGCTGAGTTACTCCAGGTTTTTGTATCTATAATCCATGCCCCCTGATGGTTTGTGATCACTATATATTCCTCTTGCTGTCCACTTGAGCCTGCCACTCTGCAACACTTGCCATTTAGTGACGTGCGAGGTGGTTTACATGATCAGATCACTCTTCCTAACTTCCTCTTATCCTTATATGGATCACCCTCTCCTCCACTCCCTCTCCACACCCTACCTCTTCAGCCATTACACTCCTTTAAGCTCTTGCCACACATGGCCATACACTAGCCATTCAGCTCCCAATCCTGACTGTTCTGCTCCTTGGCTGCCGGGCAGAGCCACGTTCCAGCATCCATGTCATGTTCTTTGCCAAGCTCTTGCCCCAACTCTCTCATGCACTCGGCCCCATTTCCACCACGTTCCGTCTGCATACCCAGTGCTTTTTCCACCCTGCAGTCTCAGTACACTAGGCCCATCCCCCACTTAGCTCTCTCTATGTACCAGGCCGCTTAAAACACAGTGCAGCACAAGAACAGGCACTTTAGCCCACAATGTCTGCCGAACATGATGCCAAGACCATCTCTTATCTATGTGCACATAATCACTATCCCTCCATTCCCTGCATGTACATATACCTATCCAAAAGTCACTAAAGGGCCTGTCCCACCAGCATGCGACTGCATGCGGCGAGCGCGACCTAACATGGTCGCTTGAGCCATACGGCCTCGCAGGGGGCGGTCCCACTTCGATCGGCGGAGCCGTATGGAGTTGTACGGAGCTGGTCCTGACATCTCGCGGGGCTCCGAAAAACCGACACTGTCCAAAAATCCCGCGCGCCAACGGCCTGTCGGCCCGCAGCCGCATTGAAGACGTACGCAGCGTCTCGACATCATACGCAGCATCTTGGCGTCGTACGCATCATCTTGACGTACGCAGCGTCTTGACGGCGTGCGCGTGGCGTTGCGCGATGGCGTCACCGCCCGACGTGCCGTTGCGTGATGACGTCACCGCCCGACGCCGTGCGACGTCCAAATTCAGTCGGCCCGCCTCCTGCCCAGCTGATTGATGAGTATGATGTCGGGACCAGCCCCGCACAACTCCAGACATCTCCGCGGTTGGAAGTGGGACTGGCCCAGCGAGGCCGTACGCCTCAAGCTACAACGTTTGGTCGCGCTAGACGCATGCAATTGCCGACTGGGGGGACAGGCCCTTTATGTACCATTCCCACTTTCCTCTATCCCTATGTCTCATCCCATCTTCACTGTGCTCTGCCCTTAGAACCACCCACATCTCTCACTGCACCTGGTCCCATTCCCATTCCATTCCGCATTGTCTGCATGTTTGGCCCTATTCCCACTCCATTCTGTCCCCCACACCCGGGCCATTGCCCATTCCGCTCCGCCCGCACACCCGCAGCATTCCCATTCCATTTTGTCTGCACTCCTGGGCCTATTCTGTAGAAGGGTCTCAACGTGGATCGTCAGCCATTCCTTCTATCCAGAGATGCTGCCTGTCCCACCGAGTTAGTCCAGATTTGTGTGTGTCCCATTCCTACCATGTTCTGTCCCCACAACTGACCCCATTGTGCTCTCCCATCTGCTTTCCCACCAGCGTTCCATCTGCACATTTGGACCCTTTCCACAGTCACACTCCATCCCCACAACTGTCCATGATCTCGGCCATACTCAGGCCCACCTCTCCTGTGGGAGCTATTCGTAGGGTCTGGGACAACCACGACAGACCTTGCAGGGAAGGCCAGTGATCTCTGTTTGTCAGTAAATTCTAATCATTTGAAGCTCCATTTCAGATTCCTCAGGCACCCTGCTTGTTAAAGTTTGCCAAAATGAAAATGATCCATTAATCCCCATTCTCTGCTTACTTCTCAATACCATTTAGGCATGTTGCTATTTTAATGTGCTTCCAGGCACTGCAGGCATTAGTTCTGACACAGAGGGATAACATCCACATCTTTGGAAGGCAGTGTAGGTCTAGCTGTCGCCAGAGATTATGTTTGTTTTCCGTGATATTGTCAGCACACCTTCAGAATTCTTGTCTAATTGAACTAGGTTCAACATTGGGACAAATTGTACTCATTTTGTCAAGATTGATCATGAGGCACACCTTTGTTTATAAAACACTCACCCAACTTACCTGCACTGGCTAGTGTCCAGCTTTCCAATAACATTGTTGTACTGAATTTGAATTGGGAATGTTTCCAACCTTTCACTTGCTGCTGTGGCATTTGATTGTAGTAGAAGAAATATTTATTATATTTTAAAAGGTTTTATCACGTAGATGAGAAATAACATGACCACAATGATCTTTAGCGATATCCTGATCTTTTGGGGACTTTATTTTCAAACAACATTCCTCTTCAATAGCGATGTATAATGTTACAAAAATTATTATTTGTTTCACATTACAATATATATCTTAAAATAAAATCAGGTGCAGAATCTCAGAATAATCATAGGAGATTATTTATTCTTTCAACAGATACCAAGACCTGTCTCAACAGATGTAAGAAGGAGCCTCCTTACAGTTCATATGTGCATTCAGTAGCTGGAGTGCCAATGGCACTGCGCACTATCCTTGAGATGGCTGCTATCCATCCCCTTCTGGGATATATGTTTGCCTAGAATGTCTGACAAAGGATGCAGGGGCCTATGCCAAGCTGCATTTTGTACAGTTGCATAACACAGGACTGCTGCGAGGATATTATTGAGTCACTGTCACGTGGACTTTGCTGTGCCTGAAACTTGCTGTGCCTTTCAGTGCCAGGAACTGTCCACAAATTATTGTTGCAGATTGCTACAATACAAGGTCCAGGACTATGTACTAAGGGTGCACTGAAATTGAATACAGCTGCAGCGTAGACTGCGGGAAAGGCCACAAGTTAGCCTCCTCCCACTGTTCAGCTGCACATTGAGATGCAAAGATATAGAGTTACTAAGCCAATTCAAAGTGCTGGAGTAACTCAGTAGGTCCGGAACCATATCTAGAAGGCATGGATAGGCGACGTTTCTAGTCAGGACCATTCTTCAGACTGATTGGACACATGAAAGAAAATTTGAATTCCTGCTGATATAATGTAAGTTTATGCAATTGGACAAAAAGTGTCTTGTGTTGTAAAAGGGACATTTGAACATTCTATATTTGCAATTTTTAAAGAAAAATTAACATTTGTTCCGTGTGGCCAGTAGGTCCTTCCCTGTCATACCCTTCCTGCATGGTCACTGCATGCGTCTCTCAAGCCAGACCTGGTGGGTATTCATCATGCAGCTCTGTGTGGAAAGTGCATTTGCCAAGGTCTGGAAAGGAATGGATTTAGTTTAGTTTAGTTTAATGATACAGCGAGGAAGGCAGGCCCTTCGGCCCACCGAGACCGCTCCGACCAGCGATCCCCGCACGTTAACACCACTCTACACACTAGGACAATTTACATTTATACTAAGCCAATGAATGAATGAAGTGGCATTGTCATAAGATATCCTGAAAACAGGAGTGAAGCTCCTGAGCAGTAGGCTGGGACAATTAACAGCTGCTCCAGGAAGATCATCAACTGTTTTGTAGGATATATTTGACATATAGAGAATGAACAGGAGGAGGAGGAGATTCTCCATCAATCATAATGTTCACCATGCACCATCTTCACTTTTTTTTGAAGGAGGTCGAAATCAAACACAGCACAATTGAATTTCAAAATGTATACTTCTGTTAGTTAGCTTTTTCTGTTGGGCACACTCATGGATAATTAAAAGAATACTTTGATTTAACTGAAGAAGGGTCTTGAGTATAATTTCTTTTGGGCTGAGTCAATGTGCCAGTGATGCTTGTGCAAGTAAGATTTTTCATTGTACCTGTACCTCACCAAAAATAATATTATCACATTGCTTTCTGTGCAGACCTGCTTCCACTGCTGTTATATCCTTGGCATTTGGTCAGTACGTATTGCAGCCATTATTTATGCCATGTGGAGTTCCAGAGATTGCGGTTAAGATCACCACCACCATTGGAATCAGTAAGTTCTCTTGCATTGTCATATCTGAAGCTACTTTTGTTTCTGTTCAACAGTTCGAGTATTGTCATTTATGTAAAATACCAGGCTGGTCAGGCAGAATCTCCGGAGAACACGGGGAGGTGACATCTTGGCTCAAGTCCCTTCTTTAGACTAATTGTAGTGGGGGGGGGGGGGGGGAGGAAGCTGGAAAGAGGTGGGGGGGGGGTGGGAAGCCTGACCAGTGAAAGGTCGATACAGATGATGGGGGGGGAGGGGGGAGGTCTAATTGGCAGATAGGTACACAAAAATGCTGGAGAAACTCAGCGGGTGCAGCAGCATCTATGGAGCGAAGGAAATAGGCAACGTTTCGGGCCGAAACCCCTCTTCTGAAGAAGGGTTTTCGGCCGAAACGTTGCCTATTTCCTTCGCTCCATAGATGCTGCTGCACCCGCTGAGTTTCTCCAGCATTTTTGTGTACCTTCGATTTTCCAGCATCTGCAGTTCCTTCTTTAACACTAATTGGCAGATAGTTGGACAAAGGACAGAGATGCAAAAACAACAAGAAGTGTGAAATGAACAGATGAGCATAGAAGAGGCGTGAAATGTGGATAGAGATGGAAGGAGATGGGGGAAATGGGAAACATGAAATGGCTGCATTTCTCTATTATAGACATGACAGCACTTCAAAGGTATTTCATTACTTATAAAACGCTTGGTACATTCAGAAGTTTTTGATACCACACCTATATATACAGAAATGTAAAAAATATTACTGCCACCGCATTTTTTTCATTGAATCAATTCTGCATACATTATAATATTTATGACGTGTTAAGCAACATACTTCTGGCTTCCCTGAACAGTGAACACCATCAATCTTTGCTTTTGTAACGCACAGTAATGTTCCAGCAGCCTGAATGATGAATGCATCCGGGGAAGCATTTCCCATGTATGCCTTAGGCTCAGTAATTTACTAAAATAAAGAGATTTAAAGGCCTCATTTCAGAGGTATGTACTATTCCAAACTATGGCTTACAAAGTGGTTAATGTTACTGGAATATTGCCTAAGGTGACTTTGGATAATGCTGGAGTATAGGCAAGTTCTACTTACAATAACAGATCCATGACATGGGAGCTTCAAGCAAGGATGTATATTCTGGATATACTTATTCTGGATGTATATTCTGGATGTCCACAGTAAGAAACTCACTGCATGTTCTTACACTGTATTATGGCATCCGTTGTCCTCTGACAACATGACTTGGTTTATTTTAGTTTAGATTAGATATACAGCATGGAAACAGGCCCTTCGGCCCACCGTCCACACTGACTAACGATCATCCATACACTAGTTCTATGTTATCCCAGTTTTGCATCCTATACAACAGGGGCAATTTACAGAAGCCAATTAACCTACAAACCTGCCATCTTTGGCATGTGGGAGGAAACTGAAGCACCAGAGGAAACCCACGCAGTCACGGGGAGAATGTGCAAACTCCATTCAGACTGCACCCGTAGTCAGGATCGAACCCGGGTCTGTAAGGCAGCAACACTACCACTGCGCACCGTGCCACCCTATTTGCCGACTTATTTACATAATATTTTGCAAATCACACAATCACACCTATATTTCATTGGAATATCGAGGTCTTAATAGAGCAAGTGACATGAGTGATGAAACTTCAATGCTGCTCCTAGTTTGAAGGAAAAAGAGAAGTTCAGGGCATGAGACCCAATGTGCCATCACCTTCATGAAGCCAGTCAGCAACTGTGGATAGATAAACTGAGTCAATATTTTATGTCCAAGATTCTTTGTCAGAACTGGGAGAGATAAAGGTTTTGTTGCACAGAAGATGATGGGAGGAATGGATGGAATGAAGGATATATAGGAATGGAGGCCTCACTATTTTATTCCATGTGTTTATAAATGCAGGATGTTAAACCCTCTGCAATAACATTGACTCACACTGTTTTCAAAGTGATCCACAGTTCTACCTTTACTCTCAGATGCATTCGCTACAGCAACAGATTTCTTTTTTCTTTCTTGGTCTCTAACTGGCCTACTAAACCTTTTGTTATGGTCTCATTGTTTGACATATTCCCCTCAAACTGCGGAGCATCTTGGACAATACAACGTACCCCTTCCATGACACACTGGTCAACCTGAGGAGTACCTTCAGCAACAGATTGGTTCCACCAAGATACAGTAGCCTCCTTCCCTATGGCTATCAAACTGTACAACTCCTCCCCCTTCTGTCACAGGCTAGACTGACTCCTCTCTCCCCCCTGTTGTGTAATTAGACCCATCCACAGGAGTAACAACTCATAGTCCTTTATTGTAACAAAAGCGGAGGAAACATTACTTGTTATCGTCTCCGTAGTCAGCATCAAGTCTGACTGTGAGATGGTGATGTACAGTTATCAATAGTGTAGGGATGAAGATCCGGACTGGACTGCATATGGAATGTGCAGCATGCATAATATGTGTGCTGATAGATATAGTAAATATGTGGTGTGGTGATGTGTGGTGATAGATATAGTAAAGGTAGGCTAATATAATCAATCTACATCCTTCCTCTTAAGGAATTAAACCCATAATAAAATAGATATGATAAATAAATGTTTAGAATACACCGCAACATGCAAAACATATGTACCACTGATTACATGTGGTAAGTATAAGTAGGCTGAAGGGAATAACACCTAAGGCAGTTCAAACGTAATCTTGGTACTTTGGGTTAGGCTTGGTTGGTGTGGTGCCAAACTGTTGCACACCGCACAGGACTTTATCTTCTCACGCACAAAAGTCAGTCCAGGCCATGAAAAACATGCTTTTCGCTCTTAGAATAGTAGCCTCTGCGCCTGGGTGTCCCCATGGACGGCATCAAAAGTACTTGTTGTGTAGGGAGGCAGGAATTACAGCTTTGTGGCCCTTTACGATAATACCATCTTGTAGTACCAGTTCATCACGAACGGAGAAGAAGGGTCAAACTGGGAGTGATATTCTGTTTTGCTTGTCCTGCCACCCATGCTGTATGACAGAGGAGAGTAATCGTGAGGAATCGTCAGCACCAGTCTGGGCTCCTAGGTCTTCCAAGCAGGAAGAAGGAACATAGGAGACCATCATGACAACAAAACTGTCATCATCCATTGATGGTTTCTCGCAGGTCTTATGTGGAGCTTGCGACAGAGTATCAGCCAAATGCATGTCTTTGCCACATTTGTAAATCAGAGTAATGTCATTAGATTATTATAGATTAGATTATTTATTTAATGACCACACAGTCAAGCTGGTGAAATCCATGGTGATACACAAAAATGCTGGAGAAACTCAGCGGGTGCAGCAGCATCTATGGAGCGAAGGAAATGGGTAACGTTTCGGGCCGAAACCCTTCTTCAGACTGATAGGGGGTGGGGAGAAGAAAGGAAAAAAGGAAAAAGGCGGAGGAGGAGCCGGAGGGATGGAGGAGGGGAGGAGACAACCAGATGGCTGATGAAGGGGGAGGGGACAGCAAGGGCTAGCAGAATTGGGAGAATTCAATGTTCAAACCCCCAGGATGTAGACTGCCCAAGCGGAATATGAGGTGCATTTCCTCCAATTTACGGTGTTGCTCGCTGTGGCCATGGAGGAGACCCAGGACAGAGAGGTCAGATACGGAATGGGAGGGGGAGTTGAAGTGCTGAGCCACCGGGAGTTCAGGTTGGTTATTGCGGACCGACCGGAGGTGTTCGGCGAAACGATCGCCAAGCCTGGTGAAATTCATTGTGAAATTCATGTTCAGTACAGGATGTTACACAATAGGCTGATTCCCGTCAAACATAACATAAAACACAACAACATACAGTATACAGTACATGCACGAGGTGGCTATGTGATGTTGTCATAGTGTTCAGAGTTCGAATTGCATATGGGTAGAAATTGTTTTTAAATCGTGATGTTTTGGCGGGCAGTGAGCTGTAGCGCCTTCCTGACGGCAGCAGGTGGAAGATGTGGTGAGCTGGGTGGGAGGGATCAGAAATGATTTTCTTCACCCTTGACAAGGACCGTTTGAGATTGAGTGATTCTATTGATGGGAGGGGAGTGCTGATGATTTTGGATGCTTTGTTGACAATGCGTTGTAGTTTATTACGGGAGTGAGTGTCTAAACTGCTGTACCAAACTATTATTGATGAAGTGAGCATGCTTTGGATGATGGCTGTGTAAAATCGGATTAGGAGATGTTTCCTCACTCGGAACTTCTTGAGCTGACAGAGAAAGAAAAGTCTTTGGTTGGCTTTTTTATAAATGTGATCTGAATTGATTTTCCATTTGAGGTTATTGCTTATGTGAGTGCCAAGAAATTTGAATGAGTCAGTGGTGGATATGGGTTCGCCAGAGATGAGTAGGGGGTCTTGGGTTGTGCCTTACGTCTGAGATCAATGATAAGTTCATGTGTTTTTGATGTGTTGAGTAGGAGGTTATTTATCTGTGCACCAAGTGACTGCTTTGTTTGTTTGAGTGCGGTATTATGTTTCGTTGTTGTTAGAGATGAGACCTATGATGGTTGTGTCATCTGCGTATTTATATATTTTGACTGAACTATACTGGGATGTGAGTTGATTTGTGTAGAGTGAGAATAACAGGGTGACTAGACGCAGCCCTGAGGGGCTCCTGTACTGAGGTGCAGAGGGTGAGATATGGTGTTATGTATCTTCACCCTCTGTTGTCTGTTCCAAAGGAAGCTATAGATCCAATGACAGATGCAGGGGTCAATGTTCATGTCCGTTAATTTATGGAAGAGTTTGACCGGGTTGATGGAGTTGAATGCCGAACTGAAGTTCATGAACAGGATGCGGGCGTAAGTGTTGGCGGTTTCCAGGTGTTGCAGAGTGTGATGGATGGCCAGGTTGACTGTCTTCTACTGACCTGTTGGCTCTATATGCGAATTGATGTGGGTCCATGTTGGAGGAAGTGCTGGTTTTGAGGTGAGCGAGAATAATGCGCTCAAATGACTTCATGGCCATAGATGTAAGGGCAATCGGTCTGTAGTCATTGAGGCAGGATGTTGTGTTAGACTTGGGCACAGGAATGATGGTGGATTGTTTGAAGCACTGGGGCACTGAACATTGGCAGAGGGAGGTATTGAAGATGTTGGTGAACACAGGGGCCAGTTCTGCTGCACAATGATGGAGCACTGCTGGGCTGATGTTGTCTGGGCCTGCAGATTTGTTTTCTTCTGTCTCCTGAAGGTAGTCCTCACCTCGGCCTCCTGGATGTGGAATGTAGTTGTAGCATCAATTGTTGGAGACGTGCTGGAGCAGCATGTATCGATTTGTTCAGAATGCTGACCAATAGTTGATGGTCTGTTTCAATTGTGACTGTTTTTCCAAAGATAAAGTCATTGAATTTCTTGCAGGCGAAAACAACCACTAGCAGTTCCTTTTCAATCTGAGGGTAGCATTGTCCTGTGTCAGTTTTAGTGCGAGAAGCATAGTTAACAAGTCTGTTATGATCACCGTTGTTTTGGAGGCAGGCTGCTACTAAACCATACTGGGAGGCATTGCAAGTTAGTGTAACAGGCAGCTTAACCGATGTAAGTGAGGGTGGGGGCACAAGACATCTGTTGTTTAAGAGTGTCAAACACCCTCTGCTGTTGCTCATGCAAGGACCATACAGTATCTTTGTGCAGTGGGGCTGGTGCAGTGGGGCTGATAGTTCGCTGAAATTTAGAATGAATTTCCCCAAGTAGCTTACCATTCCAAGGAATCTCTGCAGGCTGGTTACATCTGTGGGTGCTGGCAATTCGTTGATTGCAATAGTCTTTGATGGATCGGGTTTGAGACCGTCATTGGTGAATACATGACCCACGTAGTTCACCTCACTCACCCGGAATTTGCACTTTAGGGGGTTAAATTTGAGGTTGATTTCCTTGGCGCGGTCTAGAACCCTCTTTAATTTTGCATGGTGTTCCTGGCTATTTTGTCCAGCAATGAGAATGTCAACAACAATAATTGAGCATGGGTAACCAGCAAATAGTTGTTCCATGGTGCGCTGAAATACTTCACTTGCCTAGTTTTTGCTGAATGGCACGCGTAGGAATTTGTAACGTCCAAAAGGTGTGCTGAAAGTTGTTAGATTGGAAGAGTTGTGATACATAGGAATCTGCCAGAATGAATTATTTGCATCTAGAACTGAGAATACTGTTGCCTTGCCCAGCTGCGCTGCGACTTCTTTCAATGTGCACATGAGATAGTGTGGTCGTTTAATGGCAGTGTTTAAATCTTTAGGATTGATACAAATCCGTATTTCTTCCTCATTCTTTTTGGTTGCTATGACCATGGTTGAGACCCAGTCCGATGGATCAGCAACAGCAGCAATCACACCTAGAGTCTCCATCCTATTGAGTTATTTTTGTATGCGATCCTGCATGGCATGGGGAACCCGGTGGGCAGGACGGACAACTGGCATGACCTGTGGGTCAGTCGTGATTGTGCACTTGATGGGAAGCTTGCCGAGCTTGTCATCGAAGACATCTCCGTATTGCGAGAGAAACTGTTGAGTGGAGCCATGTGCGGGAGTCAGTTGATGAACCACTGTACCAAAGGTAACCAAGCCTAGGTCATTGCAGGCATCAATGCCAAGCAGATAAGTCACTTTCTCTTGGACAATAAAGAAGCTCAGATTATATACATGTGACACTAGATGGCACTGTAGCTCGACTCTCCCAACAGGATGCACCTCTCCTCCTCCAAAAGGGAGTAACATAGCAGTAGTTTGTTTAATGACTTCAGCATTCCGAATCCTGTGGAGCTTAGATAAGGACAGGACATTGCAACAAGCTCCTGTGTCGAGTTTAACAATAACATTCACTCCGTTAATAAGGAGGGTGATTATGGGATCTCGGTGTTTACAAGATAATTCCGACAAGGAATGTATGCTGACACTCAGTCCATCGATAACAGGCAGCACAGCCTCGTTAGGCAGAGGGATTGCTCTTGGAGTTACGTGGGAAGGTTCTGGCTGTAGCAGGTGGACAGATTTCTTTGTCTCAACTCTGTTCCCACGCGAGCGACAGCAACGGATGAAGTGATTTCTGCGTTTACAGTAATGGCGTTTTTCAAAAAGCAAGGCATTTGTTCACAAATGCCAACATGTGAACCTCCACAGTTCCCACATTGGTGAATCCGGCATTGGATCTGCCAGGCACTTCTGAAGGCTGGTGCTGAGCCTGGTAAAATGTGCCGGCAACATTTACATCATAAGCAGAATGAGGACCCGGTCTCAGAGATTTAGTGTGAGAGTTTGTCAACTCTGCAATACGATAGCGATTCTCAGCCCTTTCCAGAGTGAGGTCTGCATCACGTATAAGTTCATCTCGCACCTTGTCATTGAGAATACCATATACCAGTCTGTCACTAATGAAACTATCACAGAAGTTTTCGAACTTGCATCGGCTAGTGATGTGCTTTAAAGAACTGATATGGGCTTCGACTGGCTCACCTTGCCTCTGGCTGCGCGCAAAAAATCTGAGGCGCTCCATTACGAGATTGGTGCGTAACTCACACAGTTGTCTGAACTTGTTCAGTAGGCAGACGGGATTGTCTATAGATTCCACAGGACGACCTGAACACCCGCAGGATTAACCTGAGCTGGAATGTAATGGAATCGGCATGCACATCGAATGGCTTCTGTATCAGCCAAATTGATGAGAATAGATGCATGAATACCTGGCGCAGCAGCACGATGTGCTGCACAGATATATACGGTGAAGTCCTCTTTGAAGATAGGCCAACGCTCGGCAAGGTCGCCATCACACACATGTGGGTCAGGCTTACGAAATGTAGCAGCCATAGTGAAATAACAAACAGAATGAAAAAAAGAAACTAAAACAAACTGGAACCAAACTAGGCGAATAAGGGGTCCAAACCTTCTGACACCATGTTGTGTAATGAGACACATAACAGGAGTAACAACTCATAGTCCTTTATTGTAACACAAGTGGAGGAAACATTACATGCTATCATCTCCATAGTCAGAATCAAGTCTGACCGTGAGATGGTGAAGTACCATTATCAATAGTCCGGGTAGGGATGAAGATCCGGACTGGACTACATATGGAATGTGCAGCATGCATAATATATGTGGTGATAGAGATAGTAAAGGTAGGCTAATATAGTTAACCTACACCTCCCCCCCCCCCCACCCCCCCAATCTTTGCACATCCCCAATTCTTTCCACTCGTCACTTTAATTTCATGTTTCATGTATATTGTGTTTTATGACTTGTTGGCAGATCAATTTCTCTCCTGGGATTTAAAAAAAAGCTATCATATCGTACCATCCTGTCCATTTCTCCCACTTTTCACAAGTTGGACCAAGTATCTCATAAAGTTTTTAGCTATATATCTTTTCTTTGACTGTCAAGATATGTCAGGCCTAGATATTTGGTTGTGTGTGAAAACATGCACTTAGAACATAGTCATAGAGCATAGAACAGCACAGCACAAAACATGATGCCAAGATAAAATCTTGTCTACTTGTGCATAAACAATACCCCCTATTCCCTGTGTAATTATGCTCCTAAAGCTTAACCCCCTTAATCTAGTTCAGTAAAACACTGTGTCAAGCACTGGACCAACTAAACTTTATTTTTTTGAATGAACAACGAATCCCCTATACAATACCTAACCACCGCGGGTTCGATCCTTGTCCCTGCCTGGCCAAGCCATTCAGCCTCATGCAAGCAGACACTTCCAAAAGGTCACGCAGTCCCAAGCTCCCTTCCAGAAGATCGACAACGATCATAGTGGGGGCTACCTTTTATAGGTCTGTGAACCCTGTGGGGCCGAACTACATTGGGGTGGAACCCCTTACAAGCCAATCACACATATCAATTACATTAAAGTATTATTGACAGTTCCCCAACCCAATTACAAAGCATCCCATTACAATGTTTCTACCGAAGATTCTGGAAGGAAGTCAATCAATCATATAATGCAACATTTCCCCTGGCAGTATAAACAATTTAGCCAGGGCTTCACACTTCAGCCAATCATTAAACAGCAGTACAACTGTCCTGCAACAATATTAACATTATTTACAATCTCTTTGCAGCTATCCAATCAAGACAATGCACTACAACACCTTGGAGTTTCTTTACAGAATTCTCATACATTCTAACAATTGGGAGGACATCTGGACCTCACCTTATCTGATGTATTAATCTGGGACCTAGACTTCCTGGCACCAGCTCACAGCTTGTGGCTTCTTACAGAAAAAGGCTAACAGGCCTTGTGGAAGCATAAATCCTTTACTTTATTTTAACTCTGTTTTGGCCAGGATTTACACCTGCACATCCATATGCATATCCAAAGACACTTAAATTTATTTATTTAACGAATGCAAAGTCCTTTAGCCAAGCAGTTGCCTCTTGATCTGCTGTATGAAGGATGACAAGTCCTCCTTTAAGTCTTTTTTTGAGGGCATGCTTCAATGATGTGATGCTCTTGAGGCTGGTCGTTGTTGCTGCTTTCGGCTTTGGGATAATGACTAGGATTCTTTGACTTGGCTCTCAGGCGTCGTCTTGTAGAATTTAGTCTGCTGGAAGGATCATTGGCTTCCCCAGGCGAGCCTGGGTACTGACGGGGGGCGCGACGAGAGCGCTGATCCATAGTCCCCCACTTAATGCAGAAGCCACAAGAGAACCAAACATCTATCTGAGCAGGACCAAACTGAAGTATGATACTTAAATGCCACTATCATATACATAGATACATAGACAATCCATAGACAATAGGTGCAGGTGTAGGCCATTCAGTCCTTCGAGCCAGCAGCGCCATTCAATGTGATCATGGCTGATCATTTACAATCAGTACCCTGTTCCTGCCTTCTACCCATACCCCTTGATTCTGCAAGCCCTAAGAGCTCTATCTAAATTTCTTTTGAATGCATCCAGTGAATCGACATCCACTGCCTTCTGAGGCAGAGAATTCCACAAATTCACAACTCTCTGTGTCAAAAAGGTTTTCCTCATCTCAGTTCTAAATAGCCTACCCCTTATTCTTAAACTGTGGCCCCCTGGTTCTGGACTCCCCCAACATCATGAACATGTTTCCTGCATCTAGCGAGTCCAATCCTTAATCATTTTATTTGTTTCTATAAGATACCCTCTCATCCTTCTAAATTCCGGTGAATACAAGCCCAGTCGCTTCATTCTTTCATCATATGACAGTCCCGCCATCCCGGGAATTAACCTTGTGATCCTACGCTGCACTCCCTCAATAGCAAGAATGTCCTTCCTCAAGTTTGGAGACCAAAACTGCACACAATACTCCAGGTATGGCCTTGTACAACTGCAGAAGGACATCTTTGCTCCTGTACTCAACTCCTCTCATTATGAAGGCCAACATGTCATTAGCTTTCTTCACTGGCTGTTGTACCTGCATGCTTACTTTCAGTGACTGATGTACAAGGACTCCCAGGTCTCCTTGTACTTCCCCTTTTCCTAACTGGACACCATTCAGATAATAATCTGCCTTTCCTTTCTTGCCACCAAAGTGAAAAACCTCACATTTATCCACATTATACTGCAAATGCCATGCATCTGCCTACTCACCCAACCTGTCCAAGTCACCCTGCATCCTCATAGCATCCTCTTCACGGTTCACACTGCCACCCAGCTTTGTGTCATCTGCAAATTTGCTAATGTTACTTATAATTCCTTCATCTAAATCATTAATGTATATTGTAAATAGCTGCGGTCCCAGCACCGAGCCTTGTGGCACCCCACTAATCACTACCTGCCATTCTGAAAGGGACCCGTTAATCCCTACTCTTTGTTTCCTGTCTGCCAACCATGTCAATATCCTACCCTCATTAATACCACGTGCTCTAATTGTGCCCACTAATCCCCTGTGTGGGATCTTATCAAAGGCTTTCTGAAAGTCCAGGTACACTACATTCACTGGCTCTCCCTTGTCCAGTTTACTTGTTACTTGTTACTTGTTGCCGCCTTAACCACCAGTGCATAAGAGACACTCACAGACGTCTGTGTAAAAATGTTACTCTGCACATCTCTTTTAAACTTTGCATCTCTCACAAAGTTACGCCCTGTAGTATTTAAGATAATCATGAGAGATCCTTATCAGTATATCACTATGAATGTTTGCAAGGAATGTTCATACTTATTTGGAATCGCCATTGGCAACCATTTTCTCCTCAGCACCCTGATTGTAGATAATTTCAAGTCCAAAGTCCCATTGAATTTGACTGCACCTCTTCAACGAAAAGGTGAATACTCCGTGGTACATCTGCTGGATATCATTGTGCACCTTGGATGAATAGTTTGAAGGTACAGGTGCAGAAGCAGGCAGTTGATTCACCAAAGAGGATTGTAGAAATGCTAGTACAAGTGGTGGATCAAAGAAAAGGTGCTCTAAATATTTTATCATAGTTGGAGGTGAGATGTCGGTGGAATGATCAGTGCATGGACGTGATTCCTGTGGAAGAAAAATACATGTAATGCTTGGTCAAAGTCAGTGTGAACAATGGGAAAGCTTATCTGCCAGAAGCTGCTCAAGTACACACTGCTCCATGAATCTTACATCCACTACAACACTCATCCTTACATCTCAATTCTTAAATACATTTAAAGCATTGACAAACATATCAAAAAGTTTACACTCACACTTTTAACCTCAATAAATAGGTATTGTACATCTCTCACTTGCTAAGTGTAGAAACAAGGAAATGCAGATGCTGGTTTACAAAATAAATGGCACAAAGTGCGAGAGTAACTCAGAGGGTCAGGCAGCATCTCTGGAGAACATGGATAGGTGACGTTTCAGGTCGGGACCCTTCTTCAGTCTGGTAGAAGGATCCTGACATGAAATGTCACCTATCCATGTACTCCAGAAATGCTGCCTCACCCGCTGAGTTACTCCAGCACTTTGTGCCCTTTTTTTGCAATTAATGACAACTGGCTAAAGGTTTGCCCTACTGTGCCCAATACTTAATCTTATTAATGACAGAAAAATGATGTAATTAGCTGGCAAATGGACCATCAGAGATAAAATAGCATCTTTGATTCTAAACCTCGTTGCATTTATCATAGGGTCACACAACATGGAAACAGACACTTCTGCCCATCGTGTCTACAACAACCATCAAGCACCCAATATATTTTAGAATTTTACTCTTCTCACATTCCCATCCACTTCCTCCAAATTCTACCAGCATCACCTGCACATTTGTGGCCAATTAATCTACCAAACCATGAGTCGTACTGATGTAGGAGAAAACTGGAGTGCATCAAGGAAACCCATATGGTCACAGGGAGAATGTCAGACACAGCACCAAAGGTAAGGGTTGAACCTGGGCCCATCGAACTGCCAGGCAGTGGGTATACTACTTTCACTACTCTGTCATTTACTCATCATTGTCAATTGCTTCTGGCTTTTAGGTGAATATGGTTAAAATATACCCCTTTGGTCAGCTCCACAATCTTACTACAGTACTTTTTATAGTTCAAACACCCAAGAAATCACACTGACAAGACCTTGCTTTGCTATTATATCGGGTCAGACGAGGAGAAAATAGATACCAAAGTCACTCCCTCTGGCACTTGTACCAACCAGCTCATAATTTATCACCACCCTACAAAAGGGTTATTCGTAGGATATGCATAAAGTGAATTGCTCGACATAATTAGTGTGCAAAATGCATGGGTGAAGGTATGTGCTAGCCCCTAGCAGGACAAGTTCACACTCCAGCGCTGTCCTGGAACAATTCATAGATCAAGGCTGATGTGTCTGCACATTAAGATGCTTGGGCCATTTGTCAAGGCTGCTTGAAACTATCAGCACTGTGGGAGTGCCTTCACCAGAAAGACTGCAGCAGTCCAACAATGCAGTACCCTGCCACCTTTCCAATGGCAGATAGGAATGAGCAAATTGTGTAGCAAGGAATTGCAGATGCTGCTTTACTCCAAAGATAGACAGTAAATGCTGGAATATCTCAGTGGGGGTTTCGGTTCAAGACCCTTCTTCAGACTCTTCGGTCTAATGGAGCGAGCTGCCAGAGGAGATAGTTGAGGCAGGTACCATAACAGCATTTAAAAGACACTTGGACAGATACGTGTATAGGAAGTGTTAAGAGTGATATGAGCCAAACATGGGACCAGTTTAGATGGAGCATTTTGGTCAGCACTGATGAGTTGGTTGAATGTTGTTCTATGGTGTATGACTCTATGACTCCCTAACTCTAAGATGCAGCAGCACTGTTATTATGTTTAGTAAAGTATATTTTATTGACTAATTCTCTTGTACATTAAAGCTACACCACTTAATGTTCAGAGGTTATTGATTTGTTAAATATTACCATATTCATTATTATCAAAAATATCATGAATCCATGAAAACTACTTATTAGCCCTTGATATCATTCACCTTCTGGCGTTTACACAGAACTAAAGTAACGGCAGTACCCTGGTTATGTTATCCATTATGTTATGCATCTTCCATCATAGATGAGGCTCTCACTAGGGTCTCCTCGATATCTCGCAGCTCCGCTCTTGCTCCCCCTCCCCCCATTCACAACAAGGACAGTCCCCCTTGACCTTACCTTCCACCCCATCAGCCGTCGCAAACAGCATATTATCCTCCAACACTTTCACCACCTCCAATGGGATCCCACTATTGGCCACATCTTCCCATCTCCACCCCTTTCTGCTTTCCACAGAGACTGTTCCCTCCGCAAATTCCTGGTCAACTTGTTCCTTCTCACCCAAACCACCCCATCCCCAGGTACTTTCCCCTGCAACCGCAGGAGATGCAACACCTGTCCCTTTACCTCCCCCTCGACTCCAGCCAAGGATCCCAACAGTCTTTCCAGGTGAGGCAGAGGTTCACTTGCCCCTCCTCCAACCCCATCTATTGTATCTGCTGGTCCAGGTGTCAACTTCTGTACATAGCAATGTTACACAATTTTGAGATTTTAAAAATCAAGTCTGCAATTTATCCCATCAGATAAAGCATAAAAAGTAGTTTAATTTGACACCTAATTCACTTTCATATCTTCAGTATTAAAAAAGTTATGGCCATTTTCATACTCTGAAATTAGCATCTTGTTCCCTATTGCTTTTCCATTGACTCAACTCAAAAGCTGTGATCGAGGACAGTCAAAAGCCCATAGTTTTCTTAAAAATTAAGCGAACTGAATGAAATTTTCAGTTATTATAGATTGAAGCATTCTGAAACAAATATGAAACAATCTTATTTGGATGACCTGAAATTAATGCATATAATTAGTTAGTTACCTAATTGTAGCTAATTACAAAATTCAATTACTAGATCTAAACATCTATCCATTTCTTTAGAAAAGGTTAACATTTTTAAAAAGCCTAAGTGTCCAAATAACATTCGCACAAGAATTCACAATATAACATGATTTTCAAATCTCATTGTCATGAATTTAGAGGCCAAATGGAAGGAATTTAATGTTTAATTCCCGTAAATTAATGGGCATTTTAATCATCTTGTGAGTGGGTTTTTGTGGAACGCGAGCGATTGGAATGTTGCGGTTGCAGTGAATTTGAACCCCATATCGGCAGGAAAAACACTGCCGGTTCGTATGGGGCAAAATCACATTTTCACCAATGAAATTTGGATTAAAGTCATCCTAAGAAGCAAGTTTATATGTAAAATAAACGACTTACCTTATGTTTTGTCCCCTACGTGAGATACGTCCCATTGTAGGCGTTGACGGCGTTAGAAGTAGCTTTTTATTTTACTCCAGGGATTAAATTGTCCCGCGATTTAAAAAAAAACTTTCGAGAACGGAAGTCGGAACGATTTTTCTGCAGCAGCTGAACAGCCTGAGAAAGTTCGACTCCGACAGGCAGGAGAAAACGGTATTTTAATCCCGCCACCCCCCCCCCCCCCAAAAGGTGCCAAAGTCGCGTACACGGCCAGTGGCAGAACTGCAGCGCCACTGAAGGTAAGTATTGTAACATCGCTACTGTACATCAGAGAGATCAAGCACAGGCTCGGTGATCGTTTTGCTGAACAATTCTTCTCAAACCGCCTTAACCTACCTGATCTCCCGGTTGCTCAGCATTTAAACTCCCTCTCACATTCCCAGTTTGACCTTTCTGTCCTGGGCCTCCTCTATTGTCAGAGTGAGGCCCAGCGCTAATTCGAGGAACAGCACCTCATATTTTGCTTGGGTATCTTACACTCCAGCGGTATGAACGTTGACTTCTCTAACTTCAAATAGGCCTTGCTTTCCCTCTCTCAATCACCCCCCCCCCCCCTTCCCTGTTCTCCGACTAGTCTTACTGTCTCCGATTACATTCAATCTTTGTCCCGCCCAATCCCCTGACATCAGTCTGAAGAAGGGTCTCTATTCGCCTATTCCTTCTCTCCAGACATGCTGCCTGTCTCACTGAGTTACTCCAGCTTTTTGCGTCTATGAGAGGGATGGGTTAATTAGTGTCGGAATCAGTGACCCCATTTTATGCCACCGCCCAAAATTAAAATGGCTTCCTTGAGTTGGAGCACAAATTCACAACTTCCCAGCTCAAAAGGAACGCTGTTTTCACTGAAGCACGGCTAGTGTAGTACTTGAAAACTGTAAGGAGTTAAATCAAATAGATGACTCTGGGTTCTCATCAGCAGTTGGAAAAGAGAATGTACTGTATTTATTATACAGTGTCAGTTCCAACTTACTTTTGATTTGTAACGCTGAAAGTATTCAGGTAGGATTGAATCACAGTAGTATTACCCATTGTAATCCCCATGCAGTACCGCATGAGGAGCAGCTTGGAATATTGAAAGACAGTGAGATCTACAAATCAATTCAACAAGGATTGTGGTCAATGTTGCAGCTCCGTGTTATGTTTTTATACTTCTACTGTTCATTACAGTTGAGTGCACCAACAGTGAACATCTGACCCTCCGACTGCACTGAGGACAGGCAATGCATTAAAGATGAGCAGCCTTACTATTATGGTACACACCTGTCCTTGCAGACAAATCACGAACATCGCTGTACATACCCATACTATATACAAGCAACATGTGAGTCTAATAACACCGTTCAGTTATCAGGTATGAAGTGTAATGCATCACTTGCTTGCCATGGAGAAGCAGTGGAATAGAGGGCATTCAGTTAATCTGATAAAATGCTAAACTCTTAACTTCCTTTCTTGCCCTTCAAGCCAAACCGACTTTGTAAATGGTTCACCCATTCTGTTCCCCTGCTTATCAGAACAATCATTTCTCTCCACAAAAATCCACCCTTGAGGCCATAAATGAGTCATTGTCCTTTATTTTATGTTATCACCCATGTGTTATCACCTTTTATGCTATACCTTCAACCCTGCATAAACTACTCAACCAATGTTTTGCTTCTTTCCTAATATACTATGTCCAGCTCACCATCAGCACCAGGTGTCAGAGGTTATGGGGAGAAGGCAGGAGAATGGGGTTAGGAGAGATAGATCAGCCATGATTGAATGGTGGGGTAGACGATGGGCCGAATGGCCTAATTCTACTCCTATCACTTATGACCTATGATCTTACTTTTACTTCCAATCCACCGTTGCCTCAAATTTAAAATGCTCACCTTTACAGTCAAATCCTTCCTTGACTACACCCATTTAAATTTATGTAATTATTCACTGAATACTATAACCCTTGGTGAAAATGACATTTTATTCTTGGCTATCTCTAGCCTCCTTATCCTACTATATCTTTAGCTGTCAAAGTCCTAAGCTCTGCAAATCTCTTTATAAATCCCCTTGCTACCTCCCTCACATTCTTCCTAGAATGCTCTCTCCAAAACCTACCACCATGAAAATATTTTGCCGTCTATTGCCCTCAAGATGTGGAGGGGCAACCATGCATGGCCTAAGGTGATTGTCAGATATCTTCTGAGCAAAATAACGTATAAAATCATTTAATCTCTTTTACAATATGGAATAGCTACTGATTATTAGGAACACACATACACTACCCAGGTAATATAAAGTGGATGGGGGTGTAAATTCACTTTTCTAGGACTTTGTCATATGAAGGGATCTGGGGATCCCATGGATATTGCTCCTAATATTTTGTTGAATATCTCAGTGTTTTAAGCATATGCTGGAATAAAACTGGCAATTAAAAAGTATCATATTTGTCTCAACAATTCCATGCTGGGATGGTGTGAAGTGGAAACTCATCCTGAACTTGATTGTTTGAGAAAGTACATCATAGGAAAGCAAGCTGAAAGCCAGACTGGTTACTACAAATGCCTTGATCCATTGTGAAGATTGTGGGACTTTGGTTCAATAAGAAGCTGTGACTTTAGGAGGAGAGGGAATGCACAGGAGTTTGAAATGCTGTTTTGTGCCCCTTTACCATATCTAATCAGCGGCATAGTGGCACATCTGGTCAAGCCGCAGCTTCACAGTACCAGAGATCCAGTGGAGATCAGTGACTGAGTGCATCATAGCCTGGTTCGGTAAATCAAACGCCTAAGTATGAAGGAGGCTGCAGAAAGTGGTGGAAAGTGTGCATGTTTTGATGATATTAGCTGCCTTCTTGAGATAGTGCTTCCTGTAGATCCCTTCACTGGTGAGGAGGTCAATACCTGTGATGGATGGGGCAATGTCCACCACTTTCTGCAGCCTCCTGGAAGTTTGATAGAGGATAATAACATGCCAAATCTCCTCAAACTTCCAAGGAAGTAAAGGTATGATGAGCTTTCTTTGTGAATGCAGCCTTGTGAATAAGTGCTGGGCCCAGGACATATGATCAGGGACATGCTCTGCCAGGAACTTGAAACTGTTGACTCTCTCCACCACTGTCCCTCCAAAATAGAAATCTATGGACTTTCAGCTTTCCCTTCCTGAAGTCAACAATCAGTTGATACCAGTCTTGCTAATGTTGATACCAGTGGAAACATCAGAGAATAATCTAAGCTGCCATTCTTTGCCCTCAATTGTGATTTCCCTGAGGAGTCTACCAGTCTCAGGTTGCAATTTTGAAACAAAATAGACTCATCGAATACACAGAGTCACAAGAGGCTGCAGATGCTGTAATCTGAAGCAAAAAAAATGAACTGCACTAGAAACTTCAGTGCAGGTAAAGGGTTGGTCAATGATTCGGGTCTTTGATGCAGGGACTTGAGCTGAGAAACGTACTGTCAAAATTGCAATTATGGCATCGCAGTGTCAGTACCTTAGGATATGACACCTTAGGTTCAGTCACGGCTTGTGGCCATCTCCACCTCACTGAGATGTCTCCAGGGATGGACAGTCAGCTCAGGTAGAACTCCATATATATTGCAGGTTCAAAAAACAGAACATGCAGGAAAGAGCAGCAACGTTAATGTTTCAGGGTTGAAGAACCTGCTTAATTTTTGCTGCCATTTTATTTTTATTCTCAGTTTTCTAGCCTCTGCAGGTTTCATGTTATATTCTTTAGCATTCATCAGTCAGAGTATTGAGTAGAGAAGTAGGGAGGTTATGTTATAGTTGTGCAAGGCGTTGGTAAGGCCACGCTTGAATTAATGTGTTCAGTTTTGGTCATCCTGCTTTAGGAAAAATGTTGTTAAGCTGGAAAGGGTGCAGAGAAGATTTATGAGGATGTTGCCAGGACACGACGGCCTCCCTGTAGGGAGGGGTTGAGCAGTCTAGGACTTTATTTTTCAGAGTGCAGGAGGATGAGGGGTGATCATATTGAGGTGATTAAGATGAGAGGAATGGATAAGGTAAATGCACAGAGTAGAGGAATCAAGAACCAGAGGACATAGGTTTATTGTGAGGGGCAAAGATTTCATAGGAATCTGTGGGGCAACTTTTTTTACACAAAGCGTGATAGGTGTACGGAACGAGCTGCCAGGTAGTTGAGGAAGGTACTATCAGAACATCTTAAAAACAATTGGACAGGTATATGGACAGGATAGGTTTAGAAGAAACACAGGCAGGTGGGACTCGTGCAGATGAGGCATATTGGTCAGCGTGGGCACGTTGGGCCTGTTTCCACGCTCTATGACTATGACTTCAGCAGTTTAATGCAGGGAGGTGGGCTCCACGTACCGCAGGCAGTGGTCAAATGCAGGAAAGTTTACTGTAATAACAGGAATTGTGCTCCTTATGTAGCTTTAAATTACTTAGCATTTTTTTAATTTGCTTGACAGATTAACGGAAGTTTTCAATCCCTTTCACGCTGATAATTTTTTTCTTTAAACTGATATATTTTCCAATATTTCTCAGCATTAACAAAAGTAGAGTCAAGAAAATATAACACAGTGCACATCATGCAAAAGTGAAATATTGGCCTGAAGTCCTGTACCAGATAGCTTTTGTGGAGGCATTAACTGATTTACAGTATTATAAGAGGTTTAAGTTAAAGGAATTTCAGATCAATGTATGAAATATCAATCCATTTTTTACCCTTAGTCTAATTTTGGGACCCTTATTTCAAATTAATCTTTGCATGAAGGAAGTTACAGAAAAGCAGATAAATTACTTTGGTCAAATTTATTGAGACAGCTTTTGCAGGCATTTTGATAAATGGAGTTTCTCAAGCAAGGAAACAAAATTACAGCATGAAGCTTGTACCCTGAAGCTAGGTGTGTCAAGGTTCTCCTCACTGATTTATACAGGGTGTCTGGAGGACAACTCAACACCAGGCAAAACGTCTGACTTTTTTTTTACAAATACAAAAGAGTTATAACTTGCAGGGAATGAATTATGTCTTCCTTTTACACAGGCAGAGGTAACCACATTTAGCACTTGGTTGCGACTCTGCCTTATTCCGTCAGCTCTGCCTTGCTTGAACTCACGTCTCTGGCTAAAATACTTAATTATTATTTTTGTTACCCCTTAAGGTTTGCAGTGAATTATTTCCTGCTCAGTGCAGTCAGAAAGGCCAATGCTTGTTGGCAGACTTTTCTGCTTCTAGATCTAGTTTTTGTTATTAAACAATCCCTTCCATGGAATAATAAAAAGCAGGATATATTTACGTACTAAATCCTAATAATTTATCTTAACCTCATCTATAGATGAATTCAAAGCACTGACATACTTAAAATACGATATTCTCCCTTATTTGGCATGAGTGTAATTTAGAAGCAACTTGTGTTGTTACTATTCTTTACTGTGCTTTTCTAACCAGGGAATTTAGATGAAATATTGCACATTTATTATGTCGAGCCTTGTAGTCAAGTGAGAGGGGAAATTTTCATTCATGTAAATTTAAGCTGAACATTAACTTTAGAGTTTTTTTTTGTTTTTTTTAACGTTTTAGAGATACTGCGTGGAATCAGACCTTTTGGCCCACCGTGTCCGCATGGACCAGCGATCCCCGCACATTAATACTACCCTACACACACTTGGGGCATTTTTACACTTATACCAAGCCAATTTACCTAAATACCTGTGCGTCTTTGGTGTGTGGGAGGAAACCGAAGATCTCGGGGAAAACACACGTGGTCACGGGGGGAAGGTATAAACTCCGTACAGGCTGCACCCATCGTCAGGATTGAACCTCGGTCCCCGGTGCTGCAAGCACTGTAAGGCAGCAACTCTACCGCTGTGCCGCCCTAAACCGTAATCGATGCATTCAGTGTTGCACAAAGTTTCAGTGAAGGAGAATAACCCTCTCTTCACAGGACCCTGGTAATTGTATGAAAGTACCAATTTATCCAGACATATCATATAAAGTACCTAATCTATCCAACATTTTAATTGCAATAACATTTATGTCAATATGAAAATGGAATCAGATATGGGATTTATTAATCTCAGAACCTCTCGTTAACATTCTCTGCTGGAATAAGTATCAGAAATTTACATCAATGTTCTTTACTAGTGTAAAATCTGATAGATTTATCTGCATCCATTGAATAGTTCAAGGCAAGCACAATACAGAAGCACACAAAAATCATTCAAGCACAATTCCTTGCACATGTGATGCGGAAAACAATGATGCACAACTGGATTCTATTTGTAGGACCTTCACTCTCATGATATCTGTTCCCTTAAAACTGCGTGATTTCTGTGTTATATTACAATTTGAGAATAATTATTGTCACATTATTTCCTGGTTTAAAATACATCAATCGCCAAATAATTTCTAATTCAACATTTTATTTTTGATCTCGCCCTTTGGCATTTAATTTCTATGAATGCCACTGTAGGCCACAGTGACGCAACGGTTGGCATAGTGGCACTGTGGTAGAGTTGCTACATTATAGCGCCAGAGACCCAGATTCGATCTGACTATGGGTGCTGTCTGTATGGAGTTTGTAAGTTCTCCTTGTGACATACAGGTTTGTAGGTTTATTGGCTTCAGTTAAAGTTATAAATTGTCCCTAGTTTGTAGGATTGTGCTGGTGTACGGGCTGATCGCTGGTTAGCGAGGACAAAATGTCATCTATGCATGCTCACCAGTGATGCTGCCCAACCTGTTGAGTTACTCCAGCACCAGAGAATAACATAATCTGCTCCCCTTGTTCCTCTGAACACCATGACACCTGATACCTAAATGTGGCTTAGATCCCACCAAAAGCAACAACAAGACTTGTAGGTTGATCCTCTTGTGCAGACGTTCTTCTCCGCTCTTAACTATCTTTACATAAATAAAACTCTGATCTTGTGCTCTTCCAGTTTGCAGGGTTTTTCAATTTGCACAAAAACGGTACACGATAGCGCAACAACAGGTTTTCGCCAGGTTACTCACCGTTCTCCTGTGCTGTGAGTGCAAAAAGAATTGTTCCGATTGGTGGTATCTTGTAAAAGTTATCGAGGTTTAAAAATCACTTCCGGTGGCGCTATGGTGGCTTAGGGCATGCGCTATTCACCTCCGCACCGTCTAACACCAAAAACCTGTTGAAAATTTAAACCGGACAGATCTAAAAATACTCACCAGCAGACGTTCAGCAGTCGCATAAGTGACGTCATCAGAACGCGACCCCGGTTCTTTTAATATGCCTAAACACCCGAAACATCAACCAGAAGTTACGGAAGTTACTGAAGGCCACGAAGAAGCCTTGACCTCAATTATGGCACACCCCCGAGAGGAAGCAGCAAGGCAAACTCCGGGTTTGGTGGAGGAGATCCGTTCAGCACTGTGTCATGAACTTACAGCTGTGAAGGCAGAAATCTGAGGGAGGATTAACAAGATTGATGCCCGTATAGAGGAGGTGAATTCCGACCTGAAAGGGATAATCGACAGGCTTGAAACCGACATCAGCCGTAATTTGGAACCTATTCTTGCTACTTCACAAAACAAAGCGAGGCTATTCGGGAATTGGAAACTACTGCGGCTTTAAATGTCGAGACAACACACAGGCTGACGGCTGAGGTGGAACGCATTTCCAGGTTACTAGCTAAAGTAACAGAAAAGTGTCTAGAATTGGAAGGGGGCTCTAAACGTCAGAACCTAAGGATTGTTGGAGTGAAAGAAAGCAAAGAACTTGGTCAAAATCTTGGAGATTTTACGGCTCAACTACTTCAAGACGTACTCGCTTTGGACGAAAAACCTAAACTTGACCGGGCTCACAGAGCTCTGACAGCCCAGCCAGACAGCACAGCCCCACCAAGACATTTGATCCTGAGGGTGTACCACTGCCATGTTCTAGAGGACATTCTGCAGAAAGTTGCCAACAACATAAACCTAACTTAAAAGGTTTGTTTTGTTTAGTTTTTATTAACTCCTTAAGGTGCGGAGTTATCTAATATCTATCTTACGGAAGCTTTCACTAACCCAACCACCGTTGGGTGGTATTCACTAGCAGCATTCTTATATGCTGTAATTTCTGTTTCTCTTTTTCATTTTCTAATTTATTTACTAAATATCTTATCTATCTTTACTAATGCACATTTTTCTTGGAGATATCTCTGGGGGATAGGGGAAAAGGGGATAGGGCTCACCCACCCAGCATTTAAAGGAAATATTTCAAATAATGTGTTGGATAATTTAAATCAAAAGAGAACATGTAAGCTTTAAAATGCAAGATGATTTAGCTAGGAAAATAGGAGGAATCACATTTTGTAGTTGGAATGTTAGGGGCGTTAATGAGCCAATTAAAAGGGGTAAAGTATTAGCCCATTTAAAATCTATTAATACTGATATAATATTTCTTCAGGAGACGCATCTAAAAAATGGAGCTCACAACAGGCTGAAGGGTAGCTGGATTGGACAATTATATCACTCTACGTTATCTTCCAATCCCCAATTTTTTAATAAAATATTTAATACAATTTCAAACTAGTCAGCATAATTTGATAATTGGGGGAGAATTAAATTGTGTATTAGATCAATACTTGGATAAATCTTCAATTCAAAGGAAAAGTACATCAAAATTGAGTGACCTTTTAAACATCTATATAAACAATACAAACATAAGCGACGTATGGAGGATTGCCAATCCGTTTGGAAGAGAATACTCTTTTTATTCAGGTGTTCATAAAGTTTATACATGAATTAACTATTTCTTGGTTGATGCAAAACTTATCCCTTTTACCTGCAACCCAAAATATCACAACATTATTATTTCGGATCACTGTCCTCTCACTTTTTCAGTAAAATTGGAAGGAATGTATAATAAACAACCATTTTGGAGATTTAATACACAAATACTAGCTGAGGCAAGTTGTTGTGACTATCTGAAGCTACAGATGAAAACATTTTTTGAGATAAACGACACCCCTGGTATTTCTCCATCTTTGCTGTGGGAAACTTTTAAAGTCTATGTTAGAGGCTGTATTATCGCATACCAAGCTTTCAAAACAAGAAAAATAAGACTGAACAATTGGAATTAGAAAAACAGATAAAACAGTTAGACCAAGAAAACGCAGCTGACCCAACCATTGCAAAACATAATAAGATAGCTGCACTAAAATTTAAATTAAACCAGATTCTATCTGCAAAAATTATTAGGGTATTTCATTATATACTAAACAATTTTTTTTTGAATTTGGTGATAAACCACACAAGCTACTAGCACGCCAGCTCCGCAAATTAGAGAATGACCATACAATACACAAAATTAGATCAGAAAAATGAGATTTGCTTGCATTGCCTAAAGATATTAATGAAAGATTCTTACAATTCTACTAAACACTATATTCATCAAAAACAAGTCGATCCTGCAAAGATGAAAAGCTTTCTTGAGAATTGCAATCACCCATTTCTTAATGGGGAATGGGATGAATTAGGCGCAGAGATAACAACAAAAGACATCGTAGAGACTATTAAATCATTGAAAAGTGGAAAAACTCCTGGCCCGGATGGGTTTAGTCACGGATTTTATTTAAAAATTAATGATTTAATTTCTCCACGCTTACAAGCCCTTTATATTCAAGCATTTAAAGAACAGACTTTACCACAAACTCTTGCTGAATCAACTATTACATTAATTCCAAAAAAAGATAAAAAATCTCGAGGAGCCTGGATCCTATACGGCCCTTTTAAATACGGATCAGAAGATACTTGCTAAGACTTTGGCTCGTAGATTAAGCCTAGTTATCGGTAAACTAATACATCCAGATCAAACTGGGTTTATACCTAAACAACACTCGTTTTATAATTTGAGACGTTTGTTTAACATAATATATTCGCAGAGAATGCCAAATGAAGATCTAACAATTATTTCTCTAGATGCAGAAAAAGCTTTCGACCAAGTGGAATGGTCTTATCTTTTCACAGTGTTGGAAGAATTCTAATTGGGAGAAAACTTTACTTTATGGGTGAAGCTTTTATACACTAATCCGACAGCTAGAATACTGACAAATCAAATGCTTTCACCTAAATTTTATTTATCTAGGGGTAACAGACAAGGATGTGCCCTTTCTCCAATGTTATTTGCTTTAGCCATAGAACCTCTTGCCGAGAGTATCAGGTCCCATTCAGGCATTTATGGATATAATACCAAATATACCTCCAATAAAATTTTGTTATATGCAGATGATGTACTTTTATTCATTACTAATTCCCAAGTTAGTATTCCAAATGTTCTAAATATTATAGAACAATTTGGTTCTTTTTCTGGATACAGAATAAATTGGAAAAAAAGGTGAAATTATGCCAATACAAGAACAAGACCCTTCTCAACTCCAACAATTTCCTTTCAGAATTGTTACTGAAAAGTTCAGATATCTTGGAATTTACGTGACTAGAAAGTATTCCTCTTTGTTTAAAATAAACTTCCCACCATTAATTACTAAATTGAATGCCTACATCTCCCTTATTGGTAGACTAAATGCCATAAAGATGATCTTCCTTCCGCAACTTTTATATTTATTTCAATGAATACCGATATATCTTCCTAAAAGCTTTAAAAAAAAAATTGATTCTATTGTCACTAACTTTATTTGGGACTACAAAACCCACAGAATACACAAAAGACATTTGTGCAAATCCAAAGAAAATGGAGGATTAGCTCTACCTAACTTTCTTTTTTACTACTGGGCAACTAATATTAAAAATATAACCTTCTGGTTGGACGATACATGTCAACATGTAAATTGGTTAAAAATGGAGAGGGAAGATTGTTTGCCTTTTAGTATAGGCTCGAACCTCCTATCTCCAATACATTTGAATGTCAACGTATGAGCAAAATCCGATAATACATAGTACTATCCATATCTGGAAACAGCTGAAATTCAGTCTTAAATTGAGAAATATGTCTCTCCTTCTTCCTATTGCAAATAATCCCTCGTTTAAACTGTCTACTTTAGATGTGGTGTTTGTTCAATGGAAGAACCTGGGAATCAATACTGTGGGAGACCTCTATAAGAAGGGGACTCTCTCTTCTTTTCAAGAACTACAGGAAAATATCACTTGAATGCCAATAATTTTTTTAGATACCTTCAAATCCGAGTTTACGTGAAAACATATACACAAGACTGTCCTCTTATGGGTCCAGATATATTAGACGATTGTTTGAATAGACATGCCGATACAAGTAAGTTGATATCTTACATTTATAACTCTCTTCTAAATATTGACACCCCACCCTCTCAGATTTATAGGCGAGCATGGGAGGACGAGCTGGATTTACCCACTTCGAAAGATATATGGGAAAGCCTACAATACATACACTACTTTCCTTAAATGCCAGGCATTGCCTGATACAATTTAAAGTATTGCATAGGTTATACTGCTCAGACCAAATTGAATAAGATCTTCCCAACTGTCTCTCCTCTCTGTGATAAATGTCACTTTCAAGAAGCCACCCTAACTCATTCTTTTGTAGCCTGTATAAAAATACAAAACTTCTGGACGGGAATATTCAATTTCTAAAACACTTAAAATTCAATTGGAGTCTGATTCAAAACTAATAATATTAGGAATGTCAGAGGGCTGCCCTAATTTAACGATATCTCAAAGATGCTTCCTTGACTATGGTTTAATAACTGCGAAAAAACTTATACTTAAATTCTGGAAAAAGATAACAGTCCCCACAGTGAAGATGTGGATCACAGAAATGACCGAGACACTACATCTAGAAAAAATAAGGCTTGGCTTGACTGACAAACCAGATCAATTTTCCAAAATATAGTCTCCTTTCATTGAATTTCTTCAACAACATAATGGTTGAACACAAACTCAAAACCGACGCTAGGGTCGGGTGAGCGGGCGTAGGGAAGGGTAGTGGGATATATCTCAGCTTCTTTCACTTCTTCATTAGTTCTGGGGTTTTTCTTTTTTCCTTTTCGTGTCTCTCTCGAAATTCATTATTTTCATTTTCTTTTCTTCTTTCTTTCCCTTTTTTCCTTTTTCCTTTTTTCCGGTTTAGTTAATAGTTTATAAAATGTTAAAATTGAAGCAGTACGGAAATTGTATAACTGTTATGTCGATTACTTTCTCCTTGTACAATTGCTTCTAATAAAATAAATATTAAAAAAAATATATATATTAAAAACCGCGCATGCGCGGATTGGTCTCCTCTCCTGTCAGTCACCCGAGACAGTGACGCCCAGGCCGGGACGGCGGCGTCCCTTCCGGAGCACCATCGCCGCACTGATTGGCCAGCTCCTCTGTCACAATAAAGCTGAAGGAACGGAGTGAGCAGAGTTTGTGCATCACCACAGCTGGAGTGCAGAGCGGCCCGGAGTGGGGGGCGGCCCGGAGCCTGGCCGACTGCTGCAATCTCGTGATCCTGGGGAAGTGAGGAGAGAAAGTGGGGGGATTGAGGGAGCCAGGCGGGGCCGGGCGCTGGCGGGGCCGGGCGTTGGTGGAGCCATGCGCTGGTGGGGCTGGGCACTGGCGGGGCCGGGGCTGGCCGCCGGTGGGGCTGGGTGCTGGCGGGGCTGGGCGCTGGCAGGGCACAACACCCGCCCTCACACCCCCATCCCCCCTCCCCTCGTACACCCCCCAGCAGTAGGCCACGGCAGGTGCAATGGTAGGTCACGGCAGCAGCAGCGGCAGGCCATCGCAGCGGCAGGACAGGGCAGCGGCTGGCCATGACAGTGCCCCACTGGCCCCTGCCTGAAGTCGTTCCCCTCCCTTGGCTGCAGGACTCTTCCACCCCTCACCAGCCCCGACTGTAGCCGTCCCTGTCCCCAGCTGCAGGATTCTCCCCCGGTCCCCGTCTGATGCCAGTGGGGAGCGGCAGTGGTCGGCCATGGCAGCGGCAGGCCACAGTAGCGGTAGGCCATGGCAGCTGTAGGCCACGGCAGCACTCCCTCCCCCCCCCTCCACTGGCCCCCGAGAGCTCCCACCTGACGCCATCCCCCTTCACTGGCAGCAGGATGCTTCCCCCCCACGGCCCCCTGACAGCCCCCGCCGAAAGGTGTCCCCCTCTGCCGGCTACAGGATGCTCCCCTCCACCACCACCGGCCCCCGACAGCCCCCGCCCGAAGCCATCCCCCTCCCCCGGCTGCAGTACACTCCCACCCCCCAACAGCCCCCGCCTGAAGCCGTCCCTCTCCCCCGCCAGGAGGACGATCACCCCCCCCCCCAACAGCCCCCGCTTGCAGCCACCCCACTCCCCCAGCTGCAGGACACCCCCTTGACAGCCCCTGACTCAAGCCATCACCCTCCCCCAACTGCAGGATGATCGCCCCCCCCGACAGCCCCGCCTTAAGCCATCCCCTCCCCCGGGTTCAGACGCTCACCCCCCCCCCCCTCCACGGTAGCCCCCACCTCAAGTACAAAGAACGGAGAACAATGAGTGATCCTAATATCATGATTGATGAGAAGCATCATGATCAGGCTCTGTTGTATATTCAAGATAAAGCTTGAGAATTACAACAAAACAATGGAATGCTCCTTCAGGCTCCCTGCCCCCCCCCCTCCTCCCCTCTCCAGCTCCACAATGCTCGCTGCCCCCTCTCCCCCCCCTCCTCCCCTCTCCAGCTCCACAATGCCTTCTGCCCCACCTCCCTCCCCCCTCTCCGGCTCCACAACACTCACTGCCCCCACCTCCCTCCCCCCTCCCCCCACCACACACATCCAACCTACCCCCCCCGTCCACACACCCCCGCCTCTCCCTCCACCCCTCTCACCCTACACCACCCCACCACACAATCCACTTCCCTCATCCCTTTTCCCCACTCCCCTCCAACACATGAAGAGGAGGGGGAGGGAGTGCTGGGGGATGAGGGGAAACGAGCCGCGCCTGCGCAGTTCGGGGCTATGGGTGTGTGATGGAATATTGCGTTGGGGGAACGGGTTGCATTGGGGGAACGGGTGAGTGGTGGAATATTGTGTTGGGGAATGGGTTGTGTTGGGGGACCAGGCCTCCCATGTGACCGGGAACTAATGTGTCCCACTTAGTCCAGTACCTACTAAAGATAATTTAAATTGACTGAGTGCTATGCGCTTATCAAATAACTTTTTAGTTTGGTTGTATTATTATTGTGACGTGCACCAAGGTACAGTGAATAGTTTACTTGGTGCGTGCTAACCACTCAGCCAAAAGACTATACATGATTACAATCAGGCCGTCCACAGTGTACAGATACAGGATAAAGGGAATAACATTTTTTGTTGTTGAAATCCTTCTTTCCCACATTATTTGTCCAATTCATTTTCTCCACCTGTACCCAGGTCTTGCACTGAAACCAAGTTTACATCCAACTGCTAGGGAATATATCAGCTCTGCTCTGGATATCTTGCACTTTGATTCAGCACCCCTTGCTGTGAGATTATATTTGGTTTGTTCCTTATTCTCACCCCCAGCCTAGCAATATCTTACCAAAATCAGCAGACCTGCTGTGAGAACAATCACATTCACAATAGGCAGTTTCTGCATCAAGTCCACTTTGGTTCTAAATGGAAAGCAATTATTGCTAAGAAGGCTGAGAGAGATGGATCTCTTTATTCATGTGGTCAACAATTTAATCCTATATTATGTATTATCTGCTTTGATGCCGTTATGTTCCTCACTCTGCTAATAATGTGAAGACAATTGTCTGGTATTGGTTTTGAGCCAGTTGCCTGTCAGTGGTATCCTTCAATGTGACATTGTGCAGTGTGTTGTTACCTGAGGTAACAGCACTCCTTTTATTTTGTTTTGTTTTCCAGCTGCGATAATGTACATTAACAGCATGAGTGTCAGCTGGTCTGCGCGGCTGCAGATCTGTCTAACATTCTTCAAACTTGGTGCCATTTTAATAATCGTCATCCCTGGAATGGTGCTGTTATTCAAAGGTAAGCAGGCACAAAACACTTTACCATTTCTAATAAGCCACTGAGCAACAGATTACTCCAGACTGACCAAAGATAAATAGTTGGCAGACAAAAATGCTGGAGAAACTCAGCAGGTGAGGCAGCATCTCAGGAATGAAGGAATAGGCGACGTTTCGGGTCGAGACCCTTCCTCAGACTGATGTGGGGGGGGGGGGGCGGGAAAACTAAATAGTTCTTCTGTGTTTGTTTTGTGCCTCTTTTCTTTTATTGTCACGTGAACAAGTAGGGTTAGGTGCAGATACAATGAAAATATACCTATATTATACATAAATTACACTTAAATTCTACAAATGTGCAAAAAGGAAACATTAGCTCAAAGCACCATTCGAAAACAAATCCATGATAGTGCGAGGTCCATTGTGTTCCTAATGGTTCTTGAAATTACCCAATGTGACAATCAACTCAAATGGCCAGGCCAAAAAAATGCTGTGCCCATGAAAAAATGTGAACAATTTGGACAGCCCGTAAAACCCCAGCTCATTTTGCAGCATGCTACTGATGGGAATCTCAGCAATGATTTGTTCTGCCGATGGGCTCCAGAGAAAACCTGGTGGCAGATGCTTTGGCAGATTCACAGGTTGAAATCTGTCAGTAATCTTGGGAATGCAGCATTTGAATGCTTGTGTGCCAAAGCCTGGGCTGGCTTGAATTTACTCTGGTAAACTTCATCAGTCTGACATGGAATCACTGATCTAGGAAGATTTAGCCCAATTAATGCAACAGCAGAACTTATACAAATGTACTTATTGTTATCTATTGTTTGCTTTTAACTGGAGGCTTTTTTTTTAATAGTTTTTTTTTAAAGCCTTTAACAGAGACTTTAATGTTAGGAACTTATAGTGGCAACAGTATTGTGCTTTTGGATAGATTGTCTGGTGATAACAAACATAATGGGAGACTTGAGTCGACACCAATCTTTGTCGACCTTCAAGGAAGACTGCTGTTGTTTGAAACTCATTGAAATCCATGTGATGTTATTTATCAACAGCGCATCTTGATGTTAGTGTCACAGTGCCAAGAGGCATCTTTGTGTCAGTTAAATATCACTGAAGTAGAAAAAGCATATTTATATTTTGTGCTCCACAGCATCATGAAATCCCAAATATCTGTGAGCCATTTCATTATTTCTTAAACATGGACTCCAATGTTCAGTAGGGATAGTAACAGTCAATTTGCACAGTCATGCAAACTGTTATGTAACATGAAGATCATAGAATCTATTATAGTAATGTACTCTGAGGGATAAATATAGATCAGGACACTAGAGGCAATAACTTATGTGTAGGAAGGAACTGCAGATGCTGGTTTAAACCAAAGATAGACATAAAAAGCTGGAGTAACTCAGCGGGACAGGCAGCATTTCTGGAGAGAAGGAATGGATGACGTTTCGGGTCGAGACCCTTCTTCAGGTCTGAGTTATTCCAGCTTTTTGTGTCTATCTTCAGCAGCAATACCTTGGTCATTTTCAAAAAATTGTAATGGGTTTATTTAAGGTCCTCCTGGGAAGACAGACATGGACTTTGTTTATTATCTAATCCAAGTGACAATACCTCCAATATTGTCCTGCAGTGTCAGGTAGATTGTGTGTTCGGGTCTCCCCAGAGTAAATCCTGAACCCACAGCCTTTAATCTTTAAAGACATGTCTATATAAAACATGACCGATGAAGAAGGGTCTTGACCCAAAACATCACCAACTCCTTCTCTCCAGATCTGCTGCCTGTCCCGCTGAGTTATTCCAGCATTTTGTGTCTAGCTTCGATTTAAACCAGCATCTGCAGTTCTTTCCAACACATGGCTGACTATTTTCTATCCTACTGCACAGGTTCCTATGGGGCCTCTAGTCGCAAGCTTAGCTTCTAGATTCTGACATAATGCATAAAGTAAATAAATAAACTACTAAATCAGAGTTAGTCTTGATTATACTTCTCATACCTTTTAGTCAATGTTGGCAATGTATCTTCCACAGGAATCACCTTCTTTCTCATCTTCAAACTCCAACCTTCACATCCAATCAAGTGTAACTTTCTGTTCCTTTCTCCCTCACATGTTGATCCTGACACTTTAAACATATCGTTTTTGCCTAAAACTGTTCCATATTATTAACATTTTTCACATTTTTACCATCCTTTGAAAGCTCCTTTTTGTGTTAATTGGAAATGACACCTCGTTTTAGCACCTTTGAATGTGGTGAAGATGATGATAACAACACCTCATCAATAATTGATTCTTGGACTTATTCTAGCAAAGGATAACACTAGAACATTCTTATGTAATTATCAGCCAGACACTTTCTTCGCACAGCTTTTGACTAATAACATGGGTCTGTTCACAATTCAGTCTAAAGCCATTACTTTGATAAATCAATTTGTAGAATGTATGTCTTCAGTAAGTTTGTTTAATTAATCAGATTATTTGTTTCTGCCAGTCTCTGTTATAACGATATTTCTGCTTATTTTCCTTTCTCTTAAACCACAGGGGAAACACATAACTTTCATCAACCTTCCCATCAAAAAGAAGTTAGTCTTTCGGGGCTTCCTTTGGCTTTTTATTCTGGAATGTATGCATATGCAGGATGGTAAGTGTTCACACAGGACATCACAAGACATGGGAGTGCAGGGAAGGAAAGTAGGCCCAGCAACAACATGTTCTTATAAAGGCTCTTGTTAAAAGAAAGTTAGTAAACCAGCATCAGCAGTTCCCTGTGTCTGCATTTAATTGATGTGTGTGCTATAATCGAGAGCAATCTACCATTTTAAACCACAAAAAATAGTTAATAATTTAATAATTTAAATTCACACAAAACACAAACTGAACAAAAAGTCCTCCACTCAGTGTACTATTCTAATGGGTCAGTTTGTATTAGAAACTGACCAGCACATATCTGAATCATATCGCATATCCATACACATATGCACTCCATAGTCCACTGACCTACTTATTATATCCTACTTATATCCTACTTACTCAACCAATACTCTCCTCTGTCTAGCAGAGCTGGTCCTTACCCTCAACAACTTCTCCTTCGACTCCTCCCATTTCCTCCAAATCCAAGGCCTAGCTATGGGCACTCGTATGGGCCCGAGCTATGCCTGCCTCTTTGTAGGCTATGTCGAACAATCCCTGTTCCAGATGTACACTGGTCCGATCCCCGAACTCTACCTCCGCTACATTAACAACTGCATTGGTGCTACCTCCTGCACCCATGCAGAACACACTGACTTCATCAATTTCACCACTAATTTTCATCCTACACTCAAATTCACTTGGAGCATCTCCGACATCTCCCTACCGTTTCTAGATCTCCCCATCTCCATCACAGGAAAAAGACTATTGACCGACATCTACTATAAGCCAATTGACTCCCACAGCTATCTTGACTACACTTCTTCCCACCCTTCTTCTTGTAAAGACTCAATACCCTACTCCAATTCCTCCGTCTATGCGGCATCTGCGCCCAAGATGAGGTTTTCCATACCAGGGCATTGGAGATGTCCTCATTCTTTAGGGAACAGGGGTTCCCCTCTTCCATTATAGATGAGGCTCTCACTAGGCTCTCCTCGATATCCCGCAGCTCCGCTCTTACTCCCCCTCCCCCCTCTCGTAACAAGGACAGAGTCCCCCTTGTCCTCACCTTCCACCCCATCAGCTGTCGCATACAGCATATAATCCTCCAACATTTTCGCCACCTCCAAAGGGATCCCACTACTGGCCACATCTTCCCATCTCCACCTCTTTTTGCTTTCCGCACAGACCGTTCCCTCCGTAACTCCCTGGTCAACTCATCCCTTCCCACCCAAACAACCCCCTCCCCAGGCACTTTCCCCTGCAACCGCAGGAGATGCAAGACCGGTCACTTTCCCTCCCCCCACGATTCCATCCAAGGATCCAAACAGTCTTTCCAGGTGAGGCAGAGGTTCACTTGCACCTCCTCCAACCTCATCTACTACATCTGCTGTTCCAGGTGTCAACTTCTATACATCGGCGAGACCGGCGATCGTTTTGTTGAACACCTCCACTCAGTCCGTCTTAACAAGCTGATCTCCCGGTAGCCCAGCACTTCAACTCCCCTTCCCATTCCAAATTTGACCTTTCTGTCCTGGGCCATTGTCAGAGTGAGGCCCAGCGCAAATTGGAGGAAACTCATATTACCCCAGCGGTATGAATATGAACATTGACTTCTCTAACTTCAGTTAGCCCTGGCTCTCTCTCTCCATCCCCTCCCCCTTCCCAATTCTCCCACTAGTCCCACTGTCTCAGCCCACTTTCTTTGTCCTAACCCCTCCCCTGACATCAGTCTGAAGAAGCGTCTCGACCTGAAACGTCGCCAATTCCTTCTCTCCATAGGTGCTGCCTCATCCGCTGAGTTTCTCCAGCATTTTGTGTCTACCGATTTTACCAGCATCTGCAGTACTTTCTTAAACACTACTTACTATTCTAATGGATCAGTTTGTATCAGAACCTTACTAGCACAAATCTAAACCATATCACTTATCCATACATACACGGACTTCACAGTCCACTGACATACTCATATATTACTTACTATTCCAATTGGTCAGTTTATATCAGAAACTTACTAGCACATACTGTATCTAAACCAAATCACATATCCACACGCACTTCACAGTCCACTGGCATTCTTATTATATCCTGGCCATATACTTAGTCGCTTGCTCTGGAAACATTACACAGAGTTCTGATAATGTTTGAACAGAGGCTGGTTCAGTGGTTGCCTGCTGTCCACACCCCTTTGTCCAAAGAACTCGGTGCTGAGAATACTGTACTCCCTTATTTATGTGAATGTGGAAAAATATCAGAGAAGGATGACAGGGTAATGCTGGGCTCGTGGAGTGGAGTGCTGTGCCAATACGGACTGCTTCTTGGGTAAACCCATATTATTATAAATGTCATACTTGCAAGCAACTCTCCAGCAGGAGTAGGAAACCGTGGAACTGATTTTTAAGTAACAACATGTAGAAATTATCTTCTCAAAGATAAACACAAAATGCTGAAGTTATTCAGCGGGTCAGGCAGCATATCTGATGAGAAGGTATAGATGACATTTCAGGTCAGAACCCACCTTCAGACTCATCAGGACCCATTCCTTTGTCCTTAACCTGCTGTTGATCAGCTCAGCAACATTTCTAAAAGTATATAATTCACCTTAGTTTTTAACTGGTCAATCTGACATTTGAGCAGATCTTTGGGAAATTTCTAAACAGTAAATAGGACAGATTTTAACACCCCCCACCCCTCCCTCCCATTAGATAGAAGTGGGTTGGGAAAAATAAAATCAAAACTGCTTCTGTTAAAAATCCGAATCTCATCATTAGTGACGCCCCTGTAAAAAAAGTAGGTGCTGCTTAATAAGCATTCAAAATGACATCATTGGTCCTTTAATTTATGCATGACTAGCTAGGGAGACAGCCATGTTGTCAGATGGCCAGCACCAGATCAAAGGCTGGGAGTTGCCAACTACCGCCTTGAGTATTAGAAAGGTGCTATATAAATCCCATCCATTATTATTATTATTATTACCTAAAATAAGCACAAAAATCTGCCATGCAAGAAAGCTTTCAGTCGCCTCCAGCTCCAACCTTGGCAACAGTCACTCTGGGCGGCACAGTGGTGCAGCGGTAGAGTTGCTGCTTTACAGCGTCAGTGACCCGGGTTCGATCCTGACTAAAGGCGCGGTCTGTATGGAGTTTGCATGTTCTCCGTGTGACCCCGTGGGTTTTCACCAGGTGCTCCTGTTTCTCCCACACTCCAAACTGTGCAGATTTGTAGGTTAATTGGCTTTTGTAAATTGTCCGTAGTCTGTAGGATTTAACTAGCGTATGGGTGATTGGTGGGCCGAAAAGCCTGTTTACAAGCTAAACTAAACTAAACTAGACTGGGCAAGCACAAATTCTGTTCTCAGTGACTTCCACAGACCTTACTCAGTCGTTACATATTACTCTTACCCATTGTTCAAGTCACCATTTTGGCTTCCTGATATTCAGATTAAGCTATGAGATCACTGAACTGCAGAGCAGGCCAAATTACCTAATCTCATTTTATTCATCGAGAGCTTGTGTTGTTTCGTGGTGAGGGGCACCTCACGTTGTTAATCCTGGCTAAATTGGACCACCTAGGACTTCAAAATGGGGTTTAATTTCAGGGTTGCTGGGAGATTTGGTGAAATTGGAATTAAGGGCATGTCCCACTGTACGAGGTAATTCAAGAGTTCTCCCGAGTTTACCCCTGATTCGAACTCGGAGAATGTCCGTAGAGGGTCCCTAGGAGTTTGTGGATGTCTCGTAGCGGCTCGTAATGCTAACGGTAGGTACTCGGGAAATCCAGTAAACTCGAGACGTTTTTTCAACACTGTGAAAAATGTCCACGAGTAAAAAAATACTCGTGATGAAAAAAATGGTTACTTTTTACTCGTACGAGCCGCTACGAGACATCCACGAACTCCTACGGACCTGCTACGGACATTCTCCGAGTTCAAATCAGGGGAAAACTCGGGAGAACTCGTGAATTACATCATACAGTGGGACAGGCCCTTTACTCTCTGCAGAGCAGAACAGGCTGCGAAGAGGTGCCAAAGTGTCTGGAGCTTAGATACAATTTGCAAGCAAAGAATGGGAAGCTGAAAACCCTGTCAATCTGGTGCAAAATGCATAGAATGGATTGGATGGCTGCAAACCAGACATACACCTTGTAAATAGTTGTAAATAATGTTGCAGAGTCTGAATTTGCCAAGTGTTGATTGGATGAGGTGTTGAGCCTTGTCTGGGTTTTCTGTTAATCAGGGTAAATGTTTCCAAATTGACTTCATCTCGAAGTCCGTTGTGAATACAATGTATTGAACTGTTGTATCATTGGCCTGTTATGTATGGGGTTAATTGATATCTTTAATTGGGTTATTGAGAAACCACCCCCATGTGGTTCGGCCCCTCGAGGTCCCGGGACATATTAAAGTTCGCGATCACGAGGCTCAGCGTCGATCTTCTGGAAGAGCGCTCGGGACCGCGTAAACTTCTGGAGTACCCCCCTAGCGAAGCCTAGAGGGCTTGAAAAGGCAGACACGAGGATCGAACCCGCGGTGGGATAGGTACAGTGTGTGATCTGTGACACACTTGTGATAAAATAAAATTAAGTTGTTTCAAGTGCTTGATTCAGTGTTTTTACTGAAACTAGACTGGGGGGAAGCATAGAAACGAGCAATTATCAATATTCTTAGCTCTGGGTCCTGGCACCTCTCATTCGATTCCCTGTTTGATGAGACTGTGGAATGTTTCTGTGATGATACTGTAGTTCCAAAAGATCTTACCAATACACAATAACAACATAGACAAAACCAATGTGTTGTCTGAAGAAGGGTTTCGGCCCGAAACGTTGCCTATTTCCTTCGCTCCATAGATGCTGCTGCACCCGCTGAGTTTCTCCAGCATTTTTGTGTACCAATGATATCAAACCCCTGGCAGAGGAATAGTGTGATCAGTCTGCATTCACACAAAGCCACATGAAATGTTATTAGGCATTGTCACAAGGATGTTTCTGTGAGTGCTTCCAGTTTCTCTGTTGCCCCCCATAGAGTTTATATATTGGCATCACGACAACCTCAGGTTTGCACAATCTGAAATGTTTTTCAGCGTTTCCCCAAAAGATTAGCTAGTGTGACCCATTCACACTTCTGCACACATATCTGTGACCGGTAAATGGGCTGTTTTGAGGACAGGAGACGCAGTAAACTTTTTAGTGTGTGGAATGTGCCAGTTGCTCAGCTCACCCCACCATATTTGACACAAGAGCACTTTGCCTTGTTTAAAGTCTATATAAGGCAAGGACTATTTGGAATAGTCATGCTTTTAGTTTGAAATAGTCATGCTTTTAGTTTGGTGGGCTGGGGGTCGCCGATTCCAGCAGGAGAATGGGATTATTTTACTCATACTGGGCAAAAGATGGAATAGAAAAGGGTGGAGGAATGGATTGGAAAATACCATCATGCAGGAGGTTCAGAGGCCTGGTGTCCCACATTCCCAGGTTCAGAAACAGCCACTTTCCTGTTAGGTTCTTGAACTGTTCTGCATAACCCTAATTCTAAGATAGACACAAAAAGCTGGAGTAACTCAACGGGGCAGACAATATCTCTGGAGAGAAGGAACAGGTGACATTTCTGGTTGACACCCTTCTTTAGACGGAGAGTCAGGGGAAAGGCTAATTCAACCCCAGCAATGAAACACCAGGGACTACCTTTTACAGTACCATGGACTTGTTTTCTAACTGCTTTTGCATGAATGGTTTTTTTTGTATTTTTCTCCAAACTGTCATAGAATTTACATATGATTTTTATATTTTTGTGTCTCGTCTGAGATACTGTGCCCATGATGCTGCCGTAAGCAAGATTTTCATTGTACCTGCAGCTGACTGTATTAGTGCATACCACAATAAGCTTGACTTGATTTGAGCAGCCAGGCATCACCTACTGCTCCATTCACACCAGGAGAAAGGGAAAAGACCTGAGGGTGAATCAATGTACATAGAAACATAGAAACATAGAAAATAGGTGCAGAAGTAGACCATTCGCCCCTTTGAGCCAGCACTGCCATTCAATATGATCATGGCTGATCATCCAAGATCAGTGCCCCATCCCTGCTTTTTCCCCATATCTCTTGATTCCCTTAGCCCAAAGAGCTAAATCAAACTCTCCCTTGAAAACGTGTTAAATAGAGAACATTAGCTGTAGTAATCTCCGCAGGGACACACGTGAAACTCACCTGTCCAGACCTGGGTAAAAGAACACCAGTTGCTATGGGTAATAAGACAGAAACGGGGTGGGTGATTCCAGGTGAAATTGAGGTTGTGAAACATTAGGGTGCTCGACACTCACTGCTGAGCCCTCAAAACAATGCCACCCTCTTCAAGCCCGGATAAGCAACTATTTGAAAGGGCGAATAGGATTTGTCGATGTTTCGGGTCGAAACCATGCATTCTGTATCTCCGTCAGATTGTGTGATAGAAGTAATTATCACCAGCACAATGCATGTATGCTTAAAAATTCCAACACAATGCTGCCATCCTTATCTCTGAAATTCTATTCAACTCGTTTATCGTATTTAGGTATTAACATAATATCACTATAGGGCACAGAAGTTTAACTTTCTTCCAATGTTGGAGTGTTAAGAGCCGTAGACATATAACAAAGGGGAGATTGCTCACGCCTGATGCTAAATCTAACTCTCTTGAAGATTATTTAAATTCCCCTACATAGAATAATTTTGGATTATTACCAACTCCACTCTGCATAAAACTTTCTTTTCCATCTTTTCTCCCCTTCCTTGTGAGGAACAGTTACCCCTTTCTCCAGCTCCTTTGTTGATATAGCATGTAAAGTCTAGGGGAATGCAGGAGATGAACCTGAGTCTTAATGACCCCATTGACTGAAAATATTTTGCCCATTTTGTTGAGGAGGCAAGAAATGCATAAGTCGAATGAAGATGCAACAATAAGCAGTGTTTGACAGATGGTATTTTACAAAGACTGGCTATTTATCTCCATGGGGATACTATTTCTTGAAGGCTTTTACATCACAGGGAAACTGATCGTTGCCACTCCAAAATGTCAGATAGATTTACAACATATAACAGGAAGGAATAAATCACAAAGGAATGAGACATGAAGAAATGAATTGCTGCTGGCACAGATTGCAACTACAATAACAACCAGTCTTGTTTAGCATTCTTAATGTACAAAAGCATACAAAGTGCTTCAGAAAGGTGCAGTCAAAAATAAGTGCAGACAAAGAAGATGCCATGAAACTCATGGGCACAGGGGTGGATGGTGAGTAGTTTAGTTTAGTTTAGAGATACAGCGCGATAACAGGCCATTCGGCCCACCAAGTCCAGCCTACCAACGGTCCTCGCACATTAACACTATCCTACACTAGGGACAATTTACCAAGCCAATTCAATATTTAGGAGAGATAGAGAGAAAGGAAAAGGAGGTGGGGTAGCGTTGCTGGTTAGAGAGGAGATTAACGCAGTGGAATGGAAGGACATTAGCTTGGAGGATGTGGAATCGGTATGGGTAGAGCTGCGAAACACTAAGGGGCAGAAAATGCTGGTGGGTGTTGTGTACAGGCCACCTAGCAGTAGTAGTGAAGTTGGGGATGGCATCAAACAGGAAATTAGAATTGCGTGCAACAAAGGCAAAACAGTTATAATGGGTGACTTCAATCTACATATAGATTGGGTGAATCAAATTGGCAGGGGTGCTGAGGAAGAGGATTTCTTGGAATGTATGCGGGATAGTTATCTAAACCAACATGTAGAGGAACCAACGAGAGAGCAGGCTATTCTAGACTGGGTATTGAGTAATGAGGAAGGGTTAGTTAGCAGTCTTGTTGTGCGTGCCCCCTTGGGAAAGAATGACCATAATATGGTTGAGTTCTTCATTAGGATGGAGAGTGACATTGTTAATTCAGAAACAACGGTTCTGAACTTAAAGAAAGGTAACTTTGAGGGTATGAGACGTGAATTGGCCAAGATTGACTGGCAATTAGTTCTAAAAGGGTTGACGGTGGATATGCAATGGAAGGCATTTAAAGACTGCATGGATGAACTACAAAAATTGTTCATCCCAGTTTGGCAAAAGAATAAATCAGGGAAGGTAGTGCATCCGTGGATAACAAGGGAAATCAGGGATAGTATCAAAGCAAAAGATGACGCGTACAAATTAGCCAGAAAAAGCAGCATACCAGAGGACTGGGAAAAATTCAGAGACCAGCAGAGGAGGACAAAGGGCTTAATTAGGAAAGGGAAAATAGATTATGAAAGGAAACTGGCAGGGAACATAAAAACTGACTGCAAAAGTTTTTATAGATATGTGAAGAGAAAGAGATTAGTTAAAACAAATGTAGGTCCCTTGCAGTCAGAAACAGGTGAATTGATCATGGGGAACAAGGATATGGCGGACCAATTGAATAACTACTTTGGTTCCGTCTTCACTAAGGAAGACATAAATAATCTGCCGGAAATAGCAGGGGGCCGCGGGTCAAAGTAGATGAAGGAACTGAGTGAAATCCAGGTTAGTCGGGAAGTGGTGTTGGGTAAATTAAATGGATTAAAGGCCGATAAATCAACAGGGCCAGATAGGCTGCATCCCAGAGTACTTAAGGAAGTAGCTCCAGAAATTGTGGATGCATTAGTGATCATTTTTCAAAACTCTTTAGATTCTGGAGTAGTTCCTGAGGATTGGAGGGTAGCAAACGTAACCCCACTTTTTAAGAAGGGAGGGAGAGAGAAAACGGGGAATTACAGACCAGTTAGTCTAACATCGGTAGTGGGGAAACTGCTAGAGTCAGTTATTAAAGATGGGATAGCAGCACATTTGGAAAGTGGTGAAATCATTGGACAAAGTCAGCATGGATTTACGAAAGGTAAATCGTGTCTGGCGAATATTATAGAATTTTTCGAGGATGTAACGAGTAGAGTGGATAGGGGAGAACCAGTGGATGTGTTGTATCTGGACTTTCAGAATGCTTTCGACAAGGTACCACATAAGAGATTAGGATACAAACTTAAATCACATGGTATTGGGGGTTCAGTATTGATGTGGATAGAGAACTGGCTGGCAAACAGGAAGCAAAGAGTAGGAGTAAACGGGTCCTTTTCACAATGGCAGGCAGTGACTAGTGGGGTACCGCAAGGCTCAGTGCTGGGACCCCAGCTATTTACAATTTATATTAATGAACAGGATGAGGGAATTGAAGGCAACATCTCCAAGTTTGCGGATGCTGGGGGGCAGTGTTAGCTGTGAGGAGGATGATAGGAGACTGCAAGGTGACTTGGATAGGCTGGGGGAGTGGGCAAATGTTTGGCAGATGCAGTATAATGTGGATAAATGTGAGGTTATCCACTTTGGTGGCAAAAACGGGAAGGCAGACTATTATCTAAATGGTGGCCGATTAGGAAATGGGGAGATGCAGCGAGACCTGGGTGTCATGGTACACCAGTCATTGAAAGTAGGCATGCAGGTGCAGCAGGCAGTGAAGAAAGCGAATGGTATGTTGGCTTTCATAGCAAGAGGATTTGAGTATAGGAGCAGGGAGGTTCTACTGCAGTTGTACAGGGTCTTGGTGAGACCACACCTGGAGTATTGCGTACAGTTTTGGTCTCCAAATCTGAGGAAGGACATTATAGCCATAGAGGGAGTGCAGAGAAGGTTCACCAGTGATTCCTGGGATGTCAGGACTTTCATATGAAGAAAAACTGGATAGACTTGGGTTATACTCGCTAGAATTTAGGAGATTGAGAGGGGATCTTATAGAAACGTACAAAATTCTTATGGGGTTGGACAGGCTAGATGCAGGAAGATTGTTCCCGATGTTGGGGAAGTCCAGGGCAAGGGGTCACAGCTTAAGGATAAGGGGAAAATCCTTTAAGACCGAGATGAGGAAAAACTTTTTCACACAGAGAGTGGTGAATCTCTGGAACTCTCTGCCGCAGAGGGTAGTTGAGGCCAGTTCATTGGCTATATTTAAGAGGGAGTTAGAGGTGGCCCTTGTGGCTAAGGGGATCAGGGGGTATGGAGAGAAGGCAGGTACAGGATACTGAGTTGGATGATCAGCCATGATCATATTGAATGGCGGTGCAGGCTCGAAGGGCCGAATGGCCTACTCCTGCACCTATTTTCTATGTATCTATGTAATTAACTTACAAACCTGTACATCTTTGGAGTGTGGGAAAAAAATGACCATCTTGGAGAAAACCCAAGCTAGTCACAGGGAGAACGTACAAACTTCATACAGACAGCACCCGTAGTCAGGATCAAACCCAGATCTCTGGCGCTGAAAGGCAGCAACTCTACTGCTGTGCCACCTTGCTGCCCAAGGAGTGGTGGAAGTCTGGAAGCTTATAGCTTACGGGAGGGAAGGGAGGTGGCGAGATGGAGGGAATTTGGCGAGCTACAGAGTGTAGAATCATAACAGCTGAAGGCATAACTGCGAAAGATGACAAGCATGGAAGATTGGATATTATGTCGAGAATTAAATATAAGACTATAAAAGTACAATATTTCACTGGTGATATTTAAATAGCCTCTACAGCATTACTCACTGCCATGTTTCCAATAAGAGTTAAGCAATTGTGTTGAATGAGTCTGGTGAAACTGCTAAAACTCATATTTTATCTTTTTTCCTGTTTCGTTCAGGTTTTATATGAATTTTGTCACAGAAGAAGTTGAAAATCCTGAAAAGTAAGTCTTTGAAATGGATTTTGAAATTGTTTAAAAAATTCTCTTTACGTAAAGGACTGAAAAAATATTTTGAATGCTTCAGAAAAATATCTTACTGCGCTCGCACAGCAATTTGATAAATCATGCTGTGCCAAACCAGTTAGGGGTGAGGAAAACTGAAGAAATTACAAAGCTTAACACAGCAGGAGAAAAATGGTTCTGAAGCCATAATTACTTCTGACGGAGAAAAGATAAATAAAATACATGAGAGTAAAACGGATTGGATGGTGCAGTGCATTAGTGTGTTATAGGAGATATTTTGCCAGAATCCACTTGCTGCACCCTTCCTTTCCGCTGTTGATGTTGATGACAGGATGCCCGAGTGATTTTGATTCTAGGGCTACAGCTTTCTGTGCAATGTGTGGGAAGGTGATCCTGAGGTTACTCTGGGACTGGATTACTTTGCAGGGTCACGAGCAGTTGTCCCGCTAAGTCCTATAGTCCCACCAAGAAAAGCATGAACAGTTCCCAGGTCACGTTACAAGTCGCCTGTATTACAATAGACTGCTTCCTTTATCATTGTTACTTTTTTGCATATCTTTCATTCATTTGTTCTATATCTCTCTATATCACCGCCGACATGTCTCATTTCCCTTTCCCCTGACTCTCAGTCTGAAGAAGGGTCTCGTCCCGAATTGTCACCCATTCCTTTTTCCAGATATGCTAACTGACCCACTGAGTTACTCCAGCTTTTAGTGTCTATCTTCAGTTTAAACCAGCATCTGCAGTTCCTTCCTACACACATTGGCTCCTTTAAGGACTGGTAAGGCTGCCTGGCAGAACTGCAGCACACACCATTGTTATTTCTATTCAGCATTTCAACTTTTAGCCAGCCAGGACTGGCATACATTATTTGAATGGGGTCACTGACCTTGAATAAGGTTCTGGTAAATGATTTATCGTTTTTATTTCCCTCCATCATTAATTGTTCTAATATTTGTTTAAAGTATTTTAAGAAAATGTATTGTTTTTAATTCTAGAATGGCTTACATTTATTTGAATTGTTTTGAATGTCTTTGAAGACTAGCAACATTGAAAAGTGGTTAAAGAGCCTGCTGTTGACATGTGAAAAGGCTCTCCTGGTATTCCCCATGCGAAGAGCCAGGATCCACTATCTGAGGTCATGCATCTCATTTTGCTTTGGTCAGACAAGGACACTAGGTTTCCGAATTAACTGATCCCAAATGATTTCTATTTCTCTTTGAGGGTGGCAGGGTGGTGCAGCAGTAGAGTTGCTGCCTTACAGAGCTTGCCGCGCCGGAGAGCCGAGTTCGATCCCGACTATGTGTGCTGTCTGTACAGAGTTTGTACTTTCTCCCCGTGACAACGCGGGTTTTCTCCGAAATCTTCGGTTTCCTCCCACGCTCCAAGACGTGCAGGTTTGTAGGTTAATTGGCTTGGTGTATGTGTTAAATTGTCCCTATGTGTGTAGGATAGTGTTAATGTGTGGGGATTGCTGGTCAGCATGGATTCAAAGGGCCTGTTTCTGCGCTCTATCTGTAAACTAAACGAAAAAACGAAACCAAACTGAAAAGCTCTATGCAAAAAAATAGAGCAGCACACAGCGGTAGAGTTGCTGCCTTAAGGGCCTGTCCCACTTTCCCGAGTTATTCACAAATTCTCCTGAGTTTTCAAACTCGCAGAATGTTCGTAACGAGTCCGTAGGAGGCCGTAGGAGTCCGTGGATATAGCGTAGCGGCTCGTTATGCCAGCCGTAGGTACTTGGGGCATCAGGTAAGTTGGGACATTTTTTCAGCATGATGAAAGATGTCCACGAGTAAAAAAATAGCCCCGCTTGCCTACGGCTGGCATAACGAGCTGCTACGATATATCCACGGACTCCTACGGCCTCCTATGGACTCGTTACGAACATTCTGCGAGTTTGAAAACTCGGGAGAATTCGTGAATAACTCAGGAGAATTCGTGAATAACTCGGGAAAGTGGGACAGGCCCTTCACAACGCCAGAGACAGTGCAAGTTCAATTTTGACTATGGTTGCTGTCTGTACAGTTTATACATTCTTTCTGTGATCCTGTGGGTTATTTTCCGGATGCTCCGGTTTCCTCCCACACTCCAATAACGTACAGGTTTGGTGATTAATTAATGTTGATATAAGTTGTCCCTAATGTGTAGTATAATGTTAGTGTATGGGGTGATCACTAGTTGACGTTGACTCAGTGGGTCGAATAGCCTGTTTCCTCCTTGTATCTCTAATGTCTAACCTACCGTAGAGTCTCTAAAATTGTAAAAGGTTAAGGAATGCTAGAGGGGTGAGTGCAGAGAATGGGTGTGGGTGGAAGACCAGATCAGGCACTATCTATTCCATTGCTGAAATGCTTACTCTCTCCAAGGCAAAGCTGGAGGAGAAATATATTTAGACAAGATATGCCCAATGTTCTTGAGTATGTGTGAGAAACTCCAGGCTCAAAACTCATTTCAATGTGTGTCCTACCGATGTAACCCTGTGGAACATAGATCCAAGTTGCATATTGTGTTTTCTTTTGTGGTTGACCAGCTCGAAAATTTGTGATAGCAGAAGAGACCTACCAGTCATTGCTATAAGTTAGAGAGTGAATTTTCCAAGAGAGTTGATGTAGCAAATGCAGGTTGTCAAATTAATTCTCAGCCCTACAATAAAGTAACTTAAAAAGAGGACATTTGCCTTTAAATTTGTGGCCCCCAGAAATATTTTTGGGCTAGCTGTTTGGCTTGGAGAAGAAACTTGAGAAACCACAGCTGCCTGTAAAACACAGTTCTGGTTAATGTCAGACTATCTTTAAACAGTTGTTATGCCGTTATGATAGGTTTATCCCTTACATGGTTTTCTTTAATGGGACTTTAGGGAAACAGCATACAAAATGCTTCAGAGATGTGCAGGCGTTCAGAAACAAAGCAAACCCCTAAAATTTGGAGCTGCTGTGACTGTTATTGGCTCAGAAACTGGGCAAAACCTTCCATTCTTCTCTCCCATTTATTTAATCCAAGGTGGATTATGTAATTCATATTACCAATACAAAGAACTTCCAAATGTTTCAAAAAAAATGAATATGGTGAGTGTGTCATTTTTATTAAAAGAAGTGTTTTAAGGCTCTGAGATCTGTAAAATCGGTGCGGATGTTAAGCTACAGGTTAATACCACTTCTCAATCCCCAAATTGACCATTACACTCACTGTGCACTTTGCAATTGACCTTTTCAGAATCCTGGAAGTCAGCTTGCAATGGTCATACAAGGCCCAAATAGTTACATTGGTAATGATGGAATATCACAAATTGTGCCATCCTGAGCGATTGTGAATCATTTAATTAGATTTTCAGTTAATTGAATTTATAATACAGGCAATCTCAAACTCCTTCATTGGATGTAAACTGTCTGTGATAACATGAAATGGCCCATTGTTAAAATGCCTATGTAAATATACCCAAAGTACTGAATGAAACATCAGTCTAAGCTTCCTGGTTCAATGCCAAATATTTATATTAGAATGCATTAACCTGGAAATTTATTGTATCGTGAAACATATTAAGGCACTGAGTGAAAACATAGCACTGGAAACACAAGCACTGACTAATTGAGTATTTTTTATGATTGCAACGGCTTACATGCCTCAACGTGCAAGATGCTTTTGGCATGGTGTGTCAGACCATCGAGCGGGACCACACAGTACTGCTTTGATGTGTGAGAACACCCATTTACGAATTTCTAACCATTTGAAATTGTTACTAGTAGTCATAAGATCATGTTGTGTTACATGAAATAATAATTGCTTGTCAGAATGAGGACGTACCCAGTTGGGACATAGTTGAGAGTGTAGATCAAACAGTATTACCGATTTGATCTGTATGTGGTTTTGCTGATGATGACCTGATCCATAATCCATGTCAGGATTTCCACACCACCACCACGGTGGCATGCGGGCAGTCATGTTGTTTTTAGGTTTTAACTTACGATTCGGTGTCTACAGTACTCATCTCGATGGTCTCTGTATGTATCCAAATTAAAGAACCTGTTATGATATATAATGACTCTGTATCATAAGTACATGGTGTCAGAAGTGGGATACAAACCCACGCCTCCAGTTGGAGTGAAACCGGGATCACTGCCTTATGGCCCTTTTTGATAACCCTACCTTCAATGGCCAGTTCATCTCGGACAGAAAAGTAAGGCTGAAGAGCAAGCGGAAGTGATACTGTTTGATCTACAGAGAGGACCCTGCTTGAATCTTTATCTGTGCATCCTGCATCCACAAATGTTTTGCTCTGGTACAAAAAAAAGGAAAAAATGGAAAACCAGTAATTTCCTCAAATATGAAGTACTTTCTCATGGGCAAAATGAAAATAGAACCAAATTAAGGCTTTGACATAACATTTGAAGATAGGATTTAGATAATAACCTACCAATCCATCTGACCCATATCAGACTTTGCTGGCTTTACTTTGCACTGAACGTTATTCCCTCATCATGTATCAATACACTGTAAATGGATAGTTTGTAATCATGTTTTATCTTTCTGCTGACTGGTTAGCACACGACAAAAGCTTTTCACTGTACCTCGGTACACGTGGCAATAAATAAACTAAACTGACTCACTCTGACAACGAAATTGCTGATGGTGGTGCGTCGGTTAGTGCTGCTGCCTCACAGCATCATGATCACAAGTGTGATCCTGATCATGGGTGTTGTATGCATGGAGTTTATATGCTCAGCGCATGGGTTTGCTTCAGGTTTCTCCGCACATCCTGAGGGTGAAATATCTTCCTCTTCATGGAGGTAACTGGCAGGAGGGTCAAAGGAGAGTTGATGGGTATGTGAGAAAGTTTTGGCTGCAGAGAGGGCAAATATATTTGCTTAAATATTATTATATCTGGATGATGGTGTGGTAAATTGGATTAGTAAGTATGCAGATGATACTAAGATAGGTGGGGCTGTGGATAATGAAGTAGATTTTCAAAGTCTACAGAGAGATTTATGCCGGTTGGAAGAGTGGGCTGAAAGATGGCAGATGGAGTTTAATGCTGATAAGTGTGAGGTGCTACATCTTGGCAGGACAAATCAAAATAGGACGTACATAATAAATGGTAGGGAATTGAAGAATGCAGGTGAACAGAGGGATCTTGGAATAACTGTGCACAGTTCCCTGAAAGTGGAATCTCATGTAGATAGGGTGGTAAAGAAAGCTTTTGGTGTGCTGGCTTTTATAAATCAGAGCATTGAGTATAGAAGTTGGGATGTAATGTTAAAATTGTACAAGGCATTGGTGAGGCCAATTCTGGAGTATGGTGTACAATTTTGGTCGCCTAATTATAGGAAGGATGTCAACAAAATAGAGAGAGTACAGAGGAGATTTACTAGAATGTTGCCTGGATTTCAGCAACTAAGTTACAGAGAAAGGTTGAACAAGTTAGGGCTTTATTCTTTGGAGCGCAGAAGGTTAAGGGGGGACTTGATAGAGGTCTTTAAAATGATGAGAGGGATAGACAGAGTTGACGTGGATAAGCTTTTCCCACTGAGAGTAGGGAAGATTCAAACAAGGGGACATAACTTGAGAATTAAGGGACAGAAGTTTAGGGGTAACATGAGGGGGAACTTCTTTACTCAGAGAGTGGTGGCTGTGTGGAATGAGCTTCCAGAGAAGGTGGTGGCGGCAGGTTCGTTTTTATCATTTAAAAATAAATTGGATAGTTATATGGACGGGAAAGGAATGGAGGGTTATGGTCTGAGCGCAGGTATATGGGACTAGGGGAGAATACGTGTTCGGCACGGACTAGAAGGGTCGAGATGGCCTGTTTCCGTGCTGTAATTGTTATATGGTTATATGGTTTTAAAATCTAATTGTTCTTTAAAAGTTTCAGTATTTCAGAAAAAAACGTTACATTTGTTTTATTTGTTAAAGTCCCATTGCTCATGGCATTTTTTTCTAAACAAAAACTTTGTAAATCAATGGACAAAGTTAATAATTTACAATGTGGAAAGATTAATTCTGCCCTGAATAAGTACAAAGGAAGTCATCTAATTCTGTGACAGAGACTTCAATAGATGATCATTTCCAATCTATGCTTTCTAATTGCAGCAGAACACAAACCCCTACACAGTTTTAACAATAGACACATGCCATAAAATCCCTATATATACATACTAGACTAAGTGGGACCTGTTGGGTCCCATGTTCAAACGGGAGGGCTGGTCCCCCGATGCAATATTCCACCTCTCCACCAATTCCAATATTGGTGGCCAGAGGGGGGGGGGGGGGGCTTTCTGGAGCGCTGGTATGGGTGCTGTTGGCTGCAGGGACTACTGGTCTCCAGAGGGCTAGTATGGACATTGTGGGCCAAATGGATTCTTGGGGTGGCAGCTTAGTCCCTCAAGCATGATGTGCTGGCAGCTCACTCAGGGCTGGTGGGCTGGCAGTTGACTCACAGCTATTCCTTGACATTCCATTTCAAGCAGAGTGCAAGGCCACCAAATTCAAATCCATTTTCCTACCACTTCAAGCAGGTTGCAAGGCCACCAAATTCAAGTGCAGTTTCCAACCATTTCAAGCAGGGTGCAAGGCCACCAAATTCAAGTGCAGTTTCATACCACTTCAAGCAGGATGCAAGGCCACCAAATTCAAGTGCAGTTTCATACCATTTCATGCAGGGTGCAACGACTCCACATTCAAATGCAGTTTCATACCATTTCATGCAGGGTGCAAGGCCACCACATTCAAATGCAGTTTCATACCATTTGAAGCAGGGTAAAGCCACCATTAAACCACACAAAACACCACACTCACAGTTCAGTAGACATTCAGTGTGTTCAGTTGATTCACAGCTCAGACAGAGTCGTGACCTCTCCGTCCCCCATCATGCAGAGACTGAGCCACACCCACACTTCCGGGTTTTATAATCCCTCCCCTCAGAAAAGGTGTGGCCTTCATGGCGTGATTCACAGGAGAGAGATTCTCAACGTTTTTTAAACACTAATAACACTTTTATTATTCATTGATGAGAAGAATCCTCTGCACCTGATGAGCAGAGGGGGACTGAGTAAGATGGCCAAAAATCACAAATCAATATATTTCAAACAGGAAGTTGTCAAGTTTAGCCAAACAGCCATTTGTAGTGCATTTCCACTTCAACCCAACCCCCCCCCCCAAACAGCCATTTGCAGTGCATTTCCACTTCAACCCAACCCCCCCCCCCAAACAGCCATTTGCAGTGCATTTCCACTTCAACCCAAACCCCCCCAAACAGCCATTTGCAGTGCATTTCCACTTCAACCCAACCCCCCCCCAAACAGCCATTTGCAGTGCATTTCTACTTCAACCCACCCCCCCCAAACAGCAATTTGCAGTGCATTTCCACTTCAACCTAACCCCCCCCAAACAGCCATTTGCAGTGCATTTCAACTTCAACCCAAACCCCCCTCCCAACAGCCATATGCAGTACATTTCCACTTCAACCCCCCCCCCACAGCCAATTGCAGTGCATTTCCACTTCAACCCAACCCCCCCCCCCAAACAGCCATTTGCAGTGCATTCCCACTTCAACCCAAAACACCCCACCAAACAGCCATTTGCAGTGCATTCCCACTTCTACCCAAAACACCCCACCCAAACAGCCATTTGCAGTGCATTCCCACTTCTACCCAAAACACCCCACCCAACAGCCATTTGCAGTGCATTTGGACTTCAAACCAACCATATTTTCATTTTTAAACCACATTGAGGGCACTCACAGTTGAGTAGACATGTGTTTAGTGTTATTCAGAGAGACGTGACCCTGTGGCTTCCTCCATCTCGCAGAGACTGAGTGAGGCACACCACTTCCGAGTTTTATAGGCCCTCCCCCCTCCCACCAGCAGGGGCAGCAGAGAGAATGGCAAAAAATGTAAAAACATTAATATCTCTCTGATTTTTCATCGATGGGAAAAATCCTCCGGTCGCTGAAGGGGGAGGGGGGCTCTGAGCGAGGTGGCCAAAAATGACGGCCGTAGGTGGCGGCGTTCTCTCGGAAATCATGCCACAGCGAGCCAAACGCGGTCAAGATCAGACTTATAGTAATATAGATATATGCATCTTAGGTTTATCTCACTGACAACGATGCAAAAAAAAGCAAATAATATTTTAATTACAGTGACATCTGAAAGAAATGGATGTAGTTGAGGGGTCTAATTGTTTGAGAATCTTTTATCAGCAAATAGAAACAATATATCAACACAAGAGATTTGCTGGAAACTGGAGCAAAAACATTGTGGCTATCTGGCATTCTGGTCTTCTCCCCTCTATTCTTTCAGCCCAGGTGAAAGGTCTCAACCCGAAGCACTGCTGTCCAATTCCTTCCACAAATACTATCTGCTAGTCTAGACTCTACAAAGTAGCTTCAATAATTCCTTGTTCATTCTGATTATTCATTTCGTAGGTTACCTACATACTCATCAATCATAACCCGTGTGTAGATAAGGCCAATTTGTGCGTCTGACCTTGGAGTTGTTATTGAGCTCTTGTGGCTGGACATCATGAGGCTGCTGGTGAGTCGCCAGCGGTGACGGGCTGTATGCAATTCCAATGTGGGCGTGAAGGCACCACAGAGTTGCTGTCTTACAGCGCCAGAGACCGAGTTCAATCCTGACTACTATGGGTGCTGTCTGTACGCAGTTTGTATGTTATCTCTAGGTTGGAAAGAATTGGGAATGTGCAAAGATTGGGGTGGGGGAGTCAGTTTACCGCACGACAGAAGGGAAAGTTGTACAGTTTGATAGCCATAGGGAAGAAGGATCTCCGGTGACGTTCTGTACTGCATCTTGGTGGAACCAGTCTGTTGCTGAAAGTACTCTCCAAGTTGAGCAGTGTGTCATGGAGGGGTTGAGCTGCATTGTCTAGGATGCTCCGCAGTTTGAGGAGTATCCTCCCCTGCAAGACCACCTCCCATGAATCCAACTCCGCCCCCAGGATGGAGCCAGTCTTCTTGATGAGTTTGTTAATCCTATTGGTGTCCGCGACCTTCGCCCTGCTGTCCGATTTCCTCCTGCCAATGAGCCCAACACAAAGGAAAGTTGTTGAGATATACCAAGTATACGTCCTGACCTATTGTAGAACTATAATGTTCATCATTGCTGAACTATAATGTACATCATTATAGTTGCTTCTTCAGCCTCTCGTTTAGAGATGCCGTGTGGAAACAGGTCTTTCAGTCCACCAGGTCCGCACCGAACAACGATCACCCATACAGTACTTCTTTCCTACACCATAGGGGCAATTTACAGAAGCCAATTAATCTATGAACCTGCACGTCTTTGGCGTACGGGGGGAAACCTGAGCACTCGGCGAAAACCCACGTGATAACAGGGAGAACGTACTAACTCTGCACAGACAGCACTGGTAGTCAGGATTGAATCTGGTTCCCTGGCGCTGTAAAGCATCAACTCTACCACTAAGCAATTGCGCTGCCTTCAATGTATACTGATTCTATCACTGTCTTCAGGCATGTACAGTACGATGATGATGATGATGATACTTTATTGTCATGTACCTTGGTACAGTGAAAATCCTTGATTTTGCACACAAAAGAGTCGCCACATAGGCGCCAACAAAGTTACAAAAAGTAACTCATCCCTTCTTCGTCCCCCCCACCTCCTCCCCTGCCAGGTTCCCCATAGTTCTCGGCACCCCTCCTCCACTGGTTCACAGTTAAACATTCCTGATTCCACCCCCTCATTATTTGATAGGTGTAATAAAAAATATTTTATGCCCTTCTCTACCCCTTTCACTACTATATTCCCTTTATCCCCGTCCTACTATAAAGGCTAATAACCTCCAATATGTACAGCAAGCCCAGGGGGGTTTCCACAGCTCCAAGGTTTGGGGCAATTCAGCAGGATGCCTTACTAATGCGAATGATTCATTCTGTTCTATCTGGAAGAAATTAACTCAGAGGGAAATTAAAGGAAAAACAGAGACTTTGAGGTTTGCTTCAAGAGACTTTATTGCATGATATCAGGGAGAGATGGCAGGAGTTAACTGCTCACCAGTTCTCTGACTTCACAGCAGAATTAGCCGACAGTTATATTGTGCAGTAAAGAAGTTTTAGTTTTTGTTAGATACAGTCATACGAAAATATACTTTGTCCTTGGCTACATGTTTTCCTATAACTACCATCTCCTACATGGCTATTAATTATTTCATTAGTCATAATATACTTTTTATTTATGTTAATCTTATTCAACAACAGATGGTTAATATAAGTCAAACATAATACAAGGGGATCTTGACATTATTCTATCTCATCTTTCAAGCAGGCCGTGCCACTGCCCCCTCTCCGAGCCAATCATAACCCCCCATTTATTGCAACATTTCTACACTACTCGCAGTAGGTGGTCTACTGTAACTTCCCACAGAGAAAACAGGCTTCCTTATCTCTGTGCTAATTTTGTTATGTTTACATTCACCACTCCACGTAGTCCCAGACAAGAGGTAATGCGTCTAAATCTTATTTTGCCGATTTTCACGATCCTCTTCTGCACCTGGTCAATGAGAGATGCCAATTGCCACATCCGCACACCCTTTCATTACCTTGTTTAATTCCAATGAAAATTAAGGAAGGAATTTAATTTTTTCTTCCACAGTTCCATCCTATTTGATCTTTATGATCAACACTTATATTATAGTTTTGTTAATTAGGCATAAAAATAGAGGCATATGTGTCCGATTATAATCTGGTTTGAACCAGTTCTTGAACAGACAAACGATATCTTGCTGAGGACCATCTCTGTCGCATCCCATCTCTGGGCTCTCCTGAATGGTTTTGTCTAATTAGCCATTCAGCAACCTCGGACACAATAAATGGAATAGCTCGCAAAGGGATACACCTCCTTCAGCATGGGTAGGGATATGGGCACAAACCCAACATTCTAATCATCCCTCTCATATAAGGAAGCCTGTTTCTCTCAGCAGTGTGTTCACTGTGTTCTGTGTGAAAGTTGTTAGTTGAATTTCATACCTCGACTTTTACCTTCATCCTGTTTCTCGTAACTATCTAGATGCCTCCCTTCAACCTCATGTCCTCTATGATCCCATACAATGTTAGTATATCCATAAGTATTTAATACTACAAAGATAATTAATAAGGAATATGTCTTCAATTTGATACTTTTTATCACTACAAAATTTTACGCCTCTTGCGTTTCCTTCTCCTCGAGGGTTCCGTCTGCGTGATGCAGTTTACATCTGGTGGCATGTATCTAATCGGGTTTTTCTTTTACTTTTACTGCTGTCCGTGTTGTTAGCAGCACCAAATATGGTCCTTTCCATCTAGGAGAGAAAGAATCTTTGTTTATTTCTCGCACATAAACCTGATCTCCTGATTTAAGCGGGTGCATATTTCCTTTTGCTGGAGGGACCTGTGTCTGTTTTACTTTTTTATAGATTGTAACAAATGTTTCGCACATGGCTTGAGCATATCCTAAGGATTTTTCATCATTCCATATCAGGGCAACCTTTTCAAGAGTCATCGGGGGGTCAGGTTCATGTTGTCATAGGTCGCCTCGTCAATATTTTGTGAGGTGTTAGGCCTGGGTTTCTATTTTTCTGATTTCTCAGGGCATATATCACTATGGGCATGGCTTTTGGCCACAACAACCTATTTTGCTGGCATGCTTTGGCCAAAGTAGCTTTTATTTCCCCATTTACTCTCTCCACCATCCCTGAGGACTGCGGCTGATATGGTATGTGTAATTTCCACTGGAACCCAAGAGCGTTCTGAACTAATTTACTGGTAAAATGAGTTCCTCTATCACTGTTTATTTCCATGGGTATTCCAAATCTAAGTATTATTTCTTTCATTCAAATATTTACTACCGTTCATGCATCATCCCTCCTTGTGGTGTGTGCTTTGACCCATCTGGAGAACATCTCAGTTATGAACAGAGTGTTTGAAGAAGTTCTCCTTCTCCCTCCGGAGACAGTTTCACAACCTCCTCTCTAACTGCTCCCCCTCTGTGGATCAGTCTGAAGAAGGGTTTAGGCCTGAAACGTTGCCTATTTCCTTCGCTCCATAGATGCTGCGTATCTCCAGCTTTTTTGTGTACCTTCGATTTTTGTGTACCTTCGATCTGCAGTTCCTTCTTAAGTACTTAAAACCCTTTGCTGCGAGCATATGTACAAAATCAATTTGCAAATTCTCTAAAGGCATTTCAGGTTGTGGTAGGTGACCAAATTTTGCAGGTGTCTTCCTCCTTTTATTTTGTTGACACACCAGACATGTTTTTACAACTTTATCAATTATGACTGTTATGCCTGGTACATACCATTGGTGGGACAATGCTTGTGCCATCCCCCCTTTTCCCATGTGAGTCAGTCTATGGACTAGGTGAGACAGGGACAATAATAAGCTCCTGGGACAAACTACTCAACCATCAGGGTGGACCCAGACAATGGGGTCTTGATAACACCCTGCTGTGCTCCAGGAATTCTTTTCCTGGAGCGATGCTAGGCTTTGGTCATCCTGTAACCGGGCTACATCAATGCTAACCAGGAGCTTTCTTTGTGCCACAGACTCAATTTTAGCCGCTTGTTTATCCGATTTAGCCGGAGTGCAACCTGTTTGGCCGCTTAAACAGCTGATCGTCCGATGATGTATAAGCCGCGCATTTAATGATTGTGATCTGCTGTGGCAATTGGATAGCATCCAGTAAATTTAAGACCAATTTATCATATGCAATAGTCTTTCCCGTTGATGTGATGAATCCTCTATTTTTCCATAACTGCCAAAGTCACGAACAAACCCAAACGCATAGCGAGAATCGGTGTAGATATTAGCACTTTTATCTTTTGCCAAAATGCAGGCATGAGTCAGGGCACACAGCTCAGCTGCCTGAGCAGACGTTTCGGATAGTAAAGCATCTACCTCCAACACGGTGTGGCGTGACCACCGCATATCCTGCTAATAATCTGCCATCGCTAGGTCGGTGTAAAGAGCCATCAGTAAATAGGACCAGGTCAGGATTACCAATCAGATGACTCTATGTCCAGCCGGGGAGTGGCAGTGGCTTCTACAAGCAATAGACAATCATGGTCACATCCTTCTTCTGGCAGTGGTACAAAGGTAGTTGGGTTTACAGCAGGCGATCGTTGGTAAGTATTGTTAAGATGTGATAAAAGGATGACTTCATATCCTATTCTTCTAGCGGCTGTGAAATGCTGTGTGGCTGCAGAATTCAATAATAACATCATGGCATGAGGAACAGCCACTACACACGGGTGATCAAGAACAATGGGGATTGATTTTTCTATCATCGTAGCCGTTGCCGCTTCAGCTCACAAGGAGGCTGGCACACCTTTTACTATAGCTGGTAAAGCCACAGAATAATAGGCTACCGGTCTTTTTCACCCTCCATGTTCTTGAGCCAGGACCCTGGTTGAAAAGCCCTTTAATTCATTTACATAAAGTTTAAAGGGCTTTTTATAATTTGGTAATCCATAATTTGGTAAATTGGTAACCATCGCGTTCTCCAGATCTCTAAACGCCTGGTCTCTTTCTGCAGTTCATTTTATTCTGGAGGGCTCAGTCTACAAGGTGGCTGGACGCAATGCTGCATCTAGTTCCCTATAGTCATGGATCCATTGTCTGCAGTAACCCACCATGCCTAAGAAGGAGAGAATGTCCTTCTTTGTCTTCGGGACTGGGACGTTTACTGCTTTTATTCTTTTTTTAAAATATATCTTTATTAGAAGCATGTGCATATCATAATACAAACATTTTTTATATATCAATCCTACGTTGCTAATAGGTGGGAGTCCAGCTATCAAAATAATAGCGGGCCTCCTTTATCAGTTGTATATTAACTCTGCTTCTATTTAGTTTATTTAAATTTTTTTATAGATAGAAAGTGAGAAATTAAAAAAAAGGCATGATAAAGAAGAATGGAGTAATTTACCAGTAATACAACTTTGGAGGTAGGTCCGTAAGTTATAAAACATAACTATTCATCTAATCCTGGGTTCAAGTTTCAGTCAGATTCCCGTGCTGAACCAATTTACCCTTTCAAAAAATCAATAAATGGAGACAATATTCTATTAAATAATTCTTGTTTGTCAATTAAGACAAGTCTAGTTCTTTCCAAATGTAAGGTCTCCGGCATTTCCATAATCCACATTTTAATTGTGGGTGTTATAGGACCTTTCCAAAATATTAATATTAATTTTTTCCCAATTATTATACTATAATCAAGAATGTTTCTTTGGTTTGTTGTAAGTCTTAGGCTTTGTTCTGATATTCCTAATATTATTAGTTTTGAGTCGGGATCCAATTGGGTATTGACTACTTCAGAAATTATTCTGAAAATGTCTGTCCAGAAATTTTTGATTTTTATACAATTTACAAAGGTATGCGTTAAGTTAGCCTCTAAATGCTGGCATTTATCACAAATAGGAGAGATATGTGGGAAGATTCTATTTAATTTTGTTTTAGTGTAATGTAATCTATGTAATACTTTAAATTGTATTAAGGCATGTCTGGCATTTAACGAGCATTGATGTATATATTGTAGACTTTCGTCCCAAATATCTTTCGTTATAGGTTGGTCTAATTCATTTTCCCATGCTTGTCTATATAATTCCGTCAACGGGACCTCACTATCTAACAGGGTATTATAAATATGAGATATTAATTTTTCTGTATTAAGATGTTTATTCAAACATTCATCAAGAATTTCTGGTTCCCTGGTTCTGTAATCTTGTGTATTTGATTTAACGTGATCTCTAAGTTGTAAATATCTGAAAAAGTTATTTGAGTGTAGTCCGTAAACATGTTGTAACTCCTGAAATGAAAGATAAGTGCCTTTCCTATAAAGATGTCCCATCTTTTTAATTCCATAATTTTTCCATTGTGTAAAACCTCTATCCAACATGGAGGGTTTGAATAAAGGGTTGTTTACAATGGGGAGACAGAGTGATAAATTATCCAATACTGCTTTTATTCTATCTCATCCAAGTTTCCTTCTGCCTTCCTGCAGCTGGAATCCCAAATATTGTACTCTAGACTGGCAGAACTAAATTGTTTCCAGAGATTCTCTTTGCCCTCTTTCTGCCAAACATTGCATCAATTCAGTCTACTTGAATTGAGTCTACTTTACAATCAGGACCTGTCACAGAGGGTACCAAAAGCTCATCAGCGTACTGGATCAAAGTAGACCTCTCTGATAATTGACCTTCCTCAAGATTATTTCTCACTGCTGCTGTATATACGGCTGGGCTTTCAGTATACCCCTGGGGTAGCCAAGTCCAGGTGTATTGGTTATCTTTATAGGTAAAAGGAAACAGGAACTGGGTGTCTTTGTGCAGGGGTATGGAGAAAAAGGCCGAACATAGGTCAACTACTGAAAAGGTGTTGGCTACCGCTGGTATAGATGACAGAATAATATTGCTGGCAGGTACCAAAGGGGTAATAAGGATCACTATTTTATTAAAAACTCTCAGGACCTGGACAAAACGCAATACATTTTGTCTTCCCACTTTCGGGATTGGCAAAATAGGAGTATTACACGAACTTTGTGTTTTCACTAATACTCTTGTTGTAATAAAGATATTATGACTAGACCTATCCCTTCTTCAGCCTCCGGGGCCAGTCGATACCATTTTAAACATGGCAAAGCAGCACCCTTTTTTAAAGTCACTTTATGCTCAGGGTCTGAACGCACTCGCCCCACATGATTCTTATGCTTTGCCCATAGTTCAGAGGTTACTTGGATCAGAGCCATTGGTAACCTTGGCGGATCCTCAGTAGGTGGCTGTTGCTTTTCAAAAATACTGCAGCCATGGGTTCTTCTTCCATTGATTGAGACAATCTGATCACAGCTGCCTGTACAACCATATCTCCGCGCCATCCCTATGCTGATAGAATAGGATTATTGAATGAGAAGGGGGCAGGGGCTGAATCCCCTCTCCGTTGGTTCCCTTGCAGTAGCTGTGGGGAACATCTCCAATCAAGAGCCCAATCCCCTTACCACATCTCCAGCATGTACCTCGTGTTGTATCTCTCATCTGCCATTGTCCCCTTCCTCTGCACCCACCTCTACCACTTCCTCCTCGACCCCAGCCTCTCTGGATAGAAGGAATGGGTGACGTTTTGGGTCGAGACTCTTCTTCAGACTGTTTCAGACAAGAGTCCTTCAATCCTTCTATCCAGAGATGCTGCCTGTCCCGCTGAGTTACTCCAGCATTTTGTGTCTATCTTCAGTGGACTTGCGAATGTCAGCCATTTAATCGACCGGAACACTCAGAACTGTTTCTACTTGATCTCTGGAGCAGAGCTGAAATAGGATTTCTTTATGTGAAGTGATCAAGATTTATCTCTTTCCCTGAAACAGTTGATTCCCAGGCTTTCTGCATAAACCTCAGCTCGCAAACGGATACGTTAGGAAATGAGTTGGCCATGTTTTAAATTTGACAAAATGTAGAACTTTCCTGCATCATAACATGAATGCAAGGAGACAAGACAAGATGGTGCAAAAGCCAGGCGACTCTTTGAGTGCTAGTCCCAGAAGAGGATCTGTTATCATTCATTACAATCGGTCCACTCTTTTAAATCTTTACTTCAATAAAGATTTGTTTGAAAATATTTACAAGGCAATTAACTGCAGTGGCAAAGTTACTCCCTACAATTTACCGCTGCAAATTTTCTCCATTTAATTCTTTGAAATCGTTTTTCAGAATATTTTTAGTAAATGGTCTGTTGCCATAGCACACTTCTTCATGCTGGGATTTCGGAGTCAATTATGCATTCAAGCGCTGTACGTACTAAAACCATGCTTAAATAAGAATTATATCACAGGAGACATGTTTTATACAAAGCAACAAGATTTAATATCACAATAGCTTCCAGGCTTACATAGGTGGAATAAATGCGAAAGCACCATGTGTGTAAATTTCTGAAATATGAAATATTCACAGCAATTAAATTGAGGCATTATGACACAATGATAGGAATTCGTTCACTACTCGTTTAGTCTGACTGTTGATTACTTTGGGTTTCAACAACAGCAGTAATATATTTACCTTGGGCCTTTAACGTCATAAAAACATCTAAAGATGCTTTGCAGGAGTATTACTATATAAAATTTTACACTGAATCATAGAAAATCAGTTATGACAGATGAATAAAGTTTAATTGAGAGAGTAGGTTTTAAAGAATGACAGAACAGGAGATTTACAAAGTAACATCAGACCCTGTGCCCTGGCAACAAAAGATGACTGGATTAAAACCGTGGATATACAAGAGATCATAACTAAGGAAAAGGCATCGAGAGATACAGTTCAGAAACACTCCCCTTGACCCACTATATGTGCACTGATCATCAACCAACCACATACTAATTCTGCATTGATTTTCATTTCTTCTTCTCCAAATTCACATACACACAAGGGGCACGTACAATTAATCTTCCAACTTGCATGTATTTGATATATGGGAGGAAATCGAGTACCCGAAAGGAAACCCACCCAGTGAAAGGGAGAATGTGTAGGCCCACCTAGTCAGAATTCAAGATCAGCACTAAACTAGGGTGAGGAGACAGTGGGAGGGGGGGGGGGGGATGGGAAGGGGAAGGGGTTGGTTGTTGGGAAAGGTTATTGGGCTGGAGAGCATTATCGGAACAGGTGACAAAGGGAATCTGAATCCAAGGGCAAGAATTTTAAAATCCATACAATGCCAGTGAAGAATCAGTGCAGTTTAGCACATCTATCCTGCTGATTAATGTAAGTGTAATTCATGACAAGATTAATAACGTTAAACAGTTACACTCTTCACAGCAAGCATCTATGAGTAATGCATATTATGCTGAATCAGTGCAGAATTTTGTATATTTTACACAGCTTCAACAATGGTCCCCTCAAAAAAAATGTTCCCCAATTTATTTCCAGCTCAGTTCATTTGTTCATTTACAGATAAGTAATGGTAGGTAGAGTGTAGTAATATCGGCTGTAGAAAGTAGATATGGTTCTCTTTCTCTTTGTGCTTATCAAAATCATGAACCTCGGACAAAGAAAATTAAATTGCTTTGTATTGTAGGGACCCAAAGACATTTATCGGGAATCCGAGTCAACATTGAATGCTATTGCTTTGTGTAATGAACTCAATAGTTTACCACCCCATTCATTTTTGCAGTGCAGTGGGCTCCTTTTTACTGGAGTCTATTCTGAGGCATCCAAACAAACTGGCTTATTCAAGCCTAACATTCCTTTTAATGTTAAAATTCTGACTGACTCATAGATTTTAGGAGCACAAAAAGTAGAATTAGTGGTGGTCTTTTTACCAGGGTTGGGGAATCAAGGTTCAAGGTTCACATTTATTTGTCACAAGCACCAATTAAGGTACAGTGAAATGAGTTACCATGCAGCCATACAATTAAAAAGAACACAACACACAATAGAATTTAACATAAATATCCACCACAGCATTCTTCACTGTGATCAAGAACCAGAGGACATAGATTTAAGGTGAGAAAGGCAAGATTTATTAGTAACCTAAGGGACAACTTTTTCACACAGTAGTTATATAGAACAAGCAGCAAGAGGAGGTAGTTGAAGCAAGTATAACAACACTTAAAACACTTTGTACAGGTACATGAATAGGAAAGGTTTAGATGAATATGGGCCAAATGAGACTAGCTCAGAGGAGGCACCTTGGCTGGCATGGACGAGTTGGGCCAAAGGTGACCCCTCTGAAGGCCCTGTTTCTGTGCTGTATGACTTTATGATTCTATGACATGTCCCTCAAATCCCTTGCACCATTCAAGATCATGACTGCCCCAAGTATACTTTCATGCCTAGTGTCCATATTCCTTGATTTCCTGAGTGCTGAGAAATATATCTTCACCTACTGAGCTTCCACATCCCACTGAACCCTGAATAGAGAAGTTTCTCTCATCTCCTAAGTGACTGACACCTTTTCTTGAGATTATGGCTGCCAGTTCTAGATTTCCAGCTGGTGGAAACAGTGACTCAGCATCCATCTTTTGATGGATCTATTCCAAGTCATGTTTCTTCTCACTGAGATCACCTCTCATTCATACAGATCGTTGAGTAAAAGCCAATATTAGAATATAGAACATAGAACAGTACAGCACAAGAAAAGGCCTTCAGCTCACAATGTCTGTGCCGAACATGATGCCAAGATCAACTCTTATCTGCCTACATGTAATTCATATCCCTTCATTCCCTGCATAACCATGTGCCTATCCAAAAGTATCTTAAATGCCACTCTCATATCTGTCTCCCCTACCAATCCTTGCAGCGCATTCCAGGCACAATAAAAGCTTCTTATCATCAACTATCAGCCCCTTGAAACATGCCATACAACTCTAAACTACTACAGAAAGATCCTGTCAATGCAGTCAGACCTGCTGCTGTTCTTGTAGGTTGTCATGATAATGACATTTATGAAACCCCCTGGTATACCTTCCTCTTTCCATGAGTGAACAGTCAAGAAATAGCAAATAGATGGCATCAGAGTTGCATTGTAAAATCCTAAAGTTGTCAGAGGAAAACACTGTGGAGATTGCTAAAGTTGATTTGACCTATGTTGGAGAACAGAACACTTTGATAAATCTTGATTCTATTGCGCTGTTCCAGAGTGGAGAAAAATGTTAAAAATCTGAGATTGAAGAGGAATTGCAGGTGTTAGGTTCTGAAAAGGACCATTCAAATGAGTACAGTCAAAATTAAGGATGCTTCATTGTCCATGCATTTGCCCAGTTCCTTGATCGGATATATGAGATTTATTCCTGAGGTAACACAAACTCATCAGTTGAATTAATTAACAAAAGAATGTCATAAAAACTGCAGTTGCTGGGAACCTGAAATAAAAGAGAAAATTTGGGAAATACTGAGAAAAATCACCATGCATTGTTATAACAAGACCCAACACAAGCTTAGGGTGTGACATCTCCAAGTTGTAGCATTTAAAACTTGACATTGAATTCTACAACTTCAGATAAGTCTCTTCCTCTGCCTGCTGCGGAATTGGCCTCTCCATCCATGATTGGGCTCAGCATTTCTCTCTTCATTTGCACTGCCTGAGCTGCTGAGCATATATCCTGTAATCCTGCCCTCGGAGTCATAGGGTCATAGAGTGATACAGTGTGGAAACAGGCCCTTTGGTCCAACTTGCCCACAGCAGCCAACATGTCCCAGCAACACTAATCCCACCCTGCGTTGGGCCCATATCCCTCCAAACCTCTCCTATCCATGTACCTGTCTAACTAGACAGGTACATGGCTATCCCAACATTAAGTTCCTGCCTCAACTACCTCCTCTGGCAGCTTGTTCCATACACCCACCACCCATTGTGTTAAAATTGTACCCCTCAGATTCCTATTAATAGCTTCATAGCTTTTCTAGCTTCATAGATTCATAGCTTTTATGAAAGAAGACCCTGTTCTCTCTTTCCCTAACTGATTCATCATCTACCATTCATCATCTACCATTACAAAGCCCCAGGGTTTTCCTGGTCTCTCCCTATTACAACTATCAACTTTGTTCCACATATACCTCTTCCACCCTCCCTGGCAATTTGATACTGATGTGTTTCCTCTTCTTCCCAGTTGTAACAAAGGGTCTTCGAAACCAAACACTGCCCCTGCTTCTCCTGCCAAATAGATGAGGCTCTCACCAAGGTCTCTTCTATACCCCGTGACTCTGCTCTCACTCCCCATCCCCCCACTCGTAACAAGGACAGAGTCCCCCTTGTCCTCACCTTCCACCCTACCAGCTGTCACATACAACAAATAATCCTGACATTTTCGCCACCTCCAACGTGATCCCACCACTTGCCACATCTTCCCATCTCCTCCACTGTTTGCTTTCCGCAGAGACCGCTCCCTCCGTAACGCCCTGGTCAATTCGTCCCTTCCCACCCGAACCACCCCCTCTCCGGGCACTTTCCCTTGCAACTGCAAGAAATACTACACTTGTCGCTTTACCTCCCCCCTTGACTCCATTCAAGGACCCAAGCAGTCTTTCCAGGTGCGGCAGAGGTTCACCTGCACCTCCTCCAATCTCATCTATTGCATCCACTGTTCTAGGTGTCAGCTGCTCTACATTGGTGAGACCAAGCGTAGGCTTGACGATTGCTTCGCCCAACACCTCGGCTTGGTTCGCAATAACCAACCTGATCTCCCGGTGGCTCAGCACTTCAACCCTCCCTCCCATTCCGAATCCGACCTTTCTGTCCTGGGCCTCCTCCATGGCCAGAGTGAGGACCACCGTAAATTGGAGGAGCAGCACCTCATATTTCGCTTGGGCAATTTGCACCCCAGCGGTATGAACATTGACTTCTCTAATTTCAGATAGTCAGTACTTTCTCCTCCCCTTCTCAGCTCTTCCTCGGCGCACTGGCTCCTCCTCTTCCTTTCTTCATCCCGCCCCCACCCTCACATCAGTCTGAAGAAGAGTTTTGACTCAAAATGTTGCCTATTTCCTTCACTCCATAGATGCTGCCCTACTTGTTGAGTTTCTCGAGCATTTTTGTCTACATGCAACCCGACCCGATCAGTTTTTGAAGCATTTTCCATTTTAATTTCATTTAAATTCATTATTAAGGGGAAAAGATACTTTGGGGAAAACACTTGCAACTGTAAATTCTAGTACTACTGAAGATAAATTTATACAGCAATAACTAAAATTAAATCTCAATCTTTTGAGGAATCTCTTTGTTCTAGCTTAAAATATCTTCTGCAAGTACTGCATTTGAGGTGTTTAGTACAAAATAACCTCTTAAATGATAAACCCATTGATTTAGACAATAGACAATAGGTGCAGGAGTAGGCCATTCGGCCCTTCGAGCCAGCATCGCCATTCAATGTGATCATGGCTGACGATCCACAACCAGTACCCCGTTCCTGCCTTCTCCCTATATCCGCTGATTCTGCTATCTTTAAGAGCCCTATTTAGCTCTCTCTTGAAAGCATCCAGAGAATGGCCTCCACCACCCTCTGAGGCAGAGAATTCCACAGACTCACAACTCTCTGTGTGAAAAAGTCTTTCCTCATCTCCGTTCTAAATGGCTTACCCCTTATTCTTAAACTGTGGACCCTGGTTCTGGACTCCCCCAACATCGGGAACATGTTTCCTGCCTCTAGCGTGTCCAAACCCTTAATAATCTTATATGTTTCATATTACAGTACATAGTACATATGTTTTATGGACAGACCACAGCTTCTGTGTTAAATCAAAATTTGTAAAGCTCCAATCAACTGAGATCTCAAATATGGCAGCACAATTGAGAATATTGTAAACTACAGGACTTCCAAGTGCAACCTTTGGGGTTTGAGTAACAGATTTTATTCCCAGAGGAAAAAGATCAATGTTATCATTTTTTTTCAACAATTCTCCAATTTCACAACAGTTTTTAACAGGTTATTCTGTACTAAACGTCCCAAATGCAGTATTTGCACAAGACATTCTAAGATAGAACAAAGAGATTCCTCAAAAGAATGAGATTGACCTTTCCCTATAAGTTGACACTAACTCTTGCTTCCATTCATATGACGTTTGGACAAACAATTTTCCTCTTCTACCTAGTAATACTCACTTCAAAATGTATGTACAATTTAAGGCAGATGGTGTGTCTACCTTTCTAATATAAAAAAGCAACAAGCTCCAGATTTGAAGCCCAAACAGCCATGCTGAGGTTTCTTGAGATGGCAAATCATCACATTTGGCTGGGAGTTAGGAATGATGCTGTGAGAGAGGAAATTTGGCAGAGGGTTCCAACTTGGATTGCGATCTAGTGAGGAATTGGCACTAATCCTGCACAATCCTCTCAATGTGAGTCCTCATCTGGGACGAAAGGACAAAATTGAAAATGCCTTTTTTTTCTCTTCCCAGTGTTTATGTACAGCTCAATTTTTAATAAACAAAAGGCTTGCTTTTTTCACTCTTTGACTTCACACTGTTGAAATGTCACACTAGTGAAGCTGTTCTCCGAATGACTGGACTCGAGCCAGACTATCGCAGCAGAAACAAAACATTACTGTATCATTTCCAATCAAAGACACAGTACTTAGTGAATTCTTTTGTAACAGTGTACAGTGTTTTGATTTGCAATGATCACTTCCTTGCACTGAGAATTCAACTCTTTGTGCTGATGAAGATTTGTGACCCTTCAACATCTTGGTCAATGCGGTTGTTACGCCTGCCAGATTTCCATGGTCAGTACATCAGACAGTCAGTCCAGTACTCTCCACATTAGAGCCTGTCAGAACGAAGGTTCTTGTTTAATAATCGGTTGAGATGTAATTGAGATAGTTTGACAAGAGTATCACTGAATGAGGAAATAACCTTGGCCACTTAATTGAACATCAGATTTACTTGCTGAATTATTTTACTAATCCCATATATTGTGATTTTTAGAGACGTAAGGAACTGCAGATGCTGGAATAGATTCATAGAGTCATAGAGTTATACAGTAAGGAAACAGGCCCTTAGGCCCAACTTGCCCACACCGGCCAACAATGTCCCAGCTACAGTAGTCACACTTGACTGCGCTTGGTCTATATCCCTCCAAACCTGTCCTATCTATGTACCTGTCGAACTGTTTCTTAAACGATGAGATAGTCCCAGCCTCAACTACCTCCTCTGGCAGCTTGTTCCATACACACACCACCTTTTGTGAATCTTGAGCAAAACACAAAAAGCTGGAGTAACTCAGCAGGTCAGACTGCATCTGTGCTACACAGATGCTGCCTGACCTGTTGAGATACTCCAGCACTGTGCATTATGATTTTAACTGACTGTTCAAAGCAGGAGGGATGATCAGGCAACAGAAGAAGAACGTGAATCCGCATAGGGGCTTTCACAATGTCTAAAATTACATATCAGACAATGGAATAAATACTAGAACAGCCATTGTTGTAATGTGGAAATTGGGCAGCTAATGTGCATGGCAAACTCTCACAAGCATCAATGTGATAATGATCAGATGCGCCGTAGAAAGCATGTTATCGGGATGGTTTGGGAACAGCACCTTCCAAGACTGCAAGAAATTGCAGAGAATTGTGGATGCAGCTCAGACCATCACACAAACAAACTTCCCTTCCACTGATTCCATTTATACCACACGCTGCCTCAGCTATGCCACCAGCATAATCAAGGACAAGTTGCGCCCTGTCCATTCCCTCTCCCATCGGGGAAAAGGTATCGAAATGTGAAAACGCACATCTCCAGAATCAGGGACAGTTTCTTCCCAGCTGTTGTCAGGCTACTGATCCATCCTTCCACATCTAGAACTACTATCTACCTCATTGGAGATCCTCGGGCTGTCTTTGATTGGACTTTACTGGCTTTATCTTGCACTAAACATTATTCTCATTATTCTCTTTATCATGTACCTGTACACATAGATACATAGAAACTAGGTGCAGGAGTACAAGTTAGGTCTTTATTCTTTGGAGTGCAGAAGGTTAAGGGGGGACATGATAGGGGTCTTTAAAATGATGAGAGGGATAGACAGAGTTGACGTGGATAAGCTTTTTCCATTGAGAGTAAGGAAGATTCAAACAAGAGGACATGATTTGAGAATTAAGGGACAGAAGTTTAGGGGTAACATGAGGGGGAACTTCTTTACTCAGAGAGTGGTAGCTGTGTGGAATGAGCTTCCAGTGGAAGTGGTGGAGGCAGGTTCGATTTTATCATTTAAAAATAAATTGGATAGGTATATGGACGGGAAAGGAATGGAGGGTTATGGTCTGAGTGCAGGTAGATGGGACTAGGTGAGAATAAGAGTTCGGCACGGACTAGAAGGGCTGAGATGGCCTTTTTCCGTGCTGTAATTGTTATATGGTTATAGGAGTAGGCCATTCGGCCCTTTGAGACAGCACCGCCATTCAATATTATCATGGCCGATCAGACAAAATCAGTACCCCATTCTGGCTTTTTCCCCATATCCCTTGATTTCCTTAGCCCTAAGAAGTAAATCTAACTCTCTCTTGAAAACATCCAGTGAATTGGCCTCCAGTGCCTTCTGCGGCAGAGAATTCCACAGATTCACAACTCTCTGGGTGAAAAAGTTTTTCCCCATCTCAGTCCTAAATAGCCTACCCCTCATTCTTAAACTGTGACCCCTGGTTCTGGACTCCCCCGAATATCTGGAACATTTTTCCTGCATCTACCTGTCCAATCCCTTATGAATTTTATATGTTTCTATAAGATCCCCTCTCATCCTTCTAAACTCCAGTGAATACAAGCCCAGTCAACCCATTCTTTCATCATACGTCAGTCCCGCCATCCCGGGAAATAACCTGGTGAAACTCCGCTGCACTCCCTCAATAGTAATAATGTCCTTCCTCCAAATAGGTGACCAAAATTTCACACAATACTCCAGGTGCGTTCTCACCAGGCCCCGGTGCAACTGCAGTACGACCTCCTTGCTCCTAAACTCAAATCCTCTCGCAATGAAGGCCAATTTCTTCACTGCCTGCTGTACCTTCATGCTTACTTTCAGTGACTGATGTACAAGCACACCCAGGTCTTGTTGCACCTCCCCTTCTCCAAATCTGACACCATTCAGATAATAATCTGCCTTATTGTTCTTGCCACCAAAGTGGATAACCTCACATGTATCCACATTATACTGCATCTGCAATTTGTCTGCACACTCAACCAACCTATCCAAGTCACCCTGCAGCCTCATAGCATCCACCTCGCAACTCACACTGCCACCCAGGTTTAAGTCATCTGCAAACTTAGAGATGTTACATTTAGTTCCCTCGTCTAAATCCTTAATATATATTGTAAACTACTGGGGTCCCAGCACCGAGCCTTGCAGCACCCCACTAGTCACTGCCTGCCATTCTCAAAAAGACCCGTTAATTCCTACTCCTTGCTTCCTGCCTGCCAACCAGTTCTCTATCCATGTCAATATCCTCCCCCAATACCACGTGCTCTAATTTTGCACACAAATTTCTTGTCAAAGGCTTTTTGAAAGTCCAGATACACCACATCCACTGGCTCTCCCTTATCCATTCTACTTGTTATATCCCCCCAAAATTCCAAAAGATTAGTCAAGCATGATTTCCCCTTCATAAATCCATGCTGACTTTGACTGATCCCATCACTGCTTTCCAAATGCACTGCTATAACATCGTTAATAATCGACTCCAGCATCTTCCCCACTACTGACATAAGGCTAACTGGTCTATAATTCCCCATTTTCTCTCTCCTTCCTTTCTTAAAAAGTTGAGTTACATTGGCTACCCTCCAGTCCACAGGATCTGATCCAGAGTCGAGAGAACATTGGAAAATGATCACCAATGCATCCATGATTTCTATGGCCACCTCCTTGAGTACTCTGGGCTGCAGACTATCTGGCCCTGGGGATTTATCTGCCTTCAGTCTCAACAGTTTACCTAACACAATTTTCTGACTAATGTGGATTCCCTTCAGTTCCTCCCTCTCACTATATCCTCGGTTCCCTAGTATTTCCGGGAGATTGTTTGTGTCTTCCTCAGTGAAGACAGAACCAAAGTACTTGTTTAACTGTTCTGCCATTTCCTTGTTCCCATTATAAATTCACCTGTCTCTAACTGTGAGGGACCTACATTCATATTCACTAATCACACAGTGAATGGTTTGATTGTAATCATGTTTTGCCTTTCTGCTGACTGGTTAGCATGCAGCAAAATGCATGTACCCCAATAGATGCACAGAGTCTCTTGCCCAGAGTAGGGGAATCAAGGACCAGAGGACATAGGTTCAAGGTGAAGGGGAAAAGATTTAATAGGAATCTGAGGGGTAACTTTTCACACAAAGGATGGTGGGTGTATTGAACAAGCTGCCAGAGGAGGTAGTTGAGGCTGAGACTATTTTTTCACATTGTTTAAGAAACAGTTAGACAGGTACATGGATAGGACAGGTTTGGAGGGATGTGGACCAAGCGCAGGCAAGTGGGACCAGTGTAGCTGGGACATGTTGGCCAGCGTGGGCGAGTTGGGCCGAAGGGCCTGTCTCCACACTGTATCACTTTATGACTCTATGACTCTAATACACAATAAACTAAACTAAACTAAACTAAACAGATAAACTGAGTGACGTTGGTAGAAGGAAGATCAAACCATTTTAACAGTCCTAGAATTTCTCTCAATCTGGGAAATAAATCAGAGGACAATTAAAATTATTTGAATGATTCTACATTATTAATTAGTTACCTTTTTAACTGAGCAAGGTAATTGGAGACAACTGGTTATGTGAAGAAAGCTCCAGAGATATCGCCAACCAGGTTTAGCAACACTTAATGTATACGAGTGGCCCACTTTTCCTAATTATCAACTTGTTTTGCAAGATTTTCACCTTGAACTGCTCGAGAGGATAAATAGTAACTCACAATTTGGGCATCTCATTGGTGGAATGAGTTTCCCAGAGTCCCTGCTTATCGACCTTAAATAAATCTGTTCTGTATGCTGTTTTTTAGAAAGCTCTGTAGAATATAATACCATGAACATAAATTCTGACTGTTGTGGGGTTAAGTGGAGATTTTGCCCACATCTTTCACCTGAAATTTTCTGAGTAAACTCAGACCTGATAATTTTGTGCCTCCCTTGCCACTTCCCGTTATATTTGGCATATAATAGAAAGGTAATGGATTTTGGCCCAATGTCTGAAGGTGTGAAAGCATAGCATGTCCTGAAGACATGAGCACATTTACTTCACCCAAAGAATGAAATCACACAATTTTGATTATTACAAATTCTGCTTCAATATCAATCATCAGAAATTCTAGGTTCATGAGAAAGTCTCATCGCTATTCACTAAATAACTCATTTATTTAATGTTGTGTTTATGTATTCAAGACAACATAAGCCAAATTTGCAGCATTTTACTCATTCAGCTCTCGTCCATGACCAGTGTTGTTGTATCAGTTCTAGCCAAATGCAGATGCCAGCTCTGAGGTTCAGTTTTCAGCAGAGATGTTTGTACAGCCCTACTGAGTAACCTAGATGGTGTTGAAACTATGCCCAACCAGAACAAGCCTGAAGATTTTGAAGACACAATTAATCTTATTTTACTTCTTTAAATGGACATTGTATCAGTGGTTGCACAATAATGAAGGATTTTGCTGAAATTTGCCAAGCAAACTAAAATGTTCAGCCTTGCTATTTCCAGCGTTTGGAGTCTTTGTCAAGACTGTTTCCTCACCCTCCATCTTCAGAGATTGAACCTGAAACAAAACCACAAGTGTTTATTGTGCTGGTGACCCAGACACCAGGGAATTAAACCAACTTACTGGTTTTAATTGTGGTCAAAGTGGAAAGTTAAAGCATTAAAGATGGGAACTTGTGCAGTAATGACACTTACAGTTACATATATTTAGCAGTGGTTTTGAATGCATGCTGTGAAAAGTTTGGAGATTTAATTAATATATTTAAATCAGGCTCCCACAGTGCAATTGGAAGCATGATTTAAAATTCACAGCTGCAGCATGGGTTTCTTTGCGGTTTAGAACATCTGGCAGTGTCAGTAAGTAAATATAATTAATAAATAAATATGATAGGTTCTGCTTGAGCAATATCCAGCAAGGAAGTCCTGTGAAATATATAAAGGCTTGCATATCATAGTGCCATTGACAATCAAAGCAGTTCACTAATTGTAAACCACTCCTAAATTACTCTGGAGTGTGAAAGATACATCTTCTGGATGCGCTGGGACGCATCCTCAGTGATGTGACCTGGGGTTTCGGGTCTCACAACATCAGACACCCTCGCCCAGGTGACCCAGCCGGGGTCGATCAAGCCCCGACTTGCGTCCCAGCAGCAACCGCCCACGGATCAGCCCTCTTAATCCAAAGCCACCTAGTGGCTTTCTCTGCGGCTTCGCTTGCGGATTGAATGGCCCTCTTCTTTGCCAGCCCCGTAATGCCCAACTGGTTGAGGAATTTGCAGAGTGAGCATCCTGCAAAGCCTCTACAGCCCACCTCTATGGGCTCATAGTATGTCTTTCAGCCGCTGTCCTGGCACATCTCCACCAGTTCCTGGTACTTTGCACGTTTCCTCTCATTAGCCTCTTCAATACGCTCTTCCCAGGGCACTGTCAGCTCCAGAATGATCGGCTGGAGTAGAACATGAATCGAAAAACCTTTGGGAAATTCCATTATAATCCTTTAAAGCAATTGAAGCCATCTCAAGAGACCACCCTGTCCATGTCCAATATTATCAGGTTTGCTGTTATACAAGCTAATGACCGTCACATTGTTTAATGCAAACAAATTAATGCCTTTGAAAGATGAAAGTAAATGAAGTAAAAAGTTTTTTTTAACCAGATAAGCTAGTTGCAGATATACAGATTAAGATACCTATTGCACAAGACTACCTCAGCCTTTACTCTGACACACATTTCCCTTAAATCTATCACAGAGCAATTTCAGCATAGCATTTGCAGAGTTTAAGCAAAAAAGAGTGAAGAGTTATTTACAAATTTTTAAATAAATATTGATATAGGATGAAAAGGAAGTCGAATATCTAGTTTGGCAGACAGATCATTTCCAGAATCCCAAGTATGCACACTTTGGAACAATGAAGAAAAAAGACGTGAAACATTAAAATAGAAAGATTAGTTTACTGTCAACAGAGATTCTGTTCATTTACATATAAACTTAAACAAAAGAGTTTCCATTTATCTGGTGTTTTTGGAGGAAGAATTGTTTGAAAGTTTAGATGTAACAATGAAGTTTGAAAAGATGTTGCGTTCACAAAGGCGACAGGGTAAACTGACAGTACTGACAATCTCCAGAAACAGGACAGACGGTAAACAAAATATGGGAATTGATAGCAAGCAATCCACAAGGACATCCTGGGGGCTTGAACATTGAATTCTTCCAATTCTGCTAGCCCTTGCTGTCCCCTCCCCTTCATCAGCCCTCTGGTTGTCTCCTCCCCTCCTCCAGCCCTCGGGCTCCTCCTCCGCCTTTTTCCTTTTTTCCTTTCTTCCCCCCACCCCCTATCAGTCTGAAAAAGGGTTTCGGCCCGAAACGTTGCCTATTTCCTTCGCTCCATAGATGCTGCTGCACCCGCTGAGTTTCTCCAGCATTTTCGTGTACCTTCGATTTTCCAGCATCTGCAGTTCCTTCTTTAACACAAGGTAATCTCTATACTTGGCCGTGTAGAGTAAAAACTGGAGGTGATGATTAGTATACATTAATTTAAGACAAAATGAGTTGCTGCAATTTAATAGACAATAGACAATTTGTCCAGGAATCTTCAAATTGATTAACGCGTTTCTGTTAATGTTAACAGATTAAATTTCAAATTGGGTGCCACATTTACCTGTATAACAAAAATGACTACACTTCAGAAAATTAGATGAAGTGCTTTGGGATATTAGTGCCATATAAAAAGCACTATCTAGATCTTTCTCCTTTGGGAAATGAAATTGAAGCCTTTTATAAAATCGAAGCACATAAAAATTCACAGAAAGTATGAGAAATAAGCAACAAAGTCATCAACGCCTGTATAAGTTTCCATTAATTGTTGTTCACATTTTCAGATGCTCATTTTTTTTTTTTTTTACATCTATTCAAAAACAAATTGTCAGGATCATTGAATTCTCACATCTTATTGCCAGTTCACTGGAATTTAGAAGGATGAGAGGGAATCTTATAGAAACATGTAAAATTCTTAAAGGATTGGACAGGCTAGATGCAGGAAAAATGTTCCTGATGTTAGGGGAGTCCACAACAAGGGGGTCACTGTTTAAGAATAAGGGGTAGTCCATTTAGGACTGATATGAGGAAAAGCTTCTTCACCCAGAGAGTTGTGAATCTGTGGAATTCTCTGCCACAGAAGGCACTGGAGGCCAATTCACTGGATGTTTTCAAGAGAGAGTTAGATTTAGCTCTTAGGGCTAAGGGAATCAAGGGACATGGTGAAAAAGCCGGAACAGTGTACTGATTTTAGATGATCAGCCATGATCATATTGAATGACGGTGCTGGCTCGAAAGGCCGGACGGCCTACTCCTGCACCAATTTTTCTATGTTTCTAAGTTATGCTAGTGGTCAAATTCTAGAATGTTTGTAGGTATGGGGTGCATTGAACCATAACCAGCTGTATCAACTGAGCATGGCTATAATATCAGTTTCAGGTTTTGGGTTGGAGAGAATCTAAAGGCTTGCATACACGCACTCCTTGACTTATGTAATAGGCAACTGATGTAAACTCGCAAATTCTCGCAAACAACGGTAATTCTTTAAGCCCACTGATGCCCACTTGGTCTCAGTGTCGGAGCTCCCACGTGATATCCACGTCAGAGCTCCCCCATGGTCTTGGACTTTAGACTTTATCTTGCTCTAAACATTATTGCCTTTATCAACTATCTGTACACTGTGGATGGCTCGATTGTAATCACATATTGTCTTTCCACTGACTGGTTAGCATTTAACAAAAGCTTTTCACTGTAATTAAGTACGTGACAATAAACTAAACTAAGCTAATGGGCTCCTCATTGGAGCTCCCGTGTAGTCTCCACGTCGGAGCTCCCCATCGTCTTCGCGTCACAGCTTGCACAGCTTGTGCGTGATTTCCATGACGAATAGTAAATTTACACGTTTCCGACACGTAGCATCCGACTTATACAAGCGTCCACCGACATAACCCTTACGTAAATCGGGTTTACTCAAAGCACCGTGAAAGCACCGTCACGTGTGCATCTGTATCGACAAGTTAAATCAAATTAAATGCCTTGTGCTGCTTTTGATTGTTTGACAATTCTCAGTTTTCATTCTAGCCCCAAATTTAGAGCTGTTATTGAAACAACTTCCATTGATTACATCAGGCTGGACCTTTTGAGGAGATATTTCAAACAGGAACTGAGAGTTATGTATTTTAATGGATCTCCGATATTAAGTCATTACTAGAGCCAGGATTTTGCCATAAATGCAATGTGCCTTTTCATGCCTTTTTGATGATTTCACCAGGATAATGCCTTTTTTCATGATCGAGTGCCTAAATCAGCCTTTTTTTTGCCATTTTGCTAAAAGGTCGTGCTATTTTCTCTAATTGTACTGTGATTATAATGACGTTTTCTATGTTAACGTTAATATTAATGTTATTATTAACATGTTAACATAGTATAACTTTCAAGAAAACTTCCACCACCATGGCAAAACCAGGGGCGCCACCGTCACTCATTCATTCGTTCTGGTTCAGTCTTCTCCAAGACCTATTTAAGAAAGAACTGCAGATGCTGGAAAAAGCGAAGTTAGACAAAAAATGCTGGAGAAACTCAGCGGATGAGGCAGCATCTATGGAGAGTAGGAATAGGCGACCTTTCGGGTCGAGACCCTTCTTCAGACTGATGTGGGGGGGGGCAGGAAAAAGAAAGGAAGAGGCGGAGACAGTAGGACTAGAAGGAGAGCTGGGAAGGGGGAGGGGGAGGAGGGAGAAGATAAGGGCTATCTAAAATTAGAGAACCGCTGGGCTGTAGACTACCCAAGCGAAATACCCAAGCTTGTCTCCTCACTACATTTACTGCTGGCTCCAGTCGCAAATCTGAGTTTGAGTGATCTTTGCAAGGCATTCATTGATGCTGGAATTCCACTGTGGAAATTGGAATAACAAATCTCTCAGAGGTTTTTTAGAGAAATACACAGAGGAACATATACCAAGCGAGTAATCATTACGGAAAAATTATGTTGACAGCAACTTCAACATTGTTGTGCAGAAAATTAGAGATGAAGTTGCATGCGACACAATATGGATCTCAATAGACGAAACAACCGATGCTGTGGGGAGATATGTTGCCAATGTGGTCATTGGTACACTGGAGGGAGGTCAACCATCTAAGGAGTATTTGTTGACATCGGAAGTATTGGAGAAGTCAAGCAGCTCAACTATTGCTCAGTTGTTTACATCTTCACTTGCTGTACTTTGGCCAGAAGGTATAAAACACGAGAATGTTCTTCTGTTTGTGACTTGAAGTTTTATTCCCCAAAATGTTGCATTTGACATCCTTAGCTCAAGGACTTCATAGAATTGCCAAGCACATATGTAGCTTGTTTCCAAGTGTTGATCGCCTAGTTTCCAATGTCAAGAAAATCTTCCTCAAAGCACCGTCACGTGTGCAGATGTTCAAGGAAATGGCCCCCGAGATTCCGCTACCTCCTCAGCCCGTTTTGACTAGGTGGAGTACATGGGTCTCTGCTGTACTCTACTATGCTGCAAATTTTGAAAAGATAAAATAAATCGTCAACTGTTTTGAAGAAGAAGAATCTGCTGCAGTCAGGATCGTCAGTGAAATCATGCAGAAAAAGTCCCTCCACCGTGATCTTGTGTTTATTGCTTCCAATTTTGCAAACGTCCCACAAGCTATCACTTCTCTTGAGAAACGTGGCGAACATTAGTGAATAACTTGCAGGTTTTCAACAAAGTAACTGATGATATTCGTAAAGTTCCTGGCGATGTAGTTAAAGACATGCAAGGAAAAGGTGAGAGAGTGATTTTAGCTAACAAAGATCTTGAAGAAATACTAAAGATAGCTAAAGTTCTCAAAGGTAGCTCTAATGCACAAGATATCGACATGAATATAGAGTCTGTAGCTTGTTTTGGGTATGCACCAGTGACCTCAGCTGAAGTAGACAGAAGTTGTTCACAACTGAAGCATATTCTGTCTGACAGACGGCATAGTTTAACACCAGATAATTTGAAAAAAATGCTAGTAATTATGTGCAACCAGGCAAGTTTAGTCATTTAATGTAGTATACCTTTATATTATTATTTTAAACCATATTTTCGTGGTGGAAATAATTGCCTTTATAAGCCTTTTTTGTCTATAAATGCCTTTTTCGTGGCTTTTTTGTAATTTTATTATGCCGTTTTGCCTGCCTATTTCAGTGCTTTTTAGTGCCTAAACATCCTGGCTCTAGTCATTACTACCGTGGGCACGGCACACATGCTACCTGTGGTTTGATATTATAACAAAATCTTGATCTCAGTCAGCTCCTATACTCAATTTGCAGTGACTCACTTACCAATACTCTGCCTACAGCCCACCCGATGAACAGTTCTGTGTCAAAATTGTTGTCTCACTTTCCTTCAGTAGCAAGGAGAAGTGATGCTGAGACAATCATTGCAGATTTAGCATTCAGTGAGATCGTTTCAGCATCTCACAGTTGGGATGTTCTTTTTCTTTCAAAGGAAAGCAAGAAGGAAAATCTCTGTAGTTGGGATACAGTTAAGAGACATTCAGGATGCTTAAAGTTGTATGATAGCTATTACCATAAAAGAGCATCACACTGAACCACTAGAAAATATAGATAAAAATCAGAATTAAACATAGATAAAAATCAGAAATATAGATAAAAATCAGAATCAAGATACAGGCTTACAATTCAGGAGTGGTTATACAGGGATTGCACCCTCTGGTAATTTGCTGGATTACCAGAGGTAGAATGATTTTTCATGCCAGAGAAATGAGCAAGCATATGCAATGCTTACAGTCTTTCTAGTTTGGAAGTCTGGAAGTTAAGGAGGAAGATCCTGAAGAATTTCACAACTATCACAATCCTGATGTACCTCTAGATCATGATCTCGTGGATGTATGTAGTGTAAATCATCAACTTTGGAAATCCTTTCTTCAAAAAATGAGTACATGCCACCATAAATTGATGTACTGCACTGTTTATTTTCAATGAGTAATCTTACGTAGATGAAAGTCACAGACTTACTGCAAATGTTGCAACATCCACAATTTTCCATTTGAGTCAACCGTGCATCTGAAAGATTAATGCATGAACAGGAATATTGGCATCTTGTGGTGTTCATTGTATGCCACTATGATTCTCAGACAGCATAGGCTTCTTATGTGGAAATAGGTCTTCACAGTACTTCTGAAGCCTGCTTCAGCAGATTTTAAAGGAGAACTACCTGAACAGACCCAAGCTGTAGAGTCCAGCTGTGGGGAATGCACCTTAGGAATGTCTCCTTTACATTATTAACTAATCTGTCACAATTGCTTCATCTAAAATTCCCGACTACATCCCCACGCCAGTCAGCAGTTGCTACCTCCCTAAAATTCAAGTTAAGCTGAAATAATATGCCATTAAGTATTTGGTTGAGTATGTCACTGTTTTGAGGGAGGGAGTAAAGGCATTTGTTTGAATCTTTCGACCTTGATCCAGAACGATCTGCAAAGGGGTTGCAAATAAGGTGGTGGTGCCCCACTCTTCCCTTAATAATCTGATAAAGTAACAGATACATGCAAGTTCACCGAACAGTGAGAATGGTGCATGCACGAGCCTTCCAAAAGCTGGCTCATCTGATGTCCTGCACATACTATATTGCCCCAGAGTCTCAAGGTGAAAGCTGTAAAGTTCAATCTGCTCTTCCGAAGGATTTCAATCATTTCAAGTGCATCATTGCTACACACAGACAAGCACAAACAGACACACACGCACACACACATACACATACACACTGGGATTCATATGATCGCCTCAGTGCTGTTAAACATTTTCAGCATGACAATTTCTGGTTACTTGGAAGGTTTATTTCCATAAGTAAAGATGACACTTACTCCAGTTGTGAAACTGAACAAAAGTTTTCCTTCTCCACTTTTCCAACAGACAGTCCTTAATCCAATATACAGATCATGGACTTTTAGGTAGGGCATTGCACTCTCTAATCCACTAGGTATCCATTGGTTGATTATGCCCATGCAGCCACTAAGGACAAGGACTTTGAACAAATGGATATGCGCTGAGGTAAATCTAATGAAGAATAAATAATGAACAAAAGAACACCTATCAATTATTGTGGTAGACAAATGGCTAGTAACAAAGGCCCTTCATTCACTGAGGAACAGATCTATCCCCTTGAATAACGTTGAAGATGAGATAATTAAATTGTTTAATTTTCTGATTAAAGCAAAATTTAACTGCTTGAAATCACAAGGGAAGTGTTTATTCTGTTAAATACATGCAACCAAATGAAGCACCACAAGTGTTTTCTTTTACATGGGGTTTCTAAATTCGCTCTCTTAATATTTTGCTCTTTAAATCTGCTCTCTAAATATTTGACTCAGTTTGTTTATCTAGTTGGGAGCAGCCAATGACCAAGTGTCTCCAGGTTACACATTCAAATGTTTACATAATGCCTCAGGTGTTAAACCTTTGTAGGAAGGAACTGCAGATGTGTTAAAGAAGGAACTGCAGATGCTGGAAAATCGAAGGTACACAAAAATGCTGGAGAAACTCAGCGGGTGCAGCAGCATCTATGGAGCGAAGGAAATAGGCAACGTTTCAGGCCGAAACCCTTCTTCAGACTGATAGGGGGTGGGGAGAAGAAAGGAAAAAAGGCGGAGGAGGAGCCCGAGGGCTGGGGGAGGGGAGGAGACAACCAGAGGGCTGATGAAGGGGAGGGGACAGCAAGGGCTAGCAGAATTGGGAGAATTCAATGTTCAAGCCCCCAGGATGTAGACTGCCCAAGCGGAATATGAGGTGCATTTCCTCCAATTTCCAGTGTTGCTCGCTGTGGCCATGGAGGAGACCCAGGACAGAGAGGTCAGATACGGAATGGGAGGGGGAGTTGAAGTGCTGAGCCACCGGGAGGTCAGGTTGGTTATTGCGGACCGACCGGAGGTGTTCGGCGAAACGATCGGCAAGCCTCCGCTTGGTCTCACCGAACTGCAGATGCTGGTTTACACCGAAGATAGACACAAAATGCTGGAGTAACTCAGTGGAACAGGCAGCATCTCTGGATAGAAGAAATAGGTAATGTTTCGGGTTGAGACCTTTCTTCAGACTGAGAGTCGGGGGAGAGGGAGACACAGAGATATGGAAGGGTGAGGTGTGAAAACGAGACATCAAGGGGACGAGATCAAGGGAAATGTAGAATAGATCATTGTTAACTAGAGGAAGGTGACAGCAAAGCATACAAAGATAAAATTTAATCATGAGGATGGTTAGACTGGTCAGAGAACTAGGATGGGGGAGGTATGGAGAGAGAGAGAGGGAAATCAAGGGTTATTTGTTTTAGTTAGAAGTTAGAGAAGACAATGGGCAGCGTGGACAAGGGCCTGTTTCCACATTCAATCTCTAAACTAAACTAAACAAATTCTAAACACATTCCCATCATTTCTCCCAATATTCTACCACCCACCTAAATAGGGGGAATTTAAAGTGGTAAGTTAACCTAACAATTCATGTGTCTTTTTTGGTATATATATTTTATTTCCAATCCTACATTGTTAACTATCCTTACAGCCATTTTTTGCAGTATGCATAATGGATGTAGGGTACTTTTGTAAGTGTTACCCCATACGTCCACACAGTAATTTAGATATGGCAGTACAAGTGAACAATAAAAAATGTACAGCGCTTTGTGATTCAGAATGTGCCTTGTTCTTCTTCCCACGACTGCAATGGTCCTTGCCAGCTTTGCTCGCACATATTTTATATGTTTCCAGCAGATTTTGTGGTTTAATATCAAACCTAGAAATTGATTTTCATATACACTTTCTATATCAACACCATCAATCCTCACGTGTACCAGAGGGTTTATTTTACAATTTCCAAAAAATATAATCTTTGTTTTGTTCAAATTTAATGATAATTTGTTTATGTCAAACCACCTTTTTAATTTTCTAATTTCTGATGTGATCTCCTTCAAAAGCTGCTGTAAATTCTCCCCAGAACAAATGATATTAGTATTGTCTGCAAATAAAACAAATTTCAATATTTTAGATACTCTACATATATCATTTATATACAGAATGAACAATTTTGGTCCTAATACTGACCCCTGAGGAACTCAATAGACAATAGACAATAGGTGCAGGAGTAGGTCATTCGGCCCTTCGAGCCAGCACCGCCATTCAATGTGATCATGGCTGATCATCCCCAATCAGTACCCCGTTCCTGCCTTCTCCCCATATCCCCTGACTCCGCTATCTTTAAGAGCCCTATCCAGCTCTCTCTTAAAAGTATCCAGAGAACCGACCTCCACCGGCCTCTGAGGCAGAGAATTCCACAGACTCACTTGGAGAATGATCAGCCATGATCATATATGATCAGCCATGATCATATATGATCAGCCATGATCATATTGAATGGCAGTGCAGGCTCGAAGGGCCGAATGGCCTACTCCTGCACCTATTTGCTATGTTTCTCTATGTGAAAAAGTGTTTCCTCATCTCCGTTCTAAATGGCTTACCCCTTATTCTTAAACTGTGGCCCCTGGTCCTGGACTCCCCCAACATTGGGAACATGTTTTCTGCCTCTAGCGTGTACAAACCCTTAATAATCTTATATGTTTCAATAAGATCCCCTCTCATGCTTCTAAACTCCAGAGTATACAAGCCCAGCCGCTCCATTCTCTCAGCATATGAAATCCCGCCATCCCGGGAATTAACCTTGTAATCCTACACTGCACTCCCTCAATAGCAATAATATCCTTCCTCAAATTAGGGGACAAGTAATTACTCCACAAGTAATATCCAAGCATGTTGTTTGTGCTCACCTATCTTCACAAACTGTTGCCTGTTACTTCTCAACCAAATAGCTTCTCAACCAATTCAGCACCTCCCCCCTAATAACGTACCTTTCCAATTTATCAAGTAATATATTGTGATCAATGGTATCAAAAGCTTTTTTTAGATCTATAAATACTCCCACTGCATACTTTTTTTTGTCTATACAATTAGTAATTTCTTCTTTTAATTTGATCAGCGGCATACAGTGGCTTGCAAAAGTTTTCATACCCCTTGAACTTTTCCACATTTTGTCACGTTACAACCACAAACGTAAATGTATTTGTGATTTTATGTGATAGACCAACACAAAGTGGTGCATAATTGTGAAGTGGAAGGAAAATGATACATGGTTTTCAAATTTTTTTACAAATAAAAAACTGAAAAGTGTCACGTGCAAAAGTATTCAGCCCCCTTTACTCTGATACCCCTAAATAAAATCCAGTGCAACCAATTGCCCCAGTTTTATATAAAGGCATAACTTTTGAAATTTTTATTTTGCTTGGGAATTTACCAGTTAGAAATGACAAGTTACAGATGTACGTTACTGGTTTTGCAATACCATTAATGACTTTCTTGACTATTGTCATGTCAATTTCATTCCAGTCAGTAGATGTTTTGTTCTTACATTTATTTACAATATTCATGATTTGTGTTTTCTACTGTTCTAAAAAAAAAAGTGAGCTTGGATATCTTTCTCCATAATCACCATCAGTCCCCTCTTTGGGTGTCTCTGGACCATTGATTTTTTCTGCCGATTTTGGTCCCACAGTTACAAAAAAATTGTTGAAACCACTAACCACATCATCCATATTATTTATGGTCTTATTGTTATCGATGAAATACTGAGTGTAACGAGTTTCTAGATCCATTTCTAATAATACTGTTTAACACACCTCATATACCTTTAATGTTGTTTTTATATTTATCTAATATTTCATTATAGTATTCTTTCTTACATATCATAATATTAGTTAACTTATTTTTATATGTTTTAGATTTCATTTCTGCCTTTTTAGTTCTATACTTTATGAATTCTCTATATAAAGTATTTTTCTTTTTGCAGGCACTTTGCAATCCCTTTGTAATCCATGGAATATCTATATATTTTAGTTTTTTACTGTATTGTTTTATTGGACAGATTTTGTCATACAATGTTGTGAATATTTTTAAGAATGTTTCAAATGCTTTGTCAATGTCTTCTTCCTCGTTTATTATTCTCCAATCTTGTGATAGTAATTTATTTCTAAATTCCTCACTCGTTTGTATTTCAGGTTATCAACATTTTTATCCTTCTTATAGTTACTGTCATAGATTGCAAAAACTGTAGGTCACTGATGTCATTTATTAATAACCCGCTCACTGTATCATCTTCCATAACATTTGTGAATATATTATCTATTACCGTAGCACAGTGAGATGTAATTCTGCTAGGTCTAGTGATTTTTGGACATAAGCTCATGCTATGTATTGCATTAATAAACTCTTCTGTCATGTTGGAATTCTACTCCTAATCTCACCCCGTTAGTCTGGCTCAGTAAAACACTGAGTCAAGCACTGGATCAACTAAACGTCTTTATTCTCAAACACAAACACACTTCCTATATGATACTAACCAACACCGCGGGTCCGATCCTTGTCTACTCATTTAAGCCCTTCAGCCTCGTGTGAATAGACACCCCCAGATGGACAGCACAGTCCCAAGTGCTACCCCAGAAGATCGACATCGATCCATGTGGTGTCCCCTCTCATATACAGTATTGGACACTTGGCGCGAAATACATGGGGGGGGGGGGGCAACCCCTACGAACCAATCATAAATAAAGATCATACAATGCATTAATTGACAGTTCCCTAACCCAATCACAAAATACCCCATTAAATTGTTTCGACATAAAGTTTCTAATGGAAGACAGTTCCCCTAAGTAAAGAAACATTTAACCAGGTAACAAACAATTTGAGCAAGGCTCCATGCCTTGCCCAAACACAAGATAACAGTGCAAAGACCATGCTGCATAGTTAACAGTGGTATTATAACATACCTTTCCCCAACCAATCTTGTTCATGCATTTGCAGCAAGGCTAAGTTCTTTCTGCAAAACCCTCATACATATTAACAATTGAGGGGACATCTGGACATCACCCTGTGCTTAGCTTCCTCCCAGGACGCAGACATTCTGAAGCCATGAAAGCTGCAAAGCCATGAACCTCATGGCTTTGCAGCTTTTGCAGAAATATGCCAGGCAGGTTTTGCAAAGGCAGAAATCCTCCATTTTGTCACATACTAAATTGGCCAATATGATCAATGTTATGCTTATTTGGATTTAACAGATCTATGTTGAAATCCCTACAGATGAACATAACCTTTTGGAATGTTTTACCAAAGATTTCTTCCATCCAATCCTTAAATATGTCAATATTAGATCCATATATACAGCTCACAATTTCAATTTTCTTCTTTTCCAACAGATTTCTATTGTGATACATTCTAGCACATTATCAACCACTGTTGTCATGCTTTCCACCACCTTATATTTGAAGTTTTTATTCACGTACAAAGCCACGCCTCCTCCATTCTTGTTCTTCCTGTTCATATAGTTCAATTCATATTCAATCAACTCAAAGTCCACATCTTTCTCAGGACTGCTCCGTCTCTGATATAGCGATTATATTGAATGGTTTCTTGAATTGACATATATTCTTTGGTGTTTTGAAAGTTGGCATATAGGCTTTTGCTGTTATAGTGGATAGTTGCTATTTTATGATCTGACAACCTTAATGTTAAACTGTTCATCTGCGTTGTTGATATTGTTGAAGAAATAATTTTCTGGATCATAATCATTTTCCATATCTTGTGATTTATGCTCGGTATATTCAAAAGTTTTCAAACCCAGTTTATCACATTCTGTCATCCTTGTTATTTGTGGTTTATCATTATCTCCCGACAGAGATAAATGACAGTATTTTAGATGTGGTAAGTAACTGTAAAGGGCCTGTCCCACGGGCATGCGACTGCATGCGGCAAGCGCGACCTAACGTGGTCGCTTGAGCCATACGGCCTCGCGGGGCCGGTCCCACTTCGATCGCCGGAGCCGTATGGAGTTGTGCGGAGCTGGTCCCGACATCGCGCGGGGCTCCGAAAAACTGACACTGTCCAAAAATTCCGCGCGGCAACGGCCTGTCGGCCCGCAGCTGCATTGAGGCCGTACGCACCGCCTCAACGGGCGTATGCAGCGTCTCGACGCCGTACGCACCTTCTTGATGCCGTATGCAGCATCTTGACGCCGTACGCAGCGTCTTGACGGCGTATGCCTAGCGCGTGGCATTGCGCGATGACGTCACCGCCCGACGCCACGCTCGCCGCATGCAGTCACATGCTGGTGGGACAGGCCCTGTGCGGGGATCACTCGACCTCCGTGCGGTGCCCGCTTCCGGTTTGGTCGCGCTTGCCGCATGCAGTTGCATGCTGGTGGGACAGGCCCTTAACACCCTGAGGAAGCCCATGCCAAGAATGTGCAAACTTCACACAGACATCACCGGAGATCAGGATTGAATCCAGGTCAATAGAGGCAACAACTTTACCAGCTGCACCAGTGTACCACCTAGAACAATCAAACAAAATATTCCCTTATTCATAATTAGTTCAAATGTCTACACAAATCAAGTGCATTCATTTAAAAATCCATGAAAAATAAATGGAGCCAATCTGAAATGCATGATAAAATGCTCTTGATTTGTAACAGTTGAATAAGCTATTGGTTCAGTTAATCACAGAAACTATCATAAGAATTCATAATTCAGTTTCTAAGAACAGAATTAGGCCATTCGGCCCATCAAGTCTACTCCACCATTCAATCATGGGTGATCCTATCATTCCCTCTCAACCCTATTTTTTTGCCTTCTCCCCATAACCTCTGACCCACTTACTAATCAAGAATCTGTCAATCTCCGCCTTAAAAATACCCACAGCCATCTGTGGCAATGGATTCCACAGATTCACCACCCTCCGACTAAAGAAATTCCTCCTCATCTCCTTTCCAATGGTATGTCCTTTTATTCTGAGGCTATGGCCTTTGGTCCAGACTGGTGGAAACATCCCACTGGTGGAAATGTCCTCTCCACATCCACTCTATCCAGGCCTTTCACTATTATTCACTATCGTAGCTCAAATCTTATTCAAAATATCGGCAACATCAAATTGCCCACTGGCCTTTTAATGGAAGAAAATGTCCCAAAGATCTTTTAAAAATAAATTAAGAAATAAATAACCACCTCCAACAACTATCTGTTGGTTGACAAAAGAGAACTTCAGAAGGTGGTGATAATGATGTGGACGTAGTTGTTCATGGAGTTAGTGTTGCCTCCATTTCTAGCTCCTTAAACCAGCAGACAAATTAAGCACACCTTTCAATGAGGACTTTTGATGGCCCACAAAATCATTCCCATCTTAAATCTTCCTCAATTTGTGTCAACAATAATGCAAAGTTGCCACGTTACTGTCATGAACCTGACATGAACCCCTGCCCTCTCCTCTGCTGTGTGTTGTTGTGACAGCTGGTAGAGCTGCTCCCTCACAATGCCAAAGACCCAGGTTTGATCCTGACTTCAGGTGCTGTCTGTGTGGAGTTTGCATGTTCTCCCTGTGGTTGTGTGGGTTTCCTCCCACATCCCAATGACATGTGGGCTTGTGGATGAATTGGCCCTTTGTAAATTGCCCCTAATGTGCAGGGAGTGGACGCAAAAGTGCAATAATATCTGAACCGGTGATTGATGGTTGACGTGGACTCAGTGGGATGAAGGGCCTGTTGCCATGCTGTAAATTCTAAACTCTTAAACTTCAATTTTTGCTGCTCTTGCAGCAAAGAGCTAACGTCTGGTTGATATGGACTGGCTGCCTGTGCCTGCTGGTGTTGGCCGAGCCTGAGCAGGTGATGAAGCACAGGGCTCATGGCTGTAAGCTGGCCAGCATGGTGTGTGCAGGCCATTGGTGGGGACGTACAACACTGAATCCATGTGTTGATAGAATGCCCGGATCCCACAGTCTCTCACATCCAGTCCAAGACTGTTGAACATGTTACAAGTTGTAGTCTTGCCTTCTCTTTATTTGGCCACATGGTTCTCCCCAGCCTGTGTATTTTTCCACAGCAGCATCCAGCAGAGAAGGACAGGGGTATACCTCAGGTTTCCAACACAGCAATATTGTCAGTAACATGTTTCCATATTGCTACAAAGGCCCCTATTGGTGCTGGTTCTATGAAGATTCTCACTTGCGAGATTGAAGGTCACATTCAACTTTAAACGTTTGGATCATTCCAGTTTACTGCTGATCTCTGCCACAGTTTGATAGTAACCACTGCATTAGAGATGATCTAGCATTTTTTGTTGACCGATTCTACATTTTCCTTGAACTCCATTCCCTTTGTCCTGTTTTCACATCTTATACCTCCTTATCCATGTCTCTCCATCTCCCCTGACATCACTGAAGAAGGGTCTCAACCCAAAATGTCACCCATTCCTTCTCTCCAGAGGTGCTGCCTGTCCCGATGAGTAACTCTAGCATTTAATGTCTAGCTGCATTAGGGTGGTCACGCAAACTCCACACTCAAGAATTAAAGCCCTCATCTACTTTTCCGTCAGCCCACAGGGAAGGCACTTGACTGCATTAAAGCACTGTGCAGGCTGCTGTAAAATTGTATTATTTACTGTAGAGATCTCTCTGTCAACCACTTATCATGCCCCCATGCACTTGAGAACATTCTTCCTGTCTTGTTATAGCCTGTTCAAGTCTATCTAACTCACTGGAAGCACACTCCCATCCCGTCTCATCATTGCACTTTCAATTCTTTAGGCAGCTGCATTCACTTACAGCTGTAAGAGCCACCATTTGTATTACACTATGTCCTGTCAAGGGCTGCTTCTTGAGACTGCAGCAAATATAACCAAAGATGGGGATGATATCAGAGGCAATCAGCACAAGGTTTGAATATATATCAAAGGCAGTTGTTTCTAATCCATTAGTGTTGAACTGAATGAAATAGTGGACCAGCAATGCTACACTGCCAAGTGTAGACGTTTAATGGACACAAGTGCAGACCCGTTGGGTCTGGACACCGAACGTGCTTAAGACCCCGGGGTGTGAGATCCCGAACGTGCTTCAGGTCCCGGGGTGAAAATCATTAGCGAAAAAAACCCAGAACCTTTTTACAGACCCCGGGGTGAAAATCCAGAACGTGCTTCAGACCCCTGGACACTGAACGTGCTTCATAACCCGGGGTTTTAGAGACCGAACGTGATTCATACCCCGGGGTGAAAATCGCTAGCGAAAAAAAGATGGTGTCGTTTTCGGAGCAGAGGCGGTCGACAGCAGCCGTTACTGTGGCTGACCAGCAGGAGGAGACAAAATGAGTGAGTGGGGGGGGGGTGATGTATTTTATTTAGAAATGTGTACATAATTACGACGATATGTAATGAGGAGTGGCTAATCGTAAAGAAAAAAGAAATGTCTACCGAAATGGGAAAAAATATCGGCGTTTCTGCATGTGGTTTTGGCGTAGCGCGGTATCAAAGGGGCTGGCTGGCACAAGTCAAGCAGACACACACAGAGTTTTAATATTATACTAGACCAAGTGCAGACCCATTGGGTCTGGACACCGAACGTGCGTTTGCGGGGGGGGGGGGCTGTGGCGTCACACTAACCACCCCCTTTCCTCCAAAGCACAGAATCAGGCACCCACAAACACACACACTCATCACACCCCTTGATATTATCTTAATTTTTTAATTTGCTTCTTTTATCCCATCTCCACCCTATCCACTGACGAATAGCCCTCACCTCTCAGGTGCTTTTAGAGGGGGGGGAGCAGAGAGAGAAAATTTAATGTTAGAAATAAAAAAAATTGAAGAGGGGGAGGAGGAGGGTGGAGAGGAAGGGGGAGAGAGGAGGGGGAGAGAGGTGGGTGTGGAGAGAGGAAGGACAGGATGGGGGAGAGAGGTGAAGGGGGGGGTTGGAGCGGGTGTGCATGAGTCGAGCTGCGGGCTGTGAAGAGAGAAGGGCAGAGAGAGAGAGAGAGAGAGGGGAGAGACAGAGAGACTGGTACACAAAAAAATACTGTAGAAACTCAGCGGGTGCAGCAGCATCTATGGAGCGAAGGAAATAGGCAACGTTTCTGGCCGAAACCCATCTTCAGACATGTTTTGTCCCGAAACATTGCCTATTTCCTTCGATCCATAGATGCTGCTGCACCCGTTGAGTTTCTACAGTATTTTTTTGTGTACCTTTGATTTTCCAGCATCTGCAGTTCCTTCTTAAAGACAGAGAGACTGTTGGCGGGCTGTTTCCCCAACGCGCGTTTGGTGGGGGGGGGGGTGCTGCGGCTGCAGCATCACACCCACACTAACCACTCCCCAAACACACAGGCGGGGGGAGGGGGGAGAGGGAGACGGGGTTGGGGAGAGAAGAGTGGAGGGGGGGAGAGGGAGACGGGGTGGGGAGAGAAGAGGGGAGGGAGGGGAGAGGGGGAGGAGGAAAGGGGAGAGATTGGGGAGGGAGAGGAGAGCGGGGTGCGGGAGAGGGAGGGGGAGGAGAGTGGGGAGTTGGAGGAGAGCGGGGAGGGCAGGAAGGGGGAGAGTGGTAGGGGGTGAGAGAGGGGGGGAGGGGATGTTAGAGGTGGAGAGAGAGGATGAGGGGAAGGGGAGAGAGGAGTAGGTGGAAGAGAGGGGGAGAGAGATGGAGGGGGGAGGGAGAGACGAAGAGTGGGGAGTGAGGGGGAGAGGGGTAGCAGGGAGTGGTGCAAGAGAGAGGGGGATGGGGTGGAGATGGGGGAGAAGAGGGGTGGGGGAGGGGGGAGGGAGGGGAGGAGGGAGATGGGGTAGGAGAGAGAGGGGAAAGAGTGTGGATGGAGGGGGAAGAGTGGGGTGGGATGGGTGGGGGAGAGAGGGATGGGGTGGGAGGAGGAGGGGAGGAGAGGGAGATGGAGAGGGGGAGGAGAGGGGTGGGGGAGGGGAGGAGAGAGTGATGGGGAGGGGAGAGAGGTGTGAAGGAGGAGAGATGGGGTGGGGGGTGGGGGAGAGAGGGATAGGGGTGGGGGTAGGGGAGGGAGGGGGAAGAGTGTGGAGGGAGAGGGAAGGGAGGGGGGAGAGAGGGGTGGGGGAGGGAGATGGGGAAGAGTATGGAGGGAGGGGGAGAGGGGTAGGGGGGAGAGAGGGGGAAGAGTGGGGAGGGAGAGGGAAGGGAGGGGGAAGAGTGGTGGGGAGGGAGATGGGGAGGGGTTGGAGAGATAAGTGGAAGAATGGGGAGGGAGGGGGAGAGGTGTATAGGGAGTTGTGGAGGTGGGAGATAGGGAGAGGGAGAGGGGTAGGGGGAGTGGTCGAAGAGGGACAGTGGGGTAGGGGGAAGGGGGCGGGGGGAGAGAGGGAAGGGGGTGGGATAGAGAGGGAAGGGGGTGGGGAGAGAGGGATGGGGGGTGGAGGAGAGGGAGAGGGAGATGGAGAGGGGGGTGGGGGAGGTGAGGAGAGAGGGGGGGAGAGAGGTGTGGGGGAGGGGGGAGGATGGCGAGGGGGGAGATGGGGTAGAGGGGGAAGTGTGTGGATGGAGGGGGAAGAGTGGGGAGGGGGAAGGGGGTGGGGGAGAGAGGGAAGGGGGTTGGGGAAGGAAGGGGGGAGAGGGGAGGGGGAGTAGAGGGAGATGGCGAGAGGGATGGGGAGGGGGAGAGAGGGATGGGGGAGGGGGAGAGAGGTGTGGGGAGGGGAGGGGAGGGATGGGGGAGTGAGGGGAGGAGGGAGATGGCGCAGGAGGAGGGGGGAGGGGGAAGAGTGGGGTGTGAGGTGTGGGGGAGAGAGGGATGGGGTGGGAGGAGGAGGGGAGGAGAGGGAGATGGAGATGGAGAGGGGGAGGAGAGAGGGGTGGGGGAGGGGAGGAGAGAGTGATGGGAGGGGAGAGAGGTGTGAAGGAGGAGAGGAGGGAGATTCTCATTCTCTTTTCTTCTCTCTTTATTTTTCTTTTCTTCTTATTCTCTTCTTTCTCATTTTACTTTTCATTTTTCTTTTTTCTCTTTCCTTTCTTTTTCTCTCTCTTTTATTTTTCTTTCTCATTTTCCACTATATTCTTTCTTTTTTCTCTTTTACTTTTTCTATTATTCCTCTTTCCCTCCTTTACTTTCCTTTTCCTTTTTTCTCTCTGTCCTTTTTACTATACTTTATTTCTTCTTCTTTTTCTTCTCTTTCTTTTATTTTCTATTCTCTTCTTTCTCATTTTACTTTTACTCTTTTTTCTCTATTTCACTCTTTATCCTCTATTATCTTTTCCTTTTTATTTTTCTCTTTCCTTTTTATTTTTCTTTCCTTTTATTTTCTCTCTATCATTTTCATTTCTTCTTTTTTTCTCTTTCTCATTATCTTCTCTTTCTCATTCTCTTTTTCTTTCTCCTTCATTTTCTTTTCTCTCTTTCATTTTCATTCTCTCTCTTATCATTTTCTTTCCTTTCTTCTTTCTCATTTTACTTTCTATCTTTTTCCTCTATATTCTTTCTTTTTCTCTTTTATTACTTCTCTCTTTTCACACTATTTTCTTTCTCTATTCCTTTTTCTTTTACTTTCCCTACCCACATAACCCCCAACCCACACCCCCCCCACCACAAACACACAACCCCCCCCCTAGCCTCCTCCCAACTCCCTTCATCTTGGTATTCTTTTTTCTTTTCATTTTCATCATCCACTTGCCACATACCCAGTCACCCA
>CM075977.1:239779380-239992780 GCA_038087875.1 Malacoraja senta | reverse complement strand
AGTACTACTGAAGATAAATTTATACAGCAATAACTAAAATTAAATCTCAATCTTTTGAGGAATCTCTTTGTTCTAGCTTAAAATATCTTCTGCAAGTACTGCATTTGAGGTGTTTAGTACAAAATAACCTCTTAAATGATAAACCCATTGATTTAGACAATAGACAATAGGTGCAGGAGTAGGCCATTCGGCCCTTCGAGCCAGCATCGCCATTCAATGTGATCATGGCTGACGATCCACAACCAGTACCCCGTTCCTGCCTTCTCCCTATATCCGCTGATTCTGCTATCTTTAAGAGCCCTATTTAGCTCTCTCTTGAAAGCATCCAGAGAATGGCCTCCACCACCCTCTGAGGCAGAGAATTCCACAGACTCACAACTCTCTGTGTGAAAAAGTCTTTCCTCATCTCCGTTCTAAATGGCTTACCCCTTATTCTTAAACTGTGGACCCTGGTTCTGGACTCCCCCAACATCGGGAACATGTTTCCTGCCTCTAGCGTGTCCAAACCCTTAATAATCTTATATGTTTCATATTACAGTACATAGTACATATGTTTTATGGACAGACCACAGCTTCTGTGTTAAATCAAAATTTGTAAAGCTCCAATCAACTGAGATCTCAAATATGGCAGCACAATTGAGAATATTGTAAACTACAGGACTTCCAAGTGCAACCTTTGGGGTTTGAGTAACAGATTTTATTCCCAGAGGAAAAAGATCAATGTTATCATTTTTTTTCAACAATTCTCCAATTTCACAACAGTTTTTAACAGGTTATTCTGTACTAAACGTCCCAAATGCAGTATTTGCACAAGACATTCTAAGATAGAACAAAGAGATTCCTCAAAAGAATGAGATTGACCTTTCCCTATAAGTTGACACTAACTCTTGCTTCCATTCATATGACGTTTGGACAAACAATTTTCCTCTTCTACCTAGTAATACTCACTTCAAAATGTATGTACAATTTAAGGCAGATGGTGTGTCTACCTTTCTAATATAAAAAAGCAACAAGCTCCAGATTTGAAGCCCAAACAGCCATGCTGAGGTTTCTTGAGATGGCAAATCATCACATTTGGCTGGGAGTTAGGAATGATGCTGTGAGAGAGGAAATTTGGCAGAGGGTTCCAACTTGGATTGCGATCTAGTGAGGAATTGGCACTAATCCTGCACAATCCTCTCAATGTGAGTCCTCATCTGGGACGAAAGGACAAAATTGAAAATGCCTTTTTTTTCTCTTCCCAGTGTTTATGTACAGCTCAATTTTTAATAAACAAAAGGCTTGCTTTTTTCACTCTTTGACTTCACACTGTTGAAATGTCACACTAGTGAAGCTGTTCTCCGAATGACTGGACTCGAGCCAGACTATCGCAGCAGAAACAAAACATTACTGTATCATTTCCAATCAAAGACACAGTACTTAGTGAATTCTTTTGTAACAGTGTACAGTGTTTTGATTTGCAATGATCACTTCCTTGCACTGAGAATTCAACTCTTTGTGCTGATGAAGATTTGTGACCCTTCAACATCTTGGTCAATGCGGTTGTTACGCCTGCCAGATTTCCATGGTCAGTACATCAGACAGTCAGTCCAGTACTCTCCACATTAGAGCCTGTCAGAACGAAGGTTCTTGTTTAATAATCGGTTGAGATGTAATTGAGATAGTTTGACAAGAGTATCACTGAATGAGGAAATAACCTTGGCCACTTAATTGAACATCAGATTTACTTGCTGAATTATTTTACTAATCCCATATATTGTGATTTTTAGAGACGTAAGGAACTGCAGATGCTGGAATAGATTCATAGAGTCATAGAGTTATACAGTAAGGAAACAGGCCCTTAGGCCCAACTTGCCCACACCGGCCAACAATGTCCCAGCTACAGTAGTCACACTTGACTGCGCTTGGTCTATATCCCTCCAAACCTGTCCTATCTATGTACCTGTCGAACTGTTTCTTAAACGATGAGATAGTCCCAGCCTCAACTACCTCCTCTGGCAGCTTGTTCCATACACACACCACCTTTTGTGAATCTTGAGCAAAACACAAAAAGCTGGAGTAACTCAGCAGGTCAGACTGCATCTGTGCTACACAGATGCTGCCTGACCTGTTGAGATACTCCAGCACTGTGCATTATGATTTTAACTGACTGTTCAAAGCAGGAGGGATGATCAGGCAACAGAAGAAGAACGTGAATCCGCATAGGGGCTTCACAATGTCTAAAATTACATATCAGACAATGGAATAAATACTAGAACAGCCATTGTTGTAATGTGGAAATTGGGCAGCTAATGTGCATGGCAAACTCTCACAAGCATCAATGTGATAATGATCAGATGCGCCGTAGAAAGCATGTTATCGGGATGGTTTGGGAACAGCACCTTCCAAGACTGCAAGAAATTGCAGAGAATTGTGGATGCAGCTCAGACCATCACACAAACAAACTTCCCTTCCACTAATTCCATTTATACCACACGCTGCCTCAGCTATGCCACCAGCATAATCAAGGACAAGTTGCGCCCTGTCCATTCCCTCTCCCATCGGGGAAAAGGTATCGAAATGTGAAAACGCACATCTCCAGAATCAGGGACAGTTTCTTCCCAGCTGTTGTCAGGCTACTGATCCATCCTTCCACATCTAGAACTACTATCTACCTCATTGGAGATCCTCGGGCTGTCTTTGATTGGACTTTACTGGCTTTATCTTGCACTAAACATTATTCTCATTATTCTCTTTATCATGTACCTGTACACATAGATACATAGAAACTAGGTGCAGGAGTACAAGTTAGGTCTTTATTCTTTGGAGTGCAGAAGGTTAAGGGGGGACATGATAGGGGTCTTTAAATGATGAGAGGGATAGACAGAGTTGACGTGGATAAGCTTTTTCCATTGAGAGTAAGGAAGATTCAAACAAGAGGACATGATTTGAGAATTAAGGGACAGAAGTTTAGGGGTAACATGAGGGGGAACTTCTTTACTCAGAGAGTGGTAGCTGTGTGGAATGAGCTTCCAGTGGAAGTGGTGGAGGCAGGTTCGATTTTATCATTTAAAAATAAATTGGATAGGTATATGGACGGGAAAGGAATGGAGGGTTATGGTCTGAGTGCAGGTAGATGGGACTAGGTGAGAATAAGAGTTCGGCACGGACTAGAAGGGCTGAGATGGCCTTTTTCCGTGCTGTAATTGTTATATGGTTATAGGAGTAGGCCATTCGGCCCTTTGAGACAGCACCGCCATTCAATATTATCATGGCCGATCAGACAAAATCAGTACCCCATTCTGGCTTTTTCCCCATATCCCTTGATTTCCTTAGCCCTAAGAAGTAAATCTAACTCTCTCTTGAAAACATCCAGTGAATTGGCCTCCAGTGCCTTCTGCGGCAGAGAATTCCACAGATTCACAACTCTCTGGGTGAAAAAGTTTTTCCCCATCTCAGTCCTAAATAGCCTACCCCTCATTCTTAAACTGTGACCCCTGGTTCTGGACTCCCCCGAATATCTGGAACATTTTTCCTGCATCTACCTGTCCAATCCCTTATGAATTTTATATGTTTCTATAAGATCCCCTCTCATCCTTCTAAACTCCAGTGAATACAAGCCCAGTCAACCCATTCTTTCATCATACGTCAGTCCCGCCATCCCGGGAAATAACCTGGTGAAACTCCGCTGCACTCCCTCAATAGTAATAATGTCCTTCCTCCAAATAGGTGACCAAAATTTCACACAATACTCCAGGTGCGTTCTCACCAGGCCCCGGTGCAACTGCAGTACGACCTCCTTGCTCCTAAACTCAAATCCTCTCGCAATGAAGGCCAATTTCTTCACTGCCTGCTGTACCTTCATGCTTACTTTCAGTGACTGATGTACAAGCACACCCAGGTCTTGTTGCACCTCCCCTTCTCCAAATCTGACACCATTCAGATAATAATCTGCCTTATTGTTCTTGCCACCAAAGTGGATAACCTCACATGTATCCACATTATACTGCATCTGCAATTTGTCTGCACACTCAACCAACCTATCCAAGTCACCCTGCAGCCTCATAGCATCCACCTCGCAACTCACACTGCCACCCAGGTTTAAGTCATCTGCAAACTTAGAGATGTTACATTTAGTTCCCTCGTCTAAATCCTTAATATATATTGTAAACTACTGGGGTCCCAGCACCGAGCCTTGCAGCACCCCACTAGTCACTGCCTGCCATTCTCAAAAAGACCCGTTAATTCCTACTCCTTGCTTCCTGCCTGCCAACCAGTTCTCTATCCATGTCAATATCCTCCCCCAATACCACGTGCTCTAATTTTGCACACAAATTTCTTGTCAAAGGCTTTTTGAAAGTCCAGATACACCACATCCACTGGCTCTCCCTTATCCATTCTACTTGTTATATCCCCCCAAAATGCCAAAAGATTAGTCAAGCATGATTTCCCTTTCGTAAATCCATGCTGACTTTGACTGATCCCATCACTGCTTTCCAAATGCACTGCTATAACATCGTTAATAATCGACTCCAGCATCTTCCCCACTACTGACATAAGGCTAACTGGTCTATAATTCCCCATTTTCTCTCTCCTTCCTTTCTTAAAAAGTTGAGTTACATTGGCTACCCTCCAGTCCACAGGATCTGATCCAGAGTCGAGAGAACATTGGAAAATGATCACCAATGCATCCATGATTTCTATGGCCACCTCCTTGAGTACTCTGGGCTGCAGACTATCTGGCCCTGGGGATTTATCTGCCTTCAGTCTCAACAGTTTACCTAACACAATTTTCTGACTAATGTGGATTCCCTTCAGTTCCTCCCTCTCACTATATCCTCGGTTCCCTAGTATTTCCGGGAGATTGTTTGTGTCTTCCTCAGTGAAGACAGAACCAAAGTACTTGTTTAACTGTTCTGCCATTTCCTTGTTCCCATTATAAATTCACCTGTCTCTAACTGTGAGGAACCTACATTCATATTCACTAATCACACAGTGAATGGTTTGATTGTAATCATGATTTGCCTTTCTGCTGACTGGTTAGCATGCAGCAAAATGCATGTACCCCAATAGATGCACAGAGTCTCTTGCCCAGAGTAGGGGAATCAAGGACCAGAGGACATAGGTCCAAGGTGAAGGGGAAAAGATTTAATAGGAATCTGAGGGGTAACTTTTTCACACAAAGGATGGTGGGTGTATTGAACAAGCTGCCAGAGGCGGTAGTTGAGGCTGAGACTATCACATCGTTTAAGAAACAGTTAGACAGGTACATGGATAGGACAGGTTTGGAGGGATGTGGACCAAGCGCAGGCAAGTGGGACCAGTGTAGCTGGGACATTGTTGGCAGTGTGGGCGAGTTGGGCTGAAGGGCCTGTCTCCACACTGTATCACTTTATGACTCTATGACTCTAATACACAATAAACTAAACTAAACTAAACTAAACAGATAAACTGAGTGACGTTGGTAGAAGGAAGATCAAACCATTTTAACAGTCCTAGAATTTCTCTCAATCTGGGAAATAAATCAGAGGACAATTAAAATTATTTGAATGATTCTACATTATTAATTAGTTACCTTTTTAACTGAGCAAGGTAATTGGAGACAACTGGTTATGTGAAGAAAGCTCCAGAGATATCGCCAACCAGGTTTAGCAACACTTAATGTATACGAGTGGCCCACTTTTCCTAATTATCAACTTGTTTTGCAAGATTTTCACCTTGAACTGCTCGAGAGGATAAATAGTAACTCACAATTTGGGCATCTCATTGGTGGAATGAGTTTCCCAGAGTCCCTGCTTATCGACCTTAAATAAATCTGTTCTGTATGCTGTTTTTTAGAAAGCTCTGTAGAATATAATACCATGAACATAAATTCTGACTGTTGTGGGGTTAAGTGGAGATTTTGCCCACATCTTTCACCTGAAATTTTCTGAGTAAACTCAGACCTGATAATTTTGTGCCTCCCTTGCCACTTCCCGTTATATTTGGCATATAATAGAAAGGTAATGGATTTTGGCCCAATGTCTGAAGGTGTGAAAGCATAGCATGTCCTGAAGACATGAGCACATTTACTTCACCCAAAGAATGAAATCACACAATTTTGATTATTACAAATTCTGCTTCAATATCAATCATCAGAAATTCTAGGTTCATGAGAAAGTCTCATCGCTATTCACTAAATAACTCATTTATTTAATGTTGTGTTTATGTATTCAAGACAACATAAGCCAAATTTGCAGCATTTTACTCATTCAGCTCTCGTCCATGACCAGTGTTGTTGTATCAGTTCTAGCCAAATGCAGATGCCAGCTCTGAGGTTCAGTTTTCAGCAGAGATGTTTGTACAGCCCTACTGAGTAACCTAGATGGTGTTGAAACTATGCCCAACCAGAACAAGCCTGAAGATTTTGAAGACACAATTAATCTTATTTTACTTCTTTAAATGGACATTGTATCAGTGGTTGCACAATAATGAAGGATTTTGCTGAAATTTGCCAAGCAAACTAAAATGTTCAGCCTTGCTATTTCCAGCGTTTGGAGTCTTTGTCAAGACTGTTTCCTCACCCTCCATCTTCAGAGATTGAACCTGAAACAAAACCACAAGTGTTTATTGTGCTGGTGACCCAGACACCAGGGAATTAAACCAACTTACTGGTTTTAATTGTGGTCAAAGTGGAAAGTTAAAGCATTAAAGATGGGAACTTGTGCAGTAATGACACTTACAGTTACATTTATTTAGCAGTGGTTTTGAATGCATGCTGTGAAAAGTTTGGAGATTTAATTAATATATTTAAATCAGGCTCCCACAGTGCAATTGGAAGCATGATTTAAAATTCAAAGCTGCAGCATGGGTTTCTTTGCGGTTTAGAAAATCTGGCAGTGTCAGTAAGTAAATATAATTAATAAATAAATATGATAGGTTCTGCTTGAGCAATATCCAGCAAGGAAGTCCTGTGAAATATATAAAGGCTTGCATATCATAGTGCCATTGACAATCAAAGCAGTTCACCAATTGTAAACCACTCCTAAATTACTCTGGAGTGTGAAAGATACATCTTCTGGATGCGCTGGGACGCATCCTCAGTGATGTGACCTGGGGTTTCGGGTCTCACAACATCAGACACCCTCGCCCAGGTGACCCAGCCGGGGTCGATCAAGCCCCGACTTGCGTCCCAGCAGCAACCGCCCACGGATCAGCCCTCTTAATCCAAAGCCACCTAGTGGCTTTCTCTGCGGCTTCGCTTGCGGATTGAATGGCCCTCTTCTTTGCCAGCCCCGTAATGCCCAACTGGTTGAGGAATTTGCAGAGTGAGCATCCTGCAAAGCCTCTACAGCCCACCTCTATGGGCTCATAGTATGTCTTTCAGCCGCTGTCCTGGCACATCTCCACCAGTTCCTGGTACTTTGCACGTTTCCTCTCATTAGCCTCTTCAATACGCTCTTCCCAGGGCACTGTCAGCTCCAGAATGATCGGCTGGAGTAGAACATGAATCGAAAAACCTTTGGGAAATTCCATTATAATCCTTTAAAGCAATTGAAGCCATCTCAAGAGACCACCCTGTCCATGTCCAATATTATCAGGTTTGCTGTTATACAAGCTAATGACCGTCACATTGTTTAATGCAAACAAATTAATGCCTTTGAAAGATGAAAGTAAATGAAGTAAAAGTTTTTTTTTAACCAGATAAGCTAGTTGCAGATATACAGATTAAGATACCTATTGCACAAGACTACCTCAGCCTTTACTCTGACACACATTTCCCTTAAATCTATCACAGAGCAATTTCAGCATAGCATTTGCAGAGTTTAAGCAAAAAAGAGTGAAGAGTTATTTACAAATTTTTAAATAAATATTGATATAGGATGAAAAGGAAGTCGAATATCTAGTTTGGCAGACAGATCATTTCCAGAATCCCAAGTATGCACACTTTGGAACAATGAAGAAAAAAGACGTGAAACATTAAAATAGAAAGATTAGTTTACTGTCAACAGAGATTCTGTTCATTTACATATAAACTTAAACAAAAGAGTTTCCATTTATCTGGTGTTTTTGGAGGAAGAATTGTTTGAAAGTTTAGATGTAACAATGAAGTTTGAAAAGATGTTGCGTTCACAAAGGCGACAGGGTAAACTGACAGTACTGACAATCTCCAGAAACAGGACAGACGGTAAACAAAATATGGGAATTGATAGCAAGCAATCCACAAGGACATCCTGGGGGCTTGAACATTGAATTCTCCCAATTCTGCTAGCCCTTGCTGTCCCCTCCCCTTCATCAGCCCTCTGGTTGTCTCCTCCCCTCCCCCAGCCCTCGGGCTCCTCCTCCGCCTTTTTCCTTTTTTCCTTTCTTCCCCCCACCCCCTATCAGTCTGAAGAAGGGTTTCGGCCCGAAACGTTGCCTATTTCCTTCGCTCCATAGATGCTGCTGCACCCGCTGAGTTTCTCCAGCATTTTTGTGTACCTTCGATTTTCCAGCATCTGCAGTTCCTTCTTTAACACAAGGTAATCTCTATACTTGGCCGTGTAGAGTAAAAACTGGAGGTGATAATTAGTATACATTAATTTAAGACAAAATGAGTTGCTGCAATTTAATAGACAATAGACAATGTGTCCAGGAATCTTCAAATTGATTAACGCTTTTCTGTTAATGTTAACAGATTAAATTTCAAATTGGGTGCCACATTTACCTGTATAACAAAAATGACTACACTTCAGAAAATTAGATGAAGTGCTTTGGGATATTAGTGCCATATAAAAAGCACTATCTAGATCTTTCTCCTTTGGGAAATGAAATTGAAGCCTTTTATAAAATCGAAGCACATAAAAATTCACAGAAAGTATGAGAAATAAGCAACAAAGTCATCAACGCCTGTATAAGTTTCCATTAATTGTTGTTCACATTTTCAGATGCTCATTTTTTTTTTTTTTACATCTATTCAAAAACAAATTGTCAGGATCATTGAATTCTCACATCTTATTGCCAGTTCACTGGAATTTAGAAGGATGAGAGGGTATCTTATAGAAACATGTAAAATTCTTAAAGGATTGGACAGGCTAGATGCAGGAAAAATGTTCCTGGTGTTAGGGGAGTCCACAACAAGGGGGTCACTGTTTAAGAATAAGGGGTAGTCCATTTAGGACTGATATGAGGAAAAACTTCTTCACCCAGAGAGTTGTGAATCTGTGGAATTCTCTGCCACAGAAGGCACTGGAGGCCAATTCACTGGATGTTTTCAGAGAGAGTTAGATTTAGCTCTTAGGGCTAAGGGAATCAAGGGACATGGTGAAAAAGCCGGAACAGTGTACTGATTTTAGATGATCAGCCATGATCATATTGAATGACGGTGCTGGCTCGAAAGGCCGGACGGCCTACTCCTGCACCAATTTTTCTATGTTTCTAAGTTATGCTAGTGGTCAAATTCTAGAATGTTTGTAGGTATGGGGTGCATTGAACCATAACCAGCTGTATCAACTGAGCATGGCTATAATATCAGTTTCAGGTTTTGGGTTAGAGAGAATCTAAAGGCTTGCATACACGCACTCCTTGACTTATGTAATAGGCAACTGATGTAAACTCGCAAATTCTCGCAAACAACGGTAATTCTTTAAGCCCACTGATGCCCACTTGGTCTCAGTGTCGGAGCTCCCACGTGATATCCACGTCAGAGCTCCCCCATGGTCTTGGACTTTAGACTTTATCTTGCTCTAAACATTATTGCCTTTATCAACTATCTGTACACTGTGGATGGCTCGATTGTAATCACATATTGTCTTTCCACTGACTGGTTAGCATTTAACAAAAGCTTTTCACTGTGATTAAGTACATGTGACAATAAACTAAACTAAGCTAATGGGCTCCGCATTGGAGCTCCCGTGTAGTCTCCACGTCGGAGCTCCCCATCGTCTTCGCGTCACAGCTTGCACAGCTTGTGCGTGATTTCCATGACGAATAGTAAATTTACACGTTTCCGACACGTAGCATCCGACTTATACAAGCGTCCACCGACATAACCCTTACGTAAATCAGGTTTACTCAAAGCACCGTGAAAGCACCGTCACGTGTGCATCTGTATCGACAAGTTAAATCAAATTAAATGCCTTGTGCTGCTTTTGATTGTTTGACAATTCTCAGTTTTCATTCTAGCCCCAAATTTAGAGCTGTTATTGAAACAACTTCCATTGATTACATCAGGCAAAGCAGGGTGGACCTTTTGAGGAGATATTTCAAACAGGAACTGAGAGTTATGTATTTTAATGGATCTCCGATATTAAGTCATTACTAGAGCCAGGATTTTGCCATAAATGCAATGTACCTTTTCATGCCTTTTTGATGATTTCACCAGGATAATGCCTTTTTTCATGATCGAGTGCCTAAATCAGCCTTTTTTTTGCCATTTTGGTAAAAGGTTGTGCTATTTTCTCTAATTGTACTGTGATTATAATGACGTTTTCTATGTTAACACGTTAATATTAATGTTATTATTAACATGTTAACATAGTATAACTTACAAGAAAACTTCTACCACCATGGCAAAACCAGGGGTGCCACCGTCACTCATTCATTCGTTCTGGTTCAGTCTTCTCCAAGACCTATTTAAGAAAGAACTGCAGATGCTGGAAAAAGCGAAGTTAGACAAAAAATGCTGGAGAAACTCAGCGGGTGAGGCAGCATCTATGGAGAGTAGGAATAGGCGACCTTTCGGGTCGAGACCCTTCTTCAGACTGATGTGGGGGGGGCAGGAAAAAGAAAGGAAGAGGCGGAGTCAGTAGGACTAGAAGGAGAGCTGGGAAGGGGGAGGGGGAGGAGGGAGAAGATAAGGGCTATCTAAAATTAGAGAACCGCTGGGCTGTAGACTACCCAAGCGAAATACCCAAGCTTGTCTCCTCACTACATTTACTGCTGGCTCCAGTCGCAAATCTGAGTTTGAGTGATCTTTGCAAGGCATTCATTGATGCTGGAATTCCACTGTGGAAATTGGAATAACAAATCTCTCAGAGGTTTTTTAGAGAAATACACAGAGGAACATATACCAAGCGAGTAATCATTACGGAAAAATTATGTTGACAGCAACTTCAACATTGTTGTGCAGAAAATTAGAGATGAAGTTGCATGCGACACAATATGGATCTCAATAGACGAAACAACTGATGCTGTGGGGAGATATGTTGCCAATGTGGTCATTGGTACACTGGAGGGAGGTCAACCATCTAAGGAGTATTTGTTGACATCGGAAGTATTGGAGAAGTCAAGCAGCTCAACTATTGCTCAGTTGTTTACATCTTCACTTGCTGTACTTTGGCCAAAAGGTATAAAACACGAGAATGTTCTTCTGTTTGTGACTTGAAGTTTTATTCCCCAAAATGTTGCATTTGACATGCTTAGCTCAAGGACTTCGTAGAATTGCCAAGCACATATGTAGCTTGTTTCCAAGTGTTGATCGCCTAGTTTCCAATGTCAAGAAAATCTTCCTCAAAGCACCGTCACGTGTGCAGATGTTCAAGGAAATGGCCCCCGAGATTCCGCTACCTCCTCAGCCCGTTTTGACTAGGTGGAGTACATGGGTCTCTGCTGTACTCTACTATGCTGCAAATTTTGAAAAGATAAAATAAATCGTCAACTGTTTTGAAGAAGAAGAATCTGCTGCAGTCAGGATCGTCAGTGAAATCATGCAGAAAAAGTCCCTCCAAGTTCAAGTTCAAGTTTCCTTTATTGTCATTCAGACCTTTCGGTCTGAACGAAATTGTGATGCCTGCAGTCATACACAGAACCAATAATAACAAAACATACAATAAACACAAATTAAACATCCACCACAGTGAGTTCACCAAGCACATCCTCACTGTGATGGAGGCAAAGTCTTAGTCTCTGTCTCTTCCCTCCTTGTTCTCCCTCTGCGCTGAGGCGATCGATCCAGGCCGAAGATGCCGCCCTCCAGTCCAGCGGACCTCCGTGGTGATGTCGCCGCCGCCGAAAGCCGGAACGCCGTCTCCGCTCCGAGACGGCCTGCCACAGCATCAGCCCCGGGTCCCGCAGTCTCCGCTCCGGACCCCGCTGCACCAGCTCCAGGCCCCGCAGTCTCCGCTCCGGACCCCGCTGCACCAGCTCCAGGTCCCGCAGTCTCCGCTCCGGACCCCGCTGCACCAGCTCCAGGCCCTGCAGTCTCCGCTCCGGACCCCGCTGCACCAGCTCCAGGTCCCGCAGTCTCCGCTCCGGACCCCGCTGCATCAGCTCCAGGCTGCCGCCGATAGCCAGAACGCCGCACCAGCAAGTCAGGCCACCGCTGCCTCAGCCCCAAAGACGGCCAGCCTCCCGTTGGTAAGTCCTGGCTGGCTCTGCCTCCGTAGCCTTGGAGTCGGTCGCAGGATGGAGGCGGCCAGCCCCGCCATTAGGCCTCACCGCAGACAGAGGCAAGGAAGGGGGATACGACACGAAAAAGTCGCATTCCCCCGAAGGAGGAGACAGAGAACATGTTTCTCCCCCCTAACACAACCCAACAAACTAAAACTTAACAAAACAAGACAAAAAAAACAACAGAAAAAAGTAAAAACAGACGGACTGCAGGCGAGCCGCAGCCGATTAACAGCGCCGCCACTTCCGTGATCTTGTGTTTATTGCTTCCAATTTTGCAAACGTCCCACAAGCTATCACTTCTCTTGAGAAACGTGGCGAACATTAGTGAATAACTTGCAGGTTTTCAACAAAGTAACTGATGATATTCGTAAAGTTCCTGGCGATGTAGTTAAAGACATGCAAGGAAAAGGTGAGAGAGTGATTTTAGCTAACAAAGATCTTGAAGAAATACTAAAGATAGCTAAAGTTCTCAAAGGTAGCTCTAATGCACAAGATATCGACATGAATATAGAGTCTGTAGCTTGTTTTGGGTATGCACCAGTGACCTCAGCTGAAGTAGACAGAAGTTGTTCACAACTGAAGCATATTCTGTCTGACAGACGGCATAGTTTAACACCAGATAATTTGAAAAAAATGCTAGTAATTATGTGCAACCAGGCAAGTTTAGTCATTTAATGTAGTATACCTTTATATTATTATTTTAAACCATATTTTCGTGGTGGAAATAATTGCCTTTATAAGCCTTTTTTTGTCTATAAATGCCTTTTTCGTGGCTTTTTTGTAATTTTATTATGATGTTTTGCCTGCCTATTTCAGTGCTTTTTAGTGCCTAAACATCCTGGCTCTAGTCATTACTACCGTGGGCACGGCACACATGCTACCTGTGGTTTGATATTATAACAAAATCTTGATCTCAGTCAGCTCCTATACTCAATTTGCAGTGACTCACTTACCAATACTCTGCCTACAGCCCACCCGATAAACAGTTCTGTGTCAAAATTGTTGTCTCACTTTCCTTCAGTAGCAAGGAGAAGTGATGCTGAGACAATCATTGCAGATTTAGCATTCAGTGAGATCGTTTCAGCATCTCACAGTTGGGATGTTCTTTTTCTTTCAAAGGAAAGCAAGAAGGAAAATCTCTGTAGTTAGGATACAGTTAAGAGACATTCAGGATGCTTAAAGTTGTATGATAGCTATTACCATAAAAGAGCATCACACTGAACCACTAGAAAATATAGATAAAAATCAGAATTAAACATAGCTAAAAATCAGAAATATAGATAAAAATCAGAATCAAGATACAGGCCTACAATTCAGGAGTGGTTATACAGGGATTGCACCCTCTGGTAATTTGCTGGATAACCAGAGGTAGAATGATTTTTCATGCCAGAGAAATGAGCAAGCATATGCAATGCTTACAGTCTTTCTAGTTTGGAAGTCTGGAAGTTAAGGAGGAAGATCCTGAAGAATTTCACAACTATCACAATCCTGATGTACCTCTAGATCATGATCTCGTGGATGTATGTAGTGTAAATCATCAACTTTGGAAATCCTTTCTTCAAAAAATGAGTACATGCCACCATAAATTGATGTACTGCACTGTTTATTTTCAATGAGTAATCTTACGTAGATGAAAGTCACAGACTTACTGCAAATGTTGCAACATCCACAATTTTCCATTTGAGTCAACCGTGCATCTGAAAGATTAATGCATGAACAGGAATATTGGCATCTTGTGGTGTTCATTGTATGCCACTATGATTCTCAGACAGCATAGGCTTCTTATGTGGAAATAGGTCTTCACAGTACTTCTGAAGCCTGCTTCAGCAGATTTTAAAGGAGAACTACCTGAACAGACCCAAGCTGTAGAGTCCAGCTGTGGGGAATGCACCTTAGGAATGTCTCCTTTACATTATTAACTAATCTGTCACAATTGCTTCATCTAAAATTCCCGACTACATCCCCACGCCAGTCAGCAGTTGCTACCTCCCTAAAATTCAAGTTAAGCTGAAATAATATGCCATTAAGTATTTGGTTGAGTATGTCACTGTTTTGAGGGAGGGAGTAAAGGCATTTGTTTGAATCTTTCGACCTTGATCCAGAACGATCTGCAAAGGGGTTGCAAATAAGGTGGTGGTGCCCCACTCTTCCCTTAATAATCTGATAAAGTAACAGATACATGCAAGTTCACCGAACAGTGAGAATGGTGCATGCACGAGCCTTCCAAAAGCTGGCTCATCTGATGTCCTGCACATACTATATTGCCCCAGAGTCTCAAGGTGAAAGCTGTAAAGTTCAATCTGCTCTTCCGAAGGATTTCAATCATTTCAAGTGCATCATTGCTACACACAGACAAGCACAAACAGACACACACGCACACACACATACACATACACACTGGGATTCATATGATCGCCTCAGTGCTGTTAAACATTTTCAGCATGACAATTTCTGGTTACTTGGAAGGTTTATTTCCATAAGTAAAGATGACACTTACTCCAGTTGTGAAACTGAACAAAAGTTTTCCTTCTCCACTTTTCCAACAGACAGTCCTTAATCCAATATACAGATCATGAACTTTTAGGTAGGGCATTGCACTCTCTAATCCACTAGGTATCCATTGGTTGATTATGCCCATGCAGCCACTAAGGACAAGGACTTTGAACAAATGGATATGCGCTGAGGTAAATCTAATGAAGAATAAATAATGAACAAAAGAACACCTATCAATTATTGTGGTAGACAAATGGCTAGTAACAAAGGCCCTTCATTCACTGAGGAACAGATCTATCCCCTTGAATAATGTTGAAGATGAGATAATTAAATTGTTTAATTTTCTGATTAAAGCAAAATTTAACTGCTTGAAATCACAAGGGAAGTGTTTATTCTGTTAAATACATGCAACCAAATGAAGCACCACAAGTGTTTTCTTTTACATGGGGTTTCTAAATTCGCTCTCTTAATATTTTGCTCTTTAAATCTGCTCTCTAAATATTTGACTCAGTTTGTTTATCTAGTTGGGAGCAGCCAATGACCAAGTGTCTCCAGGTTACACATTCAAATGTTTACATAATGCCTCAGGTGTTAAACCTTTGTAGGAAGGAACTGCAGATGTGTTAAAGAAGGAACTGCAGATGCTGGAAAATCGAAGGTACACAAAAATGCTGGAGAAACTCAGCGGGTGCAGCAGCATCTATGGAGCGAAGGAAATAGGCAACGTTTCAGGCCGAAACCCTTCTTCAGACTGATAGGGGGTGGGGAGAAGAAAGGAAAAAAGGCGGAGGAGGAGCCCGAGGGCTGGGGGAGGGGAGGAGACAACCAGAGGGCTGATGAAGGGGAGGGGACAGCAAGGGCTAGCAGAATTGGGAGAATTCAATGTTCAAGCCCCCAGGATGTAGACTGCCCAAGCGGAATATGAGGTGCATTTCCTCCAATTTCCAGTGTTGCTCGCTGTGGCCATGGAGGAGACCCAGGACAGAGAGGTCAGATACGGAATGGGAGGGGGAGTTGAAGTGCTGAGCCACCGGGAGGTCAGGTTGGTTATTGCGGACCGACCGGAGGTGTTCGGCGAAACGATCGGCAAGCCTCCGCTTGGTCTCACCGAACTGCAGATGCTGGTTTACACCGAAGATAGACACAAAATGCTGGAGTAACTCAGTGGAACAGGCAGCATCTCTGGATAGAAGAAATAGGTAATGTTTCGGGTTGAGACCTTTCTTCAGACTGAGAGTCGGGGGAGAGGGAGACACAGAGATATGGAAGGGTGAGGTGTGAAAACGAGACATCAAGGGGACGAGATCAAGGGAAATGTAGAATAGATCATTGTTAACTAGAGGAAGGTGACAGCAAAGCATACAAAGATAAAATTTAATCATGAGGATGGTTAGACTGGTCAGAGAACTAGGATGGGGGAGGTATGGAGAGAGAGAGAGGGAAATCAAGGGTTATTTGTTTTAGTTAGAAGTTAGAGAAGACAATGGGCAGCGTGGACAAGGGCCTGTTTCCACATTCAATCTCTAAACTAAACTAAACAAATTCTAAACACATTCCCATCATTTCTCCCAATATTCTACCACCCACCTAAATAGGGGGAATTTAAAGTGGTAAGTTAACCTAACAATTCATGTGTCTTTTTTGGTATATATATTTTATTTCCAATCCTACATTGTTAACTATCCTTACAGCCATTTTTTGCAGTATGCATAATGGATGTAGGGTACTTTTGTAAGTGTTACCCCATACGTCCACACAGTAATTTAGATATGGCAGTACAAGTGAACAATAAAAAATGTACAGCGCTTTGTGATTCAGAATGTGCCTTGTTCTTCTTCCCACGACTGCAATGGTCCTTGCCAGCTTTGCTCGCACATATTTTATATGTTTCCAGCAGATTTTGTGGTTTAATATCAAACCTAGAAATTGATTTTCATATACACTTTCTATATCAACACCATCAATCCTCACGTGTACCAGAGGGTTTATTTTACAATTTCCAAAAAATATAATCTTTGTTTTGTTCAAATTTAATGATAATTTGTTTATGTCAAACCACCTTTTTAATTTTCTAATTTCTGATGTGATCTCCTTCAAAAGCTGCTGTAAATTCTCCCCAGAACAAATGATATTAGTATTGTCTGCAAATAAAACAAATTTCAATATTTTAGATACTCTACATATATCATTTATATACAGAATGAACAATTTTGGTCCTAATACTGACCCCTGAGGAACTCAATAGACAATAGACAATAGGTGCAGGAGTAGGTCATTCGGCCCTTCGAGCCAGCACCGCCATTCAATGTGATCATGGCTGATCATCCCCAATCAGTACCCCGTTCCTGCCTTCTCCCCATATCCCCTGACTCCGCTATCTTTAAGAGCCCTATCCAGCTCTCTCTTAAAAGTATCCAGAGAACCGACCTCCACCGGCCTCTGAGGCAGAGAATTCCACAGACTCACTTGGAGAATGATCAGCCATGATCATATATGATCAGCCATGATCATATATGATCAGCCATGATCATATTGAATGGCAGTGCAGGCTCGAAGGGCCGAATGGCCTACTCCTGCACCTATTTGCTATGTTTCTCTATGTGAAAAAGTGTTTCCTCATCTCCGTTCTAAATGGCTTACCCCTTATTCTTAAACTGTGGCCCCTGGTCCTGGACTCCCCCAACATTGGGAACATGTTTTCTGCCTCTAGCGTGTACAAACCCTTAATAATCTTATATGTTTCAATAAGATCCCCTCTCATGCTTCTAAACTCCAGAGTATACAAGCCCAGCCGCTCCATTCTCTCAGCATATGAAATCCCGCCATCCCGGGAATTAACCTTGTAATCCTACACTGCACTCCCTCAATAGCAATAATATCCTTCCTCAAATTAGGGGACAAGTAATTACTCCACAAGTAATATCCAAGCATGTTGTTTGTGCTCACCTATCTTCACAAACTGTTGCCTGTTACTTCTCAACCAAATAGCTTCTCAACCAATTCAGCACCTCCCCCCTAATAACGTACCTTTCCAATTTATCAAGTAATATATTGTGATCAATGGTATCAAAAGCTTTTTTTAGATCTATAAATACTCCCACTGCATACTTTTTTTTGTCTATACAATTAGTAATTTCTTCTTTTAATTTGATCAGCGGCATACAGTGGCTTGCAAAAGTTTTCATACCCCTTGAACTTTTCCACATTTTGTCACGTTACAACCACAAACGTAAATGTATTTGTGATTTTATGTGATAGACCAACACAAAGTGGTGCATAATTGTGAAGTGGAAGGAAAATGATACATGGTTTTCAAATTTTTTTACAAATAAAAAACTGAAAAGTGTCACGTGCAAAAGTATTCAGCCCCCTTTACTCTGATACCCCTAAATAAAATCCAGTGCAACCAATTGCCCCAGTTTTATATAAAGGCATAACTTTTGAAATTTTTATTTTGCTTGGGAATTTACCAGTTAGAAATGACAAGTTACAGATGTACGTTACTGGTTTTGCAATACCATTAATGACTTTCTTGACTATTGTCATGTCAATTTCATTCCAGTCAGTAGATGTTTTGTTCTTACATTTATTTACAATATTCATGATTTGTGTTTTCTACTGTTCTAAAAAAAAAAGTGAGCTTGGATATCTTTCTCCATAATCACCATCAGTCCCCTCTTTGGGTGTCTCTGGACCATTGATTTTTTCTGCCGATTTTGGTCCCACAGTTACAAAAAAATTGTTGAAACCACTAACCACATCATCCATATTATTTATGGTCTTATTGTTATCGATGAAATACTGAGTGTAACGAGTTTCTAGATCCATTTCTAATAATACTGTTTAACACACCTCATATACCTTTAATGTTGTTTTTATATTTATCTAATATTTCATTATAGTATTCTTTCTTACATATCATAATATTAGTTAACTTATTTTTATATGTTTTAGATTTCATTTCTGCCTTTTTAGTTCTATACTTTATGAATTCTCTATATAAAGTATTTTTCTTTTTGCAGGCACTTTGCAATCCCTTTGTAATCCATGGAATATCTATATATTTTAGTTTTTTACTGTATTGTTTTATTGGACAGATTTTGTCATACAATGTTGTGAATATTTTTAAGAATGTTTCAAATGCTTTGTCAATGTCTTCTTCCTCGTTTATTATTCTCCAATCTTGTGATAGTAATTTATTTCTAAATTCCTCACTCGTTTGTATTTCAGGTTATCAACATTTTTATCCTTCTTATAGTTACTGTCATAGATTGCAAAAACTGTAGGTCACTGATGTCATTTATTAATAACCCGCTCACTGTATCATCTTCCATAACATTTGTGAATATATTATCTATTACCGTAGCACAGTGAGATGTAATTCTGCTAGGTCTAGTGATTTTTGGACATAAGCTCATGCTATGTATTGCATTAATAAACTCTTCTGTCATGTTGGAATTCTACTCCTAATCTCACCCCGTTAGTCTGGCTCAGTAAAACACTGAGTCAAGCACTGGATCAACTAAACGTCTTTATTCTCAAACACAAACACACTTCCTATATGATACTAACCAACACCGCGGGTCCGATCCTTGTCTACTCATTTAAGCCCTTCAGCCTCGTGTGAATAGACACCCCCAGATGGACAGCACAGTCCCAAGTGCTACCCCAGAAGATCGACATCGATCCATGTGGTGTCCCCTCTCATATACAGTATTGGACACTTGGCGCGAAATACATGGGGGGGGGGGGGCAACCCCTACGAACCAATCATAAATAAAGATCATACAATGCATTAATTGACAGTTCCCTAACCCAATCACAAAATACCCCATTAAATTGTTTCGACATAAAGTTTCTAATGGAAGACAGTTCCCCTAAGTAAAGAAACATTTAACCAGGTAACAAACAATTTGAGCAAGGCTCCATGCCTTGCCCAAACACAAGATAACAGTGCAAAGACCATGCTGCATAGTTAACAGTGGTATTATAACATACCTTTCCCCAACCAATCTTGTTCATGCATTTGCAGCAAGGCTAAGTTCTTTCTGCAAAACCCTCATACATATTAACAATTGAGGGGACATCTGGACATCACCCTGTGCTTAGCTTCCTCCCAGGACGCAGACATTCTGAAGCCATGAAAGCTGCAAAGCCATGAACCTCATGGCTTTGCAGCTTTTGCAGAAATATGCCAGGCAGGTTTTGCAAAGGCAGAAATCCTCCATTTTGTCACATACTAAATTGGCCAATATGATCAATGTTATGCTTATTTGGATTTAACAGATCTATGTTGAAATCCCTACAGATGAACATAACCTTTTGGAATGTTTTACCAAAGATTTCTTCCATCCAATCCTTAAATATGTCAATATTAGATCCATATATACAGCTCACAATTTCAATTTTCTTCTTTTCCAACAGATTTCTATTGTGATACATTCTAGCACATTATCAACCACTGTTGTCATGCTTTCCACCACCTTATATTTGAAGTTTTTATTCACGTACAAAGCCACGCCTCCTCCATTCTTGTTCTTCCTGTTCATATAGTTCAATTCATATTCAATCAACTCAAAGTCCACATCTTTCTCAGGACTGCTCCGTCTCTGATATAGCGATTATATTGAATGGTTTCTTGAATTGACATATATTCTTTGGTGTTTTGAAAGTTGGCATATAGGCTTTTGCTGTTATAGTGGATAGTTGCTATTTTATGATCTGACAACCTTAATGTTAAACTGTTCATCTGCGTTGTTGATATTGTTGAAGAAATTATTTTCTGGATCATAATCATTTTCCATATCTTGTGATTTATGCTCGGTATATTCAAAAGTTTTCAAACCCAGTTTATCACATTCTGTCATCCTTGTTATTTGTGGTTTATCATTATCTCCCGACAGAGATAAATGACAGTATTTTAGATGTGGTAAGTAACTGTAAAGGGCCTGTCCCACGGGCATGCGACTGCATGCGGCAAGCGCGACCTAACGTGGTCGCTTGAGCCATACGGCCTCGCGGGGCCGGTCCCACTTCGATCGCCGGAGCCGTATGGAGTTGTGCGGAGCTGGTCCCGACATCGCGCGGGGCTCCGAAAAACTGACACTGTCCAAAAATTCCGCGCGGCAACGGCCTGTCGGCCCGCAGCTGCATTGAGGCCGTACGCACCGCCTCAACGGGCGTATGCAGCGTCTCGACGCCGTACGCACCTTCTTGATGCCGTATGCAACATCTTGACGCCGTACGCAGCGTCTTGACGGCGTATGCCTAGCGCGTGGCATTGCGCGATGACGTCACCGCCCGACGCCACGCTCGCCGCATGCAGTCACATGCTGGTGGGACAGGCCCTGTGCGGGGATCACTCGACCTCCGTGCGGTGCCCGCTTCCGGTTTGGTCGCGCTTGCCGCATGCAGTTGCATGCTGGTGGGACAGGCCCTTAACACCCTGAGGAAGCCCATGCCAAGAATGTGCAAACTTCACACAGACATCACCGGAGATCAGGATTGAATCCAGGTCAATAGAGGCAACAACTTTACCAGCTGCACCAGTGTACCACCTAGAACAATCAAACAAAATATTCCCTTATTCATAATTAGTTCAAATGTCTACACAAATCAAGTGCATTCATTTAAAAATCCATGAAAAATAAATGGAGCCAATCTGAAATGCATGATAAAATGCTCTTGATTTGTAACAGTTGAATAAGCTATTGGTTCAGTTAATCACAGAAACTATCATAAGAATTCATAATTCAGTTTCTAAGAACAGAATTAGGCCATTCGGCCCATCAAGTCTACTCCACCATTCAATCATGGGTGATCCTATCATTCCCTCTCAACCCTATTTTTTTGCCTTCTCCCCATAACCTCTGACCCACTTACTAATCAAGAATCTGTCAATCTCCGCCTTAAAAATACCCACAGCCATCTGTGGCAATGGATTCCACAGATTCACCACCCTCCGACTAAAGAAATTCCTCCTCATCTCCTTTCCAATGGTATGTCCTTTTATTCTGAGGCTATGGCCTTTGGTCCAGACTGGTGGAAACATCCCACTGGTGGAAATGTCCTCTCCACATCCACTCTATCCAGGCCTTTCACTATTATTCACTATCGTAGCTCAAATCTTATTCAAAATATCGGCAACATCAAATTGCCCACTGGCCTTTTAATGGAAGAAAATGTCCCAAAGATCTTTTAAAAATAAATTAAGAAATAAATAACCACCTCCAACAACTATCTGTTGGTTGACAAAAGAGAACTTCAGAAGGTGGTGATAATGATGTGGACGTAGTTGTTCATGGAGTTAGTGTTGCCTCCATTTCTAGCTCCTTAAACCAGCAGACAAATTAAGCACACCTTTCAATGAGGACTTTTGATGGCCCACAAAATCATTCCCATCTTAAATCTTCCTCAATTTGTGTCAACAATAATGCAAAGTTGCCACGTTACTGTCATGAACCTGACATGAACCCCTGCCCTCTCCTCTGCTGTGTGTTGTTGTGACAGCTGGTAGAGCTGCTCCCTCACAATGCCAAAGACCCAGGTTTGATCCTGACTTCAGGTGCTGTCTGTGTGGAGTTTGCATGTTCTCCCTGTGGTTGTGTGGGTTTCCTCCCACATCCCAATGACATGTGGGCTTGTGGATGAATTGGCCCTTTGTAAATTGCCCCTAATGTGCAGGGAGTGGACGCAAAAGTGCAATAATATCTGAACCGGTGATTGATGGTTGACGTGGACTCAGTGGGATGAAGGGCCTGTTGCCATGCTGTAAATTCTAAACTCTTAAACTTCAATTTTTGCTGCTCTTGCAGCAAAGAGCTAACGTCTGGTTGATATGGACTGGCTGCCTGTGCCTGCTGGTGTTGGCCGAGCCTGAGCAGGTGATGAAGCACAGGGCTCATGGCTGTAAGCTGGCCAGCATGGTGTGTGCAGGCCATTGGTGGGGACGTACAACACTGAATCCATGTGTTGATAGAATGCCCGGATCCCACAGTCTCTCACATCCAGTCCAAGACTGTTGAACATGTTACAAGTTGTAGTCTTGCCTTCTCTTTATTTGGCCACATGGTTCTCCCCAGCCTGTGTATTTTTCCACAGCAGCATCCAGCAGAGAAGGACAGGGGTATACCTCAGGTTTCCAACACAGCAATATTGTCAGTAACATGTTTCCATATTGCTACAAAGGCCCCTATTGGTGCTGGTTCTATGAAGATTCTCACTTGCGAGATTGAAGGTCACATTCAACTTTAAACGTTTGGATCATTCCAGTTTACTGCTGATCTCTGCCACAGTTTGATAGTAACCACTGCATTAGAGATGATCTAGCATTTTTTGTTGACCGATTCTACATTTTCCTTGAACTCCATTCCCTTTGTCCTGTTTTCACATCTTATACCTCCTTATCCATGTCTCTCCATCTCCCCTGACATCACTGAAGAAGGGTCTCAACCCAAAATGTCACCCATTCCTTCTCTCCAGAGGTGCTGCCTGTCCCGATGAGTAACTCTAGCATTTAATGTCTAGCTGCATTAGGGTGGTCACGCAAACTCCACACTCAAGAATTAAAGCCCTCATCTACTTTTCCGTCAGCCCACAGGGAAGGCACTTGACTGCATTAAAGCACTGTGCAGGCTGCTGTAAAATTGTATTATTTACTGTAGAGATCTCTCTGTCAACCACTTATCATGCCCCCATGCACTTGAGAACATTCTTCCTGTCTTGTTATAGCCTGTTCAAGTCTATCTAACTCACTGGAAGCACACTCCCATCCCGTCTCATCATTGCACTTTCAATTCTTTAGGCAGCTGCATTCACTTACAGCTGTAAGAGCCACCATTTGTATTACACTATGTCCTGTCAAGGGCTGCTTCTTGAGACTGCAGCAAATATAACCAAAGATGGGGATGATATCAGAGGCAATCAGCACAAGGTTTGAATATATATCAAAGGCAGTTGTTTCTAATCCATTAGTGTTGAACTGAATGAAATAGTGGACCAGCAATGCTACACTGCCAAGTGTAGACGTTTAATGGACACAAGTGCAGACCCGTTGGGTCTGGACACCGAACGTGCTTAAGACCCCGGGGTGTGAGATCCCGAACGTGCTTCAGGTCCCGGGGTGAAAATCATTAGCGAAAAAAACCCAGAACCTTTTTACAGACCCCGGGGTGAAAATCCAGAACGTGCTTCAGACCCCTGGACACTGAACGTGCTTCATAACCCGGGGTTTTAGAGACCGAACGTGATTCATACCCCGGGGTGAAAATCGCTAGCGAAAAAAAGATGGTGTCGTTTTCGGAGCAGAGGCGGTCGACAGCAGCCGTTACTGTGGCTGACCAGCAGGAGGAGACAAAATGAGTGAGTGGGGGGGGGGTGATGTATTTTATTTAGAAATGTGTACATAATTACGACGATATGTAATGAGGAGTGGCTAATCGTAAAGAAAAAAGAAATGTCTACCGAAATGGGAAAAAATATCGGCGTTTCTGCATGTGGTTTTGGCGTAGCGCGGTATCAAAGGGGCTGGCTGGCACAAGTCAAGCAGACACACACAGAGTTTTAATATTATACTAGACCAAGTGCAGACCCATTGGGTCTGGACACCGAACGTGCGTTTGCGGGGGGGGGGGGCTGTGGCGTCACACTAACCACCCCCTTTCCTCCAAAGCACAGAATCAGGCACCCACAAACACACACACTCATCACACCCCTTGATATTATCTTAATTTTTTAATTTGCTTCTTTTATCCCATCTCCACCCTATCCACTGACGAATAGCCCTCACCTCTCAGGTGCTTTTAGAGGGGGGGGAGCAGAGAGAGAAAATTTAATGTTAGAAATAAAAAAAATTGAAGAGGGGGAGGAGGAGGGTGGAGAGGAAGGGGGAGAGAGGAGGGGGAGAGAGGTGGGTGTGGAGAGAGGAAGGACAGGATGGGGGAGAGAGGTGAAGGGGGGGGTTGGAGCGGGTGTGCATGAGTCGAGCTGCGGGCTGTGAAGAGAGAAGGGCAGAGAGAGAGAGAGAGAGAGGGGAGAGACAGAGAGACTGGTACACAAAAAAATACTGTAGAAACTCAGCGGGTGCAGCAGCATCTATGGAGCGAAGGAAATAGGCAACGTTTCTGGCCGAAACCCATCTTCAGACATGTTTTGTCCCGAAACATTGCCTATTTCCTTCGATCCATAGATGCTGCTGCACCCGTTGAGTTTCTACAGTATTTTTTTGTGTACCTTTGATTTTCCAGCATCTGCAGTTCCTTCTTAAAGACAGAGAGACTGTTGGCGGGCTGTTTCCCCAACGCGCGTTTGGTGGGGGGGGGGGTGCTGCGGCTGCAGCATCACACCCACACTAACCACTCCCCAAACACACAGGCGGGGGGAGGGGGGAGAGGGAGACGGGGTTGGGGAGAGAAGAGTGGAGGGGGGGAGAGGGAGACGGGGTGGGGAGAGAAGAGGGGAGGGAGGGGAGAGGGGGAGGAGGAAAGGGGAGAGATTGGGGAGGGAGAGGAGAGCGGGGTGCGGGAGAGGGAGGGGGAGGAGAGTGGGGAGTTGGAGGAGAGCGGGGAGGGCAGGAAGGGGGAGAGTGGTAGGGGGTGAGAGAGGGGGGGAGGGGATGTTAGAGGTGGAGAGAGAGGATGAGGGGAAGGGGAGAGAGGAGTAGGTGGAAGAGAGGGGGAGAGAGATGGAGGGGGGAGGGAGAGACGAAGAGTGGGGAGTGAGGGGGAGAGGGGTAGCAGGGAGTGGTGCAAGAGAGAGGGGGATGGGGTGGAGATGGGGGAGAAGAGGGGTGGGGGGAGGGGGGAGGGAGGGGAGGAGGGAGATGGGGTAGGAGAGAGAGGGGAAAGAGTGTGGATGGAGGGGGAAGAGTGGGGTGGGATGGGTGGGGGAGAGAGGGATGGGGTGGGAGGAGGAGGGGAGGAGAGGGAGATGGAGAGGGGGAGGAGAGGGGTGGGGGAGGGGAGGAGAGAGTGATGGGGAGGGGAGAGAGGTGTGAAGGAGGAGAGATGGGGTGGGGGGTGGGGGGAGAGAGGGATAGGGGTGGGGGTAGGGGAGGGGAGGGAAGAGTGTGGAGGGAGAGGGAAGGGAGGGGGGAGAGAGGGGTGGGGGAGGGAGATGGGGAAGAGTATGGAGGGAGGGGGAGAGGGGTAGGGGGGAGAGAGGGGGAAGAGTGGGGAGGGAGAGGGAAGGGAGGGGGAAGAGTGGTGGGGAGGGAGATGGGGAGGGGTTGGAGAGATAAGTGGAAGAATGGGGAGGGAGGGGAGAGGTGTATAGGGAGTTGTGGAGGTGGGAGATAGGGAGAGGGAGAGGGGTAGGGGGAGTGGTCGAAGAGGGACAGTGGGGTAGGGGAAGGGGGCGGGGGGAGAGAGGGAAGGGGGTGGGATAGAGAGGGAAGGGGGTGGGGAGAGAGGGATGGGGGGTGGAGGAGAGGGAGAGAGGGAGATGGAGAGGGGGGTGGGGAGGTGAGGAGAGAGGGGGGGAGAGAGGTGTGGGGGAGGGGGAGGATGGCGAGGGGGGAGATGGGGTAGAGGGGGAAGTGTGTGGATGGAGGGGGAAGAGTGGGGAGGGGGAAGGGGGTGGGGGAGAGAGGGAAGGGGGTTGGGGAAGGAAGGGGGGAAGGGGAGGGGGAGTAGAGGGAGATGGCGAGAGGGATGGGGAGGGGGAGAGAGGGATGGGGGAGGGGAGAGAGGTGTGGAGGAGGGGGAGGGATGGGGGAGTGAGGGGAGGAGGGAGATGGCGCAGGGGGGGAGGGGGAAGAGTGGGGTGTGAGGTGTGGGGGAGAGAGGGATGGGGTGGGAGGAGGAGGGGAGGAGAGGGAGATGGAGATGGAGAGGGGGAGGAGAGAGGGGTGGGGGAGGGAGGAGAGAGTGATGGGAGGGGAGAGAGGTGTGAAGGAGGAGAGGAGGGAGATGGGGTAGGGGATGGGGGAGAGGGAAGGGGGGTGGGGGAGAGAGTGATAGGGGTGGGGGTAGGGGAGGTAGGGGAAGAGTGTGGAGGGAGAGGGAAGGGAGGGGAGAGAGAGGGGGTGGGGGAGGGAGATGGGGATAGTGTGGAGGGAGGGGGGAGAGGGGTAGGGGGAGTGGTGGAAGAGGGACAGCAGGGTAGGGGAAGGGGACGGGGGGAGAGAGGGAAGGGGGTAGTGTAGAGAGGGAAGGGGATGGGGAGAGAGTGATGGGGGTGGGAGGAGGAGGGGGAGGAGAGGGAGGGGTGGGGAGAGGGGGATGGAGAGGGGAAGGAGAGAGGGGTGGGAGGCGAGGGGAGGGGAGGGGGAGAGATGTGTGGGGGAGGGTGGAGGGAGGCGAGGTGGGAGATGGGGTAGGGGGGTAGAGGGGGGAGAGTGTGGATAGAGGGTGAAGAGTGGTGAGGGGGAAGGGGGTGGGGGAGAGGGAAGGGGGTGGGGGAGGGAGGGGTGGGGAGAGAGTGATGGGGATGGGAGGAGGGGGGAGAGGGAGATGGTGAGGAGAGGGAGATGGAGAGGGGGAGGGAGAAGGATGGGGGAGGGGGAGAGAGGGATGGGGATGGAGAGAGAGGTGATGGGGAGGGAAGGAGGAGGGATGGGGTAGGGAGTGAGGGGGAAGAGTGTGGAGGGAGGGGGAGGGGTGGTAGGAGGAGAGGGATATAGTGGGGAGGGAGAGTGGAAGGGGGAGGGGTAGGGACAGTCCATCTGTTCCCCATTCCCTATCACCCCCATTCCTCTTTCTCTATTCCCACACACGTGACGACGCCCTTCGACAGGCTGCGGGGGTGGAGGGGGGAGGGGCTGGGGCTGCTGCAAAGGCATATGTAAATGGATCCATTCTGATTGGACATCTGTGAGCATCGGGCATTGTGACATCACACAACGGAACCTTCACTAACATTCTATGGCTGAGAGCTGTTTTTTTTTACATTTTGAAATTTTGGGGGTCGGGGGGGGAGAAGGATTTTATTTTTAAAAGTGTACATAAACATGACGAAATTTAATCAGGAGTGGCTATTCGTAAAGAAAAATGAAATCTCTACCGAAATGGAAAAAAATCTCAGCGTTTCTGCGTGCGGCGTTGGCGTATCAAAGGGGCTGGCTGGCACAAGTCAAGCAGACCCCCCCACACACACACACACACACACACACAGAGTTTTAAATATAGATAGATAGATATAGAAGATAGATAGATATAGATAGAAGATAGATAGATAGATATAGATAGATATGTATGTGTTGGTGAGGCAAAGCTAGGTCGAAGAAGAAAAGAGTTGAAAGCTGATCCCATGCCTGCAGATGTTACCGTTGAGGTTCAGTTTATCAACAAAATAAGAGGAGAGCCAGAGTCAAGTATTTTAAGATTCAGAGTGATGGCAGAGGTTCAGAAGTTACAGGATATGTATTTTTTGGATTTATGTAGGTAGAAATGGGACTGTGCAAAAGCAAAGCTGGACAACAAAGGAGAGAATTTGAACACAGTTTCATCCCCGGTATGAAATGGTGTTGAAACTGTTAGAAAATCATGGATAGACAATGTGTTGTGGCACTAACAGCCATCTTATGGGACAATGAGTGGTTGAGCCATGAACATTTTGTCTGAGAAAACATTGCAGAAATGATCAGCATGTAATGCCCAAAGATTTATGCTCTACCTTGTGAGTTTCAAATGCTGAAAGCATTTCCTTTCCACACTTCACCAGTGGAAAGAAAGCCGAGTCTGTAATCCGCTGTGCAACTGTGATGGAGGGTGATGGTGCATTGTGGGTAGGTTTTAGGCGTTGCAATTTGTTCAAATTTGCAGCCCACAGAGACACATCACAAAATCCCACACAAAGGCATTACTGTGCTAGTCCTCCATCCATTTACACATTGGTCAAATGGAGGTATCAGGAGAAATATTATGGAGCTCCCTATAGGTCCTTGGCCTATTGTTGTTTAGTTTAGTTTCAGTTTAGTTTAGTTTTAGTTTAGTTATTGTCACATGTACTGAGGTACACTGAAAAGCCTTTTGTTGCATGCTATCCAGTCAATGAAACGACTGCAGATGATTACAATCAAGCCGTCCACTGTATACAGATACAGGATAAAGAGGAATAACACTTAGTGCAAGATAAAGTCCAGTAAAATCCAATTAAAGATAGTCCAAAAGTCTCCATTGAGGTAAATGGTAGATCAGGACCGCTCTCTAGTTGGTGAGAGGATATTCAGTTGCCTGATAAAAGCTGCATTAAAACTGTTTTGCATAGTTCGCACAAATGTGACACCATGCTTTCCAAACTTTAGGGGGTCTTTTTTTGTGGAGATAATGATAATTATTAAACATTAAATAATAGTGCACAAGGAAGGGAAACCATTAATGATGTCTGTAATAGAAAGTGGTGCATGTTACAGATTGTTGAATGTTGCACCCATGACCTTTATGCAGAGTTGCAGAACAATTGTTGACTGATTGCCGTGTTAGATCGTGACTGACTTCTCACCACATGAGCAAATTATAATAAAAAAGCAGGATCAATTTTATTTTATGTGTATTAACTATTGCTAAGATTTATTTGAACACCATAATTCATAGCCCAAGAGGTTAAATATAGACCGACAACAGGCAAAGCATAGAAATAGGTGATATTTGTAAGCTCCAATAGCTTACTGCCATAACCTGAACTGAAAACCTGTAAGTAACCATCTATCTATATATTACTAAAACTCTCATCTTGTTTGTTATTATGTCTGTGAGTCTGTCTGTCTGTCTGCCCATGTGATCCTGAAACTACGCTAAAACGGTACACGATAGCACGACCATTTTTGGACCACATTACTCACCATTGTCCTGTGGTATGTTTTATAAACGTTTCATTCAGATTGATGGTATATTTTACGTTATTCACATTTTAAACTTTACAAAATCCAGTTTGGAAAAAATCCTGAATTTGGACTGGCAGTTAGCAGGGTATGACACCACAAGGGGGTCTCATTTACATAAACTGCCAGTCATCAGTGTTCCACTCCACAATTACATCTTAATGGGATCTCATTTACATTTTTAAAAACAGCAGCTTCCACCTCACAATAACGTCAAGGGGGGTAGGGAGTGGAGAGGAGAGATGGAGGGAAGGAGGGAGTGACTGAGGGTAGGGGAAAGGAGAGAGAATGAGAGGTGGGGAGGGGAGGAGGAGAACGGAAAGAAGAGCGAGGGTGAAGAGTAGGGAAGGTAGTGCTGGGGGATGAGGGGAAATGAGCGCGCCTGTGCAGTTGGGGGCTATGGGTGAGTGGTGGAATATTGCGTTGGGGGAACGGGTTACATTGGGGGAACGGGTGAGTGGTGGAATATTGTGTTGGGGGAATGGGGGCCAAACGGGTCCACTTGGTCTAGTTGCTTGTTAAAAATGGATTATCTTATCATTTGTAGCATTGACTCAGGGGTGGCACAGAAGCGCAGTGGTAGATTTGCTGCGTTACAGCGCCTGGAACCAAGTTCGATCCTGACTATGGGTACTGTCTGTATGGAGTTTGCATGTTCTCCCTGTAACTGCGTGGGGATTCCTCCAGGTGTTCCCGTTTCCTGCCAATTTCCAAAGATGTGCAGGTTTGAAGGTTAATTGGCTTTTGTAAATTGTCCCTGGTGTGTAGAATAGAACTAGTGTATGGGTGATTGCTGGTCAGCATGGACTCGGTGGGCCAAAGTTCCTGTTTCCATGCTGTATCTCTAAACTAAACTAAAGACTGATAGGATAACCTGAAGGCGAGGAGAACACATTTTAGTTTCGACATTGGGTCAATTCCTCTCCTTCATATTTCAAGTATGGCTATTTTATAGTCACAGTCAAAGAATTATAGTTATAAAACATAGGAACAGGCTTTCAGCACATCACATTTATGTCTACTATCATGTCTAGCTACATAGAACATACTTACCTACATTGATTCCATGTTCTTCCGTGCCTTACTTATCACCTCCTCTGTTGACCTATATCCAGATATTCTGTTATAATTTTAGAGAACCTTCTTTACTGTCCACTATACTTGCCAATTTTGGTGCAATCTGCAAATTTACTAATCATGCCACCTGCATTCTCAACCAAATCAGTAATATACATGACAAACCATAAAGATCCGAGCAATGATCCCTATGGCATGCCATTGGTCATGGGGCTCCAATTTGAAGACCATCCCTCCACTGTCATCGTCCTACCTCTGGGCTAATTTTATACACAATTTAGCAATTCACTGTGGATTCCAAGTGTTCTGAACTTTTATCACAAATAATGCCTTGAAGAATTATGGTTTAAGCCATGAATAAAATATATCTGAAGAAGGGTCTAAACACAAAACATCACCTATCCTTTTTCTCCAGAGATGCTGCCTGACTTGCTGAGTAACTCCAGCACTTTGTGTCTATTTAATATATATGAGTTTGGTATTTGGCCATCTTTTATCAGGCCCTATTGTAAGTAGCCAGAAACACACTCCACTGAGTTTCCATCATGCTAAGTTTCCTTTTTCTCATGATCATTACCACGGCCCATTTTAAGTGTTGAATGGCTTCTCACTTTGCCAGTAGTCAACAGACACCAAAAGGCAAAATGTGGCACATACTTGAAATACAAGACAAAAATATAAGAAACTTAGCAGATTGGTCAGTGTCTGTGGTGAAACCAAGAAAGTTAGAGTTTTAAGAGGGATATTCCTTCATCTCTTTTGGTCTCCCTTGTTTTATCCCTATCAATGTAACCATGACTGCCTCTGCCACTTTAATAGACCGTCTCAATACAATAATATTCACTTTGATTAACATTAATGGAAGGGATGGTATGATTTCCCTTCAAACAGATGCCCAAACAATAGATTTGATCAGAGTTTGTATTGTGATTATGCCTGATCTATTTGCAATTAAATTTTAAAGAGCTGGCTGTCATGACAACCTTGAATATAATTATCTATATATGCCGCAGAATAATTCATGCAGTGGGAGTGTTTGTTTCAACTTAATTGTTGACATTTAGATAATGAAGAATTCATTGGGAGGTTGGAAAATACAGTTATTGAATTGGAACCATATGTGATTAATTGTCAATTAGTTAAGGCTCAATAGGGAATATTATACACCGTGTCATCTTTTTGCCAGCAGGTCTATGTGTGCCCTTTAGATTTGGTAGACTGAAAATCTACAGCTCTTTCATTTTTCTGTATCTTCTCAGCAGGGGGCTAACCACACAATTCAGCCTTAAACCTTGTGATTGATTGTGGAGTTGGATTTGGGGAGAACTATTATTGGACTAGAGACCAACTAGGCATTAATGATAGGCTGGTGACTGTTATAGTCTGGTGATAGGGGAGCAGAGGAGAAAAGGCTTAATCCTCTCCCGCTATTCCTTATTAAGGAGTTAAGTCATGGGTTGCCTTGTGGGCTGTTACTGAGTGCAGCCTGTAATTTCTTATGGCGACCAGAATTTTCACCAACTGAGAGCTTTGCAAATGCTCCAAACCTTATCTACCCCTGAGAGTTGACTCTATAAGTTGTCTGAGAACCAAAGAGTGACTATCATTTTTAGCTTTGATATGATGATTTGGTTCGAATTAGCATCATTGTCAAGGTGAAGTCATGCATGTGTGCATGCAGTCATGTTACATTAATCATGCACATGTATGCTACACTACATGCGATTGGGGAAAGGTCTGGAGCTCTACTGCCCTCTTCCACAACTAGTTGAGTTGAGGTTGTGTTGAGTTGAGTTTAGTTTATTGTCACGTGTACCGAGGTACAGTGAAACGTTTTTGTTGTGTGCCAACCAGACAATGGAGGGACAATACTAGACCTCTGTTATAGACACAAAAATAACATATGACAGATGTTATAAATTTGAAAGGTAAACAGTGGGAGAGTGGCCTTATGCTCTTTGCATCCAGCCCTCAGCTTTACACCGGATAGTTGGATGACTTAGAGATGGCAACTGTATCTTTGCAACGATTGTACATGATGATGTTACAACATTTTTACAAATACATATTTAAGATTATTTTGTATTAGTTAAATATATTTAAATAATATAACTGATTGTAAAAAGGATTTAAAAATAGTTCACAGACCATTGATAGAACCAAATGATTGAATGTTGACAGGATTTTCCAGGTATTGGGCTCAAGGCTACAAAGCCTGATGTCTTATCACAGCTCCGCTTTCCCGGATGCTTCTCCTGTGCGGAGGGTAAAAAGACACAAAGTACTGAAACTCAGCGGGTCAGGAGAACATCAATAGGTGATGTTTCAGGTTAGGACCCATTTTCAGACTGATTAAAGCGTTTAGAGATGGGGGGAGGAGTGGAGATGATGGAGGGGCAGGATAAAGCCTGGAGAGTTATAGGTGGATATGGTTGGGGGGGGGGGAGTGATAAGGATAGAATTATGAAGTGGGAGGAAGGAATATAGGTGGAAGGGAGGGGGGTGGGTCATGAGGGAAGAATAGATGCATGTCCAGTTTGAGTACAGGGAAGGGATAAGGGATAATGGGGACGGGTGATGACGTTAGTTGCATAAAACTGGAGAATTCACTGTTCATACTGTTGGATTATAAGAAACTCATCAGATTGTGAAGTGTTGTCCTCCATTTAGCATGTGGTTTAACTGACCTGTGAATTCAGAAAAAAGTAACTTCAATTGAATCCTGGGCAGGGGATAGTTTTGGTTCAATCTACCACATTAATTTGAACCAGAATTAGGTGCTACTTGTTAATTATGGAAAGCTTTAACCTGACCAACTGAAAATCTCTACAATTTGAGTGCCAATTCTGGTCTGCAGCCATTGAAATATTGTGCACTGTCGAACAATGTCTTAGAATATGCCTACATTAAATAAAAGATGGAATTTGGTGAAACAGATTAACAATTACTCAGGATAATAGATTTTAGTTACACCTCATTCATTGAGGGGGTGTATAACACAGCTATAACATGGGAATGCACTGGGATGCACAAGAAGCAATGCTTGCAAATATATGTTTGAGACCATTGAGAAATTTTGTTCAAACCTTTGTTTGTTTGAATGACAATAAAGGCATTCTAATTATGATTGTAATCAGGTCATTTGAGTGATACATACATATATCTCTGAAGTATCTCTGAGCGAGCTGAACGAGGAAGTCAATTTTCTTATTGTCTCCTAGTAAAGTACAAGCCAACAGAAATAAATAAATTAGCATGCTGATGCTGCTTCTGGTAAACAAGTATTTGGTTAAACCAAACCTACCAACGTTAGATAAACTCATTGCTTATGAAAATCTATGGCAAAGATTGCAATGCCGTGCAACAGATATTACTGACTAAAACTGAATATGCATAATGATCATAGAACAACTGAATGCATGTGTTGTACAACTGAATAAGCTTGTAGTATACAAATTATGAGAATGAAAACAATACAACTGCGCAAAATTATAAGTGTACTATTGAATTCATATAATGATTATTATGTAAATGAAAAAACAAATGATTATGGAATAACTGAACACCTTAATTACAGCATTTCTGAAAACATAATAGTTATACTATTGAAGAAAACATAATAATGATAGGACAACATTCATTCCAATATAAAATAAGATCATGCTTTTGATATAATAGACAGGAATTAATAACAATTAGCTATTGTGTGCACGGTGTTTAATTATTTGTATTACTAAAACATACTGGTTTGTGCAAATAATAACTCAATGTAATAATGTTTGCTTGAGAAAATATTTACCTTACATAACAAGACTTTAGAGTGTTCAGTGAAACAAAATGTTAAATTGTGTTTTTCTTCCAGAAATATACCTCGTGCTATCTGCATTTCAATGGTGGTGGTCACAGTTTGCTATATTTTAACAAATGTAGCCTATTTTGTCGTAATGAGTCCTGAAGAGCTTTTGGCCTCTGATGCAGTAGCTGTGGTAAGTAATATCAACTTTAACAAATCAAATTTATGCAAATAAAAGTCCCAAGGTATTTTCAAATGCAAGGTACACATCAGTTTACAAATGGCTGCTACTAAATTGCATTTTCTCTACTCATCTGAGGTTCTGTTTAAGCAGAAGGTTGACTCGCAAAAATGTGACTTTATTGAAAACATTATTTATATATATATATTTGTACTTTACTTTGCAAACAAATGCAGCACAACTCCCTAATGTATCATGTGCAAAGATAGAAGCAAATATGAAGTGTGGATTCACTGACAATAGGGTGACAAGATTTGGAAGATAAAAACTCACCTCCATTACAATAATAGAGAATCCATAAAATGGTCTGAAGAAGGGTCTCGATCCAAAACGTCACCCATTCCTTGTCTCCAGAGATGCTGCCTGTCCCGCTGAGTTACTCCAGCATTTTGTGTCTACCAAAAAATGGACTTCCAGTTAACAAAGTTGGAAGGAGTTGGACATTAACTGGACATCTCAAAGGTCGATGCAGTGTAACTTGCAGCTTTGATCGTGGAATCATTAGGCCTCGATCTTCTCCAGACCTACCCATTGCAGACAGCAAGTACGAAGAATATTGTAGCCCGCATTGACATAGTTCATGTGTAGGAAGGAACTGCAGATGCTGGTTCAAACCGAAGATAAACACAAAAACCTGGAGTAACTCAGCAGGACAGGCAGCCTCTTTGGAGGAAAGGAATGGGTCGAGACCCTTCTTCAGACTGGAGTTCATGACTATAGTTTATGACCTAGTGGCTTAAATGAAATTAAAATACTGATCAAGCATATGGAAGGCATATTGAATCGGGACAGTTCTGGAAAGAAAAATGCAGGCTGAAAGTCTTTGATTATGTCTCAGGCACTTCAAAGAATTTTATTTTATTTTATTTCTTGAGTTCTTACCCCTTACACTCTACTGTCCCACCAACCTGAAAATCTTCCTTGCGTGCAACATCCAGTGGCCCTACTCAACAAATTATGCATTGACAGGTTTTGTCTTTTATGATCAATGCATTGCCATTGAATATGTAGTGTCTGTTTGCATATAAACTCAACCTTTGTGAGCACCCAAAATTCAAGACTATAATTATTCAAGGGAAGTGGCAAGCTGAAGAAAATCAAAAGGAAAATCGCCGCTGTCCTCATTCCGGGCAATTGATTTCCGAATGGCCGGATGATACTCAGGCAATTGCTCACTCCAGCAAAATAATGTAAAGGGAGACCAAAAAAAAGGGAATACATTTTAACTTTCTGCACACCTATCAAAGCATTACAGTTCAACTATTTAATTTTTTTTTTACATTGATTGGAAGGTGTTTTCTAGCATTTATACACAAACAATGTGCTTATCAAAGTGAAAGATGTGAATTTGTTACTTGGTGTCAGCACTTTACAGCCAGGTAAGGTGCACTGTGGATTAGAAGTAAAATAACTTTCCTCCATCACTGCTCTATATATGAATGTAACTGCAATCTGAGAAAGTACCTCATGGACCAACATGACCTTTTCCATTTCTCACATCACTTATCCTTATATCCTTTCAAAATGAGATTGGCGGTTTTAGGCTGTTGAAATGCTGACTGTTTTGATTGTGCTCTCAGGCGGACTTGAAATTATATTTAAACTGCCCATATATTGCCGTTGTCTAACTGAAACATTGTCAGCTGCGGTTCAATTGGTAGCACTCATGCTTCAGGCTCAGAAGCTTTCTGATTCAAGCCCGAATGCGGAGGCTTCAGCACTATGGCACAGCTGATAGTGCTGCTGCCTCTCAGTGTCAAACACCATTACCTCTAGGTTCAAGAACAGCTTCTTCCCTTCACTCATCAGGCTTTTGATCCACACAGTACAACCATGAATTACTATGGACGTATAAGACTTGTACAATGTACCTTGGCTTACATTATTTGTGTGTGGACGTGGTGTCGAAGGACGATAAGCCGAAGCAAAGAAGTGGAAGCCAAATAACCGAATGGAAACGAAGCCGAAAAGCCAAATAACCGAAAGAGTATGAAGCCGAAAAGCCAAATAACCAAAAGCGTACGAAGCCGAAAAGCCAACTAACCGAAAGGGCGGGACGCCTGAAAGCCAACTAACCGAAAGGGCGGAGCGCCTAAAAGCCAACTCACCGAAAGGCCGCAATGCCGAAACGCCAACTCACCGAAAGGCCGCAACGCCTAGAAGCCAACTCACCGAAAGGCCGCAATGGCGAAAAGCCAAATAACGGATATGACGTCGTCGGGGGTGCAGGACTTGTCAGCGATTGGTCCAGACATCCGCATCCATCACATCACTGACCGGGGGAGACGGGAGGGTGGAGGTCATTTTCCCACACAAGATTCACCCCCCCCCCAGACGTGGGGACAGATGGCCCGGGGCATTGGCAGCCATAGTAAATCGCTTTTAAAACTTGGGGGGGGGGGACACAAATTCCCTGGCGGGCCGATGACAAGTGTTCATCTTCGGTTAAAACAGATTACAGATTATCTGTTGTTTTGTGCGTGGGAGCTTGTTGTGTGCGGTGTGCAGTCAACCAGACGGAATTACTGTATTTAAACAATAAATAAAATGTGCTTCTTGTTGTCAAGGGGAGGGGGGGAGTGGGAGGAGATAAAATTGTTCATTGTCATGCACACTTGTCATCGGCCCACCAGTGAATTTGTGTTCCCCCCCCCCCCCCCCCCCCCATGTTTTAAAAGCGATTTACTGTGGCTGCCAATGCCTCGGGCAGTCTGTCCCCACGGCCGGGGCGGGGGGGTGGATCACCCAGTGTGGGTGTCGGGGGGTGTATCACCCCGTGTTGGGGTCTGGGGGTCGGGGGGTTGAATTACCCTGGTGTGGGGGTCGGAGTCCGGTGGCGGTGCATCGCGTTCAGTGACTCTGGGTGGGCGGAGGGACCAGACTAGTGTCCCCAACACTGCTCCACCCGGCCCTGTGTGTGTGTGTGTGTGTGCTGCCGACTCACAGCCCGTCACAGTGCGGCCACCCTGGGGAGTCGAGGCGGAGGGCGGCCGTGGCCGTGGGAGAGAGGTGGTTGTCCCGGGTGATGCACTCCTTCAGCCACTTAGACCTTGGTGCTCGGGTGCAGAGCGCCCAGTCACCCTCCAGCCATGGGCAATCTTGTGTGGGAAAATGACCCCCACCCTCCCGTCTTCCCCGGCCAGTGATGTGATGGACGTGGGGGTCTGGACCAATCGCTGTCAAGCCCCCCCCCCCCCCCCCCCGCTGACGTCAGGTCCATTATTTTTATTTTCGGCATTGCGGCCTTTCGGTGAGTTGGCTTCTAGGCGTTGTGGCCTTTCGGTGAGTTGGCATTTCGGCATTGCGTCCTTTTGGTGAGTTGGCCTTTAGGCGTGCCACCCTTTTGGTTAGTTGGTTTTTAGGCTTCCCGCCCTTTCGGTTAGTTGGCTTTTAGGCATCCCGCACTTTCGGTTAGTTGGCTTTTCGGCTTCGTAAGCTTTTGGTTATTTCGCTTTTCGGCTTCATTTCTGTTCGGTTATTTGACTTCCACTTCTTCGCTTCGGCTTCTCATCCTTCGATGCCACGTCCGGGTACCTACATTATTATGGAATGGTTACTATTATAACTGATAATTTATTGTTTGTAGTACATTTATTTGTTGCATTGTAGCATTAATTTGTCTGTAAAGGCTTCAGCAAGTAAGAATTTTCATTGTTCCATTTCCGGCATATCTGACAATTAAACAGTCTTGACCTTTGACCCTGAATAGACAGCAATCACTTACTGTTGGTATCATACATGGATGATGGTAACAGCTGATGATGATACCTTATTGTATTATCATTATCATCAACATCTATTACCATAGAGTCTTACAGGCCCTTCAGTTCAACTCGTCCATGACAACCAAGATGCCTCAACTAAGCTAGTCCCATTTCCTTGAGTTTGGCCAATATTCCTCTAAACCTTTCCTGTCCATGTATCTGTCCAAGTGTCTTTTAAATGTTAGTATAGTACCTGCCTCAACTACCTCTTCTGGCAGCTCATTCCATAGATCCAACACCTTCTGGGTACAAAAGTTGCCCCACAGGTTCCTATTAAGTTTTGCCCCTCTCACCTTAAACTGATAGAAACATAGAAACTTAGAAAATAGGTGCAGGAGTAGGCCATTCGGCCCTTCGAGCATGCACCGCCATTCAGTATGATCATGGCTGATCATCCAACTCAGTATCCTGTACCTGCCTTCTCTCCATACCCCCTGATCCCTTTAGCCACAAGGGCCACGTCTAACTCCCTCTTAAATATAGCCAATGAACTGGCATCAACTACTTTCTGTGGCAGAGAATTCCACAGATTCACCACTCTCTGTGTGAATTTTTTTTTTCTCATCTCGGTCCTAAAAGACTTCCCCCTTATCCTTAAACTGTGATTCCTTGTTCTGGACTTCCCCAACATCGGGAACAATCTTCTTGCATCTAGCCTGTCCAACCCCTTAAGACTTTTGTAAGTTTCTATAAGATCCCCCCTCAATCTTCTAAATTTCAGCGAGTACAAGCTGAGTCTATCCAGTCTTTCTTCATATGAAAGTCCTGCCATCCCAGGAATCAGCCTGGTGAACCTTCTCTGTACTCCCTCTATGGCAAGAATGTCTTTCCTCAGATTAGGAGACCAAAACTATACGCAATACTCCAGGTGTGGTCTCACCAAGGCCCTGTTCCACTGCAGTAGAACCTCCCTGCTCCTATACTCAAATCCTTTTGCTAGGAATGCTAACATACCATTCGCTTTCTTCACTGCCTGCTGCACCTGCATGCCTACTTTCAATGACTGGTGTGCCATGACACCCAGGTCTCGTTGCATCTCCCCTTTTCCTAATCGGCCACCATTCAGATAATAGTCTACTTTCCTGTTCTTGCCACCAAAGTGGATAACCTCACATTTATCCACATTATACTGCATCTGCCATGCATTTGCCCACTCACCCAACCTATCCAAGTCACCTTGCAGCCTCCTAGCATCCTCCTCACAGCTAACACTGCCCCCCAGCTTCGTGTCATCCTCAAACTTGGAGATGTTGCATTCAATTCCCTCATCCAAATCATTAATATATATTGTAAATAGCTGGGTCCCAGCATTGAGCCTTGCGGTACCCCACTAATCACTGCCTGCCATTCTGAAAGGACCCGTTTACTCCTACTCTTTGCTTCCTGTCTGCCAGCCAGTTCTCTATCCACATCAATACCGAACCCCCAATAACGTGTGCTTTAAGTTTGCATACTAATCTCTTATGTGGGACCTTGTTGAGAGCCTTCTGAAAGTCCAGATATAACACATCCACTGGTTCTCCCTTATCCACTCTACTAGTTACATCCTCAAAAAATTCTATGAGATTCGTCAGACATGATTTACCTTTCATAAGCTGACTTTGTCCAATGATTTCACCACTTTCCAAATGTGCTGCTATCCCATCTTTAATAATTGACTCTAGCATTTTCCCCACTACCAATGTTAGACTAACTGGTCTGTAATTCCCCGTTTTCTCTCTCCCTCCCTTTTTAAAAAGTGGGGTTGCATTAGCTATCCTCCAATCCTCAGGAACTACTCCAGAATCTAAAGAGTTTTGAAAAATTATCACTAATGCATCCACTATTTCTGGGGCTACTTCCTTAAGCACTCTGGGATGCAGCCTATCTGGCGCTGGGGATTTATCGGCCTTTAATCCATTCAATTTACCTAACACCACTTCCCGACTAACCTGGATTTCACTCAGTTCCTCCATCTCATTTGACCCCCGGTCCCATGCTATTTCCGGCAGATTATTTATGTCTTCCTTAGTGAAGACAGAACCAAAGTAGTTATTCAATTGTTCTGCCATGTCCTTGTTCCCCATGATCAATTCACCTGTTTCTGACTGCAAGGGACCTACATTTGTTTTAACTAATCTTTTTCTCTTCAAATATCTATAAAAGCTTTTGCAGTCAGTTTTTATGTTCCCTGCCAGTTTTCTTTCATAATCTATTTTCCCTTTCCTAATTAAGCCCTTTGTCCTCCTCTGCTGGACTCTGAATTTCTCCCAGTCCTCTGGTAGGCTGCTTTTTCTGACTAATTTGTATGCTTCATCTTTTGTTTTGATACTATCCCTGATTTTCCTTGTTATTCATGGATGCACTACCTTCCCTGATTTATTCTTTTGCCAAACTGGGATGAACAATTGTTGTAGTTCATCCATGCGGTCTTTAAATGCCTTCCATTGCATATCCACCATCAACCCTTTAAGAATCAATTGCCTCTTGTTCTTGGTTGCTCTATCCTAGGTAGAAGACTATGCAATCGCCCTATCTCTTCCCCATAAATCTTTACATTTTGGAGAGGGATTCTATCCATGAAGACTCATAATATTCAGTCCCTTTGGGAGAGGAGGAATTGGAGGTGAGGAAGGGGGGGGATGGTGTTGGGGGGCGTGTTGACAGCCAGATAATCTGCCAAAGAAATGTAAGTTAATTGATACATGCTATACAATATTATTTCAACTTTCCTATTAATTTAAGAGTCAAGAGAGTTTATTGTCATGTGTCCCAGATAGGACAATGAAATTCTCAATGTAGAGATACGAATATATTGGCCATTTATTACTACACTCATAATGTTGGCAATGATCTATCCATTTGAACCATGCAGAACATGTGTGAGAATACTCTGGCAACTTGTCTTCCTATTGTTAATGATCAGCAAATTGACAAAAATTTTATCAACAATGTTATCAAACAGCACTTGCTCACCAGCTATCTGGCACTTCCATCACAGAGATCCCACCGCTAAGCACACTGTAAATAGCTCAATTGTATTCATGCATTGCCCATCTGCTGAATGATTAGCATGCAACAAAAGCTTTTCACTGTACCTCGGTACATATGGCAATAAGCTAAACTAAGTTAATGGTTTCCTTGTTGGAGCTCCCGTGTGGTGTCCACGTCAGAGTTCCCCCATGGTCTTCACGTCAGAGCTTCCACATGGGCTGTGCGTGGTTTCCATGTCACATGTCTCCATGTCCCCGCGGTCTAGGCATAAGCTCAGGGGCGATTGCGCCTTTGCGGTTGCAGCTCCTAGACTGTGGAACAGCATCCCTCTTCCCATCAGAACTGCCCTCTCCATCAACTCTTTTAAGTCGAGACTTAAAACTCATCTTTACTCTCAAGCCTTTCTTGACGTCCTCTGTGGGAGGGCTATATGTATGTATTTATGTATGTACTTAATCTATGAACCACTGTTGTATAACGTTAGTACCTCCACCAATGTAAAGCATTTTGGTCAACGAGAGTTGTTTTTTAAATGTGCTATAGAAATAAAAATGACTTGACTTGACATGACAATAAACTAAACTGAATTGAACTGAACTAATCTTCGCATCTTCAGCCCTTTCCACCTTCCGCAGAGACCGCATCTCCTGCAGTTCTTTGGTTCACTCATCCCTTCCCACCAAACGGCTGTGGCAGGGCCTGAATGCAATCACCTCTTACAAGGCGAAATCAGGAGGCAGCTCGAATGTCGGCGAAACATCACTCCCTGATGAGCTCAATGCGTTTTACACACGCTTTGATAGGGAGAACACCGATGTGCCTTCCCGAGCCCCCATTCGCTGTGATTATATTTCAGTCTCAGTCACAGAGGCCGACGTCAGGAAATCCTTCAGAGGGGTGAACCCTCGAAAAGAGCCTGGACCTGATGGTATACCTGGTCGTGTTCTGAAAACCTGTGCGGACCAACTGGCTGGAGTTTTTAACGGACATTTTCAACCTGAGGTCTGAGGTTCCCACCTGCTTCAAAAGGGCATCAATTATACCAGTGCCCAAGAAGAGTAAGGTGATGTGCCTCAATGACTATCGACCTGTGGCACTAACGCCTGTGGTGATGAAGTGCTTTGAGAGGTTGATCATGGCGCAGATCAACTCCTACCTCGACAAAAACCTGGACCCACTGCAGTTCGCATACCGCCACAACAGATCAACGGTGGATGCGATCTCGCTGGCCCTCCACTCCGCTCTGGACCACTTGGACAACAAAAACTCATATGTCAGGTTGTTATTCATCGATTACAACTCGGCATTTAACACAATCATCCCCTCCAAGCTGGTTACCAAACTCGCAGAACTGGGTCTCTGCGCATCCCTCTGCAATTGGATCCTCGACTTCTTCACTCTCAGACCACAGTCTGTTCGTATTGGTGGAAATGTGTCAGACTCGATAACAATCAGCACGGGAGCACCTCAAGGCTGCGTGCTCAGCCCCCTGCTGTACTCACTCTATACTCATGAATGCGTAGCCGGTCATAGTGCGAACTCCATCATCAAGTTCGCTGACGACACCACTGTTGTGGGACGTATCACTGATGGGGATGAGTCAGAGTATAGAAGAGAGATCGAGCAACTGTCCATATGGTGCCAGCACAATAACCTGGCCCTCAACACCAGCAAAACCAAGGAACTGATTGTGGACATTAGAAGGAGTAGGATGGGGACCCACAGTCCCGTTTATATCAATGGGTCGATGGTTGAAAGGGTCAAGAGCTTCAAATTCCTGGGCGTGCACATCTCTGAAGATCTTTCCTGGTCCGAGAACACTGATGCCATTATTAAGAAAGCACATCAGCGCCTCTACTTCCTGAGAAGATTACGGAGAGTCGGTTTGTCAAGGAGGACTCTCTCTAACTTCTACAGGTGCACAGTAGAGAGCATGCTGACCGGTTGCATCGTGGCTTGGTTCGGCAACTTGAGCGCACTGGAGAGGAAAAGACTACAAAAAGTAGTAAACACTGCCCAGTCCATCATCGGCTCTGACCTCCCTTCCATCGAGGGGATCTATCACAGTCGCTGCCTGAAAAAGGCTGGCAGTATCATCAAGGACCCACACCATCCTGGCCACACTCATCTCCCTACTACCTTCAGGTACGAGGTACAGAAGCCTGAAGACTGCAACGACCAGGTTCAGGAATAGCTACTTCCCCACAGCCATCAGGCTATTAAACCTGGCTCAGAAAAAACTCTGAACTTTAATAGCCCATTAACTGTTATTTGCACTTTATCAGTTTATTTATTCATGTGTGTATATATTTATAGAATGGTATATGGACACACTGATCTGTTTTGTAGTCAATGCCTACTATGTTCTGTTGTGCTGAAGCAAAGCAAGAATTTCATTGTCCTATCAGGGACACATGACATTAAACTCACTTGAACTTGAACCACCCTCTTCCCCAGGTAGTTTTGTCTCCAACTGCGGGAGATGTAACACCTGTCCCCCGACCACTGCCCTGACATCCATCCAGGGACCCTGCAGTACTTTCAAGTTGGACAGAGGCTCAAGTGCGCCATCTTTAACCTCATCTAGTGCATTCAGTGTTCCCAATGTGGCCTAATTTACATCGCCGAGAACAAACTTAGACTAGGCGACCATTTCACCCACCACTTGTTCTTGTCCAGAAACTCAATAGAATCAACAATAATTATAAAATAATGGGCTAGGGGATGATCATTGCACTTTGATACCCAAAAACCTTTCCACAAGGTACAACCTAGCAGTACTGTTAGAAACTTCTTCATTTTCCTGTATGGAACAATATAATTGCAATGATACTATTGAAGTTGGAAATCATGTAAAATAAAATAGAAAGATTAAACGAGAACTTACCATTTGAAGTTTGATCTTTAGTTTATGAGAAGTTGAAGTGAGGGACTATGTGAAGAGCCCGCCAGCCCGCATGCGCGTCAATCTTCGGAGCAACTGTATGAAATCACAGACCACTTGCACGAACTTAAACTATAGAAAGATTAATAACCGTTGAATGACCTGTATGAGATTCAGGGTTGGGAGTGGAGGGCACGTAGCCCCTCACTTCAACTTCTCATAAAATAAAGATCAAACTTCAAAAGGTAAGTTCTCGTTTCATCTTTCTATTTTATATCGAAGTCACGTGAGTGACTACGTGAAGCCTTCGAAGCTCTGTGGTTTCATGCAGTAAACCATACTGTGTGTGAGACACTTAAACAGATCAACAATAAATGGTAGAAAAGACGTGGGTTATTAACAACACGATGCTAACTTGCATACATGTCCATTGCCCTTAATCGGACCACAGTCCTAATTGGCTTTGAGTTAGACAATAACTCATGCAACACTGTTCAGAATTCTATCAGCAATCACCCAGGCATATTCAACAAAATTTTATAACTTCTCAAAGTGCACTATGTAAGCCTCCCGCTGTTGCAAGAAGATGATCAAATGGGAATATCCATTCTTTTGGCTGCTAATGATCCAGCCCCCTTGGAAGAGTGAGACTTGAATTTTTTTTAATTCACACCCGCTATTAGCTGCTTACACTCTATTCATGTTGAGATGGTCTGCACCAGCAATCTCTTGAGAAAACTATTAAATAACAATGAAGAAAATATCCTTCATCTCATATGTACTAGCCAACTCAGTGGACCTGTATACATAATAACACCCCCAATCTACGAACTGGTGGGTATGCTGTCAACTCCAAATTGTACCCAACCGTGCCCGTTTTGCTTTATGAGATTATTCCCATAACAAGCTACCCTCATGTCAGTTATGACCGAGCCGGAGATTGAGTAACGACTGTGTTCTTTGTGCTGAAATCAGTTGCTAAAAGCATAATCCACTTAAAAGATACTGCTCCCATTAGGAATACAGTAGATGAATATCTGCATAATAAATTACTGATACACATTCCATACTACTATGAGTCTAGGCTTTAGAGCGTTCATATAAAAGACACCTTGCATAAAGTTAGTCAACAGTGGGTGAGTAACCAACCATTTATTGTCCCACTTATGTTACAAAGCAGCACAAGCAGTGTCAATTGTGCTATAACATAATTGCTTCTCTAAGCCCAAACTGAAAGAAACACAAACCTCTGCTACTTCTGTTTAAAAGTAGCTCACGTGTCTTCTTCACAATCTTCCCATACAACCGTGCAGAGCTAGCTGCACGAGAAATAGGCTGAACTAGCCATCACTCATGACTTAGAGTAAATAGGAGCTTCTTTCAGCCGCCTTTTACAATGGACACCCTGAATGAGTAGGCTAAATTGGCACTATTTAAATTCATGTCGCCTCATCTTTAATATCGTAAGAGGCATCTACTGATAAAACCCCTGTCTTATCAGCTACAAAATCATGTTGTCTATAAATTCCATGACACAATGCCCTTTTGATCTGAGTAGGGCAGCATTAGCTTTAGAATCTTTGTAAATAGCCTAGGCCTGAAGACAACCCCTAGGTAGAGCCTAAACTTTCCACCACTGGCTTTGTCATCAAAAACACAAGATGTGCCTCTCGTGTATAGATATGGAAAAGTATGCATCTTCAAGATCGATCGAGGCCCTAAATCCTCTGAATCAGCTAAATTGCTGAAAGACAATTATCCAATTAACCAAACACATGATCAAACTAGCCAAATCCTAACCTGATTTGGCATGCTCCACTTTTCTTCAACCTTGAGAAAATATTAGAAATATACCCCTCTTGTTCTTGGGCAGACTACTCATCCTTTGTGAGATGTCCCTGTTTCCACTTGGATAATCATAGTTTCCTCTATTGACCACACGGACGGAAATTTTAGCTTCTCTTGCCGCGGAGAATGCATTTATTTATTTATTTATTTGTTAGCGCTGAAGCACAACATCCACTTGATGTGGGAATACGAGTTCCCTGTCAACTCTTCACCGTCAGAGTCACCACGAATCCTCAGCCTCCTTCCTCAGAGTGCAAAATAGCATAATGCAACCCTGAACCAGGAATTGCTCCGCAGTCCTCTGACTGAAACCACCTGTCTCAGTCGCCAGTGTGCGCAACACACTCTCTACGACCAGCCACTCAATCAGGAATTCTGATATGGAGAGCCTACAGATTATTATATATATATTTTCTATTCACAACATGAACCTGCAGGTCAGATAAAAAATGCTACATGCCAGACCGGCTTTCTGCTGGTAGCTACCTATCCCAGAGAGGATAGCAATGATGTTCCCAATGAGGGAACCTCAAACTGGCAACTCTACTAGCTGAGCTGAAAGAATTAAGCTTGTGTTGAGGGAACCTCAAACTACCTCACTCTACTGAGCAGCCTGATAATCTCATTTTTATTTATTTTTTCAAAAATATGTAACGCTTCACGAATTTGCGTGTCATCCTTGAGCAGGGGCCGTGCTAATCTTCTCTGTATCGTTCCAATTTTAGTATATGTGCTGCCAAAGCGAGCACAGCCTGATAACCTCAATCACAGATGTTGAGGCAGTACTTTCCCTGGTCAATATGTTCCATATGGCCAGCCAGTTCCAAGATGGTCTACCCTGAACCAGGGTAGCCAAACTGTTCCTACTTGGAACTTGCAGAGGTTGCTATGCAAGGCACCCTGCCAATGTCTCTGCATCAACCTGCTCTTCTCCAGAGACAGTGAAAGGTACTAGACAGACCATGCTGCCAGTAAATCCAAACCCGGGGCGACAGACTGCTCCATTTCAGAGTTTTACAGAGGTTAGTAAAGAGACCTTACCTGCCAGCGTCTCTGAGCCTAGGTCGACCTGCTTGTTGGAGCTTCAGCGAAGTTCCATTGCAGACCATGTCTGACCACATCTTCAGCCCCACGCTTGCCAAACAGCTCTTCCCCTGAGCTCAAAAAGCGACATTGCTGTGCAAGACACGCCTGCCAGCATTTCTGAGACTTAGCGGAGCTCACTGAACAGGCCGAGCCTGCCATTACTCCGAGCCTGCCTCAACAGGCTGCTCCTGCAGGCCTTCTGCCTTTTTTGGAGCCTTTGCTGGAGCTGACTGTGCATATCGTGCTGCCAGTTTCTCCCAGCCTGGATCGACAGGCTGCTCCTTTGGCCAGCTGCTCCTTCGGAGCCTCAGAAGGGCTCACTGGACAGGTCACGCCTGCCATTACTGCAAGCCTGGTTCAACAGGCTGTTCTTGCGGGGCCAGCTAGTGACTCCCAACTGCTCCTTTCCGTAGCTTCAACGGCACTTCCTGCTCCTTGAATACAGGGGTGAAAATCCGCTGGAATACTGGAGCTTTACCCACATAGCATGGTACTCCACCCCCGCAGCCGCCTTAAATCCCCCCTGAAAGTCTTCAACTTGCTACATAAGTCCTCTCTGAAGAGATACTATGCAGGCTGCACGTTACTGGCCCTGTAGAAATGAGCCAGTTTGGGAATTATCTCATGCCATAGCATTTTTGCGAAGGCAATAGCCCCAACTATGTATTACAGAGAAGTGTTAATGCAGCTTTCTGCACTTCCGAGTGTTGAGACCCATCTACTAACTTGCAAAAGGCCATAATGACTCCAGTGAGCAGTTTTTGGACTCACTGAAATAATTCTTTGCCTACATATCATCACTGAGATATCCCAACTGATGAAATTGACGTATGGAACATCCAAAAGTCTGGCAGTCATCTGGACTGGCATATTTCCCAGCCGTATCCAGCATATTCCCCTCCTTAGCTAATGAGAAGTTAAATCCCTGATGCTCTTCGTCAGATCTTCCTCCAGTGAATCTCCTATCCCCAAAGGGATGGCAAATATGTGACAAGAGCCGGTAGCTCCTTCATATGATTAAAATGAAGCATATCCCCCATTAGTTCAAGGGATTCGATTTCCTTATCGATATCCACATAGTTGAAGTCACCTACATAATAATCTCAAACACTCCCCTCTTCTGAGCGGGAAATATTATAACGCAACCCTGAGCCAGGTGTTGCTTCCCTTCTTCTGAGCGGGAGATATTATAACGCAACCCTGAACCAGTTGTTGCTTCTGCAGGCATCTGACTGGCACAGCCTGTAAGTGTCTTCTGAGCCAGGAGCACATCTCCTTTTTTTCATTTTATTTATTTATTTATTCATCCATTTATTATTATTATTTTTTGTTTTGTTTGTTTGTTTATTTATTTATTTATTTTTTACTCACTAGACAGGTTGCGCCTGCTAGTGACTCCGAGTCCGGCCTTGCTCCCTTCTGGAGCCTCAATGGAGTTTCTTAGCGGAGGAATATAACGCAACCCTGAACCAGGTGTTGCTTCCTCAGTCCTCTGGCTGGCTCCCTTTCGGAGCTCCAAAGGAGGTGTCTGAACAGGCCTTGCCCATCAGATGCTCTGAACAGCCTCCTGCTCCCGTGGAGTCCCATTCCTCCACGGCGGTCGCTGTCCCGGCCAAGCCGTCAGCCGCTCTTTTAGCCGCCAGCTCCTTTACGGAGCCTCCACGGCGATATCTGTCCCGGCCGAGCCGTCAGCCGAAAATTTTAAACCGCCCGCTCCTTACGGAGCCTCCACAGCGGCAGCTGCACAAGCTGTGCCAGCTTCTCCGGGCCCGCTGCCTCTATTTTCGGAGCAGCGGCCCGTTCCTGAAACAAAAATCCCCCTTACCTGCCGGAGCAGTTTCAAACTGCTCTGATCCTCGCGCCATACGTCGATGTATTGACGCGCACGCGGGCTGGCGGGCTCTTCACGTGGTCACTCACGCGACTTCGATATAAAATAGCCTGTTGACAACACTGCCAACTCTTTATGCCGCAATTGCCCATTGGCTACTAGCCAAGAATTCTTGACCAGCAGGTAGACGATTAAGAATTCCATTGTTCTATCTGGGACATATGACAAAACAGTCTTGATTCTTGACTCTCTTGACTTCCTGAGCCGCATTAACACAGGTAAAGGTCCTCTCTCGCAGCTGAAGATTCAATCTTGTGGTCACCACTATCTTCTCAAGATGTACTATGAGTAGAGCCAGGAGGTTTAGGCACTAAAAAACACTGAAATAGGCAGGTAAAAAGGCATAAAATGATAATATAAAGGTATACTACATTAAATGACCAAAGTTGCCTGGTTGCACATAATTACTAGCATTTGTTTCAAATTATCTGGTGTTAAACTATGCCGTCTGTCAGAGAGAAAAGGCTTCAGTTGTGAAAAACTTCTGTCTACTTCAGCTGAGGTCACTGGTGCATACCCAAAACAAGCTACAGACTCTATATTCATATCGATATCTTGTGCATTACAGCTACCTTTGAGAACTTTAGCTATGTTTTGTATTTCTTCAAGACCTTTGTTAGCTAAAATCACTCTCTCACATTTTCCTTGCATGTCTTTACCTATATCGCCAGGAACTTTACGAATATCGTCGGGTACTTTGTTGAAAACCTGCAAGTTATTCACTAATGTTTTGCCACATTCCTCAAGGGAAGTGATAGCTTGTGGGAAGTTTGCAAAATTGGAAGCAATAAACACAAGATCGCAGTGGAGGGACTTTTTCTGCATGATTTCACTGACGATCCTGACTGCAGCAGATTCTTCTTCTTCAAAACAGTTGACAATATATTTTATCTTTTCAAAATTTGCAGCATACTAGAGAACCGCGGAGATTCATGTACGTCACCTAGTCGAAATAGGCTGAGGAGATAGCGGAATTTTGGGTGCCAATTCCTTGAACAACTGCACACGTGACGGTGTTTTGAGGAAGATTTTCTTGACATTGGAAACTAGGCGATCTTCTCCCTCCTTCCCCTCCACCTTCCCAGCTCTCCTTCTAGTCCTAACTGTCTCCGCCTCTTCCTTTCTTTTTCCTGCCCCCCCCCCACATCAGTCTGAAGAAGGGTCTCTACCCGAAACCTCACCTATTCCTTCTCTCCATAGATGCTGCCTCACCCGAGTTTCTCCAGCATTTTTTGTCTACCTTCGATTTTTCCAGCATCTGCAGTTCTTTCTTAAATAGATCTTGGAAAAGACTGAACCAGCGGGCAGCGGCACGAATGAATTAATGATCGCCGGTGGCGCCCCCGGTTTCGCCCCGATGTTGCAAGTTTTCTTGTAACATATACTATGTTAACACGTTAATAATAACATTAATATTAACGTGCTAACATAGAAAATGGCATTGTAATCACGGTAAAACTAGAGAAAATAGCACGACCTTTTTAGCAAAACAGCAAAAAAAGGCTGATTTAGGCGATCGATCATGAAAAAGGCATTATCCTGGTGAAATCGTCAAAAAAGCATGAAAAGGCACATGGCATTTATGGTAAAATACTGGCTCTCATTATGAGTAAGCAATAAATTTTGGTCTTGTAACTGATTGATGTAATTTGTCATAAAACAATACAGAATAGTGCATAATTTTTATGAACATACTCATGCCACTGTTATTTGTTCAGACCGTATATTTATTGCATTCCTCAGAGTAGGTTAAGCTGTTTCTTTGCTCATTTCTACGTATGAGGGTAATGTTTTTGCAGATTTCTCACAGTAGATAGAAGACCAGAGGCATAGGAATTCACTTCTATCTGTCCTTCTTCTGATCCCAATGAATGGGTGTTATTAAAATACTCATTGCTCACACATATTCTGTCTTAACAGATATCAGCACTCTACTAATGTGCATCCCCCTCCTCATTCCCAAACTTACCCACCCCCAATATTCTGTAAGGAGCCACATGGCTTCAAGTAAATGGGCTGTCCCACTTGGGCGACCTAATCCGCGAGTCCAGAAGAGTGTCTTCGACCTGCAAGCTCGAGGGCACTTGCCTGGAAAGCTTCGAGCTGGATCAACCGTCCACGTTGAAACCGTGAGCTGGATCAACCGACCGCACACACACACACACACACACACACACAAACAAACACATCACAAAGGCGGGGGCCAGGAAAGCGGGGGAGCGCTGTCTGAAATTCACACCCGCGATGAAGAAATATGTAAAACGGCTGCACAGTTTAAGGTAAGTCCTTTAGAGAGCATGGAGGGAGGGGGGGGAAGGGAGAAGGGGAGAGAGGGGTAGAGAAGGGGGGAGAAGGGGGGAGAAGGAGTGGAGAGACACTTTTAAGAAGTTTAATAAAGTTTAGCGGGCATTTTACCTACTGGTAGGTCTTCCTTAGTCCTGAAAACTCCAACGAGCCAATCAAAATGCCCGGTCGGCGAAGGAGATTGCCTACGGCTGCCCTCGACTGCCTGTAAGTAAATAGTGACCCCACTCCACTGCACTACAAGTTGAAAAGACCCATGCCGACCAAATTTTACTCGCGGAAAAATGTTCAACATACTGAAATTTCTTCCGTGACCTAGCTGAGGCCACGAGTATTCGGAAACTTCCCTCGAGCATGAAGGAGAGTTCCAGCGACCACATAGGACCTCCTCGGATGATGTGTCGACCATGCTGCGAGTTTGAAGGTCGAAGACACTCTTCTAAACTCGCAGATTAGGTCGCCCAAGTGGGACAGCCCCTTAAGTCACACAAGACTGACAGCAAAATCTTATTGATTCATCTTGAAAGGATAAAAGGGCACTTTGCTAAAGGTGTTCAGTGAAATGCATTTTGACCATTTTGTAGGTGATTGCAGTGGTTGCTGTGGGAGACTGGGCCCTGCTGCAAAGAATTTTATGATCACTGTTTTTTTCTTAAATGTTGTTTATATTTTGATTTTTCCTTCTTATATGAAAAAAATCAATTGCAACTGTGATTGTGAATATAATTAGTTCAGTAATTAACTGTGCAAAATTGATTTTAACTACAGTATGATTGATTAGACCTTTGCAGAACGACTGATGGGAAAATTCTCTGTAGCAGTGCCAATTTTCGTAGCTCTTTCCTGCTTTGGCTCTATGAATGGAGGTATCTTTTCAGTTGCCAGGTAAGAATTCCATCATTTTTATTTAGTTTGATCCAACCAGTGATGAGGACTAACATGGAACTGAGGACATTTTTATAGGCACAAACCGATGTGCCACTTCACAAAATATATAAAGCATCCATTAAAGTAACAGGGAGCAATGCATGTTGTACAGTATCATAGCTGGAAAATATGGGCCAGATTTTGCTAACTGTGATCCTCAATCCTAGAATCACTGTGCATGGTGTCCCGTTCTCTACCCTGTTCATTTTCAGATGGCTCTAGTTCATACAACAGGTCATGGCAGCCTGAAGCATCCCCAATTCAAGCAACTTGGACTTAGTGACAACAGGTCCTCTATCACCATTGTCAGATGCCTTGGTGCCCCTGAAAGCTTTGATAGTCAGCAACGCCTATAAACAGCTTAGCCAGCTATAAAACCTCTGTGATTTTTGTCAGCTTTAAAAGACCTTATAGTATAGTAAATAATTTAACACACTAAACACCTTTCTTTTGATAAACAATTAAATACACCAATAAACATTTAAACATAAATAATTTAACAACATTAAAGCAAAGTGAAATAATGGGAAAAGGAGGCAAACACACAGAGCCAAACACGCACACAGTTAAACACACATACGCAATCGAACACACATACACACACAGTCAAACACACACACACAGTCAAAAACACACACACACAGTCAAAAATACACACACACACACACACACAGTCAAACACACACACACACACACACAGTCAAACACACACACAGTCAAACACACATACGCAGTTGAACACACACACACAGTCAAACACACACACAGTCAAAAACACACACACAGTCAAACACACACACAGTCAAACACACACACACAGTCAAACACACACACACATAGTCAAACACACACACACAGTCAAACACACACACAGACAGTCAAAAACACACACACACAGTCAAACACACACACACACAGTCAAACACACACACACACACAGTCAAACACACACACACACAGTCAAACACACACACAGACAGCCAAAAACACACACACAGTCAAACACACTCACACACTGTCAAACACACACACACACACAAGCACACACAGTCAAACACACACACACACACAGTCAAACACAGAATCTAGGACTTCATTAGATAGCCAAATCTTTCAATTTGGATTTGGAATTGGTCAACAACTCCAAGTCTTTGACTTGAAGACATACACAGAGTCATGAACCCATTAGGTATACAGCACTGAAACAGTACGTTCTGCCACTTTGTCCATGCCCACCAAAGTGGCAGACTGGGCTAGTCTAATTGCCTATATTTGGTCCGTGGCCCACTAAACTCTGTTTATCCTTATATCTGTCCAACTGTATTTTAAAAGTCATGCTTGGATCCACTTCTATAGCTTCCTCTGGCAGCCCATTCCAGATACAGTCTACGCCCTGAGTGAAAAAGTTGCTCCTGAGATCACTCTTATATCTCTCTCCTCTCACCTAAAGCCTATGTCCTTGAGAGCTTCAACTTCCTTGGCGTTAATATTGCCGACAATCTGTCATGGACCATGCACATTGATGCAACAGCCAAGAAGGCACACCAATATGTCTACTTCCTTGAGATATTGAGGAAAATTTGGCATATCTCCAATGACTCACACTAACTTCAACAGCTGCACCGTAGAAAGCATATTGTCAGGTTGCAACACAACTTGATTTGGGAACAGCTCTGCCCAAGATGTAAAAATTTGCAGAGAGTTGTAGATATAGCCCAGTCTATGCCACAGATGAGACTGCCAACCCACCATTGAATCCATCTACACTGCATGCTGCCTCAGAAAAGCAGTCAACATAATCAAAGACTTGTTCCACACAGATCATTCCACCTTCTCTCTACTCCTATCGGGCGAAAGGCACATAAGCGTGAAACACACCACAAGGTTCAGTTACAGCTTATTTCCCTCTGTTATCAGTCTTCTGAACTGCTCTTTGGTTAGCTAGGTACAGTCTGATTTATCTCCACCCCATTGTGGACATTGGAATATACCTATCCCACTGATGTGTTATAATACTGAGAACTACATTCTGCACTTTGTACCTTCCCTTTTGCTCTATCTATTTTATTTGAGTTTGACGATTGTAATTATGTATAGCATTATCTGATCTCAATGGATAGCATGCAAAACAAAGTGTTTCACTGTCCCTCGGGACATGTAACAATAATAAACTAAAACCTAAACATCAACCCAGTTTTAGAATCCTCTATCCTGGGAAAATGACCATGAGCATTCACTTTATCCAAGCCCCGCATGATCTTCTACACCTCAATAAGGTCACCTCTCAGCCTCCTACATTCCAAAGAAAAAAGTCCTAGACTATCCAACCTCTCTCTATATCTCAAGCCTGCAAGCCCAGGTAACATCCAGGTGAACCTCTTCTGCCCCCTTTATAACCTACTGACACCCTTCCTACAGCCGAGCAACAATATTCCAAGTGTGGTCTCATCAATTACATATATAGCTGCATCATGACATCCCAAATGTTGTGCTCAGTGCCTTTCTCAATGAAGGCAAGCATCACACTATCTTCATCACACATCTTCATCACACTATCCACTTCTTACCTTTTCTCAGGGAACCGTGCATCTGTGCTCCCAGATCTCTCTGTCTCTAACATTTCCAAGGGCTCTCCATTTACTGTATACGTCCTGCCCTGGTTTGACATACCAAAATGCAACATACCAAAGTGCAACATACCAAAGTGCAACACCTCACATTTGTCAAAACTAAATTCCATTTGCCATTGCTTGGTTCGTTCCCATCTGTTCCAGATCCTGTTTGTAAACTTAGCTATCCTTCCTCCTTGTTCACTATACCACCAATTTTAATGTCATCTGCAAATTTATTATAATTATATTGTCATCTAAATTGTTAATGTAGATAACTAACAACAAAGGACCCAGCACCAACACCTGAGGCACTCCACTGGAAGCAGGGCCACCAATCATAAAAACAATCCTTCAACTATACTTTGACTCGTTGCTCCAAGCAATTTTGAGACCAATGGGTTAGCTCACGTTGGATTCCTGAGGGCTAACCTTCCAGACTAGTCTTCCATGCAGATCTTTGTCAAAGGCCCTTACTTAGATAACTTGGACTTAGTGGCAGATTATGAAGCTAAGTTGACGGGTTTTGTTTTTTCAACAAAGTCCAAGACTTTGTGTTTGATAGTACGATAGTTTGACAGTACATGTGTGGAGCTCATGAACTGAACTCAATGTTTAAATAACTAATTTCCAGCAGTTTCTAACAGAACTTTACCCCCAGCAAACACCTGCTCCTGTGCTATGGTTCCCCTACTCTTCACTATGCCATCTATGTAACTAGCCCAGTGTGAATCACGTGCCAAGTCCGCCTACATCCACTTCTGGTATTGCCTAACAAGCACGCATTTCAGTTATGACAATCGTCAAGTTCAGGAAGCTGAATTACATCATGTCACTGCAAAAATTTGCAATATGCTAAAAAAACAAATTTGGTACTGTTGTGATATATTCACAGCATTGACTTCCCTTGAAAACATCATTTATATATTGACAACTTTAGAATAAAAATCTGGGGTGGCTAACTTGTCCTCAGCACACTGGGCTCAGGAGATGGGGACAAAGGGAATCTTAAAGTTACATTATGTAATGAAGCCAGCTGGGTAGTCTGTTTTCTCATATTGTAACAACATGCAGAAAAGGTCACTACAGGGTTTCATTGAGAGGTCGACCCAAATATAATCTTTCTTTGAAGAAAAAGGATGGGTGATGTGTTGTGTCGGACCCTTTAGGAGGGCTCTTCACCCATCCTTTCTCTCTCAGAGATGCTGCCTGACCCACTGGGTTGCTCCAGCACTTTTTGTCTATCTTTGTATAAACCAGCACCTGCAGTTCCTTCCTACACATCATTGTCTGTTCCACTGCAAAATCTCCTCAACGTATGTTTACCTTGAAGATGTTTCCTGCAGAAAGGTTTCAACCCAAAACATCACCCATCCTTTTTTTCCAGAGATGCTGCCTGACCCACTGAGTTACTCCAGCACTTTTTGTCTATCTTCAGTATAAAACCAGCAGCTACACATTACACACTAAAATCTTACTTTGTTTATTTCAACGCCATTACATTTTATACAGGTAATTAATGGTAAACCTATTGCCACACTGCCGATTTAAAAACAAGTACTATTCTGGCAAATGGCATACTTGTAAATTTATTAGTGGTGTCATATTACATAGCTTGCTTGCTGTTCTGATATGAAATATAATTTTCTTGAACAATAATGAAGAAAAGTATCTCTAATATCTCAGATTACATGGCTAAAGGTTTAAAACTATGTTTAATCTTTCAATGCACATGAGATGTACCTGCAGTGGGCCAACTTAATATGCAAAGGTATGCAAATATATTTCCTTAATAATACAATCTAAATTCTAAGTGAGTATTCAAGGGATTTTACAATATATTTTTGTGCTGACTCCAGAATAACCTAATGCATACTAGACAGTAAGGCATTTGGATTAATTAAATATACAATCACTGCAAGGGTAATGTGGTGATATAACCATTATTTTGCTTGAGAAAGAATTTGTAACTTGAATGACGTCCATGTAATTTCTTATTATTTTTGGTTTTGTTTAGCAAAGGTTAAATACCTTCAAGATAGAGCATGCCGGTGTGGAGGTCATGGATGTGAAAACCTTGGACTTACTCATAGATTTTTTTTAAATGACATATTTTTCTTTCCAATGAAATATATTTATTTGACAGGGCATGTGTGGATATTGTGGACTTACTCTTGTTAAAATAACTAAATAGTTTAATCTTGAATAAACATTTTAGATGGCATAGACTTAGAGTCAATCATACAGTGTGAAAACAGGTAATTTAGCCCAACTTGCCCATGCCAGTCAGCATGCCTCACCTACACTAGTCCCACCTTCCTGCGTTTGACCCATATCCCTCTAAATCTATCCGATCCATGTACCTGTCCAAATGTTTCTTGAATGTTGCAAAAGTTCCTGCCTCAACTACCTCCTCTGGCGACTCATTCCATCCACCATTTTTGTGTAAAAAGGTTACCCCTCAGGTTCCTGTTAAATCTTCCCCCTCCCCCTCCCCCCTCACCTTAAACCTATGCCCTCTGGTTCTCGATTCCCCTACTCTGGGCAAAAGATTCTGCGCATTTACCCAATCTATTCCAGTTACAGATCTTACCAGATATATAATCCCTAAACTAAAATCATAGAACAAGTACAGTGTCCCTTTGTTGTAAATTATGATTTAAATTTTGCACAAATTTTGACCACTATGAATTTGGCACAACAAACTATTTCTGTACTGGCATCTTCCCAGTTGAAAATGTTACCCCATTCGCTCAGAGTTCTCATACAGAAAGGAGACTTAATCCATTGTCTGGGACTGTGCTGAGCTGTCAAATCTCAGCCAGGGATGTATTTTTCTTAACCATTTGTTTCTGGGATATGGGCATTATGATGTGGCTGACAGTTATAGTTATCTCAATTGCTCCTTGAACCAAAAGGTTTGCTAGATCATTTCAGAAAGCAGTTAAGGGTCAGTTAGTTTGATGGTCTGGAGTCACATAGAAGGTTGTCACTTAAGGATGGAACTATTCTGTCCCTAAAGAACTAAATTAAATCCTGTAGTTTCACAGTTGCTAATGCTATTTTTTTTACTTTAAATTTATTTGGTTATTTAAATTTAAATTCACAGCTACTCATGTTACCACATCACAAATCAATAACTGTAGACCCTAGTCCTGGAATTTAATCCCCATAGGAATACAATTAGCCTCCAATGCCACTTTAAAATCAGTCTTAAAAAATGTAAATGGTTACTTTTAATAAGCTTCTGAAGTAAAACCTATTAAGTTCAATTGTGGCTCTTCTGAATTTCTATTCCTCTTGAGATCCAGTTTGGGTTCTCATCCATATTAATCTGACAATATAAAGTTTTCTGTCAAATCCTTTGCACTTTGAACGCCTGCTATTTATACGCTCACAGACATGTGAGAAGACTTCATCTTATAACATCTGAAATAGCAATCAAACTTAAGGTGAAATCAGTTGTTCTTCCTCATGGAGGCAGTCAAATTACATTAGATTTTTTCCTGATATAGCAAATAAAATTCTTCATTTGACCAGGTGAAAATAAATATGGACAAATGTGAATTTATTGTAGTCTGAGTCATTTGTTGTATTTTATACAGAACTTGGGGAGCTAGCTGAGGTAAAGAAGATAAATGATGTATTTAATATATAAAATTTGAGGTGAAATTATTGTTTTAAAAAGAGTTCTTAGATTATCACCATCTTCCAACAAACTGTGTGTGTACTCATGAATATTACATTGCATATTCTGTTTAATGGCAAGCATGCAAGAAGTCGGTTTCATAATCCATTGTATCTCTTCAACCAAATAGAATGTTTTTTGTTGCTTCACGAGAAGGTCACCTTCCAGAAATTCTGTCCATGATCCATGTTCGTAAACACACACCTCTTCCTGCTGTTATTGTGTTGGTAAGAAAGGATCTACATATTTAAGTACACATTCAACACCTAATATTAGTTTATAAATCTCATGTCCTACTTAGGTATTAGCTACCTTTTCTGAACAGTGGATTATTGTTTTTTTGCAGTATTCCCACATATTTTGTCATTTCATTTAACAATGTCAAGAGATTAAAAAAAAAATGGAACTATTACACAACTAAGATAGACACAGGCAGCATCTCTGGATAGAAGGAATGGGTGACGCTTCAGGTCGAGACCCTTCTTCGGACTTGACCCGAAACATCACCCATTCCTTCTATCCAGAGAGACTGCCTGACCTGCTGAGTTACTCTAGCATTTTGTGTCTATCTTCGGTGTAAACTAGCATCTGCAGTTCCTTCCTACATATTACATAATTAAGTCTTTATGATTGGGAAAATCATATTCAGCAGCCAAAGGTTAATGCCAATACCTTTTTTTTAATAATCAGGGGAATGGAAGAGGAATAGAAAATGTTTGTTGTAGTCTGACTGAAAATAGCTGATCTGCTGTTGAGTATCATCACGAGTAGCATTTCTTAGTTACTAGCAGAGTCCATTCAGAAAAACCCAATGAAACCTATCTCCAGGAGGATTTCACAGCATCTGCTAGCAGTAGGCACCATCAGAGTGAATACTGTATTAAGAGAACACATGCAGGGACTCTGAGAGAATAATAAATCACATTAGCTATATTTATAGGCATTATTGTTAGCAGAGCTTTGTAACTTTCATTATCATCTTTTGCTGTTTTATTTCTTCATTTTGCTTCATTTATTTCTGTATGCAAAAAATAAGTGATAATTTAAGTGAATTAGGGTCTGCCTAGTTCTGAAAAGACCTACATTTTCACTAAATTTGAAACAAAATCATGTATTGGGATGATTAATATGAACCACTTCTTCACGCAAGGTTGCAAGATATAGGCTGTACAGAAACAAAGCTTTCAAGATATTTATAGAACTTTGTTAAGAAAGACCATGGGGGTGGGGGGGGGGGGGTATGGAGTTGTATGCATCAGCCAGGACAAATCTGAATTGCAGAACAAACTCATGAGCTGAATGACCCATATCTGATGCTCCCAGGTTGCTGGGCATCACTTAATATTGATATAGGAATGAAAGTATGGACCAATGATTCAGCAGAAAGTGAAGTGGCAAAGGTGTTCAGGCTTCAGATGTGTGGTTGAGAAACAAAACAAGCTTTACTCTGTTTATATTCCATTTGGGTAGCTTACAACCTAACAGTATGAACGTTGAATTCACCAATTTTAGATAACCTCCATCTAACCATCCTGCTTTCCTCCCCCCCCCCCCCCCCCCCCATCCCCTCTTTACCGCTCTTTCCCTCTCCTGGGCCGCACATGGACTCCCACCTATTTCTCTCCTCCACCTCCCCCCCCCCCCTTGCACTTTTCTCCCACTGCCTTCATAATTTACAACTCTTCAAACCTGTCTCATACCTATTGTTCTCATATTTAGCCTTTGTTCCAACTATCAGTCTATCTAAAAAAAAATCCCTTTGTGGGGTCGACCTATTACTTGCAATGCTTTGACTGTCCTCTCCCATTTTCCAGTTTTCTTCTCTTCCCCCTACAATCAGTCTGAATAAGGGTCTCGACCCGAAACATTATCTATCGATGTCCTCCAGAGGAGCGGCCTGACTTGCTGAGTTACTCAGCACTTTATGTCCATTTGTTTACTCTTCAACGATCCATCTGTACTTGATACACAAATCCTTAATATCACCTTTGGTTAGCTGCTGTGCGAAATGATCTAGTATGCAACAGTGGCAATAGGATTTGTCAATGGAAAAAGATATCAAAATATTGAAGTATAAATGGATTGATAAAAAGATGCTTCAGGCTGCTCTATCACTAATCCTTGTTCAAATTGTCCCTTTGTAGATTCTTGTTGTATTTCTTACTCTTCCTGGAATAGAAAGGAGTTTTATAGTATCAGTTTAATATTTAGATATACTAATGTAATGTCCTTTTACTGTTGTGATCTTGGCTGGGTCATAATTGATCATTAGTTTAATTGTCTGAGATTATATATAGCCCTGTACTCTTCCCATATGAAGTCCATGATAAATTCTGTGGATAAAATCTGATAAAAAAAAATATAAGGGCTGGTAATTCCTTCGGAACTGTTCGCACTCAGTCACCTCGACTTTATTGAAATCCTAGGTGCAAGCAAAGTTATGGTGATAGACGAAGGGAGACTCCAAGCAATTGCGGATATCCTCAGATGAAAGAGAAATCAAAGAGGTTTATGGTTGACTTCATACTGACCAGGCATGAATAAATTAATGGAAGTGAATACCAGTGAATTCAAATTTTCAGCTTCTGCAGTATACTGCTTTTGAATGTCAATTTCAGAGTTTGATGAGGAAGCAAAAGAAAATGGAGCAATCAAACCTTCCTTCGTTGTTGGGAATTGTCAAGCAGCAAGAACCTTGTTTTTGTGTTAGAAGCCCCATCATTGAATTGTTTTTTCATACACCAGTATCCCTGTAAAGTGTTGAGTAGAAAACATTTTTGAAAACTGAGTCAATTCTAAAAATGTTTATTCTTATCCACCATAGAGATGGTATTTGATAGTTGTTAGGAGAATCAGCTACCATAAATGACCACCGTTCAAATGGGTGGCAAGAGATGACCGGCATGTGATAGAGAATAGATGATAGGAAATAAGTGGAATGGAATTAATGGGATTGTTCTGAGAACCAGTATAGACTTGATGGGCCGTAGCCTTCTCCTTTGTCATATGAAAATATGAAATATGAAATATGAAAAAGGAATAGCAGACTGACCCGAGTCTAAAAATTCCCACTTTTGTTTGGAAACACAAGTTAACTGATAGTTTGTCACCTGCCCCCCCCCCCCACCCCCACCCCACCCCCGAACTGAATTAGTGGTATATTCTTCCACATCATGATTGTGGGTTTTGTTTTTATGTGTATCAGAGACAGGAAACTCACCTCCTGTCAACCATCTTCAGGAAATTGTCACAAGTAGTTTTCCTATGTGCACAGGGACTACATGTACTTTGCTGTCATGAGGAACTAAAAAATGTAGGGCCTCTGAGCCACACTTCTTAGCCTATTATTTGGTTGAGGTGAACAAGAGTTGGTAATAGGATTGCCTTTCACCTTAGATAGCCCAGCATTCAAGGAGAAAGTATTTATTAAACTGACCTCTCAGAAAATAAAGATTCAAAATCCTTATCAACAGTTGGGTATCATCCTTTAAAAAAAAATTGTATTAGAATGATGAAATATACTAAGTTGGAAGCAAATGATACAATCCATTTGTTACTCAATCCTTGGTAGTTATTTTATGGACTGCTGAATGAGTCTACATATAGATTGGGTGAATCAAATTGGCAGGGGTGCTGAGGAAGAGGATTTCTTGGAATGTATGCGGGATAGTTATCTAAACCAACATGTAGAGGAACCAACGAGAGAGCAGGCTATTCTAGACTGGGTATTGAGTAATGAGGAAGGGTTAGTTAGCAGTCTTGTTGTGCGTGCCCCTTGGGCAAGAGTGACCATAATATAGTTGAGTTCTTCATTAGGATGGAAAGTGACATTGTTAATTCAGAAACAACGGTTCTGAACTTAAAGAAAGGTAACTTTGAGGGTATGAGACGTGAATTGGCCAAGATTAACTGGCAATTAGTTCTAAAAGGGTTGACGGTGGATATGCAATGGAAGGCATTTAAAGACTGCATGGATGAACTACAAAAATTGTTCATCCCAGTTTGGCAAAAGAATAAATCAGGGAAGGTAGTGCATCCGTGGATAACAAGGGAAATCAGGGATAGTATCAAAGCAAAAGATGATGCGTACAAATTAGCCAGAAAAAGCAGCATACCAGAGGACTGGGAGAAATTCAGAGACCAGCAGAGGAGGACAAAGGGCTTAATTAGGAAAGGGAAAATAGATTATGAAAGGAAACTGGCAGGGAACATAAAAACTGACTGCAAAAGTTTTTATAGATATGTGAAGAGAAAGAGATTAGTTAAAACAAATGTAGGTCCCTTGCAGTCAGAAACAGGTGAATTGATCATGGGGAACAAGGATATGGCGGACCAATTGAATAACTACTTTGGTTCCGTCTTCACTAAGGAAGACATAAATAATCTGCCGGAAATAGCAGGGGGCTGCCCGCGGGTCAAAGGAGATGGAGGAACTGAGTGAAATCCAGGTTAGACGGGAAGTGGTGTTGGCTAAATTGAATGGATTAAAGGCCGATAAATCACCAGGGCCAGATAGGCTGCATCCCAGAGTTTTAAAGGAAGTAGCTCCAGAAATAGTGGATGCATTAGTGCTAATTTTTCAAAACTCTTTAGATTCTGGAGTAGTTCCTGAGGATTGGAGGGTAGCAAACGTAACCCCACTTTTTAAGAAGGGAGGGAGAGAGAAAACGGGGAATTACAGACCAGTTAGTCTAACATCGGTAGTGGGGAAACTGCTAGAGTCAGTTATTAAATATGGGATAGCAGCACATTTGGAAAGTGGTGAAATCATTGGACAAAGTCAGCATGGCTTTATGAAAGGTAAATCGTGTCTGACGAATCTTATAGAATTTTTCGAGGTTGTAACGAGTAGAGTGGATAGGGGAGAACCAGTGGATGTGTTGTATCTGGACTTTCAGAAGGCTTTCGACAAGGTACCACATAAGAGATTAGGATACAAACTTAAATCACATGTTATTGGGGGTTCAGTATTGATGTGGATAGAGAACTGGCTGGCAAACAGGAAGCAAAGAGTAGGAGTAAATGGGTCCTTTTCACAATGGCAGGCAGTGACTAGTGGGGTACCGCAAGGCTCAGTGCTGGGACCCCAGCTATTTACAATTTATATTAATGAACTGGATGAGGGAATTGAAAGCAACATCTCCAAGTTTGCGGATGACACTAAGCTGGGGGGCAGTGTTAGCTGTGAGGAGGATGCTAGGAGACTGCAAGGTGACTTGGATAGGCTGGGTGAGTGGGAAAATGTTTGGCAGATGCAGTATAATGTGGATAAATGTGAGGTTATCCACTTTGGTGGCAAAAACGGGAAGGCAGACTATTATCTAAATGGTGGCCGATTAGGAAATGGGGAGATGCAGCGAGACCTGGGTGTCATGGTACACCAGTCATTGAAAGTAGGCATGCAGGTGCAGCAGGCAGTGAAGAAAGCGAATGGTATGTTGGCTTTCATAGCAAGAGGATTTGAGTATAGGAGCAGGGAGGTTCTACTGCAGTTGTACAGGGTCTTGGTGAGACCACACCTGGAGTATTGCGTACAGTTTTGGTCTCCAAATCTGAGGAAGGACATTATAGCCATAGAGGGAGTGCAGAGAAGGTTCACCAGTGATTCCTGGGATGTCAGGACTTTCATATGAAGAAAGACTGGATAGACTTGGCTTATACTCGCTAGAATTTAGGAGATTGAGAGGGGATCTTATAGAAACGTACAAAATTCTTATGGGGTTGGACAGGCTAGATGCAGGAAGATTGTTCCCGATGTTGGGGAAGTCCAGGACAAGGGGTCACAGCTTAAGGATAAGGGGGAAATCCTTTAAGACCGAGATGAGGAAAAACGTTTTCACACAGAGAGTGGTGAATCTCTGGAACTCTCTGCCACAGAGGGTAGTTGAGGCCAGTTCATTGGCTATATTTAAGAGGGAGTTAGATGTGGCCCTTGTGGCTAAGAGGATCAGGGGGTATGGAGAGAAGGCAGGTACGGGATACTGAGTTGGTTGATCAGCCATGATCAGATTGATCACTCGAAGGGCCGAATGGCCTACTCCTGCACCTATTTTCTATTTCTATGTATCTATTAACTTGTGCAAAACTGAGAATATAATACATAGATTTGTTTTATGTGGGATATATTTTTGTTATGCAGATTTTTAACATGAATGGACAATGGGAACATAATAGCACTGGAAGATCTTGCAAAAGATACATTATTGTATGTCCTAGTTATCCTTACGTCTTGCTAAATCTATCTGAACCATTAATTGCTTTCCACATCTATCTCTTCCAGTATCCTCTAACGGTCCTCATGCTGTTTGTGAGTGACCTCTACAGTCTATTAAACTTTCTGAGCTTTGCCCGATGGCTGTTCATTGGACTGGCAGTGACTGGTCTGGTCTACTTGCGGCACAAACGTCCGAACATGCATCGCCCATTTAAGGTAATATTCACTGTGCTTGTAAATACTGTAGGCTGGCACTCACCTGCAGATCAGTAAAAGTTGAATATTGGAAATGTTTTGTCTTTCTCATCATTTCACATTTAAAATGTGAACGTGCAACTCGGTAGCATTCCTGTTTATCTCCCTTTAAGATTTCAAAAATGTTACAGATATCTAGCTGGATAATTTACATTTGATGCTTGTTGGAAGATTAACAACAATTACAAAGAAAACACACAGGAAGCAATTTTATAATCTACTTCATATTTTATTATCTCCCCTTTTCCCCACCCTCTACTACTTCACCCTTATTCTTGTACAGGCTTTCCTCAAGTTGGGTTATTTTATTGGCACTTGCCAGCCTCTATGATATTACCCGAGTGGTCTTTTACGAGAATAAGTCCTCAATTATTGAATAGGTGGAGATAAAATTGATGAAATCGATGTAAACCTTAACTGACACTCACGTATCAGTAGAGGTCAACAGGTAAGAATGATCATGTAGTTCATCTTAACATCATCTACTCTCTAAATACATTTTACAGCCACCTCACCAGATGTCATTAAATTAGACTTCTTCATCTTTTGGGGAAAAAACAAAACATTTCCAAATATTGTCAGAACATCGAAATAGATTTCTTAATAATAGAGCATAGGTTCCCGTCATTGTGGACCATTCTATTTTGTAACTTTCTTAACTTACACAATCTATTCCTGCTAGAGAATCTAACAATCGTAATCCAAGTATGTTTTGCCAAGTATGTTTTGCAACATTCAAAGAATTTGATTTGTCATACAGTCATACCAAAAATAGCAACAAGACACACAACTATACAAAATTTAACATATACATCCGCCACAGAGGATCCACCACATTCCCCACAGTAATGGAAGCCAATAAAGTCTTATCTTCTTTCCTCCTTTTCTCCCGCGGTTGGGGCAGTCGAACCATCCGCAGTCGGGGCGATCGAAACTCCCGCGATCGGGGTGGTTGGGAGCTCTACGATGTTAAGTTCGCAGGCTCCCGCGGTTGGAGCTCCCAAGGACGATCCCTGGCAAAGGGACTGCCAGCTCCGCGATGTTAAGTCCACAGGCTCCCGTGGTTGCAGGTCCCGAAGCAAGAGGCCGCCAGCACCTAGGTGTTAGGCCACAGCACGGACGGAGATACTATACGGAAAAAAGCTGCATCGCCGTCGGGGAAAGAGATTAAAAAAAGTTTCTCCCCACCCCCCTGATAATACAAAACTAAAGGCACAGTAAAACATACATTTAACAACAGACTAAAAACAACAAAGAAGGAAAAAGACGAGAGAGCGTTTGCGAGGCAGCCATCGTTCGGCGTCACCTGGTCACTAAATTACGAGTCAGAAGCGACACGATTGCTGTCGTATTACTCTTATAAAAATGAGAACAAAGTTAAACGCTTTGTTAGCCATTATTTTTACACTTTCCTTCATATCTATTTTCCATTCCCTCTACCTCATTAATCTACATTATTTTCCATCAAATCTAACTTTACTTTTTATTTACCACCTTTTGAAAATAAAAGCAATTTTTTTACTTTATATTCTTTGCAATTTTTGTGTACTACTTCTGAGTTTTCATTGTTTGAGATCCAATTTAGATTTATTTTATTTTCATTAACTTCGTGAAATAATTTACACTTTTCCATCATGAATCAATTTTTGTTGTAATTTTATGTCAAGTTCTAAAGATCAGAAGCAAGAATAATGGGATAAGCAAACGCAGCGCCAAATTTGTTAAAAGTACCACAAATGAAAAAATAGTTATTTACAACTTTCTAAAGGGATTTGGATAAGCATTTAGGGGAATCAACGCTTGTAGGGCTGGGGAGAAATAGTAGGCTAGTGGGGTTGACAAAATTGCTTTAAAAGGATCCAGGTATTCTTGAATCATCTTCTAATTCATAATCATTCTATGATTCTGTTATAGTTAAAAGGGTAAGCAAGGCTTAGAATCCAATAAACATATCACCATTTCTGAACATGTCTGAAGAAGGGTCTCAGCCCGAAACGTCACCCATTTCTTCTCTCCAGAGATGCTGCCTGTCCTGCTGAGTTGCTCCAGCACTTTGTGTCTACTCACCATTTCATTGCAACCTCATAACAGTAAAGACATAATCTTAAAACCAACATCATAGCACTTAAAGTAACATCATCAAATATTATGTTGCTTGAGTATTTATTTAGTTTAGTTTAGAGATACAGAGCGAACACAGGCCCTTCGGCCCATCGAATCCACACCGACCAGCGATCCCTGCACATTAACACTATCCTACACCCAATTTATATTTATAACAAGCCAATTAGCCTACATACCTGCACATCGTGGAGTGTGAGAGGAAACCAAAGATCTCGGAGAAAACCAATACGGTCATGGGGAGAACGTGTAAACTCCGTGCAGACAAGCATCCATAGTCGGGATCGAACCCGGTCTATGGCGCTGTAATCGTTGTAAGGCAGCAACTCTATCGCTGCACCATCATGCGCCCAGTAAATCAATATTTACGGATTTATTTAAAATGCAAATTAATGTAGTGCTCACAGTCCATGTACATACATGGATGATTTTCCTGCCAGAACTGTATTTCACTGGGATGTTTCAGGAGTGAATCTGTTGACAGAAGAAAATGTCTTCAATTAAATAATCATTACTTTTTTTGTTGAGTGGAAAAAAAAATTAGAAAAGTCAGTTTTCCAAACATAATGTGAAATTCCTATTATTACCAGTTCCCATTTGTTTTTGTACAAGGAATTAGTTGAGGTAATGGAAGTCTTGTTGTAAACTGCATTTGGAACAAGTTTTATCAAAATACAAAAGGGTGGTTGATCTAGTGACCATGAACCATGGCAGACTTACTCCTACTAGAGTCTATGTAAAACTCAGTAAAACCAATCTAGGTTTGATCAGTCATTCTCAAGAACAAAAGCGGCATTCATCTTGGGCCACACACTTTTCACATACATAAGATTGGCAGCATTCCCAGGAAAACATTCTTTACCTCAAAAATGATCTCATGAAATAGCACGGGACCAATTTATGTGATTGCTGTTATATTCTATGTATTTTTAAATGTCAGTCATTTACAATTTTCACGACTGACCTTTGACTTTGACTGTGCGCACAGCTGAAACCTAACAAAAGCTCCTTTCACATTGCACTGGAAAGATAATCAATGTTTGAGGTCATTTACCACTGCTACCACAGAGTCTATGAACGTGGAATATCAGGTATCTAGGAACATATTGCAAGGAAGGAAGATGTCAAGCAATTCAGATGACATCATAAACCTGGAGTGCAAAATTCAGGGAGCTTAATGCTCTTATACGAATCAAGATGTATTATTTTATCAAGTTAAACTCATTTATTTATTCTTTACTGACTACATATATTTTTCTTAACATTGACCATTGGGAGGGTGCAACCACAATGCCAACCACATTATGGAGTATTCCACCCATGTATTACATTCCCATTCAGTAATTGTACATTTAACTGTGATGAAAATCAGTTGAAAAAACAGTTTAAACCTATGATTTAGCCCCAAAGTGCCAAACGGCAAGGAGAGAAAAATGGATGGTGACTTCATATGGGTCAGCTGGAATTTGGGATAGAACCCAAATGTATCAAGACTACCTCTGTTCAGTCCCATCATAAACCAGAGTACATTAAGAGGCTATGACTCACCATTACTCAACATTGTCAAACTTGCAAGTAACAATATAAATAATCTGCCATTTTGGGCGTAGTAATGTATTGGAGCGATTTGTCTAAATATCAAAGATGACAAATCGAAGAAACTAGTTACCATTATTGCTGCAGAACATCGCAACCAATAAAAACAGAAGTAAAAGTCCACCCTCTACTGAAGTTCAAGCAATGTGGCAGTTATGATGAAAAACAGCTGCTCCTATCACTGACTCCATGATTCCCAAAAGGATCAGGAACATTAGCAGTTCCCCAACATCAGTACTGCTCTCAAGAAAATTCTGAGATCTTCAGCCTCACTTATATATGCTTCTTCTGCTTTTTCATGTGCCATGTCACCACTCTTTCCATCTCACTTAATTTCCTGTGTCCCACTTTTTTACCACCTGCCTTTCTTTCAGTAAGAAGCCAAAACAATGCCATGTAGGTGCACTAACACAATATAAATGTGCTATAGCACATCACTTCAGAAAGTCAGTTTTGTTCACATTGTTAATTTAGTTAGTTAGCATAATCAGTTTAGTTATGGTTCATTTATTGTCACTTGTATTGAAGTACAGTGTTGTTGTGTGCTTTTCAGTCAGTGGAAATGATTACAATTAAGTGGTCCACACTGTGCAGATACAGGAAAAAGGAAATAACATCTAGTGGAAGATAAAGTCCAGTAAAGTCCGATTAAGAACGTCCGAGGGTTGTCAATGAGGTTGTGGTAGCTCGGGACCGCTCACTAGTTGGTGATAGGACAGTTCAGTTGCCTGATAACAGCTGGGAAGAAACTGTCCCTGAATCTGGAGGTGTGCGTTTTCACACTTTGTACATCTTGCATGATGGGATAGGGCAGAAGATGGAGTGTCCAGGGTGAGACTTGTCCTTGATTAAGCTGGTGGCCTTGCCGAGGCAGCGTGAAAGGTAGATGGAGTCAATGGAAGGGAGGTTGGTTTGCGTGATGGTCTGGGCTGCGTCCACAATTCCCTACATTTTTTTACGGTCTTGGATGGAGCTGTTCCCAAACCATGCTGTGATGCATCCCAATAAAATGCTTTCTACGGCACATCTGTAAAAGTTGGTGAGAGTTGTTGGGGACATGCCAAACTTCCTAAGCCTTCTAAGGAAGTAAAGGCATTGGTGTGCGTTTTTGGTCATTGCTTCGATATGGCTAATTCAGGACAAGTTACTGATGATAGCCGGAAATAGCAGGGGACCGCGGGTCAAAGGAGTTGGAGGAATTGAGTGAAATCCAGGTTAGTCGGGAAGTGGTTTTGGGTAAATTGAATGGATTAAAGGCCGATAAATCCCCAGGGCCAGATAGGCTGCATCCCAGAGTACTTAAGGAAGTAGCTCCAGAAATAGTGGATGCATTAGTAATAATCTTTCAAAATTCTTTAGATTCTGGAGTAGTTCCTGAGGATTGGCGGGTAGCAAATGTAACCCCACTTTTTAAGAAGGGAGGGAGAGAGAAAACGGGGAATTACAGACCAGTTAGTCTAACATCGGTAGTGGGGAAACTGCTAGAGTCAGTTATTAAAGATGGGATAGCAGCACATTTGGAAAGTGGTGAAATCATTGGACAAAGTCAGCATGGATTTACGAAAGGTAAATCATGTCTGACGAATCTTATAGAATTTTTCGAGGATGTAACTAGTAGCGTGGATAGGGGAGAACCAGTGGATGTGGTGTATCTGGACTTCCAGAAGGCTTTCGACAAGGTCCCACATAAGAGATTAGTATACAAACTTAAAGCACATGGCATTGGGGGTTCAGTATTGATGTGGATAGAGAACTGGCTGGCAAACAGGAAGCAAAGAGTAGGAGTAAACGGGTCCTTTTCACAATGGCAGGCAGTGACTAGTGGGGTACCGCAAGGCTCAGTGCTGGGACCCCAGCTATTTACAATATATATTAATGACCTGGATGAGGGAATTGAAGGCAATATCTCCAAGTTTGCGGATGACACTAAGCTGGGGGGCAGTGTTAGCTGTGAGGAGGATGCTAGGAGACTGCAAGGTGACTTGGATAGGCTGGGTGAGTGGGCAAATGTTTGGCAGATGCAGTATAATGTGGATAAATGTGAGGTTATCCATTTTGGTGGCAAAAACAGGAAAGCAGACTATTTTCTAAATGGTGGCCGACTAGGAAAAGGGGAGATGCAGCGAGACCTGGGTGTCATGGTACACCAGTCATTGAAAGTAGGCATGCAGGTGCAGCAGGCAGTGAAGAAAGCGAATGGTATGTTAGCTTTCATAGCAAAAGGATTTGAGTATAGGAGCAGGGAGGTTCTACTGCAGTTGTACAGGGTCTTGGTGAGACCACACCTGGAGTATTGCGTACAGTTTTGGTCTCCAAATCTGAGGAAGGACATTATTGCCATAGAGGGAGTGCAGAGAAGGTTCACCAGACTGATTCCTGGGATGTCAGGACTGTCTTATGAAGAAAGACTGGATAGACTTGGTTTATACTCTCTAGAATTTAGGAGATTGAGAGGGGATCTTATAGAAACTTACAAAATTCTTAAGGGGTTGGACAGGCTAGATGCAGGAAGATTGCTCCCGATGTTGGGGAAGTCCAGGACAAGGGGTCACAGCTTAAGGATAAGGGGGAAATCCTTTAAAACCGAGATGAGAAGAACTTTTTTCACACAGAGAGTGGTGAATCTCTGGAACTCTCTGCCACAGAGGGTAGTCGAGGCCAGTTCATTGGCTATATTTAAGAGTGAGCTAGATGTGGCCCTTGTGGCTAAAGGGATCAGAGGGTATGGAGAGAAGGCAGGTACGGGATACTGAGTTGGATGATCAGCCATGATCATATTGAATGGCGGTGCAGGCTCGAAGGGCCGAATGGCCTACTCCTGCACCTAATTTCTATGTTTCTATGTTTCTATGATATTTACTCCTAGGAACATGAAGCTTTCAACCATGTGAGCAAAAAGTTTTTATAATCCTTGAGATTCATTATTAATTTTCCATTCTTACCGAAATACAAACTACATTTTGATTTTGTGAGGTTGTATAACATAGGTGATGCCTTAAATCAAGGAATGATAGACTGTAGGGGCTATACAGCAGTGAATCAAGCCCTTCAGCTCAAATGCGTCTATGCCAACCAAGATACTATTCTAAGCCAGTCCAAATGCCTCATGTTTGGCCCATATCACTCTTAACCTTTCCTCATAATGTACCTGTCCAAATATTTTTTACACATTGTTATTGTACCTGCCTCAGCTAGTTCCTCTGACTACTTATTCCATACACCCACTGCCTCTGTGTGAAAATGTTGTCTCTCAGATTTCTATTAAATATTTATCTTCTCATAATAAACCTAGTTCTTGATGTCCCTATCCTGGAAAAAATACTTTGTGCCTTCACCCTATTTATTACCCTCATGATTTTATATACGTTTATAAGATCGCCTATCAGCCTCCCGCGCTTCAAGGAATAAAGTCCTAGCATGGTCAATCTCTCCTGTAGCTGAGGCCCTCAGGTCCTAGAAACATCCTCGTAAACTGCATATATCTGCATATGAATCACATTGAAGTACTAACTTTTTAAATAAGAATCTGAAATTGGCTGCTGACTCAGTATTATTCAAAGTCAAAGTCCACCTGACAGTATTTCACCCTACAGTTTTCTTCCCCACTGTCTAAATAATGGTTTTTGTTTTGGTTTCTTGTGTCTCATTGTGTTAAATGTTTAGGCCAAGAGTGAAGAACTGTTTACAGTTTTACGCAGCTCAAAGTTAATTTTAGAAAATCTGAAAATTTGTCTTCTTAAAAGCAGAGAATAAATTGATCTGAATAAAGTTCTTAAAAGAAACAAATTACAAGAATCTCACTCCTGAATTCCTTATATTAGATTCATAACCAAAAATCTAACCTAGCTAAATAATTATTTAAAATGTTCTGTTTAGTACCATATAATAATGGTGAAATAAGCTTGTAACTCCAGATGAGAAAAATAGCTGTTCCCTATGTCACAGCTCATAGTTTCGGGCAGGCAGTATGAAGAAAAGGCCCTTTGGCCCGCTGCTCCATGCCCACCAAGATGCCCACCTGTGGAAGTCTCATTTGCCCACATTTGACCCAAATGTTGTAATATTACTTTAAATTGTGCTATCAAGTTGACTCCAAAATAGAACCCAGGTATCAATTAAATTAACACTTAAGAGGAATAGATGAATAGAATAGTTGAGATTTTACAAATGCTTTCCTTACCATCTGGAAGGATGAAAGATCGGTAGTCTCTTTCAGTGTTGCGTAAGAATCTAAAAGGAGCAGATCTCTCTTTACAAAATACATCTGATTTTCATCCACTGAATCCCATAATGGGCTTATTGTTTATAGTCAGCGTGACTTTGTCGTAGAGTCGTAGAGTTATGCAGCAGGGACACAGGCCCTTTGACCCAACTTGTCCATGCCAGCCAAGATGTTTATCTGAGCTGGACCTATTTGCCTGCTTTTGATCTATATCCATCTAAAGCTTCACTCTCCATGTCCCTCCCTAAATAATTTGGGATCATGGTCAGCATAGACATGGCAGGGCAAAGGCCCTGTTCCTGTGCTGTACTGTTCTAAGTTATGTGATTGGAGCTGATTTTGCTAAACTAGGTTTACCAATTGTATTTCAATAATTTCTCTTTGTTGCAGGTGCCTCTGTTCATCCCAGTTTTCTTTGCTTTAACTTGTTTCTTCATTGTTGCCCTGTCACTCTACTCTGACCCCATCAATACTGGCATTGGATGTGCCATCACTCTAACTGGTATTCCTGCCTACTATCTGTTTGTCGTGTGGGACAATAAGCCAAAGTGGTTCAGAAGACTGATGGGTAAGTAAAGTATATTTTTCATTACCCTGGTGCACAAAATAAACATCTGAGTGCATTGCACCTAATTCCTTCTTTCAAATGATATGCAGGGAGATTTATTATTGCCATGTATACCAATGTACAGTGAAAAGCATTGTTTTGCATGCTATCCAATCAAATCAGATAGTACTGTACATAAATACAACCAAGGCAAACACAAGTGCAATAGGTAGAGCAAAGGGAATGTTACAGAGTGCAGAATATAGTTCAGCATTGTAGACCTACACATATAGAGACAAAGACCAATGTCTGCAATGAGATAGAGGAGAATGGGCAATGTCAATGTAGCATACGGCAATAATTTTACTTTTAGAGGTTGAAACTAGAAAAAGGTGTTAATGTGTAACACTATAATACTTCAATAATACCTCTTTCATCTTTGTGATCAGGAAATTAGTTGGTACGTTGTTCCATCATCTGCTTTTAAATACCACTGTCACACATACCTATCAAGTATCCATATCTGACCTGGTCTACATGTCTAGTTTTAGACTTTACTAGACTAAGTGGGACCCACTCTGGACTCACTCACTGACTCGCGGCTTTCTGGACTCATTCACTGACTCACGGTTTCAGGACTCGCGGCTTTCTGGACCTGCTCCCTGACTCGCGGCTTTCTGGACTCGCTCGCTGACTCATGGCTTTCTGGACAATCACTGACATGGCTTTCTGGACTCACTCTGACTCAGGGCTTTCTGGACTCACTCTGACTCAGGGCTTTCTGGACTCACTGACTTACGGCTTTCTGGATTCACTCACTTACTGACTCACGGCTTTCTGGACTCACTCACTCACTCACTCACGACTTTCTGGACTCATTGACTCACGGCTTACTGAACTCATGCATTCACTGACTAACGGCTTTCTGGACACGATAGCGGTATAGGGTACCGTATTTGCGCAAATTTAATTACAATGCAGACCGGAAGTGGTCAAGATGATAGTTTTTGTAATAGTATAGATTTTACTTTATACTTTAGAGATACAGTGTGGAAACAGGCCCTTCGGCCCATCGAGTCCATGTACACTAACATCAACCTACACACTAGGGACCATTTTCAATTTTAACGAAGCCAATTAACCTACAAACCTGTATGTCTTTGGAGTGTCGGAGGATACCCAGAGAAAACCCATGCTGTCACAGGGAGAATGTACAAGCTCCGTACAGAAAGCATCGGTAGCCAGGATCGAACCCGGGTCTCTGGCGCTGTAAAGCAACATGTCTACCTCTATGCCACCATGCCACCCTAACTTCAGAATTATTAATACATACCGTCTGATCCGTTGAGATCTTCCAGTACTTCCTTGTTTTATTTTACAATTAACCGTCGCTGAAGTATGTCAACTACAGTTTTGGAGTTTCAACTATGACTGAATAGATGCTTGGAGTGAAAGGTTCTTTACTGCATAAATCCTGCCAAAACAAAAACAGAAGTGGTATCTCAATTTGTGCCATGATACAGACTGCATATACTGAAAAATCATAAGCTATAAACTGAAAATTATAGAGATTCATCAGCATTCACAACGGTAATTTAATATCTTAGGTGGGGTTGGTCGTCAGAACAAATTAATCGTGAAGTTTACTTTCAGATATTTACCTGTGTACTTTCAGTTATTGGGTATTTCTGCTCACTGCCACAATGATCGATAATTCATAAGTATTAAACAAAAAGCAATTTTCGCATCCGTGTATGTTGAGCTACTCAGGCAAAAACATTGAATCAACTCTCTAAAACTCTTTTGTGTATACGGGGAAAAATATTTATCCAAATTTTAAAAGGAATAGAGGAAGCAATCACAACACTCCAGGACCACATAATGAACAACAATTTGGTAGATTTAGGAGAAAAATTATTATCACCGAATAATTACTAAGAGTTGCTTGATTTAATAATCACCCAAATGCCTCCCCAGTCTCCTATTTGGTTTTCATTATTGGGCAGTCGAAAGATGAATAGATCTGCCAATATTTCTTCATCAATCTCTAAATAACCAGTTCCCACCTTCATCACTATTCTGGAAGCAAGGTGGGTGAAGATCATTGTGTTTCCTGGAAACCTACAATGCATAGAACAGAGGTTTTCATGAAACACCACATGGCAACAAAAAAAGTAAAACACAAATTCAACTGCATTTTTATCAATAGTTTTATAAAATATTATATCAGATCAGCAGAAATGAAATTTACTCAGATAAATAGTGAAAATTGCATATTAGAATATAATTGAAAGATTACCACAAAGTCTTGAAAATATTTGATATTATTTCTATACGTAACTGAAAATTACAAAGCATTAAATACATAATCACAATTTGCACACTTTGGACAACTGCAATTAAATTGTCATTTTTACCTTGTGTGTGCTCAATGACTTTTACTTATCAGTTTCTCCCTAAAGCCGTGACAATATTTTCATCAAGTGCAATGACCTTATGAAGGAAATGTGATTTGTGCCATCATATCAGATGCAGTTTACCTAATTTCCTCAAAATCAATCAGTACAGTTTAGTAGCCTCTTGTCTTGATACATGCTGCAAATCAGCCTTTCTTCAATTCATGCTGGAAAACAATCAGCAAGGTTCAGAAGCTATTATTATGATAAAATTTATATTTCTTGGATAAATAATCCATTCAGATTGGATGTGAGAATAAAATCAAAAGACAGTGATCTGATGAAACATATGCCTCAAAATGTATTCCCAATCGATAGCACATAACACAATGTACAGCAGCATCAGAATGCTGTGCACTGTACTGAAATTCATTCCATTTAAATCAATAAAATAATTTCTAATACAGGATGTGGGCGGTTAATTAACTGACCAGAGATGGATTTCTCAGCATTCAGCTTTTGAGTTATTTACCCTACACTTTAAACAAATTCTTTAAAATGAACGAGAAAGTGAGTCTGGTAAGTGACAAACAGTTGGAACAGAGGTTGTGAGTGAAAGAAGCTGCAGTGAGATGGAGAGTGAGTGTGGTATCAAGTAAAGTATTTTTTTCCCGTGCACAAATACAGTGAGATGCAGATACAATGAAAATCATGTTTGCAGCAGCATTGTAGGCTCCGACAACACACAAAAACATACCTTTTTACATAAATAATCTAAGGCAGCAAAAAGAGAAAATGTGTGCAAAGGTGTGTGAGAGAGAGAGAGAGAGAGAGAGAGAGAGAGAAGAGAGAAAGAAATACTACATGTAACCTTTGACTGAATACCCAGAACTTGTTAACAGCCAGTGAAATATTGTAATATGCAGCCGTAGTTGTATAATAGGTGATCATAAAGCTATGTTTTACTCCTGCAAATAGCAAATTAGATTAATACCCAAATAATCTTTTTAAAATATTGGTACATTCATAAATGTTGATAGATCAAATTTGAGATCAATCATGTTGGAGTAATAAAGTCATACAGCACGGAACAGGCTTTTCAGCCCAATTTGTCCGTACTGATCAAGATGCCCCATCCAAGCTAGTGCCATTTGCCAGTGTTTGGCCGATATCCCTCTCAACCTTTTTTATACATGTACCTGTCCAAGTGGCTTCTTAAAATGTTTTGAAAATCCTACGTGAAATGTCTTCATTCAGATTCAGTTCAGTTTATTTTCAACCCTTTTGGCTTGCTGACCTTTATCGGTAAGGGCATTCAGTATAGAAGAAGGGACAAAAAACTCAGCAGGTTCCGGCAGCATCTGTGGAAGAAAATGGACAGCTGACCTTCCAGGTGAGGTACTTTCTTCTCACTGATCAGTCTGACTCATCAGTCTGAAGAAAGGTAATGCCTGAAAGATTACGGAAGACGTAAACCAGGTCCAGGTGAGTCAGAAGGAGAGCGTGGGAACCTTCGTCCTGATGAGTGGAATGGGAATGGATGAACTCAGATGATTAACAGGGTGGCATGGTGACACAGCTGTAGAGTTTCTGCCTTACAGCACCAGAGACCGGGTTCAATACGAACTACGGGTGCTCTCTGTACGGAGTTTGTTTGTTCTCCCCATAACCTGCGTGGATTTTCTCTGGGAGCTCCGGTTTCCTGCCACACTCCAAAGACGCACAGGTTTGTAGGTTAATTGACGTGGTAAAATTGTAAATTGCCCCGAGTGTTTGTAGGATAGTGTTGGTGCACAGGGATCGCTGGTCAGCATGAACTCGGTGGGCCAAAGGGCCTGTTTCATCGCTGTATCCCTAAACTAAGCTAAACTAAACTCTTTTTTTTTTGCAGCATATCACCATGGCATTAAAAAAAATCCTTCAATCTGCCATTCCCATTAAACCATGGGTCAAACAGGAATGAGTAAAGAATATAGTCAGGTTTAGTTGGAACCACAATGAGCACATCTAAAGCAGAGGGACTGAGCTGGCAATCAATGCTACCCACAGCAGAACTTCTGAGCTTCAGGCAATGCTAAGTTAATAACAAATAGTAAATATTATAAAATAATAAAAAGCTAATAACAAATAGATCAGCGTAAGGATTGTCAATCTGCTACAAACAATCCAGAATAGTTGTAAAAAATTGAAACCTGTTGGGAGGAAGATGTTCGATGCAGATTCACAGCCTAAATGATGGTGGTCTAACTCACGAGAGCGAAAGACAAAGCTAAACCCGAAACGTCACCCATTCCTTCTCTCCAGCGATGCCTGTTCTGCTGAGTTACTCCAGCAATTTGTTTCTATCTTCATTTCAACCAGCATCTGCAGTTCCTTCCTACACATTTTAAAGGATGGGTTTGAAAGGAAACCATGTAGAGCTGCACCCTCTCCACTCACACCACACATGCAGCTGTCCAAAGTTCCAACTTTATTATGTCTTATCGTTTCACCCACCAACCCAAGACTTAAAGGAAACAAGAGAAAGATACAAAGAGAGAGACACATATTTTGGAGTAACTCAGCGCGTCAGGCAGCATCTCTGGAGAAAAGGATTGAGACTCTTCTTCAGACCAGGGGCGCCTGGAACGTCGACCCAATATCTCACCTATTCCTTCTTTCCAGAGATGCTGTCTGACCTGTTGAGTTACTCCAGCATTTTGTGTCTATCTTTTGGTTTATTAATGAGGCAATGAGTATGATCCAAAAGATGGTTATTACTGAATAAGGGCAAACACAATTTCCAGTTTTTATTGCAGTCCCAAAGCACTTAGCACACCCTCACTGGACATTAAACAGGTCTATTCTGGTAAAAGAGATGCATTGCAGAGCAACTAATATTTTATGACTGATTATGCCTGGTGAAGAAACACCATTTGTTTCATTCAGCCTGTGCTCCCATGGTCTGCAGTTACAATAAAGACACATTTTCCAACCTGACATTTAATCCATTGATACAAATCACCTCAGAGACTCATTGCTGTAAGGTTGTTTCTCTCATGTGGGTCCAATACAGTTTACAAAGCATCACTCATACTGGAACAGCGCCTTTCTATTAAATTTTACCTCTCCTACTCCTGGAACATTTATTCAATAGCTGGGGAAATTTCTAATGAGCTGATTGACTGCCTTCCAGTCCATAGGTAATTTAGTAGCAGTGACAACTGAAGAGGAGGCAGTGAGCTGTGTAACTACATGTTGTATATTTGCATACAAAACACTCTTTCCCTGGGTAGGAAAGGACTGCATATGCTGGTTTACACCAAACATAGACACAAAATGCTGGAGTAACTCAGCAGGACAGGATGAGAAGGATCTTGATTCGAAACGTCACCCATTCCTTCTCTCCTGAGATGCTGCCTGTCCCGCTGAGTTACTCCAGCATTTTGTGTCACCCTTTCCCTGGATGCAGCATTAGATACAGGGACACTAAACATCTTAGGGCTCTCAATAAGAACTATTATCCGATGGAGTCATTTCTCACTGCAACCCAGGCACTATCTACCCGAAAGAAAGCACAGAGAATTGTGGACACAGCCCAGACCATTACACAAACCAACCTCCCTTCCATTGACTCCATCTACACCTCATGCTGCCTTATGCGCCTGTCCCACTTAGGCGATTTTTCAGCGGACTGCCAGCGACTGTCAAGTTGCCGGCAGTCGCCTGAAAAAACGGCAACTGGAACAGCGACTGTCAGAGTGGAACACACACAAACACATCACTTCCTTCACCAGCCTGTTATGCAGGCGGGGAACAGGGCAAGGGGGGGGAGCGTGTCTGAGTGATATTCACACGGTGCAAAGCCAAGGTGATACAGACACAGACCGCGATGAACAGGAAGGTTGGTGCTGTAATTAAGATGGCTCACACAGTGCACGGTAAGTCCTTTAAAAGAGGGGGGAGAAGGAGTGGAGACAACTTTTAATAATCCAGAGATACACGGCTGTGAAGCTCGGCGGACATTTAACGTTACCGGTCGGTTATCCTTGTTTCTGAAAACTACTACTTACCCTTTTTTTCCCAATGAGCACCAGTTACAATCTATGAGAACCTCCGAGAACCTTCGACCTCCTGGTGACCACTAGGGCCTCCTGGCGACCCACCTACGGCACGAGAATTCTCGCTATTATCCATGGCGGCTTCATTCTAGTCGCCGCTAATTTTTCAACGTTGAAAAATTCGCAGGGACTAGAATGAGGCCGCGATCAGTTCCCAGAATGCGGGAACTCCTCATGATCGTGAAGACGACTCCCCGGCAACTACCCGCGAACATGTGGCGACTGCATAGTCTCCTGCAGTCGCCTAAAAAGTCGCCTATTAGCAAGGCCAGCAGCAGAATCAAGGACGAGTCGCACATCGGCGACGCCCTTTTTTCCCCTCTCCCATCAGGCAGAAGGTACAGAATTGTGAAAACGCACTCCAGATTCCAGAGACAGTTTCTTCCCAGCTGTTATCAGGCAACTGAACCATCCTACCAACAAGTAGAGCAGTCCTGAGCTACAATTTACCCCATTGGAAACCCTCAGACTATCTTTGATCGGACTTTACTGGAGTTTATTTTGAACTTTTATTTATTTTGAACATTATTCACATCATTCCCCTTATCGTGCATCTGTACACTGTGGATGGCTCGATCGTAATCATGTATTATCTTTCCGTTGACTGGTTAGCATGCAACAAAAGCTTTTCACTGTACCTCGGTATGTGACAATAAACTAAACTCAACTCAACTGTATTCTATTACAGTCTTCATTCTCAAATACTTGTCTTGTGTCTATTTAACTCAAATAAAAGTGCCCTGTTTCAACAGTTACTGTTGGAAAGCACTCTATATATTGTTAACCTTCCCTGTGAAAAATATACTCTACATCTTTGTTTTAGGGACATCTGAGTCACAGTCATCTGTAACTAATTCTTTCTATGGATCCACTTAGCTACCAATGATGAGATGCAGAGAAGCGGCCTTCCATTATAGCCTACTCAACATTAGATATAGGTTCAACATAAACTTCTCCCTTATATTTAATAGCAAAATTAGTACAGCACACTAGCTATCTTGCTACACATTTCAAGATCAATCTTTTATACCCCTGTTCTTGAACTTCAAAAAGCTATAGCGTTTAAAGAACAATTCCTTTCACTTTTTTTTTTTCACGGAATGATTCTCTAGCTTTGACCTGTACCTGCCTCAATATTCCATTCAAACTTGGTTTTGTTTCTCTCAATAAGACTTCTAAATAATTTGATAGCAACCAGGCCCGATTTTGTTTGTCTCATGAAATTGATTGAGTTTTTAAAATAATTAGCCAAGAAGCCCGATGAGGGCTAGGAGATAGATGTAGTCTATACAGACTTCAGTAAGGCCGAATGAGAAGGTTCCTCATGATAGACTGCTCTGGAAGCTTAAATTGCATGGAATCCAGGGGGAGCTAGCTAATTAGATACATAATCACTTTGATGGTGGGAGGTTGTTTTTCGGACTGGAGGCCTGTGACTAATGGCATAGCTCAGGGATTGGTGCTGGGGCCATTGCTGTTTGTCATTTATATCAACAACTTGCGTGAGGATGTACAAGGCATTGTTGGTATGTTTGCAGATGTCAGTAAAATAGGTGGTATCATAGACAGTGAAGAAATTTATCAACCATTACAGCAGGATCTTGATCAACTTGGTAAGTAGGCTGAGGAATGGCAAATTGAGTTTAATTCAGGTAAGCGCAAGGAGTTGCATTTTGAGAGATCAAACCAGGGTAAGATTTCCCAAGTCACAAGTAGACAGGATGGTGACGAAAGCTTTTAGTATGCTGGCCTTCATCATTAAGGGCACTTAGTATAGAAGTTAAAATGTTATGTTATAGTTGTCATAACATAACCGAATGTCATAACCCAAGACATTGGTGAGGCCATACTTGTAGAATTATGTTTAGTTTCAGTCATCCTATACGAAAGAAGCATTAAGCTAGAAAGAGAGCAGAGACGACTTATAAGGATGTTGACATGATGAAGGACTGAGTAAGAGGGAGAGGTTAGACAGGCTTGAAATATATTCTTCGGAGAGTAGTAGACGAACGGGTGATCCTATAGAGGTACATAAAATCATGAGGGACAAAAATGTTTTTCATGGGGTAAGGAAATCAAGCACTCAAGGGCATAGGTTTAATGTGAGCGGGGAAGGATTTGATAGGAACCTCAACTTTTCCATGCAGAGGGTGGTGCATACATGGAAGCACCAAATGACGTGGTTGAGGCAGGTGCAATAAAAACGTTTAAAAGGCATTTGGACATGTACATGGATGGACGAGGTTTAGATAGATTATGGGTCAAATGCAAAGGAGATTAGCTTCGATGGGGCATTTTGGTTGGCATGGATGAGTTAGGCAGGAGAGCCCATTTCTGTGTTCTATTATCCACTGACTCTATGGATATGGGTCTGTACAAATTATTTTACAAAATGAGAAACAGATAAGGTTTTGTACAATTTCTTGAAGCTTACCATTACCTATATCTACCCAATGTCAAATAAATTTGAATAACACCCTCTCTGTTCTTATCCTTACAACCTTTTGGTAAATTCATGAATAACATGCCTCTTAATTTTGTATTGATTCTGTTGCATGAATGTTATTAATGATCCTCAGCAATGCACTTATACGAGATCTATTGAATTATTTTTATTTATTCTGTTCATAGAATCTTACAAAATGTAAGCTAGCTATTTAGCCTCCTGTATCTGTGCCAATTCAGTGAGAAAATGTATCATTTATTTTCCTATAATTATTTTTCTTTTAAGGAGAGTATATAATTACCTTTTGAAATGTATGTTTGAAACAGTATTGACACTTCTATCAGATTGTTCCAGATCACAAAAAATTGTGACACATTTCCCCGATACTTTTGTTTTTAAATATCAAAGTATTATTTAGTCTCATGTGTGTAAAATGGTGATATTGGATCAGATGCATTGATGAAGATTAATTTGGCAAAACAATTCAATATGATGCAATTTACATTATTCCCCCAAAGTCAAAAGTATCCTCAGTATTCCTCTCCTCCTCCTCTCTCTGTGTACATTGGCCATTTGGTCTTCTTCTCCTTTACCTTGCTCTTCTTACATCAGACTATCTCCACGTCTTCTGATATTTGACCTCCAGTTCTTCATCAATTAATCAACATTTAGTCTTCTTCCATTCCATTGAATTTGGTTAATTTCCAGTCCCATGAAGTTAAACACCACTCTGTCTTTGCTTATTTTCAAAGTAAATGAGAGCCAGGTCACTATTTCCCAAGCATTGTTCTATTTGCATATTGCTTAAATGTCCTACTTCATTACCTAAAACTAGATCTGGCTGTTCTGCCCTTGATTCAGTTTTTTAATGTAATGTAATGTTTAATGTAATATTGTTTCACATTTTCTGCCATTCATCTATCAATTTTAATATAGATTTATAGAATGTGTTTTTTAACTACTGCCAACAATCCTCACCAGTAATTTCTCTTCCACTAATAACCTGTGCTATGTTCCTCTAATGAGAACAGATAGATTTTAAATATTCTATCCAGATAAATTAGGGTCAGCATTTCGGTACATACATTGTGAATGTATTAGTAGCAGCATGTTAGAAAGGACAAAAGACACAAAGTGCTGGAGTAACTCAGCAAGTCATGGAGCATTTCTGAAATATTGGTGACATTTTGTGTTGGGACCATTCTATGCCGAATGATTGGTCCGGTACCCAGACGTGGCGCCGACAGACAAGAAGCCGAAGCAAAGAAGTCGAAGCCAAAGAACGGAATGGAAACGAGGCCGAAACGCCAATAAACCGAAAGAGTTCGAAGAAGAAACGCCTATTAACCGAAAGGATGGGACGCCTAATTGCAAACTAACCGAAAGGGCAGGACGCCTAAAACCCAAGGAACCGAAAAGCTGCATCGCCTAAAAGCAAACTTACCGAATGGCCGCTCTGTCGAAACGCCACCTACCCGAAAGGCGACGTCGCTTACTGGCCAAAGGACCGACTGCCGCTCAACAGAAAAGTCCAATAACAGACTTGACGTTGCCGGGGGGCGGGACTTGTCAGCGATTGGTCCAGACCCCCGCGTCCATCACATCACTGTGAAGGCATGAACATTGTCCCAAACCTCCGCTCCACCCGACCCGCAGCCCGCGGAGGGTGGCCGTGGGAGAGTGGGGGCTGTCCCGAGCGATGCACACGTACGGCCCCTTTCAACTTGGTGCTTGGGTTCAGATTGCCCAGTCACCTATGGCTTGTGTGGGAAAATGAACCCCACGCTCCCGTCTCCCCCCTTCTCTCTCCCCTCTTCTCTCTCTCCCCGTCTCACTCCCTCCTCTCTCTCCCTTCTCTCCCCCTCTCTTCTCCCTCCCCTCTTCTCTCTCTCCCCCTCTCTCTCTCTCTCTATTCTCTCTCTCCATTATCTCCCCTCTTCTATCTCTCCCTTCTCTCCCCTCTTCTCTCTCCCCTCTTCTCTCTCTCCCTTCTCTCCCCTCTTCTCTCTCCCCTCTTCTCTCTCTCTCTCCTCTCTCTCCACTCTTCTCTCTCTTCTCCTCTCTCTCCCCCTCCCTCTCCTCTCTCCCTCCCTTCTCTCTCCCCTTATCTCTCCCCCCTCTCCCCTCTCTCTCTCCTCTCTCCCCCTCTCCTCTCCCCTCCCCTCTCCCCTCTTCTCTCTCTCCCACTTCTCTCTCTCCCTTCTCTTTCTCCCTTCTCTCCCCTCTTTCTCTCCTCTCTCTACACTCTTCTCTCTCTTCTCTCTCTCCCCCGCCCCCCCTCTCTCCCTTCTCTCTCTCCCCTTCTCTCCCCCTTCTCTCTCTCCTCCGTCTCCACCCGGTCACAGTCGGAGTGGGGGGGGGGGGAATCACCCTGGTGTGGAGGTTGGGGTCCGATGGCGGTGCATCGTGGTCAGTGACTGTGGGACGCTCCCGCGGGTGGAGACGGAGGAGAGAGAGAAGGGGAGAGAAGGGAGAGAGGGGGGGGAGAGAAGGGGGAGAGAGAGGAGGGAGAGAGAAGGGAGAGAGGGGGGGGAGAGGAGGGGAAGAGAGAGGAGGAGATAGAGAAGAGGGGAGAGAGAGAAGGGAGAGAGAGAAGGGGGGGAGAGAGGAGGGGAAGAGAGAGGAGAAGAGTGGAGAGAGAGAAGAGGGGAGAGAGAAGAGTGGAGAGAGAGAGAGAGAGAGAGGGGGAGAGAGAGAAGAGGGGAGAGAGAAGGGGGAACGGGAGCATGGGGTTCATTTTCCCACACAAGCCATAGGTGACTGGGCAATCTGAACCCAAGCACCAAGTTGAATACGGCCGATGGTGTGCATTGCTCGGGACAGTCCCTACTCTCCCACGGTCACCCTCCGTGGCCTGCGGGTCAGGTAGAACGGAGGTTTGGGACAATGTTCATGCCTTCACCGTGATGTGATGGACGCGGAGGCCTCGACCAATCGCTGACAAGTCCCGCCCCCCGGCAACGTCAAGTCCGTTATTGGACTTTTCTGTTGAGCTGCAGTCAGTCCTTTGGCCTGTAGGCGACGCCGCCTTTCGGGTAGGTGGCGTTTCGACAGAGCAGCCATTCAGTAAGTTTGCTTTTAGGCGATGCAGCTTTTCGGTTCCTTGGGTTTTAGGCGTCCTGCCCTTTCAGTTAGTTTGCATTTAGGCGTCCCATCCTTTCGGTTAGTAGGCGTTTCGTCTTTGGACTCTTTTGGTTTATTGACATTTCGGCCTCGTTTCCATTCCGTTCTTTGACTTCGACTTCTTTGCTTCGGCCTCTTGTCCGTCCGCACACGAGTTGGTCCTCAGCAGAGACCTTACCTTTGTACCTTTTCAGCAGCTTTTTTGTGTCCTCACTAGAAGGGAATGTTTAATGAAGCTTTAATCATATGGTTACCAAATCGTCCACGAATCACACTATTCATTGGCATTCATTATCATTTAAAATATTTATTTCATGACAATATTTCATGATTCATCGTAAAATAATCAGTACTGTGAAGGCTTACTTCTGCATGAGGTTCCCGTGCTGTCTGAGGACTATATATGTGTGCAACAATCATGAAAGTGGGATCATGCAATTGAACATTAGTCATATGTATAGACCTCCAAGCATTGAGAACATGGATGGAAAATTACGACTTTACGATCTAAATCTGGTTTTCTTTATTGAAAGTTTTTTTTCAAAGAAATTGGATCATTCGCAACATCTACACAAGGTTAAAATCCGTAAATTATTAGGAACGTCAAAGATGATTATATTGGCATAAAATGGATAGCTTAGTAGAAATTGCAGCCAAATGGATTGTAGTTTATCACGAGAAACTCGGCAGGTCAATAATAAATTACAGAAATAAAAAGCAAACACATTTCTGACACAACATTTTTTACAATTATTGTAGGAAATAATTTAACAGAAATCAGAGGATTTCATCATGGATGTTTGCTTAAAGTCCATTTTTTTGTGAGTTATATCCATTAGGTTATTTGCAACTGCTTATTTTTCTGAAAGATGATCTCTGATAAAATGTTTTACATTTTCTCCCTTTGACAAGAGGATGGGTTATGGTGATATCCTTTGGTTAAGTGGTTAATATTTAGGAAAGAAATATATATTTATTCCTATCTATTCATATTGGTGGATTCAATCCCTCTTCTAGATGAAATTGGAAACATGTAGCATTTCTTGATTTGAGCATGTTCCTAATTTAATGAGATCCACATGCATAAACATAAGGATAATGGGTCATAGCACACTCATTATTGATGAAAATTTGCATGACTTTGTATTAATGGTTGACCACAAATGTGACAAAATGTCTTGATTCCCTGGAATAGAACTGTAAATAATAGAAATATGTGATGGTTTAGTTAGTTAGCAGAAAGAAATGTGATTAAGCAGCTTGACAGTATTATTCTGCTAATGAAAAACCAGCTCTGAAATTTTAATTTGCCTTTTAGTTGGAGATATATTAACTGTTGCGCATATTTAAAATTATTATCCTTTGATCTCAGAGTCTCTTTTATTCCTGGTGAACAAATTGCCTGCGGATTTTGTAAGCTTTTGTTTTCTGTTGCAGATTCAATGACTAGGACTCTCCAGATCATCCTGGAGGTTGTGCCATCTGAACAACATAAAGGCTGAGGAGCTCCTTTGGTGGGCAAGCTGCAGAAGGTTTTGGATACTGAGACTGCTGACATCAACAAAATGGCAGTCTTTCCAACAAAGCCATTGACTTGAATCCTAAATCTGCCCCAAAGTTTCATCAAATGATCGGGATCTTTTATGGCCCAGAAATCATGTGCCGGGGATTCTCCTTGTCCCTTGCCAGTTGTGTACAGTTCTTTATGCCATTTCTCTCAGGGGTGGGTTTGATCTAGTTGTGATATTGCAGCAAAATGATGGCAAGATATGAGGAAAACCAAACCAAACCATCACACCCATCCACAATCCCCATAATGAACTGAAATATTTATTAATATGGTCTAATTTTTATAGAAGCATAAAATCAAAGTTTGTACAAAAACCAACACAGCTATGCTGGTGATGTGGATGTGCTTAATATACATATAGACTATGTGATCACATACTATTGATACATCTCTAAAGACCTTACTAAGACATGCATTGATGTGTCTCAATCATAAACTGGATTATATTTATGACATGAGCTGCTGGGATTATTGTGATAATCAGAATCTATTTTTGCTAATATTTGCCTTTAAGAAAACTTTAAACTTTCATATTTCAGTTAAATTACAAACTTTCTCTCTGTGGGAACCTCTGTTATTTTGGCAGAAATTGCACTTTCTGGCACTGAATTCTGGAGATGACATTACCAGTTCCCACTGATAACAAATGACACTCGTAGGAGCCCAAAATGGAAATGGACAATCATTGGGTAATGTTTGCACAAACAGCTATATGTAATATTTTCCAGGGAAGTTCCTTCAGCTTCCCACCAGAGGAACCGTCACAGAATTATAGGGCCTTTATGTTAGCTTGTTAAGCGCACATCTTGCTAACAGAATGATCTGCTCTTCAAACTGCACTGTGAGTCACTGCTTTACAAATAATTATAGGTCCACTGGAAAGTCCTGTCTTTGCTGCTTGAGTGGTCAGAAGTAAAACTGATCCTCAACTGTGCCAGATGCCTTGATTCCACATCAGTGGTCTGCTCTACACCCCATTCAGCTTTTGTTCTGTTGACTTCAAATTTTCAGCCAAATGGACTCAGTGTATTATCCCTCAAAGGTAGACAAAAAAGCTGGAGAAACTCAGCGGGTGAGGCAGCATCTATGGAGCGATTGAATAAGTGACGTTTTGGGTCGAGGCCCTTCTTCAGTGACACATTCGTTCGCTCCATAGATGCTGCCTCACCCGCTGAGTTTCTCCAGATTTTTTGTCTACCTTCAATTTTTCCAGCATCTGCAGTTCTTTCTTAAACGTATTATCCCTCAATATAATTTCAAGGTTCTGACGTGTAACTTGTTTCTCCAGATTTTTAAGAATGAAGGGATTTCTGCTACCACTGTTTAATTTCTGAGCCAATTTATTTCTCTTTCTTTTCCCCCAAGCAATTATACTTTCCCAATAGCCCAGCAACATTTTTGCTCTATTTTCTAGCTGCTCAGAAGTTGTCCAACCTAATTTGGCCCACTGCATCATCTTTCATTCTTATTCCTCAAAATGTCATGTCATTTTACACTTGCTGGCAAAACATCTAGAAACTAAGCTCAGTAAAGACTGATAACAAAGTAACATAAGGCAGTGTGATGTTGGTGGGGTGGTGGCGTGAGGTGCTGAGAAGTAGGTAGCAGTTGCTTCACTAATTATGGTGAGAAAATAGACGTCAGTACAAGATTACAAATCAATGATAGATATAACTAATTTATCATCTTCTGTAAACACTCTTTAACAGGAACTTTTGATCAGAAATATGCAGAAAGAAGATTATTTTGCACAAGTGCAAATGTTAATTGTTGTTTTGAATAAATGGTACAACCATGTATTTACAGAGGTTTCCTCACTGGTCATGTTTTATAGAGAGGAGGAGGGGGAAATGGTATGAACTAAATAATGTAATTTGTTAAAGTAACGATTCTTTTGTTTCTGTTCATTAAATAACAATATTGAAAACATTCTAGCACCCGGTGGCTACTGGTTTGAAGACTTTTAATAGTTTTAATCATGAGAAATTAGACATATTTTATGTATCTCACGTGACAACTTCTTCAATACAATACAATGCAATCAATACAATACAATCAGTTTTATTCGTCACAGGAATAATCCTACAGGTAGTCCTTCAAACTGCTCATTGGGCAAAGTGATATTACTTAGAAAATGCAGCATGTTTAATCTATCACACACTTACTCAGTCGGAAGAAGGGCCTTGTCCTGAAACATCACCCATTCCTTCTCTCTAGAGATGCTGCCTGAGTTACTCCAGTATTTTGTGTCTATCTTCGGTTTAAACTGCATCTGCAGTTCCTTCCTACACACACTTACTTGTGTTCATCATGTATTCAAAAATTATGCCACGTTTTTAAATGTGTACAATTGTTGGAAAATGAGTCCAGAAATTTGTACTGCAGATTTTTCAGATAGTGAAACGTCTCACGTTCCAGAAAGATTTGCAAGACCATGGAAACAGTGCATAGGAGATTCATTAAAAATGATTTCCAAAGAATACAGGAGCTTAGAAGCCACCTGGGCCACTGGGATTAGAAACATAGAAACATAGAAATTAGGTGCAGGAGTAGGCCATTCGGCCCTTCGAGCCTGCACCGCCATTCAATATGATCATGGCTGATCATCCAACTCAGTATCCCGTACCTGCCTTCTCTCCATACCCTCTGATCCCTTTAGCCACAAGGGCCACATCTAGCTCCCTCTTAAATATAGCCAATGAACTGGCCTCGACTACCCTCTGTGGCAGAGAGTTCCAGAGATTCACCACTCTCTGTGTGAAAAAAGTTCTTCTCATCTCGGTTTTAAAGGATTTCCCCCTTATCCTTAAGCTGTGACCCCTTGTCCTGGACTTCCCCAACATCGGGAGCAATCTTCCTGCATCTAGCCTGTCCAACCCCTTAAGAATTTTGTACGTTTCTATAAGATCCCCTCTCAATCTCCTAAATTCTAGTGAGTATAAACCAAGTCTATCCAGTCTTTCTTCATAAGACAGTCCTGACATCCCAGGAATCAGTCTGGTGAACCTTCTCTGCACTCCCTCTATGGCAATAATGTCCTTCCTCAGATTTGGAGACCAAAACTGTACGCAATACTCCAGGTGTGGTCTCACCAAGACCCTGTACAACTGCAGTAGAACCTCCCTGCTCCTATACTCAAATCCTTTTGCTATGAAAGCTAACATACCATTCGCTTTCTTCACTGCCTGCTGCACCTGCATGCCTACTTTCAATGACTGGTGTACCATGACACCCAGGTCTCGCTGCATCTCCCCTTTTCCTAGTCGGCCACCATTTAGAAAATAGTCTGCTTTCCTGTTTTTGCCACCAAAATGGATTGCCACCAAAATGATTGTTCTCACAGCACAACAAAGAAAAAACATAAAAGACGTATTCAAAATCATGCAGGATCTTGACAGAGTAATAAGGAGAAACCTCAGCTTGAAGGAATGTTAATAGCCATCGGGCACTGATTTATGAAAATTGACAAAATATCTAGTTGCAAGATCATCAGAATTTTTTTTAATGCAGCAGGTTGTTGGAAGACGCAATGAATGTGTGAGAGAGACGGATTCAGTAGTAACTACCAAAAGGTAAATGAATTACTATGTTAAAATGGAAAAAGTCAAAGCCTATGACACTTTCAGCTTCCGGTCCCATGCCAGATAGCAACCCTTGGTGCAAACAACCCCAAACAAATCAGATCATAAAAACTTTCAATTAAAAATATCCTAGTGGAAGAGTGACAAAGTGACTTGTGCCCAATGATAGTAAATGCAACAGATTTGTCTATGTATTGTGGATAGCACAAAGAAAATCATTTTACCAGCTATAAACACCACTAAAATCCAGCTGAGTTACTCCAGCACATTGTGTCTTTTTATTGTACTCCAGAGATGCTGTCTGATCTGCTAACTTACATTGTGTCTTTTTTGTAGCTAAGCATCTGCAGTTCATTGTGTTAAAGTACATTTTTCTGCTCCACTGTGAAATCTCCTCAAGGTATGCCTACTTTGAAGATATTCTCCTCATCCTGAGATACTGTCCGACCTGCTGAGCTACTCCAACACATTGTGCCTTTTTTTCATCTGCAATATCTGCATTAACTGGAGCTTTTCCATTAATAAAATGTACAAATTATATGTTATCCTGACATAAAGTGCAACATGTCTTGGAGCGTAACTAAAGTCCTATACAGCTGGAACATGAATTCCTGATGCTTGCCACCGTTGATGAAGGCAACCTAATACCCTTTCTGACACTTGTCTACCTGTACCATACTAAAGAGGAACCTCAGCAAAGACCTGTTATAAATCCAGATAAATAACAATCTTCATTACTATTCTTTTCTTTTCTCTGTCACCTCCAAACAAAAATTGTAATTGGTTTGGTCAAGCAAGAGTTTCCTTTTAGAAATCCACAGTGAGCATTCACCATCATCATATTCCAGACATTCTTCTATTCTCAACTTTAAGGGGGATTTCATTTGCCAGATTCTTAAAAAATTTCTGGTCTATAATTCCCTGGACATGTTCAATTCCACTTCTTAAATACAACTGCACTAGCTGCTGGTCCTCTGGCAATACACCTCGTCTTAATGAATTATTAAATATGTGTAATTATGCCTGCTATCTTGTGATACACTGTGATCCTCAAGAAGCATATGTTGGCCTTGCAGGCAATGGAGTAGATATTCATCAGGGGCCAACAGGATTCAATTATGAAAACTGGTTGCATGTATTAGACTTGACTTACCTTGAGTTTGGAAGATGAGGCCTGTTCCACAGGAGTTGTGTAAACTGTTTAAAACCAATAACTTATTTATGAGTAAAGATATGTCCTCTGGTAATAAAGACCAGAGCATGGAGCCATAATCTTAAAATATAGTATTTAGCAGATCAGCAGTGACCAAAAAGGTCGATGATGGCAGAGCTGTAGATGTTGTGTACATAGATTTCAATAAAGCATTCGACAAGGTTCCGCGTGGTAGGCTGCTCTGGAAGGTTAGATCGCATGGGATCCAAGGAGAGATAGCTGAATGGATAGCAAATTGGCTCCATGGAAGGAAGCAGAGGATGATGGTGGAAGGTTGCTTCTCGGACTGGAGGCCTATGACGAGTGGTGTGCCTCAGGGTTTGGTGCGGGGCCCGTTACTGTTTGTCATCTACATCAATGATTTGGATGAGAACATACAGGGCAAGTTTAGCAAGTTTGCTGATGATACAAGAGTGAGTGGTTTTGCAGAACTGAAAATGGTTGTGAAAGATTGCAGCAGGATCCGGATCGATTGGCCAAGAGGGCAGAGGAATGGTTGATGGAATATTATACAGATAAGTGTGAGGTGTTGCATTTTGGGACGTCGAACAAGGGCAGATAAATAAACACAGTAAATGGTAGTAGGCCTCTGGGTAATGTTTTGAGCAGAGGTATCTAGGAGTACAGGTGCATGGTTCCTTGAAGGTCGAATCGCAGGTAGATAAGGTGGTCAAAAAGTCTTTTGGCACTTTGGCCTTCATCATTCAATACTCTATTGAGTATAGAAGTTGGGAGGTCATGTTGCAGTTGTATAAGACGGCATTTAGAATATTGTGTTGAGTTCTGGGCACCATGTTATGGGAAAGATATTGTCAAGCATGAAAGGGTTCAGAAATGATTTATGAGGATGTTGCCAGGATGAGAGGGTGTGTTATAGGGAGAGGTTGAGTAAGCTTGGTCAAGTGCAGGAGGATGCAGGGGTAATCTTATAGAGGTGTACAAAATTATGAGAGGAATAGATCGGGTAGATGCACAGAGTGTCTTGCCCAGAGAAGGGGAATCGAGGATCAGAGGACATAGGTTCAAGGTGAAGGGGAAAAGATTTACTAGGAATCCGAGGGGTAACATTTTCACACAAAGGGTGGTGGGTATATGGAATGAGCTACCAGAGGAGGTAGTTTAGGCTGGGACTATCCCATCATTTAAGAAACAGTTAGACAGGTACATGGATAAGACATGGAGTACAGGGAGTAGAAGTAGACATACTAGTCTGGTAGACACGAGCAGGGATCTGAAGGCAAGCTGCAACTCTGGCACTATCTCATCATGCCAGATCACCTCCTCCATCAGGCTATCAGCAGAGAGCAGAGATCACCCCGACTGAAGTCCCATCACCCCTTTGCTCTACATGAAAACATGGAAAACAACTCCTAGCCAACTGAGACAAAGGCACACTGGATAGCCACCAAGTGGTCACAGGAGTGAAAGGCAACCTCATCTCCATTACACAGGTACATCTCTTCACCAGATAAAAGCCGGCCAGGGTCTGACCTCCCCAGAGGAGCATGGGTGAAGCTCAACAGACTTGGTACTGGAGTTTGGCGTTTCAATGCCAGCATGTGGAGATGGGGACTCCGCCAGAGCCCAGCCTGTGAATGCGGAGCAGAACAACAGACAGCCAACCATGTCATCTCTGGGTGCCCACTCTACCACCCACCAAATGAAGCTCAGGGCCTGGCAGACATTGACGCAGAGACAACAATCTGGCTGCTCAACACCCGGCTTGAGATCTAACTATTCCTTTGGTTTATGTTTCATTCGCAAGAAGAAGATGGATAGGACATGTTTGGAGGGATATGGACCAAGCGCAGGCAAGTGGGACTAGTGTAGCTGGGATATTGTTGGCCAGTGTGGGCAAGTGGGGCCGAAGGGCCTGTTTCCACACTGTATCACTCTGTGACTCTTAAGTGTGCCTGGGATATTGCTCCTATGACAAAACTAAAATTTTCTGCAGAGGTCACACTGGAAGAAAAGTTCTAACTTTTCAATAACTCTGATACCATTTTTAGTCTCTGCTTCATCATTGCTGTTCAGTACAGTTCATTCTATAGTGCAAATATGTATTTGTTCTTATTGATCTGTAAAATCAATATTCAGTGAATAGTAGCCTGGATCTCCAGATTTCACACAGAACTGTGGAGAAATGGGCACCTAGCCCTTTAAGTCTGCTGCTGATCAATAAGATTATGGCTGATTCCTGACAATTCCACTTTACTGCTTAATTCACCAATCCCCCAATTATTTTTAAATGCAAAACAAAAATCTTCAAGTAACCCTTGCATTCCCTCTCTCTCCATCCCACCCCCGTCCTTATAATCCTACTAGTTTCACTGTCATCCTGCTTAGTTTCACTATTTTACTCAATAGTTTCTCTCGTTATCACATTGTGGGCTCCACCTTTCCTCGATCATCATTGGTGGCTTTGATTTGTCCTTTTGCATACCTTTCATTTATTTATTCTGTGTACCTCTTCATATCTCTAGTTTTCCTCTCCCCTAACTCTCAGTCTGAAGAAAGGTCATGACCCGACATGTCACCTTTTCTTTTTCTCCAGTAATGCTGCCTGACTGCTAGAATAAATTATTTCGCGAGGGCTCGTATACAAAAACAGGGATGTAATGCTGAGGCTCTATAAGGTGCTGATCAGGCTGCATTTGGAATATTGTGAGCAATTCTGGGCACCATGTCTGAGGAAGGATGTGCTGGCTCTGGAGAGGGTCCAGAGGAGGTTTGCAAGAATGATCCCAGGAATTAGTAGGTTAACATTTGATGAGCGTTTGTCAGCACTGGACCTATATTCGCTGGAGTTTAGAAGAATGATGGGGGACCTCATTGAAACGTACATAATAGTGAAAGGCTTGGATAGAGTGGATGTGGAGAGGATGTTTCCACTAGTGGGAGAGTCTAGGACTAGAGGTCATAGCCTCAGAATTAAAGGACATTCTTATAGGAAGGAATTGAGGAATAATTTCTTTAGTCAGAGGGTGGAGAATCTGTGGAATTCTTTGGAAGACTATGGAGGCAAAGTCAGTGGATATTTTTAAGGCAGAGATAGATAGATTCTTCATTAGTATGGGTGTCAGAGGTTATGGGGAGATGGCAGCAGAATGGGGTTAGGAAGAGAGATAGATCAGCCATGCTGTTTAAGAAGGAACTGCAGATGCTGGAAAATCGAAGGTACACAAAAATGCTGGAGAAACTCAGCGGGTGCAGCATCATCTATGGAGCGAAGGAAATAGGCAACGTTTCTGTCCGAAACCCTTCTTCAGACTGATAGATCAGCCATGATTGAATGGCTGAGTAGACTTGATGGGCCAAATAGCCTCATTCTACTCCTATCACATATGATCTTATGACCCTCTGAGTTACTCCAGTATTTTGTATCTATTTTTAGTGTAAACCAGCATCTGGAGTTCCTTCCTACACAAAATTCTATCAACAATGGCCTGAATGAGTGCAGCCACTGAGAATGAAAGCCCTCTGATTAGAGAGTTCTGCACATTTATAACAGTCCAAGTACAATAGCATAGTGGAAGTTCACTAGGTTCTTACTTCTACCTTTGATCGTCAGGCCCTTCCCTGGCCCAACATATCAGTGCAATTGTGTGGGGTGATCAGAGTTACAAAACAAAGCAACAGGAAACTCCTGTAAAGGTTCAGAACCTCTCTTATGTCAGCCCTGGCCTATTTTAATCCTCAACCAGACCATCTAACACAAGAACTGCGCCTGAAGGATTTACTGGCCCTTTTATTTGTTCATGTTTCCCTCTGTGTAATGCCATGGGAACATAACAATATATTGTTTTATATATGTATGTACATTGCAATTAAAAAATATAACTCTTTGAAAGGATTAAGGCTGGTTTTGTGTTCATAGTTAATTCTCTGGTCAGCAGGGAACTGTTCATTTTCCCAGACAGACTGCTAATTGTGTCTAATTAGCAGGAGGTGTGAAAACAAAGGCAAAAGCTTTGGAAGTCAACAGAATCCAAATTGCCCTGAGCATAGACTCGCAATGGTACTAATTTCACAGGCAAAATCAACAATCAAATTTAACTCTAAAAAGTTGCGTTTATATTGTGGATCCTTCGCATTATGGTTGTGCAAAAGCAGCTGCAACTCCTGGTGCCGTAGCTGTTGTTTCTTTCACATGTCTGAGCAGTTGCTACCACACCTGATGCTTAGCATTCTTGCCAGTTTTCTCTTTTAATATGCCAATCCAGAAATTGAGCAGAAACTGAGCAATACCAAATAGCAGACACTCTAAAGCCTGTCTGCGTACCAATCTTTAACTCGCAATGATTTAGTTTAGTTTACATTTTTTTTCACTTTCTGTGCTTTTTATGAGGATCTTATGAGATACCACTTTGTTGAGTTTAGTTTATTGGCACGTGTACCGAGGTACAGTGTAAAGCTTCTGTTGTGTGCTAATCAGTCCATTGATAATTTTTGTTACAAACATATTCCAATGGCCTTTGCCGACAATTATCATAGAATTACTATGACAGAGAGAGAGGCCATTCAGCCCATCAAGTATGTGGCCAGCTGCTGAAAGATTAAACCCCTCAGTCCTATTTCATCAGTTTGTACAAATTGTGAGGGACCTGAGTTTCATAACTGCAAATGTATTTTATATTTGCAATAATTAGTTGTATTGTTTGGAGAAATTAAAAGTACCTTTACATTAGCAGATGAAGTAAAAATAAAAATTGAAAACTATCTAATTCGATGAGCAGCTGTAAATCTTGGTGTAATGTGTACTAAGATGTAATGGGCAAAGGCAAACGGTAATGTAAAGGGGATGATACTAAATAGACAGTTCTCTTCAACATTCCCAATTCTCGCATCTGTTGAATTCAGTGTTTTCATATAATCACCTGTGCTACCCAATACCAAAAATTCAAGCTATCCACCCATTGAGACAAATCAGCATACAATTATTTTTGACACAATGATGCATCACCGCAACTGTTTTAAGATTAATATTTCTGTTGGTTACGTTGCCCAACAGGGTATAAACCACAAGGTTTGCATGTTCACTAAAATGACTAATGTGACAGCAAAGAGATTAACTGGACCACAAACTGGCTAAATAGAGAGCGTGCAGGAAATAAATCTTGTTCATGTCTGGTATAGTTGTAATTGTTTACAAAGTCAAGTGCTTTATGATTACTCATAGGTCATGAAAGGAATAGATCAGATAGATGCACAGAGTCTCTTGCCCAGAGTAGGGGAATCGAGGACCAGTGGACATAGGTTAAGGAGAAGGGGAAGAGATTTAATAGGAATTTGAGGGGTAATATTTTCACACAAAGTATGGTGTGTGTATGGAACAAGCTGCCAGAGGAGGTAGTTGAGGCAGGGACCATCCCAACTTTCAAGAAACAGTTATACAGGTACATGGATAGGACAGATTTCGTGGGAGATGGGCCAAGTGCAGGTAAATGGGACTAGTGTTGTTGGGACATTTTGGCCGATATGGGCAAGTTGGGCTTAAGGGCCTGTTTCCACGCTGTATGACACCATGACTGTGACTCTGGTTCTTGATTCCCTTACCTTGGGTAAAAACTCTGTGCATTCACCCTATCTCTTCCCCTCATGATCTTAAGATCACCCGTCAGCCCTCTAGGCTCCAATGAATAAAGAACCCACATAGATGCACAAAGTTTCTTGCCCAGAGTAGGTGAACCAAGGGCCAGAGGACAAAAGATTTAATAGGAATCTGAGGGGTAACTTTTTCACTCAAAGGATGGTGGGTGTATGGAATGAGCTACCAGAGGAGTTAGTTGAGGCAGGGACTATCACAACATTTAAGAAACAATTAGACAGGTACATGGATATGACTAGTTTAAAGGGATATGGGCCAAATGCAGGCAGATGGGATGAATGTAGCTGGGACCTGCTGGCCGGTGTGTGGGCAAGGGCCAAAGGGCCTGTTTCCACGCTGTGTTACTTTATGACTCTACTCGGTCAAATCTGGCAGTGAGAAGTGTACACCCTGAAATAAAACAGAAGATGGCATAATGGGCAGCAGATCTGGCAAAACTCATGGAGCTGAAAACAGAGCATTTGCTGACAATTTTAAAGATATATAAAAATGTTTTGGTAGAACTATATATGTCATAGTTTAGGGTACAACGAATACTGTCTGTGTACATTATCGATTTCATATTAAAGGAAGATTGTGAATACATTGGTGAGCATGATCACCTTCATTCTAGATCCCTTGGTTCTTGACCCATTCATCAATGGGACAATTCTCATTTTCTAGTTTGGCTGGACTCTTCATGACAACATATCTCCATTAGAATCCCCTTTCAACATCCTCCATTCCAAGAAGGACACCCACAACTTCTCCAGCCTATCTCCATAAATAAAGCTCCTCATCTCTGGATTCATAGGACATTGAACATAGAGCAGTATGGCACAGGAAAAGGCCCTTCAGCTCACAATGTCTGCACTAAACATGATGCCAAGATGGGCAAATCTCCTCTGCCTGTACATGATCCATATCCCTCCATTCCCTTCATATCCATGTGTCCATCACAGAGGTTCTTAAATATCGCTATCATATCTGTTTACACCACCACCACTGGTACCACATTCCTCTATAATCTCTCTATAACAAAATTGTCCTGCTCATCTCCTGTAAACCTTCCACCTCTGACATTCAAACTATACCCTCAAGTCTTTGACATTTCCACCCTGAGAAAAAGGATCTGACTGTCTCTCCTACCTATGCCTCTCATAATTTTATATACTTGGTACTTATGAGGCTTTCAGATAGGCACATGGATATGCAGAGATGTAGAGCTATGGATCATGTGTAAGTAGATAAGACTAGCTTGTACCTCTGTACATTGGTGAGACCAAGCGTCGACAGTGACCATTTCAATGAACACATGCGTTTACTCCACCAAGGCCAACGGGATATCTCGGTTGCTAATCATTTTGAGTGCAGTTGTTAAATAACTAGTTGAAATTACAAAGAATGGAACAGGGGCGACAGCCTTTCTTTTGCAGGTAAATGCAATAAATCATCCAGTTTCTGGCTTAAGAAGCCCAAGCCCATGATAAAGTAGCTTGAACTCCACCTACTGTGTAACTTTCTCCATCTCTCATCTCAAGTGGAGACTGAAAGGATTCACAAAGATTGCTCAAAATCTTTGAGGTGTCCTGACCTTTATTGTATTTCAGCAGAAGAATAAAACCTAAATGTTAATACATTATATATTACTGAGTCAGTTTCATCTGGTATATTGATTCCATTTCTTGATATCAGGGTGAAGAAAGTATGTCAAGACATTGGAGACAACACAAGAGATTTACTCGGAGATTTTCCTGCGATAATGAATTTCAGTTATGTAAAAAAAATCGAGAATTAGAATTGTTCTTGGCAGACAGAATTATGGGCAATTGGAACGAATCAGCAAAAATTATTTATATTTACATGACAGGAGTTATCAGGAGAATTACAAAAAAAACATCAAAGAGGATGCAGAGGGAATACTTTGAAGTAATCCACTGTTCAAAAAGGTGTTAGAAGAAGCTTCAATAGTAAGTTTCAAGAGAGAATAGAACAATTGGTTAATAATGGAAAAAATGTCGCACATTAGATGATAGGACTGAGTGAGTAATTGGATGTCTTTCAAAGAGATAGTATAAGCTTTCTTTGTTTCATTATCAATGCACATTGTGGATGTGCTTTCAAATTGCTTTATGGATGAAGTCTTTTTGCACATGTAGGAGAAGATACATGGTTTGGTGTATGGATTTTCTCCAATTGCCAATCCGTTCAATGTTCGGATGGTTTATTTTTGATTATTTTATTTGAAGGAGAAACCATCAGAAGAATGACATTAAGTTACTTTGTAAAAGGTCGGAGCCCAATTGCTATTATTTCACTAAATGTACCCACTATCTTAACTTTGCCCTTGGTTGACATTGCTATTTTGGGTGCAACAAGTAATAGAACCTCAAGCTTATTGGAAAGCACACCATGAAGGCCACCAGTCTAATGTTTCAGCATTCACTGGGCACTGTTATCAAATGCTTCAGGGTACAAACCCCAAAAGTCTCATCTGATGATCCGCCTTTCAAGGAAATCCCATACATCAATGCTGACCTTTGCTTCAGTAACCATTGGTGCAGGGCAGGATTTAGATGAAGAGAGGCCCTAAGCTATTTCACTTGTGAGGCCATCCCCCCCTCCCAATCCCCCACCCCCAAGACTAGTCAAGTCAAGTTTATTCGTCACATACGCATACGAGATGTGCAGTGAAATGAAAAGTGGCAATGCTTGCGGATTGTGCAAAAAAACCCTACAAAACAGATTGGAACAGAATCACATATTCACATATTACATATTTGTGGGAGGAAAAAAGAGAAAAAAGCAATTTCAAAAAGACACCACACAACAGTAAATTGGTACAGTAACTTAGTCCCTGGTGAGATAGGAGTTTACCCACAGGTAAATGGCTAATGGCCTGTGGGAAGAAGCTCCTTCTCATCCTCTCCGTTTTCACAGCATGGCAACGGAGGCATTTGCCTGACCGTAGCAGCTGGAAGATTAGATTAGATTTTATTTGTTGTCATTTGAACCCAGAGGTTCAAACGAAATTTAGTTTCTGCAGTCATACAAACAAGAAGAACCAAGACACAACACAGTTTACACATACATCCATCACAACGAATTCCTCCTCACTGTGATGGAAGGCAAAGTCTTATCTCTCCCCTGCACTCCCCATTCTCCTCCCGATGTCAAAGTCAAAGCCCCCGGCGGGCGGTGGTAAATAAGTCCCGCGGCCATTAAAGCCGCGCCGGGCGATGCAAGGCCACGCTCCGGGTCTTGATGTTGGAGCCCCCGGCGGGCGCTAGCAAGTCCCGCGGCAATTTAAAGCCACGTCGGGCGATGTAAGGCCCCGCTCCAGGTCATTTTCAACCCTGCAACTCGGGCGGGAGAAGTTGCTGTTGCGGAAGCTCCGAAAAGCGGTCTCCCACCAGGGACCCGCGAGCTCCCGATGTCACCGTCCACCGGGCCAGCAGCTGGAGCTTCCGAATCTCCGGGGTCGGGCCGCAGCAGCATGCCACCACAGCTCCTCCCGTTCCGAACTCGGCCAGCTCCACGATGGTGAGTAGTTCGCAGGCTCCGCGACTGGAGCCCCCAGGTCATTCCGGTTGGAGGCCGCTCCACGGTGCAAGGCCCCAACGACAACGGAGACCCGACAGAGAAAGGTCGGTTCCTCCGTACAGGAAAAAGATTTTAAAAGTTTCCCCACCACCCCCCTCCTCCCGCCCCCCCCCCCCCCCCCACACACACACATACCCAGTTTAAAAAAAATAAACTATAGACTACACTCAAACGAGACAAGAAAATAAAAAAAGACAGACGGACTGCAGAGGCCGCTGCGACGTGGGTCGCGCCGCAGAACAGTCTGTTGCTGGGGTGGAAGGGGTCCCCCATGATCTTGTTGGCCCTGGATTTGCACCTTCTGATGTATAGTTCCTGCAGGAGGGCGAGTGAAGTTCCCATAGTGCGTTCGGCCGAATGCACTACTCTCTGCAGAGCCTTCTTGTCCTTGGCAGAGCAGTTCCCAAACCAAATTGTGATGTTTCTGGACAAGATGCTTTCCACAGCCGCTGAGTAGAAGCACTGGAGGATCCTCAGAGACACTCTGAATTTCCTCAATCACCTTACTCACCACTGTGGCAGCGTGTGATGTCCATGTCAGATCCTCTGAGATGTGGACTCCCAGGTATATCTCCCAGGTATGTGGACTCCCAGCAGCTCACCCTATCCACAGTGTCCCCATTTATCTTCAATGGTGTGTACGTCCTCGGATGTTGTGCCCTCCTAAAGTCCACGATCAGCTCCTTAGTTTTTTTGACATTCAAGAGGAGGCTGTTGTCCAGACACCAGAGTGCCAGATCAGCCACCTCCTCCCGGTAGGCCATCTCATCGTTATCGGAGATCAGGCCCACCACCACAGTGTCATCAGCAAACTTGATTATAGAGTTGGAGCTGAACCTAGCCACACAGGCATGTGTGTACAGGGAATACAGTAGGGGGGTGAGGATGCAACCCTGGGGTGATCCTGTGCTCAGGGTGAGAGACTTTGATGTATTTCCTCCCATCTTGACTACCTGGGGCCTGGAGGTGAGAAAGTCCAGGACCCAGGCACACAGGGGGATGTTGAGCCCCAATTCCAGCAGCTTCTCCGCAAGTCTGGTGGGGACTATCGTGTTGAAGGCTGAACTGAATTCTATGAACAGCATCCTCACATGGCCCCCCTTCTGGCTGTCAAGGTGAGAGAGAACGGTGTGCAGAACCTGGGAGACCGCATCGTCCGTGGATCTGTTTGGACGGTATGCGAATTGTAGCGTGTCCATGTTGCGAGGGAGGAAGGCGCAGATGTGTTTCTTGACCAGCCTCTCAAAGCATTTCATGACTACCGAGGTGAGGGCCACCGGTCGGTAGTCATTCAGACAAGCTGGGGAGGCATTTTTTGGTACAGGTACAATGATGGATCTTTTGAAGCAGGCAGGGACCACGGACCTGGCCAGGGAGAGGTTGAATATTGTAGTGAGCACCGGAGCTAGATGCATGGCACAAGACTTAAGTACTCGCCCCGAGATGCCATCTGGGCCTACAGCTTTCCTCGTGTTCACCCATGTCAGGGCCCTCCTCAAGTCGTGCTCGGACAACGAGAATGTGTACCCATCCCCAGCGATAGACCTCCCTCCAGCCTCGCTAGCCAGCACGCTGGCGGTGTTGTCATTAGCCGGAAAACCTGGGGTGATGTTGCCCGACTCAAAACGAGGGTAGAAGGAGTTCAGGTCATCAGCTAGGGAGGTGCCTGCACTTCCGGTTGAGGGGGGATTGCTCCGGTTGTTGGTTACAGTCCGTAGCCCGTACAGGCGTCTTTTGTCTTGCTGCTCCATCTGTGACTCCATCTGAGGACCATGATTACCCGACAGTGACAATGTGACACTTTTAGATCCTACTGTATGTTGTCATTAAACAGTTGGTTTTAAAATACATATTGGATTCACCGCGGAGAGGGCGATGCTTTACCTGGATCGCCGTTTGAAGCTCTGGAGTGTTGGGCCTGCTGCTTCAACATCATGGAGCTGTGGTTTGCGGAGCTCCCAGCCTCGGGCCACGCTGATTTCAATATCGCGGAGCCCTGGGATCCCTTTGCCGAGGGCCGCCAGCGTGAATGTCTATCCAGCTCAGCCTGTGGACTCCGGGAGCCACGATCTCCGGTAGGAAGTGGCCGATTCGGAAGTCGAAGCCGCTGAGAATGTTCTCCCGTTCCGACGTCAGATGGTGACCACCAAATTTCATTGTACCAATGGCCATGAGGGGGGTCCAAGAGGAGGGGGTCTGTTGGAGACGGGAAAAGGGATCATCAATGGGGGCGAGGACTCCTTCGCATGGAAGAATGGTGTGAGGTGGAGGCGACGGAAGAAGAGCTCCAAATCGCGGCGGGCGCGGAACTCATTGAGGTGGGGACGGAGGGGGACAAAGGTGAGGCCTCTACTGAGGACAGACCATTCGGTATCTGAGAGGGGGAGGTCATGGGGGATGGTGAACACACGGCAGGGATGGGGGTTGGGGCTGGAGGAAGGCAGGTGAGTGAACTGAGGCTGAGGCGTTGCCTGGTGGGGGGGGGGGGTGGTGGGTGGTCAGGGGGTAGGGGGGCATTTCATAATCATAATCATAATAGTACTTTATTAGCCATATAAAGGAATATGAGGAATTTGATTTGCCATACAGTCATACCAATGAAGAGCAACAAGACACCCAAATAATGTTTTGACATGAACATCCACCACAGCGACTCCCCCACATTCCTCACTGTGATGGAAGGCAAAAAAAGTTCATTCTTCATTCCTTCTTTGTTCTCCCGCGGTCGGGGCACTCGAACCTTCCGTTGTTGGGGTGATCGTAGCTCCCGCAGCCGGTGGTCGAGCCGTCCACATCGGGACGATCAAGCTCCTGCATCGGGGGGGTCTCAGCTCCCCTGCGCTGAGTGATCGGACCCCGGGCCAGTGCTGGTCGAACCTCCTGCGACATCAGTCTCTACCCGAGACTGCGAGCTCCCCGATGTTGAATTCCGCAGGCCACAGTTAGAGCATCGATCCCAGACAAGGGATCGCAGGCTCCGATGGTAAGTCCAAGGCCCCATGGTGGGGCTCAAAGTCAGTCTCGAGCAAAGCTTCCAGCTCCATGATGTTAGGCCGCAGAACGACCGGTGATACGATCCGGAAAATAATCGCATCTCCGGCAAGGTAAGAGATTGAAAAAAGTATCCCCCTCCCCCCTCCTCCCTCCTCCACATAAAACAAACCAGAGAACATTAACACATACTTTTAAAACACACTAAAAATAACTAAAAAGACAAAAAGACAGACAGACCGACCATTGGCGATGCTGCCACCGCTGACGGCGCTACCTGGTGGATTTTGTGTCTATCTTGCTGGAACAGGAAAGGTGCTTCAAATTTCTTGACCCATACCCCAAATTTAATATGGGTTCATTTCAAAGGTGACCAGCAACTGCAAATTTCCTGACCCTTGCACTGAATTTGTGATCGGGTGATTACAAACGTTATTAGCATCTAAAGACTTCACCTTGACAGGTACTAAAACAGCCTAAGGCCCCAGAAAGGTGGATTAAGGAGAACAAAACCCCCCCTTAAAATCTCTACTTCTCTGTTTTTGCCATGGATCACAACATCACACTACTTAATCAACCACAACACAAGCAGGCGGATACAAAAGACGAAGGAGGCAGGAGTCTCCCCCATCTTCATTCTTTGTTCAGGCACTTCAACTCACTCAGCACTTCAACTTCCCCTCCCATTCCGAATCTGACCTTTCTGTCCTGGGCCTCCTCCATTGCCAGAGTGAGGCCCAGCGCAAATTGGAGGAACAGCACCTCTTATTTCGCTTGGATAGTTTACACCCCAGCGGTATGAACATTGACTTCTCCAATTTCAGATAGTCCTTGCTTTCTCCCTCCTCCCTCCCTCTACCCAGCTCTTCCACAAGCCTACTGTCTCCTCCTCTTCCTTTAGAAGTGGAGGATCTCAGTGGCCCCGGCAGCATCTGTGGCAGGAAATGGACGGATGATATTTTGGGTCTGGAAGAAGGATCCTGGCGCAAAAAAAATCATCTGATGAAGGGTCTCGACCAAACCCGACATCAATCTGAAGAAGGGTCTCGACCCGAAACACCGCCTATTCCTTCTGTCCATAGATGCTGCCTCACCTGCTGAGTTTCTCCAGCATTTTGTCTGCCTTTGATTTTTCCAGCATCTGCAGTTCTTTCTTAAATATTGCTGTTAGATGTGTCAATGCACAATAAAAGTTAGATACACCTTGAGACAAAAAGGCATATCCTAAAATAATTCATATTTACTGTACATTTTGCAAGACTTTTAAGTTAAGCTTTATGAGCTGAACCAGATGTTTAAGATTTAGCTGAACTAAAAGTGTGTCTGGCACCTACACCCTACTGTTTATATCAGGACATCTGGATACATAACACTGCTTTATTCAGTGTTACTCATCTGGAAATAACCACTTTAGTTGGAGTGGAATGTGGCTGTCAGTGTTTCTGGTTTGAAGTCTGAAATTCCATCTCGCACTGCCGAGTACAAATCACCTTTGTTTCTCCAAAGTGATGTGTCAGATGAGGCATAAACAATGTTATTCCCTAATATGTCATTGACCACCATCTTTTGCAGCACAAAACTCACTGTCAGCCTACAATTGGAAGATCTGTCTCAGTCAGCTGCCAGCACGTCCCCAGATCCCTCTGGCCTTATTCCCTCCCCCACTGGTCCCCCTCCCATCCCCCTCCCTCCCCTATACAGACAGCGCCCATAGTCAGGAACGAATCCAGAGGCTCTGGCGCTGCAAGGCAGCAACAGGGAAAGAGCTTAAAGAAAAATATATAGGCTTTTAAGATTCTATTTTGTTTGAAGTTCCCATTAATAATTAAAATCTGTTGGAATGGGACCACATTGATGATCAGCACTTGAGGAAATCTTTAGAAAACACAGAAACAGACAAATACAAATATTTTCTTGTAGGATCAGTTTACACGTTGACATGAGAATCCAAGTTGTTCAATGCATCTGAATGATGCCAGGGCAAAGAACAGCATGTGCTGGAAATATATGAAACATAAATAGGGAATACAGGAAGTGCCCAGCAGGTAAATCAATGCCCATGGGGAGAGAAGCATAGTCAATGTTTATGGGCAAAGGATTCTTCATCAGAATTGAAAAGGTGAGAAGGCAAGCATGTTTTAAGTTGCAGAGAGGGTAGATATGGAGAGAACAGAGGAAACGTTTGTGATGAGGTGTAATCAAATTTGTCACAAAACCAACTACTTTCAAGATTAGCAGTTGGAGCAAATTGATGCAGAAACAGCTTGAAATGAGAAATTGAAACAGAAAGGCACAGCTATATCAGTCAGGGGTTTACCTAAAATTGTTAAATGCAATATTAACAGTCCCTGTCAGAAGATGAAATCCTTCATCTTATACTGGGTGCCATTGGAGCAACATAGGAGGCAGAGACAGTGAGTTGATAGTGAGAGTAGATTAAAGTGGCTGGTACACAAGCAATACGAGCAAGTTTACTCCTCATATTCTGTTAATCTCACCACCATTAAAACTTCCATTATATCATCCAACTACTGGTTTTGCAATATTTATTACCTTGACAGTTCTAGACTGCATCCTGCCATAGAGTCATAGCGTCATACAGCACGTAAACAGGCCCTTCGACCCATGCTGACCTAGATGCCCCACCTGCTATTCTCAGATGCCTGTGTTTGGCCCGTATCTCTCTCAACCTTTCCTGCCCATTGTTGCCATTACTCCATTCTTTCTGTCTTCCCTTCTCTGCAATTTAGGACACTTCTCACTTTTCCACTTCTGATGAAGTTGCCTTGACCGGAAACATCAGCGGTGTTTCTCTCCCCACCTATTATGCCTGACCTGCTGAACGCTTCCAGCATTCTATAAAGAAACATTCTATCTTCTTCGACCATCTGCAGATGTGCGCACAAAGTTGTCCTCTTTTCACCAAGATAACGGTGAAGGCAGCCTACCTTTATGTTTTTGACTGCGTGATCAGCTGCTTTAAGTCTCCAGGCCCTGATAAAAAAAATAATTCTAATACTATTTTGTTTGCAAAAATAAATAAATAATTTAGTATGAAGAAAAATGTTTTCAGTAATTTCTGCCTGTGAGCTGCCTTCGTGTCCAGCACTGTGGGGGTAATCACCTTGCCAGTTTTTCCACAAAAGCGGTATTATGCATTTATTCGAACATGCGTGAGCTTATAAATCAGGCCTGGGGCGGTCAATGCCTTTCATGCAGCTCACTCCACAGTTTCTCAAGCTCCTTTTTGTTAGACTTGATCGGTTGTCTAGGCTGTCAATTAGATGATGTTTGCACGATATTATTTCCCAAATCATTGCTAAACTGAAATTAAATAACTCAATAAATTTAGAAGCATGTGATTTGGATTATGTTAACTTTGCAATACCATCTTGCTCTTCATACTGAAATTTTAATTTGACCTATTTATCGAGTCAAATCTGTTATTAATTAAAAAAAAAAAAATCAATTTGAGGGAACTTGTTACTTTCCCGTTGTCAATAGTTGTTCTGCACAGAAAGGCAATCCGGCAACAAAATGTCCACTTCCTTTCCCTCTCACTCTTTATTATTTTGTTCTATACAGAGAGCTACTGCTCATTTAAGTATTGCACTTCCAAAATAGAAGAGGTGTGTCTGCCAAGAGTATAAAGTGTGCGCATTCAGACTTTTTCTCTTTCTATAGAAACAAGTCACAGACATATGTCATATTTCTGTGGACATGGACACATAACGTTATGAAGGGGGGTGTCATTTATTAAGATGCTGATGTTGACATACGACCTCACATCTCCTGGCCCACACAAGAAAACGTGAAAATAGATAGACACAAAAAGCTAGAGTAACTCAGCGGGACAACGTCACCCATTCCTTCTATCCAGAGATGCTGCCTGTCCCGCTAAGTTACTCCAGCATTTTGTGCCTATCTTCAGTGTAAACCAGCATCTGCAGTTCCTTCCTACACAAAGAAACCTGAGGCCTGTCCATTCAAAGCGATGGAGTCACGATGGAGTAATCAAAGTTATATGGTCCAGATAGCTTAACATAAATTCCAACACTGAACGAGAATATTTATTTGTCATGGAATGGGCTACATACTTGATTAAAGAATTAACTTACATCACAAAAAGGAATTATTCAATTAATAAAAGAAAGATATATTTTAAAAGTAAACATCCCTCTACTGCTAATCATTTTCGAAAAACTGCACTGTTTTGTTTAAACATTTAGAAACCTTACAATTCTACCATAACATTGCTATATTGTACAGATGGAAAAAAGAATGCTGACCACAACTGTGTAGGAAGGAACTGCAGATGCTGGTTTACACTGAAGATAGGCACAAAGTGCCAGAGTAACGGGTCAAGCAGCATCTCTGGAGAAAAGGAATAGGTGATGTTTTGGAACAAGACCCTTCTTCAGACTGAGAGACAGGGAAGAGCTTGAATATGAAGATCTAGCTTGATTTGAAGACTGATTCCAGGACATGGTACTGAAGCAGAAGTGGGGCATTGTTACAATGTAAGCTAGCTTTGTGGTACATGACATTGTGATGTCAATACCGTGACTTTGAAGTGGCAAACTGTTCCAAAGTTGATAAGGATTAACTCAACTAGTGTTACAAATACATTAAAAAAATTAAAAAATTAAACATAAGTACAGTATATAATAATATAGGGCAAAACACAACGTGCTGGAGTAACTCAGCTGGAGTGATCAGTCTGAAGAAGGGTCCTCGCCCAAAATGCCGCTTGTCCATTACCTCCGCAGATGCTGCCTGACCCATTGAGTTACTCAAACATTTTGTGTGTTGCACAAGACTCCAGCACCTGCAGTTCCTTATAGGCTACATAATAGAGTATTATGATACTGATTGTTGACAGACTCAAGAGTTTCAGTACTCGTAGAATGAGAACTACACAAGAATATACAGGCTTAGAAATTCTTCCTCGTTGGCAGAAGGATCACGAACCAGAGGTTGCAGATAAAATGTATTGGCAAAAGGGCCAATAGTGAGATGAGATTTCCTTTTATAACACACTATGTTATTATAATCTAGGGAATGTAATACCTGAGGGGGTGCAAGAACATGCTGGGACCTGGGCGGCGCTGTGGAGGTGCCTGGAGAGGACCCGGCAGCGTTAATGGAGATGATGGTGCTGACCGACAGATGGGAATGGACACGTGGAAGTGAGGACGCTGCTGCCAAGGGAAGGAACAAAGGAGGACCCGGCATGGGGGGACCGCCATGAGGGAGGGGGAAGAGCAAAGGGGACCCGGCATGAGAGGGAGGGGGGAAGGGGGGGGGGGAATTTGTGAATTTGTCAGCATCCTTTATGGGCAAATATTTGCATACCTTTGATATGCAAGCAAAGAATTTCACTGTGACTTGTCACATGTGACAATAAAGTATTCAATTCAATTCAATTCAATTCCCCTGTAGTTAGGGTCGAACCCGACTCTCTGGCGATGCATGGCTACAACTCTACCGCTGCATCACTGTGCTGCCCCAGTACTTGGTGTATATATTAGTTCAATATATTCTGTGGATGCTCTATTGTTTTCCATAAGTATGCTTTAAATGTCACCTTAGAAAATTATTTAATAAATGGACTTTGCCTGACAGGTCAATTTTTAATCAAAATTAGGGTTTAACTACATTAATCTACGCTAATCAATATGTACATTCCATGTTCGGACTGCAAGCTTCTTCCATGCTTGCCATACAACAGATTCTTTCCCATCTTGGACCCCTGCTCTACAAACTCTTTGCCATATGTGACAGGGGAGCTATAAAAAGCAAACCATCAGAGCATTGTAAAACCTTGATGTAATCCTTTAAGAATTGTACTGCTACGTTCATATAACAACAATAACATATAACAATTACAGCACGGAAACAGGCCATCTCGGCCCTTTTAGTCCGTGCCAAACACTTACTCTCACCTGGTCCCATCTACCTGCACTCAGACCATAACCCTCCATTCCTTTCCCGTCCATATACCTATCCAATTTATTTATAAATGATAAAATCGAACCTGCCTCCACCACTTCCACTGGAAGCTCATTCCACACAGCTACCACTCTCTGAGTAAAGAAGATCCCCCTCATGTTACCCCTAAACTTCTGTCCCTTAATTCTCAAATCATGTCCTCTTGTTTGAATCTTCCCTACTCTCAATGGAAAAAGCTTATCCACGTCAACTCTGTCTATCCCTCTCATCATTTTAAAGACCTCTATCAAGTACCCCCTTAACCTTCTGTGCTCCAAAGAATAAAGACCTGTTCAAAACTGTAACTGTTCAATTTGATATTAATATTCAATATAGGCCAGTGACAGTAATATTCAATATAAGCCAACAATTTCTGTTTGTTTGTTTGATTTTTGTTTGGTTCACCATCTTATCTGACCAATATTTGGCATTAACAAAATTAATTTACAAAATTAATTGATTTTCTTAAGAAGTGTTCTGGAGTGAAGCATTTTGAGTGCCCAACTGACACAGGAGGAAATTGTAACCTGTGCAGTATAGTTTACTTGAACATTAGTTGTTTCGTTATTTATTCTAAACCCACGTGTCACAACTAGATAAAAAATGTAGCCACTTGGTTCCAGTGGGAGCTTCATTGATAAATGCATATCAGAGTCTTACAATACCATTAGGATCCCGAGTGTATTTTAATGCTGTTCTGAATGATTTGTTCATCAAAGATATTTTGCTGACTATAACCTGTCAGAAGCATATCCTAATTAGCACAGAGGAAGCAGAAATGTCTCGCGAGGAAAACCTGGGCCTCTGTGTCTCCATTTCAAACAGTTCATATCTTCTCAACTGCTCATTGTAATGGCAGTGGGTGCATCCAATATCCTGTAATTTTAGCTAACCTGGACAAAAAATCTCCCTGGAGTGATTCTCACATGTTGCACCAACATTGACTTGCTACTCAATGATTCAGTGGTACTTTATCGTCATGTATGCACTGCACAGTGAAATTCTGTTTGCATCGATCATACATGCACGATTCGCCATATATTGGCTCCATTTACAAAACGTCCAAAGTCTTATCCTCATGCTCAATGTACTGGAGTGGCTCCTGATCCAGTTAAGCCCAGGCTTCTGCAGGCATGGCCCGTGAACCGACGTCCCTCTCCTTGCCCGACTGTCTCTGTGTCCTGGGGCCACCTCCTGCAGCCGACCTTGAAGGCGCTGAATGCACCTCTCCTGCCGACCCTCTCCTTGCACACGTCCTCGCCAATCAGGCACGGAAATCGCTATCGAAACATGGGGGGGACCGGGGGGAAGCAATTTCTTGGCAGCCGCGCGGCATCCGCACACTCACACACACACACACACTAGGATTCAGAGGCTTCAGCCGTGGGCCCTGTGGACACCCACTGTCAAAATAAACTTAAGCGAGAGAGGTGGCGGAGCGAGCACTCGGTGCTGGTGCTCGGTCTGTTCAGCAGCAAGGGTGAGATCAACATCAGACAAGGCGCTAGTGGGGAGAAAATAACTCCATACAGACAGCGCCCGGTGTCAGGATCTAAACCCGTGTCCCTGGCGCTGTGAGGCAGCAGCAACGCCCGGGCCGAGTGGCCTCTCTCTGTGTACCTGCCAGCAGCCGCAGCAGACTCTCCACCTTCCAGATAGAGAACCGCATCGCTGGTGGTGACCCGGTTCCGGTTCCCCTGCTCATCGGGCGCCGACTCCACGCTATACCGAATCATCCCCGAGTCAAGCGACGCGCTGGGCTGGAGGAGAGAGTGAGATGCATTAGTGTGAGGCTTCGGCCATGGGCTTGAATCGGCCCGTTCACGGGGTCTTTCAATGACCGCCGGAGGCTTCAACATCGGGAGCCTTGATCGTCTCGATGCAGCAGTTTAATTGTAAGCCGCGAGGGGCGCTGAAAGGCCCCGCGAATGGGCCGATTCAGCCCTAAAAAAGCGGCTGATAAAGTCCGGATGACAAAACATGGGGGGGATTGTCCTCCACCTCTCAAAGCATGGGGGGGGACGTCCCCCCCCCCCGTACACCCCAGGATTTCCGCCCCTGTTAATGGCTCCCTCCTCCTTGACTCCCTCCTCCTTGACTCCTTCGGGGCCGAGCTCGGCGGCTTCCGAGTTTCCCCCTGCAGGCCATGGCCACAGCCCTAACTGGATTCTGCGCCCATGTCTTGTTTTTTGCACTGCCTTTTTCTTTTCACGGTCTTGCAGAATTAATGTGTAATTATGTGTACTTTATGTATAATTTATGTGTTTGTAAATTGTCTGCAACGGGTGTCTGTGGTGCAGCTGCAAGCACCATTTTCATTCTGCCAGTACCTCACCGTGCTTGTGGATATGACAATAGCCTTGACTTGGCTTGACTGCAAAAATAACCAGGCATAGGACTTAAACGAATAATTTCAGACAGATTTGATTCTTGCAGCTTCTTCCTCCATTTTCTGTTCATCACGCACTCACAGTAAAACCACCCAAGTTGTCTGTACTGGTACTTTCTCCACTGATTATTGTGGACTCACCCTGAATACAGTGCAACGTCATCCCCTCGGGTTCCTACACATGGAAAACATCTCAGAGCAGCTTTCTGATGCTTTCTTACATTTAAAATTCTTAATTACAGTATATGTCACCATAATTTACAACTTTGTGGCTTGTTGCATGCCTGAATTTGTAGCACAGATGTGTGTGTGTATAAGTGCTGATTTAAAAGTTTTATGCAGCAAATAAAATGTTAATGCAATTATTGCAATTATCTGAACTGTAACTGCTATATTAATGTGTTCTTGTGGATTTGCTCTTTGCATTTACCTTTGGTGCACGGCAATCTATGAAACCCGATTTGAATTTAAAACGACGACCTTTCATGTCATAAATATTAATAAAACAAGTTTGTTTTTAACTTGGTTTCTGTTGCAACAAAGCTATTCATAAGTAGAACTGGAACAAATTTACTGCTGAAACTATAAAAGCTCACAAATCATGTTGGTCCATATACTCCATTAAAAAGAAAAACGTGCTTTTATACAGCACCATTCATAACCATCAGATAGCTCATTGTGTATCACTGTCAATGAAGTTCTTCTTCAACTACAGTCATTACACTAAAGTAAGAACATCGCAGACAATCTGGACACAACATGAAATTCCCAGAGACAGAATTGTGATATTGGTCCAAAATGCTTTTGGCTAGAAGTAAACCATTGGCTACGTGTTCTTCATGGATCTTTGTGTTCTTGACTTCTGAACCAGCACAATGCAGCAGGAAACTCACTGTTGTAACTGTGCTCCAGTCCTGTCATTGAACGCTGTTGAGGCATCAAGCTTGATTAGATCCAAGAGGCTATAAGAAGAGACTGCAAGAGCATAGTTCACATGAGGGTGGGCTTGGCAAGGCAGCAAGGCTGGTCAAATGCCCAAACTATGTAGCCTGTTTAGATGTTTGATTGGGGGAATTTGATGGCCAAGATGTAAACAATAGCTGCTCTGCATCTATTAGATCAAGCTCTCTCAACGCTGCATTAGAGATTTAGCTCAGACTGTTGCGAGGTAGCCTCTGGAGTGAGATATGACCCACGCCCCTTTGTCTCAGAAGCAACAGTATCACAATAAGCAAGCAGCAAACATTCCCAGAACTTCCTAGAAACATTCCTAACACGAGCACTATCCTATACACCGGGGCCGATTTACAGACGACAATTAACCTACAAACCTGCATGTTTTATGGAATCTGGGAGGAAGCCAGAGCACCCGGAGGAAACCCACGCGATCACCGTGAGGATGTACAAACTACGTACAGACAGCACCCATAGTCAGGATCGAACCCGGGTCTCTGGTTAAGCAACTTTTTCACTGTGACATTGTGACACTCAATAGATGGAGTTCATATGATATTCGATAATCTTTGAAGCAATTTCCAGTCTATGGTGCAGAAGTCTTGGCAACCATTGCTTTAGCCGCAATTGAGTGGTTGGAGTGGTTGACATTTTGAAGTGTATTGGTGCTGATGAGCAGTGTTTCCATAATATGCTCAAGACTAAGCACAATTGTGGAAACATAAAATTTCACCTTTCAAGGTGGCTTTACTTAAGCTGAAGGCAAGTTGCCACATCATCAATTTGTCAGTCTCAGATACAGGCCAAAATGGCCTAGGTCAAATCTGCAACCAGTAAATGTGATTTGCATGGACTGCACATGCATAATTTTATATCACGTGGCTGTGATTTAAAACTGTTGCCCCTGGAGCTCCAAACAAGTTGAGCTACGTGCACTACGGGCTGCCACAGTGGCAACTGCGGAGGCCTCAATAGGCTCCGACCATGGGTGAACAGAGGAAGAGGACTGAACTTTGTTGCCTTCCCTCACAGTGGGAAATGTTGATTCTGCTGTGAGGGGACGTTTTTTTATGTTTTATGTTAAATTCTAAAGTGTTGTGTTTATCTTATTTGTGTTCTGCATGGTAAGTGAAATTTCACTGCACCAATTGGTGTATGTGACAATAAATGTCCTTTGCCCTTTGTCCTTTGTTTAAAGTAGAATGATTTTGCACTGTAACTGAATTATACAATTCTACATGTTAGCTTCAGAGTACAAAGGTCACTCTGCCAGACAGCAACACTGCTTTTCAAGTATTAGAGTGGGAAGAGGTGGTTTATTTTACACTCTGATGGGTTCAGAGGTGAACTCGATAAGAATTTAAATAGAGATAAATGTTCTATGACCTTCTGCATATGCATCCCATTCCCACACGCATGTTATATATTAGGTATAATCCTCTGTACAATATTAGTGATGGTATTTCTGCTGACAGGTATGTACCTTCCAAGGTGAACATAAAAAATCTCAATTGAGCTGTTGCAAGGAGCTTTTGGAGCACTGGAGGAAGGCAATGAAGGAGTTAAAGCATTGCAAAAATGGTAGCAAGACTCCCATTGAAAACAAGATCAAAACCTTCAGAATTCAAATGCCAGACTTCAATGGAAAAGATAGAATGCCACGACAAAGGTTAAGCGGACCTTGAGTCTTCAACCACTTCTTCCTTGAGACTACCGCCTGCTTCTACACAGAAGAGAAATCCAATGGGATCAATTAAAGGAATCCAAAAGGAACCTGAGGACAACATCCATTCTACCAATTTTCCATTTACTTGTCGCAGGGAGGGAGATGCATTTCTATTATTCAGTATGTGTTACTTTTTGGAACTATGACAACTCAACAGGAGAACTGAAATATAAAAATACATCTCCCTTAAAAGACACAAAGTACTGGAGTAACTCAGTGGGTCAGTCAGGCAACATCTTTGGAGTACATTTGGTCTTGGGGCTGTTTTCTGACTGATGATCTTCAGATCTTCATCAGTCTGAAGAAGGGTCCCATCCTAAAAGGTCACCTACCCATGTTCTACAGAGATGCTGCCTGACCCGTTCATTATTCCAACACTTTATGTCCTTTTGTGTATGCAAGCATTTGCAGTTCCTTGTTTCCACATGTTCCCTTAAAGATTAGACTAACCACTATTAATTAAGATATCTCTAATTAGGTGCAATGCGTGTTCCAGTATGCTCTGGACAGAGAACTCAGTTTAATTTGGATAGTTTAGTTTAGAGATACAGCATGGAAACAGGCCCTTCAGCCCACCAAGTCTATGCTGACCGTAGATCACCAGTTCATACTACTTCTGTGTTAACCCACTTTCATATCCATTCCCTATACACTAGTGAAATTTACTGTACACTGGGTGCAATAGGATCTTGGTGGAAACCGAAGCAGACAGCACCTGAGGTCTGGAACGAACCCTGATCTTTGGCGCTTTGAGGCAGTGGGTCTACCAGCCGTGCCACTGTGCTAACCTAAAGGTTAAGGTTGTGATTAAAGCTCATGTCCCCATTGACATTCTATTCCCTGCTCGAGCATAAAATAAATTGCAGTGGTTATTACAATTGCTGTTGGCAGATCTCTTTCCAGGTTGTTTATTAAGCTATTGATATATAATCTTTGATTGTCACAGTGCTATTACAGGGTGTACTATTGACATACGTTGCCAAGAGTACAGAACAATACCATATTAATTGTCATCGAATGAATATCTCATATGGCGTTTCTCTAATTCCAGCGTGTGCACTATAAATGATTTCTCTCTGTGCTATTCCCACATATCAAACAGGTAGAGCTGGGATGGTTCCCAGATTTTTCTGAGAAATCCAGCCCAATACCAGGTCTACCGAATGCTTCTTACAACTATCGGGTGCAAACATAGACTCAGTCATAAACCCTTCCAAATATCACATGGTAGAGAGGGAATCTTACATTCCACCCCATAGGGAAAAGGAATCTTCTGGAGATAACCAACCAATATCTTTAGGAAATAACTGAAGAAACTGGTTTAAGTCGGGAGACACAAAATGCTGGAGTAACTCAGTGGGAAAGGCTGGAGAGAAGGAATGAGTGACATTTCGATCAGTCTGAGGAAGGGTCTCGACCCGAAACGTCACCCATTCCTTCTCTCCAGATATACTGCCTGTCCTGCTGAGTTACTCCAGCATTTAATGTCTACCTTCAATATCTTTAGGTTGTGCTGATCTGTGCTTGAGGCAACATTGTTTTAAGGTAAATATATGTTGAGTACGGTATGAAAATATTTTGGAGGTGTTTCATAGTGTGCAATGTGGAACCCGTCTCAGTTGAACACTCACAGCTGAATAATATTTTCATGGATTTACATTTATTTAGATCTGTTATCTGATTGTCCAATATTGAATGTAATCTGAGAAAGAAATATGGGGGAATGCAGCTTTATTTGGACTCAGGTAGAAGTGCACATAATTTCAGTATCTGAGGTGATACTTGTGGAGTAAGATGAGTGCAGATGAGTGCTAGTCTTCTTGTCAGCTCTCTTAATGCCTGCACCCTCACATTGTCCGCCATTCAAAGCGCTGTTTAATTGGTCTCCGCTGGCCACTACCGGCATGATGGATAGCACAGTCAATCAGAAATATTCAAAGCTTTTAACCATTTTGGTAGCCAATGGGCATATCATAGCCCTTTGTTTTGTGGGCAAAACTTATTTTCCTCACTCTATTGATTCTCCAACCCACCCTTCTGCAGTATCGATGCCACTTAGAACAGCATTGGACCGAAGCTCAACTTGATCAAGCAAGTGAATGATATGTTTACCAGAAGAAATTAGAGCTAAATTAGAGTTCAATGCTCACATACATAACTCCCCAAGATCTACCCACCATCCACAGAAAGGTCAGGTGTGTGACAAAATGTTATCTTCAGCTCAGCTTTACTAAAGAAGCTCAATGTCTGGCATTTGGTAAATATTCACTCCCCACTACCAGCCTGTAGACATTGCTGAATGTACCATGAAAAAGATGGAATTCAGCAATGTCCAAGGCTGGTCAGACAACACTGCGAATTCCATCAACTGGACAGCACTTGCATGGAAGTTCCATCATCTGCAAGCTCCCCACCATTCTGACAGAGATGTACATTGCTGACACTTCATCGCCAATAGGTGAAAATACAATTACAAGCTAACCAGGAGAATTAGGCTACATTAATGGCAGCATTTGGTAAGGAAGGTTTACTACCATTCATCCAATCAATCAGCAATGGAAATAAATGGTATTTGGCTAACAATGTTGCCACTGTAAAGATTTTTTTTTAATGTACTAGTTTTATTATTTCCCAATTTCAGTTCAATATTATTTTTGGACAGCCTAAACTGCAACTTAATTGGAACCATGATCATTATATAAATAATGAGTGTATAGATTGACTTTACAGAGCAGAAGAGTATGAAGTATTAAAAGTTATGAATGGGAATCACTCTCAAATCTGAATCCATAATTGTAACACATGACCAGTGTTGGATTGTTCTATATATTTTTTATTTTTTATTTTTTTATTTTATTAGAAGTATTGTACATTACAATAATCTCCAATAACGTAAGTTTATACTTTTCTTGTACCACTTCTTATTTTAAACTTTAATAAGAGAAAAGGATAGAAAGAGTTAGTAAAGATAGTAAGTGATTGATTGAAAGAGTGGTCCAGGAACACTCATATGGACCTAAACCACAAGAAATCGGGTTTTTTTTTAAGAGAAAAACCAAAAGGAGGAAAAAGAAAAAATAAGATAAGATAGGACAATATGAAAGGGATGTACCTACTTCATATCTTTACTCACCCCTCGCCAGGTCCTGAAACCATTTATTATCAACATTTTGTTGCACCCTATGTTTGTAATAAGTCGATAAACGGAGACCAAATATTTTGGAATTGGTCTGGTTTACCTGCTAAGAGGAATCTCATATCTTCTAGGTGTAACAATTCCGACATATTAGAAATCCACATTTTTGTCGTTGGCGTGGGAGCGTTTTTCCAAAATTTCAGTATACGTTTTTTTGCCGTTATTAAGCCATAATTAAGAAAACTCCTTTGAAACGAAGTCAGCTCCAAACTTGCTATCTATTGTTCCAAAAATAATCAGTTCTGCATTTGGTTTCAGTTTTATTTTAAATAATTTTGTGAAAATTTCAAAAATGTAATTCCAAAATTTGTTCCCAGTCTCTTCTAATCCTATCAGATGATGGAATTTCTATGTTTAGAATGGAATTATACAGGTATTATATTAAATTAGCTGATTCTGCTTTTATATTCATTATCTCATCTAATAGGTCTGGAGACATATTTTGATATTCTCGTGTATATTTTTTCAAATAGTCACGTATTTGAAAATATTTAAAATATTGATTACTACTCAAGTTGTATATAAGTTGTACTTGGTAAAATGTTTTTAAAAACTTCCATTATCATACATATACAGTGCTGGAAAAGAGGAGGAGGGCAATAGTAATAGGGGACTCTATGGTTAGGGGGTCGGATAGGCGATTCTGTGGACGCAGTCAGGAGACCCGGATGGTAGTGTGCCTCCCTGGTGCCAGGGTCAGGGATGTGTCTGAACGTGTCCAAGATATCCTGAAATCAGAGGGAGAGGAGCCTGAGGTTGTGGTACATATAGGTACCAATGACATAGGCAGAAAAAGAGAAGAGGTCCTGAAAGGAGAATTTAGGGAGTTGGGAGGAGAGTTAAGGAGAAGGTCCGCAAAGGTAACAATCTCAGGATTACTACCTGTGCCACGCGACAGTGAGAGCAGGAATGAACTGAGGTGGAGGATAAATGCGTGGCTGAGGAACTGGTGCAGCGGGCAGGGATTCAAATTTCTGGATCATTGGGACCTCTTTTGGGGAAGGTGTGACCTGTACAGAAAGGACGGGTTGCACGAACCCGAGGGGAACCAATATCCTGGCGGGGAGATTTGCAAAGGCTACTGGGGAGACTTTAAACTAGAACGGTTGGGGGGAGGGACTCAAATAGAGAAAGATGGTAGAAAATGTGGGAGGCAGGAGGCAGAGAAGGGAAGCACTCACACCCAAAATGTAGGGGAGAAAGAAGAAAAAGATAATAAAACAGAGAATAAGTGGTGGTGGGTTTCTTAAATGTGTATATTTTAATGCTAGGTGCATTGTAAGAAAGGTGGATGAGCTTAGAGTCTGGATTGACACCTGGAAGTATGATGTTGTGGCGATCAGTGAAACATGGTTGCAGGAGGGCTGTGATTGGAAACTAAATATTCCAGGATTTCGTTGCTTCAGGGGTGATAGAATTGGAGGGGCAAGAGGTGGGGGTGTTGCATTGCTTGTCAAGGAAGATATTACAGCAGTGCTGTGGCAGGATAGATTAGAGGGCTCATCTAGGGAGGCTATTTGGGTGGAGCTGAGAAATGGGAAAGGTGTAGCAACACTTATAGGGGTGTATTATAGACCGCCAAATGGGGAGCGAGAATTGGAAGAGCAAATATGTAAGGAGATAGCAGATATTAGTAGTAAGCACAAGGTAGTGATTGTGGGAGATTTCAATTTTCCACACATAGACTGGGAAACACATTCTGTAAAAGGGCTGGATGGTTTGGAGTTTGTAAAATGTGTGTAGGATAGTTTTTTGCAGCAATACATAGAGGTGCCTACTAGAGAAGGGGCAGTGCTGGACCTCCTGTTAGGAAATGAGACAGGGCAGGTGGCGGAGGTAAGCGTTGGGGAGCACTTCATGTCCAGTGATCACAATACCATTAGTTTCAATATAATTATGGAGAGGGTCAGAACTGGACCTAGGGTTGCGATTTTTGATTGGAGAAAGGCTAACTTTGAGGAGATGCAAAAGGATTTAAAAGGAGTGAATTGGGACATGTTGTTTTATGGGAAGGATGTAGAAGAAAAATGGAGGACATTTAAAGGTGAAATTTTAAGAGTACAGAATCTTTATGTCCCTGTTCGGTTGAAAGAAAATAGTAAAAATTGGAAAGAGCCATGGTTTTCAAGGGAAATTGGATACTTGGTTCGGAAAAAGAGAGAGATCTACAATATTATAGGCAGCATGGAGTAAATGAGGTGCTTGAGGAGTATAAAGAATGTAAAAAGAATATTAAGAAAGAAATTAGAAAAGCTAAAAGAAGATATGACGTTGCTTTGGCAAGTAAGGTGAAAGTTAATCCAAAGGGTTTCTACAGCTATATTAATAGCAAAAGGATAACAAGGAATAAAATTGGTCCATTAGAGAGTCAGAGTGGACAGCTATCTGCAGAGCCAAAAGAGATGGGGGAGATACTGAACAATTTCTTTTCTTCGGTATTCACCAAGGAGAAGGATATGGAATTATGTGAGGTAAGGGAAACAACCAGAGTAGCAATGGAAACTATGAGATTCAAAGAAGAGGAGGTGCGGACACTTTTGAAAAATATGAAAACGGATAAGTCTCCAGGTCCTGACAGGATATTCCCGAGGACATTGAGGGAAGTTAGTGTAGAAATAGCAGGGGCTATGACAGAAATATTTCAAATGTCATTAGAAACGGGAATAGTGCCGGAGGATTGGCGTACTGCGCATGTTGTTCCGTTGTTTAAAAAGGGTTCTAAGAGTAAACTTAGCAATTATAGACCTGTTAGTTTGATGTCAGTGGTGGGCAAATTAATGGAAAGGGTACTTAAAGATAATATATATAATCATCTGGATAAGCAGGGTCTGATTAGGAACAGTCAACATGGATTTGTGCCTGGAAGGTCATGTTTGACTAATCTTCTAGAATTTTTCGAAGAGGTTACTAGGGAAATTGATGAGGGTAAAGCAGTGGATGTTGTCTATATGGACTTCAGTAAGGCCTTTGACAAGGTTCCTCATGGAAGGTTGGTTAAGAAGATTAATTGTTGGGTATTAATGGTGGAGTAGCAAGATGGATTCAACAGTGGCTGAATGGGAGATGCCAGAGAGTAATGGTGGATGGCTGTTTGTCAGGTTGGAGGCCGGTGACTAGTGAGGTGCCTCAGGGGTCTGTGTTGGGTCCACTGTTGTTTGTCATGTACATCAATGATCTGGATGATGGTGTGGAAAATTGGATTAGTAAGTATGCAGATGATACTAAGATAGGTGGTGTGGTGGATAATGAAGTAGATTTTCAAAGTCTACAGAGAGATTTAGGCCATTTGCAAGAGTGGGCTGAAAGATGGCAGATGGAGTTTAATGCTGATAAATGTGAGGTACTACATTTCGGCAGGACAAATCAAAATAGGACGTACATGGTAAATGGTAGAGAATTGAGGAATGCAGTTGAACAGAGGGATCTAGGAATAACTGTGCATAGTTCCCTGAAGGTGGAATCTCATGTAGATAGGGTGGTAAAGAAAGCTTTTGGTGTGCTGGCCTTCATAAATCAGAGCATTGAATATAGAAGTTGGGATGTAATGTTAAAATTGTACATACAAGGCATTGGTGAGGCCAATTCTGGAGTATGGAGTACAATTTTGGTCGCATAATTATAGGAAGGATGTCAACAAAATAGAGAGAGTACAGAGGAGATTTACTAGAATGTTGCCTGGGTTTCAGCAACTAAGTTACAGAGAAAGGTTGAACAAGTTAGGTCTGTATTCTTTGGAGCGCAGAAGGTTAAGAGGGGACTTGATAGATGTCTTTAAAATTATGAGCGGGTTAGACAGAGTTGACGTGGATAAGCTTTTTCCATTGAGAGTAGGGAAGATTCAAACAAGGGGACATGACTTGAGAATTAAGGGACAGAAGTTTAGGGGTAACATTAGGGGGAACTTCTTTACTCAGAGAGTGGTAGCTGTGTGGAATGAGCTTCCAGTGGAAGTGGTGGAGGCTGGTTCGATTTTATCCTTTAAAAATAGATTGGATGGGTATATGGACGGGAAAGGAATGGAGGGTTATGGTCTGAGTGCAGGTAGATGGGACTAGGGGGATGTATTTAAAACAATTTTTTTTAATAGAAATAAAATTTAAAAAAAATGTTCGGCACGGACTTGAAGGGCCGAGATGGCCTGTTTCCGTGCTGTAATGGTTATATGGTTATATGGTTATATCTCCAAACATTATAATTCCTAATCTATCCCAATTTGTAAAAGATTTATCAATCATAGAAGGTTTGAACGAAGGGTTATTCATTATAGGTGAGAGAAGTGATAAATTTCTTAATTTTAAAGTTAATTTTATTTGTTTCCAAATTCTAATTGTACTATGAATAATTGGGTTTTTACTGTATATTGTATTCTTCATTTTTGTTGGTGAGAGAAGGATCGCTCCTATGTTAAAAGGGGAACAATCCTCCCTCTCCATTACTATCCAATCCACCTGCTGGACCGAATTGTCCAACAGGTGAATCATATTTTTGACATTTGTGGCCCAGTAATAATATAAAAAATTAGGGAGTGATAATCCGCCAGATTCTTTAGGTTTACACAAATGTTTTCTTTGGATTCTGTGGGATTTATAGTCCCATATAAAGTTTGTAATATCAGCATCCAATTAAAAAAAAAAAAAATTGGGTAAATATATCGGTATTGACTGGAATAGATATAAAATTTGTGGTAAAAAGATCATTTTTATAGCATTTATTTGGCCTGTAAGGGACATCGGGAATGTTTTCCAGAATTTAATCAGTATGTTTAGTTTATTGAGTAAGGGCATATAGTTTGCATTAAATAAAGATTTATATTTTCTAGTAATTTCAATTCCCAAATATTTAAATTTTTCTGAAACGATTTTAAAAGGGAATTTTAACAGGTGTGTTGGGTCTTGAGGTTTAATCGTCATAATTTCACTTTTATTCCAATTTATTCTATATCCTGAAAAGGATCCAAATTCCTCTATTAAATTTAATATATTTGGTATACTGATTTGTGATTTTGTGATATATAGTAGTGCATCATCTGCATATAATGATATCTTATTATTTGACTATTTTGTATTAGAACCATGGATGTTCAGATGTATTCTAATACTTTCCGCTAACGGTTCTATTACAAGTGCAAATAGCAGAGGTGATAATGAACATCCCTGTCTATTTCCCCTTGATAATTGAAATTTCGGGGACAAAATATTATTAGTTAATATTCTGGCAGTAGGCCTATCATATAATAATTTTACCCAAGCAATAAAATTCTCTCCCATTTGAAATTGGTGCAATACTTTGTCAAGGTAATCCCATTCCATTTGATCAAATGCTTTTTCTGCGTCCAGTGAAATAATTGATAAGTCTTGTTCTTCGGTTTTATGTGAGTGCATTATATTAAACAGACGTCTCAGATTATTGCATGAGTATCTCTTGGGTATAAACCCTGTTTGATCCGGATTTATTAATTTACTAACATAATTACTTAATCTTCTAGCTAATGTTTTCGCTAATATTTTTTGATCTGTATTTAACAGCGCAATAGCTCTATAAGAACCCGGGTCTTCTAAATCTTTACCTTTTTTAGGTATAAGTGTAATCGTTGATTCCGCTAATGTTTCTGGAAGTGTATGTTCATTAAAACCATATGTATACATTCTATGTAGCCGTGGTGTAATTATCTCGTAGAATCTTTTATAAAATTCAATACTAAAACCATCTGGTCCTGGTGTTTTTCCATTCTTTAATGTATTTATTGTTTCTTTTATTTCCTTAGTTGAGATTTGTGCACCTAATTCCTCTTGTTCGATCAAATTGAGTTTTGGGAGATTACAATTATCCTGGAACTCTATAACTTTGGTACTATCTGCTAACGCTTTAGATGTATATAAGTTTTGATAAAATTGAGCGAATCTTTTATTAATATCCTTAGGTAGTGTTAACAATTCCCCTTTATCTGATTTAATCTTTAAAATCGTGTGATCCTTTTCCCGTTTTTTCAGTTGTCGAGCCAAAAGTTTGTGTGGTTTATCTCCAAATTCAAAATTTTCCTGTTTTGTAATTTGGAATAATCTAATGACATTTGCTGATAATATTTTGTTTAATTTAAATTTCATTATTGTTATTTTATTATGTTTATCTATAGTTGGCTCTTTAGCATTATCTAATTCCAATTCTCTAATTCTTTCTTCTAACTGCCTTTGTTCTTTCTTATTCTTTTTATTTAGAAAAGCTTGGTATGAGATTATAGATCCTCTAATAAATGCTTTGAATGATTCCCATAGTAAAGTTGGTGAGATCTCTGGGGTATCATTAATCTTTAAAAAAATGTTCCATCTGTTGTTTTAAATATATTTCCCCTTGGAGGTTTAATCCTCAAATATATTTGAGGATTAAACCTCCAAAACGATTTATTAGTAGGCATTCCTTCTAATTTAAAAAAAAAGGTTAACGGGGAGTGATCGGATATTATACTATTGTGATATTTTGGGTTCAGTGTATAGGGAATTAGTTTTGTATCCACTAAAAAATAGTCGATACGTGAATAAGTTTTGTGTACCATTGAATAAAACGAGTATTCCCTTCCGACAGGGTTAGCGATCCTCCAGACATCTGTTATATTTGTATTTTTTATGTAAGTATTTAAGATTTCCCTGGTTTTAGATTTTGTGTTGCCCCTGCTCTGTTGTGAAGATTTATCCAAGTATGGATCTAAAACACAGTTAAAATCTCCCCCAATTATCACATTTTGATAATTGAACTCTGTAATTATATTCAGGATTTTATTAAAAAATTGGGGATTATCAAAATTAGGCGCATAAATATTTACCAAGGTAATTGGAGTAGCATGAATCTCTCCGGTAACTATAAGGTATCTCCCTTCCTTATCTATTATAATATTCTTCGATTTAAATGGTATACCTTTTCGAATAATAATTGCTGTGCCTCTGGATTTGGAAATATATGAAGATTGGTATGTTTGGCCTATCCAATTTGCCTTCAATCTAGCTTGAGCTTGCAGTTTCGGGTGAGTTTCTTGTAGAAATATTATGTCCGAATTGAGTGACTTCAATTGTGTAAAAATCTTACCCCTTTTAATTGGTTCATTAGCACACCTAATATTCCAACTGCAGAATGTGATTCCTCCAGATTTCTTTTGTTTATCGTCTTGCATTTTAAATTATTTCATACCTTTTAAACATGTGGTGCAACCAATACCTTAGGTCTCTGGCTGTTGGGGGAGCATTTGCAATATTAAATTCAGTTGTTACATCCCTCTCAAAATTGTCCTTAAACAAAGAAACAAAAAAGTGTACATTATTGTGACATTAAAAAAAAATCAAAAAAGTGAGGTTACAGTGTCTAAAAATGACGACACTGTAACCGATTATCCACCTAATGGTGGTAGTTACACATTTATTGACTTCCGTAGTTGTTAATCTACATTTAGCTCCGTCCCCTTGAATAATCTTGCAAAAAGGAGTTGGGACCAATTCAAAGCCAGATTTTATATATCACCATTACCATAACTATATATCTAATTAAATCTTCTCAAATCTCCAATCTTATCTGCCATTTACTTATGTTAACAATTATTACATTTTCTTCCCCTTCCATACTAATCAGCCTTTGGTTGGAAGGGGTTAACCCGATTCAGGCACCTGGCAATTTGCCAAGATTCTGAATCTCCTCACCTACTTCCACGCAAAATCTGAACTGAAGCCTATCATATTTTATAAATTAGTTTTTGAGTCTGTTATAAATCTATTTCCTTATATTTAGCCCCCCTCCTCCCCTGCCCGGGGGGGGGGGTCAATCCTTATAATGGGTTATTACATTTTACCAATTGAGCGATTCATTTTTAATTCAATTACTATTACTGTTAATGTATTAATTTCATTAACTTTAATTACTATTACTATGTTAGTTCAGTAGTTTTTGTGTTAGTATGGGGTTAGTATAGGGATAAAATTTTAACAGTCTTTAATTCAGGAGTTTTTATTTTCCAATCCGTCTGCGTTAGGTTCCTCATTCAGCCACGCCCTTGTTATTCCATCTTTCGCTCGAGTTGGAACCAAAAATGTCCTTGAAGAGATAAGAATGTCTAGACAGCGGCACATGGAGAAGCTCCGCCACCTTAATCCTTTTTAAAAATTTAAAAAGTTATCTCTATCAACCTTCCCTTTATTCTGTAGAATAAAAACCTTGTCTTGAAGATGTGATGTTTTACTTAAACATCTATATCTTTTAAAATGTCTTGAGCGTATTTGTAAGCAGCTTCTGGTTCATTAAACTTACGTTCGATACCATTATAAGTAATAATCATCTTAGCTGGGTAAATTATCCCGTATCTAATGTTCGTGTGCCCTTTCAAGATCTGTCGTGTGTTTGTAAACGATTCTCGTTTTTTAGCGATTTCATAGGGATAATCTCTAAAAAGTTTGATAGTGTCAGTCCCAAACATCATAATCTTTCCGTACTGGATTTTTTCCATGACCTCTTCCAAAGCTGAAATGTCCCAAAATTTCACAATGATCTGTCGTGGGGAGGCTCCTTTTGTTTGTGCCCTTGATTTTGCCCATTGCACCCGGTGTGCCACTTCTATTTTCGGTTTGGCAGGCAGGTCGAGTATATGTTTAAGTAAGTTGGCAGTGTACTCACAGGGCTCATTCCCCTTGGCTCCTTCTGTCACTCCAACTATTCTTAAAATCTGCCGTCTTGACCGTGCTTCCAAATCAAGGCATTTATCCGACGTTTTAGCCAGCTTACCCACGACACGTTCATGATCCTTCTTGATTTTCTGCATCTCTTCAGCCATTTGTAACATTGCTATTTCCATATCTTTCATAGTAGTACAGCATGTTGTAACAGTTTGGTGGACAGCATCAAGCTTATTAGTACAATCTTCTTCCACCCGGTCAATTTTCAGAGATAATTCACCATGCACATCATCAATTCTTTTATTTATATTACCAATTGAATCTATAACTTTCTGGTTCCCAGTGTTCATGCACGCTATCATGTTCTCCATCATACTTTTTAAGTCACTCACCGATGTCTCAAAGTCCTCCAGCTCCTTATCCTTTGAAGCCTTTTCAGCCATTTCAGCCTTTGATCTTGTAGACATTTTCAGGGCTACTTCAGCAGTTACTTTTTCCGGTTCTTCAATTTCTTCAGGTGGTGACTGTTTTTTCAGAAGTTACTTTGAGACAGATCTCTGAGGGCTCTGACAGGGAATCGCTCTTTTCATTTAAAAATACCTTAAACCTCCGTTATTTTCGCGGCGATTTCTGATGACGTCATCAACACCGCGACAAACAGCTTTTAAAATCGGTCCCGACTTCCCAATAGATTTTTAAAGCGAAAATTCGCAGATTACGGGAATGGAGCTAAATGCTGCGCCTGTTCAGTTAATCATGGCGCCACCGGAAGCCCGGATTGTTCTATATTGAGAATTTGGATCACAAATTATACAACTCAGTATATTAAGCTTTCAGTGTGTCCTATTTATTTTCCATTACGACAGTAACATATTTCAGTATGGTTTTGGTTAATTGATACGGGGTACATTGTATACATTTTATTTCCACATTCTGAGGTTAATCACAAACTCAAAACTGTAAATAAACCAGTGTGACCGGAGCTGTAAGAAAGTGTAAGAGGTCAAATTAATTAACTTGGTAATTATGAAACTGAACCAGATTACTTTTTTTTTAATGTTCTGTATGGTATTTTATTTGCTCTCTTGCTAATCCATATTGTGTGATGCCAATCCTTACCATAGGTATTCAAGTGTTTAAAGAAGAAATTTATTACATAACCCTGATCGCTGGAATTTTGAATCCCAGCACAGTATGGAGTGAAGGGAAAAGTCCTAACTTTACAACCAAGCAACTTCGATTAATAGTATGTTGAAACAGCTGTGAAAATACTTAAAAGTAGCCCAATTTAATGAGCAGGATTCTGTTATTTATTTACTATACAACTTTAGACTCTCTGCAATGTGTTACCTTTAAAACCAGACATCTTTAACCAATTTACAAGGTTTGCCCATATTTGCAATTTCCGGACAGGACAGTAAACCTTTGCGGTGTAGCAGCCATATCGACAGGCTCAGAAGCAGCAAGGCAAGAATACTTGGTAAAGTAATCAGTCTTACAGCCACCTCCCAGGCAACTTATTTTCAAAGTGCCTGCTGTACAAAGAACCTGTCTGCTGTATCCTCTTCAGAAGCCTATGCAGGCTCCTCTGTCCCCTTGGTAGGACACAACGCTTCTTTTCCCATCATACTTTTAATTAATATTCAATGCATTTTAATGTTTCAATGCTAACAGATGCGACTAGGTCCTGGAGCTCCAATAAATACAGCTATAATCGAAAACAAGTTGAATCAAGAGGCATTCCACTTAAGTAATATGTGAAAGGCAGTGTGACACCAAAAGGCTTTAAATGGATTTGAATCACTCAGAGCCAATACTATACACTTGAGACCAAATCTATTTTTTTAATACAGCAAACATTAATATAGAGGCCTAGAAATGTATCTGTGCTGTTTATCCAGTGTTAATATGGCCTTCGCAATCTCTCTGCTGCAAAAAGCTCTTGAGTAAAACTGCAAAACATGTTATCATTTGTTTCAAAACAATACTAGTGGACTCCTGCGTGTAACCAAGCTCTGTTTCAGGAGCCACAGGCATCAGGAGTTGAGTTTCTCTCATTGGTAATACATTTTCTTACAGCTCTAACTTCAGGAAAAAATACTTGAATTCACAGCATAATACAACAGCTACTAGAGAATGTTGGCAAGGAGTGAGTAGTTGATAAAGAAACGTTGGGGTCGGGGGTTGGTGGTGGTGGTAGCAAAATCCTCTCAAGAGGACAGACAAACCTGGACCAGGTTATGAAAAACAGTGCATACATTAGGCAGCCTTATTTGCAATGGACACTTGTGAAATATGTCTTTAAGGGCATGATGCACCCAGTATTTTGCTGTATTCTACAATGCAGTCAATTCTCCTTTTACAAGGTTATTCCAAAAGTCAGATTTATCACATTTTACAAAAGGAACTTTATTTTTCTTTAACAAAGCAGCATTGAGCAGGAAAGTATGAGGGAAACGAGTGAGTGAACAATTATACTGGTCTCAGGACAGTTTTACGTGCCAATATGCCAGTGGGTGATAAACCTGGTATCCCAGCAGTGTCAGCAGCTTGTTACATTACAATATAATTTAAGTCTTTACACATATTTCGAGCATGTGCCAAATCCCTGGAAATAATCAGGTATAATTTCATGACTGATATTTTCATAAAGTATCTCTTCCTTACTCGGTAATATGATTCCATTTTGGGCTCCCTATTTGACTGGTGACATTTCAATATCTTTGGGATTGTGAACAAAATAAGATGAGAAGATGTGGTCAGGGAGGAAGAGCAGCATTCATGCAAGTAAAACGTTGCAGGTCAGGTCCAGAGATGCTGCCTGACCCGTTGATTTGATCCAGCACTTTGTGTTCTACACAAGATTCCAGCTTCTGCAGTTCCTTGTGTTTCCTAATCTCCCTGGTGTTCATACAACCACGGGAGGTGCATAAACGTCCCTACACAAATACTTCAATTAGCACTCCTTGCTTCTCTTTCAGGAACACATTTAATGCATGCTGGAGACACAAGAGACCAAAGACAATGGAATAAACCAAATCACTAGAGGAACAAAACAGGCAGGCGACATCCCTGGAGGGAAATGGACAGACAACATTGCAAATTGGAACTCTTCTTTTTGCATGTTGGATCAGGTGAACAGTCTGTGCATATTATTGGCCTCCCCGGATACAATCTGAGTTTATATTAGAATGGGTTTCAGTCTCAGGCTGTCTTTCCTCATGAGCATGCATTCTTTATCAATTGTGTTACATGGCCCATAATTCAATAGTCCATAGTGAAGACAAATGTAGGTCCCTTACAGTCAGAAACAGATGAATTTATAATGGGAAACAAGGAAACGGCAGAACAGTTAAACAAGTACTTTGGTTCTGTCTTAACTAAGGAAGACACAAACAATCTCTGAGAAATACTAGGGGACCGAGGATCTTATGGGAGGGAGGAACTGAACGTAATCCACATTAGTCAGGAAATGGTGTTAGGTAAACTGTTGGGACTGAAGGTAGATAAATCCCCAGGGCCTGATGGTCTGCATCCCAGAGTACTGGAGGTGACCCGAGAAATCGTGGATGCATTGGTGATCATTTTCCAATGTTCTCTTGACTCTGGATCAGTTCCTGTGGACTGGAGGGTAGCCAATGTAACTCCACTTTTTAAGAATGGAGGGAGGGAGAAAACGGGGAATTATAGATGATATACGATTATTAAAGATGTTATAGCAGCGCATTTGGAAAGCAGTGACAGGATCAGTCAAAGTCAGCATGGATTTATGAAGGGGAAATCATGTTTGACTAATCGTTTGGAATTTTTTGAGGATGTAACAAGTAGAATGGGTAAGGGAGAGCTAGTGGATGTGGTGTATCTGTACTTTTAAAAAGCCATTGACAAGGTCCCACACAAGAGATTAGTGTGCAAAATTAGAGCACGTGGTATTGGGGGTAGGGTATTGACATGGATAGAGAACTGGTTGGCATACAGGAAGCAAAGAGTAGGAACTAACGGGACCTTTTCAGAATGGCAGGGAGTGACGAGTGGGGTGTCGCAAGGCTTGGTGCTGGGACCCCAGTTGTTTACAATATATATTAACGATTTAGATGAGGGAATTAAAAGTGACATCTCCAAGTTTGCGGATTACACAAAGCTGGGTGGCCGTGTGAGCTGTGATGAGGATGCTATGAGGCAGCAGGGTGACTTGGATAGGTTGGGTGAGTGGGCAGATGCATGGCAGATACAGTATAATGTGGATAAATGTGAGGTTATCCACTTTGGTGGAAAGAACAGGAAGGCAGGTTATTATCTGAATGGTGCCAGATTAGGAAAAGGGGAGGTGCAACGAGACCTGGGTGTGCTTGTACATCAGTCACTGAAAGTAAGCATGCAGGTACAGCAGGCAGTGAAGAAAGCTAATGGCATGTTGGTCTTCATTGCAATAGGATTTGAGTTTAGGAGCAAGGAGGTCCTACTGCAGTTGTACAGGTCCCTGGTGAGACAGCACCTGGAGTATTTTGTGCAATTTTGGTCTCCTAATTTGAGGAAGGACATTATTGCTATTGGGGGAGTGCAGCGTACATTCACCAGGTTAATTTACGAGATGGCGAAACTGACATATGATGAAAGAATGGGTCGACTGGCCTTGTATTCATTGGAATTTTGAAGGATTAAAGGGGATCTTATACATTAGATACATATACAATTCTTATGGGATTGGACAGGCTAGATGCAGGAAAAATGTTCCCAATGTTGGGGGAGTCCAGAAGCAGGGGTCACAGTTTAAGAATAAGGGGTACGTCATTTAGGACTGAGATGGGGAAAACAATTTTCACCAAGAGAATTGTGAATCTGTGGAGTTCTCTGCCACAGAAGGCAGTGGAGGCCAATTCACTGGATGTTTTCAAGAGTTAGATTTAGCTCATAGAGCTAAAGGAATCAAGGGATATAGGGAAAAAGCAGGAACGGGGTACTGATTTTGGGTGATCGGCCATGATCAAATTGAATTGTGGTGCTGGCTCGAAGGGCCAATTGGCCTACTCCTGCACCTATTTTTTCTGTTTCTGTTTCTAATTCATGGAGTCCATTCTTCTAATTCCTGCGGCGATTCATTTGAAATTCAATTAAAAAAATTTCCGTTGCCGCATTCCAAAAATTGTCCCAACCTTTCAGTAATAGCATCACAATGACCACTGCAAGGATACCCTTCTCATTTTGGCTTGTGATCCCTGTAACCTGAAACTAAGGTAAAAGAAGTGTAGGAAGGAACTGCAGATGCTGATATGGCATTGTCTGAAGGCCTCTTATTTCCTAGTTCAGCTGCTTCAATTGCTGATCTAGCTGATCCTCATGCTGTATATTCTGACTTTGAGGTTGGATAATTCAACATCTGAGAGGAGCTCCTACCCAGACCGTCCTGCCATGAGCATTATTGCCTGTGGTTCTAAATCTCCTTCCCTCTACCTTTACTAATTGCCTCACACCTTCGGATACGTATAATTCCACATATATTTCCCATTCATCTCTCTCAGGATTGTTATGTCTTCACGTCCTTGACATGATGCCTTCAAGTGGTCTCATGGACAGTCAATTATTATTTCTCTTCGGTCCTCACCTTGTTCCATCCAAAAAATCTTTTAAGTCCTAACGGTTATCTCTCTTGTGTAGCTCAAAAACTGGTGAACAAATGCAACATGTGGAAACTCACTATAAATATAATATGAGTTAAAGTAAACACAAAACAACATCACATCACTCACTTCCCTTTAGAAAACAGTTCAAACCCTTAAGGCTTTAACACAGAGGAATACTGGAAGATATTGATCATGCAAAGCTTCTCACACACTCCAACCAAAAGTGCTGGAGTCTCAAATTCCTTAGAGTAGGTCAAAATATCTCCAAACTATTGATTAAAACAAAAGATCTGCAAATAAGATCTGCCATTATCTGGACCACTTTTTAATGGGACTGAGAGATTAACCCTCCAACCTACTCTCTCTGGCCATAACCCCAACATCTATGATTACATATATTATTATATCGCCAGACCATAGCTTTTCATGCCACCAGATCACAATTATTCACTATATCGCAACTCTCATAACTTTTATGACGTATTCAATGTCACAACTAAATGACTACCTCTTACTGTTTAACTACCCAGTCAGTTTGACTCATGCCATAACTAGGAATATCACCATACTCCACATACATATCAGTTCACTTCAACTCCCCCTCCCCCTCCCATCCCGAATCCGACCTTTCTGTCATGGGTCTTCTCCATGGCCAGAGTGAGTCCCACCACAAATTGGAGGAGCAGCACCTCATATTTCACTTGGGTAGTTTACACCCCAGCAGTATGAACATTGACCTCCAATTTCAGGTAGTCCTTGCTTTCTCTGTCCTTCCCCTCCCCTTCCCAGTTCTCCCACAGCCTACTGTCTCTGCCTCTTCCTTTCTTCTTCCAGCCCCCCCCCCCACATGAATCTGAAGAAGGCTCTCGACCCGAAACGTTACCTATTCCTTCGCTCCATAGATGCTGCCTCACCCGCTGAGTTTCCCCAGCATTTTTGTCTACCTTCGATTTTTCCAGCATCTGCAGTTCTTTCTTAAACACTACACATCAGTGTGGATCAGTCCTGACTACGTATCTTGCAGACTACGCCAAACTGTTAGTGGAAGCAAGCCACTGAAGAATCACATTGGATCCAAGCTTGTTTCAAGCTCAAAAGGAGTCGCTGAAAACCTCAGGCAACCAACTACACCAAACAAAGGGAAAAATACAACGTGATACACTTTTCCATTTTATCCCTGTTTATTACAAACCAGTCACACTAACGATTAATTACATATCGTTTATGCATACTGAACCAGTTACAGATCTCAGGGGACAATTCTACCATCTCACAGACAGCTAATGGACAATGCTCCAGTCTCTCCCAGAAGCGAACCAGACATTCTGTTCTCTGTCCCTGAACAAGAACAATAACCCTGTCTTCTCTAACCTTGTGGTTTCAGTTCAAATTGCCTCAGTACTAACATGGGAGGGTCAAATGATCGGTTCTGACCATGAAAACACAGAAATGGAATGTCACAATACATAGTCAATTTCACATTTTATACCATAATATGTGACCATCCTCCATTTTGTAATATCTAATTATGCATGTCTACTTACCTAAATGTTGAGGTGCTGGTTTTGCCTTGGCTACCTCAAATAAAAGCATCAAAAGTGGCATTCCTCTGTAGAGACTGTCGGCTGGGATCCAGCGAAAAGGTTGCTGAAAGCAGAATTGATTGCAACTTCCATTATGAAAGCATTTCTGTCATTTGCTACTTGGCATTTATTTGGCGTGAGGTTAGGAACATAATGTTACAACTTTACAAAACATTGATTGGGTTGATATGTTACAACTTTGCAACAGTGCAGAAACAGGACTACAGCCCAACTTGTCCATGCCGATCAAGTGGCATATTGCCTGCATTTGGGATTAGCCCTATAAACCTTCCCTACCAAATGTGTCCAAATATCTTTTAGAATTTGTAATTATATATACTTCAGAGGGCGCCGACGATGGCTGCCTAGCCAACGGTCTGTCTGTCCTTTCTTTCTGTTTTGTTACTTTAAGTATGTGTTAAAGTATGTTTTAATGTTTCTTGGTTTGATTTGTGTGGGGGGTGGGGTGGGGTGGGTGTTAGGGGGAAACATTTTTCAATCTCTTACCTCAACAGAGATGCAATTTTTTCCGTGTTGTATCTCTGTCCACCATTGCGGCCTAACTTCGTGGAGCGGCGCGGCCTTTCCTGGAGACCGACCCGGCGCTTCAACGTAGGCACAGCGTGGACTTACCATCGTGGAGCTGCGATCCCCTTGCCAGGGATCGACTGTGGTGAGCTCCAACCTGTGGACTTTAACATCTTGGAGCTCAGTCTAAACATCACGGTCCCTGATTAGACACTGAGTCAGGGCTCCAAGCCGTGGTGAGTTTCAACCATCCCGATGAGGGAGTTCCATCACCCTGACGCGAGGTCCTCGGATCGCCGGCTGCGGGAGCTTTGATGGCCCCGACAGCCCTGACTGCAGAGATGGGTTTGACAGCCCTGACTGCAGAGAAAAAAGAGAGAGAGATTGGACTTCATTGCCTTCCATCACAGTGAGGCATGTGGGGAGCCGCTATGGTGGATGTTTATGTTGAATTTTATTTTATGTGGTTGTGTGTTTTACTGCTTTTCAATTGGTGTGGTCGTATGGTAACTCGAATTTCACTGTACCTTAATTTCACTGTACCTTAATTTCACTGTACCTTAATTTCACTGTACCTTAATTGGTACATGTAACAATAAACCCATCTTGAATCTTGAATCTCTTGAATCTTCTATAGCTTCCTTTGACAGCTCATTCCAGACACTGACTGCCCTCTATCATTCCTTTTAAATCTCTCTCCTCTCACTTAAGCCAAATACCATCTAATTTTAGAATCTTTTACCTTCGTCATGTCAAAAGGTCATGTGACATGATTGGAAATTAGGCCTTTGGCCCATCAAGTCTACTCCGCCATTCAATAATGGCTGATCTATCTCTCCCTCCTAACCCCATTCTCCTGCCTTCTCCCCATAACCTCTGACACCTGTACTAATCAAGAATTTATCTATCTCTGCCTTAAAAATATCTACTGACCGCCTCCACAGCCTTCTGTGGCAAAGAATTCCACAGATTCACCACCCTCTGACAAAAGAAATTTCTCCTCATCTCCTTCCTAAAAGAACGTCATTTAATTCTGAGGCTATGACCTCTAGTCCTAGACTCTCCCATTAGTGGAAACATCCTCTCCACATCTACTCTATCCAAGCCTTTCACTATTCTGTTTGTTCCAATGAGGTCCCCCTCATTCTTCTAAACTCCAGCGAGTACAGGCCAGTGCTGACAAACGCTCAACATAGGTTAACCTACTCATTCCTGGGATCATTCTTGTAAATCTTCTCTGGACCCTCTCAACACATCCTCCCTCGGATACGGTGCCCAAAATTTCTCACAATATTCCAAATGCGTCTTTACCAGAGCCTTATAGAGCCTCAGCATTACATCCCTGTTTTTGTGTACAAGCCCTCTTGAAATAAATGCTAGCATTGAGGCTTGCAGATTAACTTTTTGGGAATCCTGCACCAGCACTCCCAAGTCCCTTTGCACATCCGATTTCTGGATTCTCTCCCCATTTAGAAAATAGTCTACACCTTTATTCCTACTCCCAAAATGCATGATTCCACCATTTGCTACACTATATTCCATCTGCCACTTCTCTGCTCACTCTTGGGAAACAGATTGTGCGCATTCACTTTTTGCATGCCCTTCATAATCATGGACACCTCAATAAGGTCACCCAGCCTCCTACACTCCAAAGAACAAAGTCCTATCCAACCTCGCTCCGTAACTCAAGCAGCAAACCAAGGGAACATCCTGGTGAACCTCTTCTGCACCCTCTCCAACTTAATGACATCCTTCCAACAGCTGGTTGACTGCACACAGTACATTACAGTACAGATTGCACTAAGTACTCCAAGTGTGGTCCCATCAATGACTTGTAGAGTTTCATAATGATCATGCTGTCCACCTGATTCACCACCATGCACTTGTACTTCCAGTTTTCAAATACTGTTTTTGCTTGAATAATTCAGTTTTTTTTAGGTGTAGAAACAACAATCCATCCTGTCAGAAATTAGGCTTATTTCTACTCATAAGGCCACAAAGTGCTGGAGTAACTCAGTGGATCAGGCAGCATCCCTGGAGAACATGGATAGATTGAGACCCAAAACGTCACCTATCTATGTTCTCCAGGGATGCCGCTTGACCCGCTGAGTTACTCCAGCACTTTGTGGCCTTTTGTGTATTAACCAGCATCTGCAGTTCTTTGTTTCTACATATTATCTGAGCACTTCCCTGGCACTGTGTAAGTGTAAGATATTGTGTTCATTCACACAGATATCAAATCAAAGGAACACATGGAACGACTTTCAATCAACATTTAAAAGTATGTATCATTTGTCATTTATATGCATCATCTTTGCTGTTATGCAAAATGAGTTTCAAGACTCTTGGCCCATATTCCAGAACTTTTCCTGGTTTGGGATTGAGGTCTCACATTGGATTGCATATTGCATGGAGATTTTACACTGCTGCAGGGGGTTCCCTGGATACTGTAAGATCGTTCATTGGCAAATGGGTGTTCCTCTGCCAATTCATTATGTTTGGCTCTTTGGGACTACAAAAGGTGAGATTTCCATGGCGACGACTTAAACAAAGGGAAACACACTGTAGTTGAACATCCCATGGAACACAACCACTTCTGGGATCCAAAAATGGATAAGATTCATATTTTCAGTTTAAATAATTTTAATCCATTCCACATTTACAAAAAAAAACCTTAAATATTGAAAAAGGCTGGCAACAGCTGTTTCAATGAACAATGTGACAGAAAGGAGGGAAATCAGTATTCATTGTTCTCCCAAAGCTGCATCTCCGAGGTCATATAAAATTTGAGAAGATATTCTATAGATATATTTCAGTATCATTCTTTCTACATTTTGAATAAACTCCTCTATTCTGAACACACTGACGCAGTACACTTAACCTTTCTCACATTATCTCTGTGTTAAAATCAATGATCTTGTATTATAGCTCTTGCATAAAATGTAGAAATCCATACATCTGCAATCTTCAAAGTATAAAAACCCAAGCTGGAGTCATAGAGTCATAGAGTGATACAGTATGGAAACAGGCCCTTCGGCCCAATTTGTCCACACTGGCCAACATGTCTCAGCTGCACTAGTCCCAGCTTTGGTCCATATCTCTCCAAACCTGTCCTATCCATGTACCTAAAAAACACTATCCATGTACCTGTCTGACTGTTTCTTAAATGTTGGGATAGTCCCTGCCTCAACTATCTCCTCTGGCAGCTTGTTCCATGCACCCACCACCCTTTGTGTGAAAAAATCACCCCTCAGATTCCTGTTAAAGCTTTTCCCTTTCACCTTAAATCTATGTCCTCTGGTCCTCGATTCACCTATTCAGGGCAAGAGACTCTGTACATCTATCTGATCTATTCCTCTCATGAGATTATACACCTCTATAAGATCACACCTCATCCTCCTGCGCTCCAAGGAATAGAGTCCCAGCCTACTCAACCTCTCCCTAAAGTTCAAACCCTCTAACCCTGGCAACATCCCTGTAAATGTTCTCTGCACCCTTTCCAGCTTGACAACTGGAGTGGAGTAATCATTACTCGCTAATATACCTCAAAGCGACTTTGAGTCCTGAAAAGCGCTATATAAATAAAATCTATTATTATCATTGTTTCCGCTTCTTTACCAAATCTGGTGGTGTCTCACCTTATGGAAAGATTATTGGTGCACACATAAACCTTATGTCGTATGATTGCTGGCAACATCTTCCTCTGTTTCATTTGCACTGTGCATAACTTACAGGTAGCTTGGAATTGTCCAGGTGATAATTTTTGTACATCATATTATCTCTGATAGAGAAACTGTTCAAAGCTCAGAACAACATTAACAATACACAAGGGAATTCAGCAAAACTTTGATGCCATTTACTTGCTTATTAAATGATTTGTACTTGCCTGCTGCAGAATTACCAGTGACAGAATGATCCGTCTCTGCTATTGCCTTCGTGTTATACAGAAACCATATAAATCATATAGCTATGTGAAACATTTTCCACGTTGACATTTCCAGTCTCATCGACTTCCCAATAAGATTTGAATCCCTAGATGTTTTGGAATCATTAATAATATTGTCATTTTTATCTCCCACAGAAACAAGAGCAGAATTAAGTGTCAAATCAGATAGAATGCTCAGCCTTCTTGCAAGAATTGTGAGGCTAAAGAATTATTAAGCAAACATTTGCAACTGAATATGTTGAATCTAAGCCAAATATTTGCATGTAGGGGTGAGTTACAATAAAAACCTGTGTGAATTGATTTTCAATAATAAACAGAAAGATCCATTGACGGTGCCAACACCAAATCATTCAAGGGGTTCATTCAAAAATATTGCTTGCTTCAACACCGATGATTGACATTTTCTGCAATCAGTTATGTCCATATTGTAAATCAAAAGTACTTGATTGTTTTGTTTCCTCTGCATACAGGTTTAAAGCCCCTAGAGAGCTACATGTGACAAGTTTGGTGATAAAAACTCTGCCGTTTCATTGGATTGGTGCAGCGTACTGAAGAAATAAATGGTTCAAATACAGACTGGGTCACAAATGCATATTGTCTGCTTGCAATGGGTCACCCCGTCAGGGAAAAATAACATTACCAAGAGGTCACATACAATAGTGAATTATACCTTCCACAGAGGGCCTTGCTTTTTAATGTGGTCATTATCCACTGTACACAGAGTGACGAATCTTTAACAACCTTCAGATAGGAACATTATTTTTTTGCTGATTGGATTAATATACACTGGGGACCACTGCCTTATATAAGGCAGCTTTAATAAATACATAAGCCAATGTTGCACAAAATCAGTGGATGTAGACATTGATTTTGTTCTTATGAGTATTTGCGGCCCCCTTACTTTAAAGAACACAGCGAGGAAGAGTGAATTGACTATACAATCTGCCAGTATAAAAATAGGAAAAGACAGATTGAATGTGTCTTAATGTAGGAAAAATCTAGTTGAGCAGATTTGATGATAAAACGTTCCCTGAGATGCATTTAGATGTTATCCCCATTTAACCTCTTCTGCATCAACATCACATGCTTTACATGAAGTCATGTTTACCAACACAATTTTCTGAATGGTGAATACGAAAACAAATGATCTGAGGGTTTTAGTTTATGAAGATTTAAATTACATGGGGAAACTGGCTTCATAAAATTGTTTCAAGGTTTGGTATACCAAACAATTTGGGTTTGTTTCTATTTTGTTGGTTCACATGCTTGATCAATGGTGTTTTATCATTAATGTTTTATTATTATTAATGTTTAGTGTTTTCTGAGTCATTCGCAACTGTCACTGTATGTCATGTTGTTACTTATGGGCGGAGCACCAAGGCAAATTCCTTGTATGTGAATACTTGGCCAATAAACCTATTTACTTACTTACCTACTTAAAGGCTATAGGACCTTCTTAAGGTTTTTTCCCCCAAATTGACAGAACAATAATACACAAATAATATATGTACAAAGAACAAAAATGTATTGTACTTTTGATATGACAGTGATAAAATATGCTGGGCATTAAGTTGTTGAGTATCTTAGCTCAGGAGATACAGTTGATTAGATCCATTATAAATCAATGAGAGTAAAATGAGGGATTGTGGCAAAATTAGGTGATGTCTGTCTGAAGAAAAGAGGGGAAAGAAATCCTCCCAGTTGCCAGATGTAATTTTTTTTTAATTTCCATCTGTACATAGTGCACACCCACCATAATCCCTCACCTCTTCCACTCTCCCTAAAGTTGCCAATTTTCTACTTCTGAGGGAACAGAAACTTCGTGCAAATAATAGTAAGATTAAACGAGAACTTACCAGTTTGAAGTTTGATCTGTATTTTATGAGGAGTTACGATGAGGGATTACGTGAAGAGCCCGTCCAGCACGCATGCGCGACATTCTTCAAAGCAGCGGTGTGGAATCACAGGAAACACAATAATTGAAATAAACATAGTAAAGAAAAGGAGAACTAAGATACCAGTTGATCTATAATTGAGGGTGGGAGCGGAGGGCACGTAATCCCTCATCGTAACTCCTCATAAAATACAGATCAAACTTCAAACTGGTAAGTTCTCGTTTAATCTTACTATTTTACTTCGGAGTCACGTGAGTGACTACATGAAGATTTTAAAGCTCTGTGATTTCAAACCGTGTAACAGTTCATACTTCACTCGCTGCCGAAGTCATTCAAGGGAGGAAGTATGTTATCGTAATCAACCATAATCTGTTTGTAAACAATAATGGTATCTATTAAACAATAACAAAAGACAAAATGCTCCCCCGGGCTTAAATTATATATTTTTGCAGATTTTAAAAGTTTCTGCAAATAACACAGGTTCTGCTAGCGGCTTGTGGTAGAACGTCTGGAACGTTTTCTCCATGTTCATTCTTTTAGCCGCCGATGTGGATGCTGCCCTGGTGGAGTGAGATGTATATACATCAGTATCTACTCCAGCAGCTCCCAGTACCTGCTTGAGCCATCTCGAGATGGTTTGGCTCGACACCCAACCATGAGGTTTCTTGTGGCTGACCCATAAGGCCTTTTTTTCCCCCTTTTTTTTTCCCCCTCTCCCTCGAGAATCTCTTGTTGTGTTGATGTAAGTGAATAAGTGAGTCATGACACACAACCGTAGGTCAGGTGGGTATGCCCGGAAATCCATAACTAGGACTCAAGTTCCTGGCTTGCTCTGCTTTAGCAGCTCCTGAATGGTGAATGACCCGGTCTGGTGTTATAACCATGTTGTCCAGTCGCAGTAAGTGGAGGGACTGGACTCTTTGTGCTGAGACTAGTGGCATCAGCATGACCGTTTTCAGGGTTAGCTTTTCCAGGGTGAGACCTGGCTGGGGACCATCCCCTTAGGTATGTCAGGACCACACTGACATCCCAGATTTGGGTATACCTAGGTCTAAGAGGTTTGAAGTTGGCGATACTCCTCATGAGTTTGATCACCAGCGGTTGAGACCCTATGGCCTGTTGTCCTGGCACCTGTTTTAAGTAGGCTGACAGCGCACGTCTGGCAGTATTGATGACGCTGTAGCTCAATCCTTCATTATGGTGAAGGCCCCCCAGCAACTCCAGTACATTGGTTATGGTTGCAGATGAGTACATTGTCCCAGTAGTCGAGCAGTATCTTTCCCACTTCCTGATGCTCGATAGGTATTGTTTCCTGGTGGACATACGGTGTCATCATGTTGATGGTCTTGTCAGACACCCCAGTCCCAGCAGTGGTCTTTTGATAATCTGCAACCCAGTAGGTTAATTTTGTCATGGCATGGATGACTTATGCCTGATACAGGGTGCGTCAATAGGTCTGGGCTACTGGGAAAGGTCATAGGAGTTTCGATGACCATGTCGAGTACCACTGGGAACCATGGCTGTGTACGCCAGTTGGTACTATCAAAATACCTGAAGCAGAGTCCATCCGTATTTTGCGTAGTACCCTACAGATTAAGGCAGAAGGGGGGGAAAGCATAGAAGAAATCGGTCCCCCAGTTCAGCGCGAATGCATCTATCGCTGCTGCCTCAGGGTGTGGTTCCCAAGGGACATACATTGGTACGTGGTGATTTAGTCTGGATGCAAAGATATCGATATCTGGTGTGCCATATTGGTTTGTAATTTTAGCAAAAGCTCTAGGAGTTAACATCCATTCGGTGTTTATCATTGAATTTGCGTGACCTGGCACTCTATTTAGCTTACCTGGTAGGTAAGTTGCTGATAGCCAAATATGTCTATCGACCCACCATTACCAGATTGTGTTGACCCAATTGTCACATGATATCGACTTTATTCCGCCCATATGGTTAATATAGGCCACCACCGTGATATTATCAATTTGTAAATGAACATGCAAGTTGTGCATATTCCTAGAATATGCTTTAAAACCATAAAACGCACCCAACATTTCCAAATAATTTATGCCCAGTGTTTGTAGTAAAGATGAGTCTAGGTTAGTCCATCTACCACCTGTGCTGGATATGGTATTAGTTGCTCCCAAGCCTTGAGCACTGGCATCTGTTTGTATAGTTAACGTTGGGTTATTGATGATGATAGGGCTGGAACTATGCCAAATGTTATATCCACCATTGTAACTCTAATATTGCTTCAATGGGTAGTTTCATGGTTCTGTCAAAGTGACCTGCATGTCGTTTCAACGCCTGTACTTTTGCCCTTTGTAGGTGCTGATAGTGCAGGAGTCCAAATTTTGTAGCTGAAAATGCTGCTACCATTTTGCCAATTACTCTTGCCACTTGTCGGATGGTTGGTCGATTGCTTACCATTAAATTGTTGCACATCTGTGCCAATTCTGCTGCTTTACCTTTTGGCAACGTTACAGACATGTGGATTGAGTTAATTGTGAATCCCAGATAGTCCATAGTTGTGGATGGCGTCAACTTAGATTTATCTGGATGTATGACAAACCCAGGGTTTCAAACAATTGTTTGGTAGCTAATACAGCTGATTTTAGCCAACTCCATGGTTTTGCCTACTATTAGGATATCATCAAGTTACGCCATGACAATATGTCTTTGTTTCGTTAATGTTGCCAAGGCTGGTTTTAATATCTTGGTAAATAGTCTAGGGCTGATGTCAACCCATTAGGCAACACTTTATACTGCCATAGTTGCCCCATCCAGGTAAATTTTCAGGTATCTGCGATGACCCTTGTGAATGGGTACTGAATAGTAGGCATCTTTTAAATCAATGCTTGCCATAAAGTATCCTTTGGAAATCAGTTGTTTAGCAGTTACAAATGTTTCCATTTTGAAATGTACATACTTAACAAAGGTATTTAGTGAGGTTAAGTCAATGATGATGCGACATCCACCATCTTTTTTGCTTTTGGTAAATATATTTGAGACAAATTCCAAAGGTTCATGTTTGGATTTCTCAATGACACCCTTTGTAAGTAACCTCACCAGTTCTGCTTGAGCCTCTAGTTCTCTTTGACTGAGAGGGTAAAGACCCTTTGGGGTACGTGCTGAACTGGTGGCATGTTTTCTTGAATGAACTCTATTTTGTATCCCCGAATACTGTTAAGTATATAACTATCATTCGTGAGACACCTCCTGTTAGTACAGTTCCCCATTTACATGCTGGTAGGAACCAGACCCACCTACCTCCATAGTTATGGTAGTGTTCCTTTCTTCCGTTTGTTCATCCGTCGTTATAATGCTGGATGTACTGCTGATGTACTGCTGATTGGGGGTGGCGCATTTTCCATGGGGTCCGCTCTGGGCCCTGGCCTAAAAAGGCTTTCGGGGATAGTATGCGGACCCCGAGCTTTCACCAGTTCCATAAATTTGACCTTGACTGGTGGACGCGGTGGGGTACTGCCGTCTGGTTTTTTGTGTGGGTCTGCTCGTTCCGGGGCCTGCCCTCATGAGGCCAAATGCTTTGGACTCTTCCTCCAGGTCTTTCACTTGTCCTTCCAAATAACAGGATCTGCGGCTCTGAGGCCGGTGTTTTACACAGTCCTGCAAACCTGGGATTGAGGGCAGGTCTTATTCTCTCCTTGCGGAGGTTGTTTATCTCATATTGGGTGTTGCACAGCAGAGCCAGAGTGTCTTGCTGGTTTGTGGTCATATCCACCCCATCCACGGAACGAGCATAGGCTGTTATCCCTGTCGTCAGGAGCTTGAGGATTTTAGCTCCTGGTTCCGGATACTCTGTCCCCCCCCCCCCCAGATTTGGCTGTTAACAGCCGGTACATTGAGCGAACTGCAGTTTTCCAGCTCTAGTGCCTCATTAAGTACCTGTCTTGTAGGGGTTTGAGGGACAGGTGGTTGATGCTGGCCCCAAGCGTACTCCCGACATCTTCAGCCAATGACCCCTGTTCCTGACCAGGCCAGCCCTGGTCGCCAACGCTGGGAAAGCGATGGCCAGTGCATTGTAGAGCACTGCTGTGGGAGTGCCTGATCCCCCTGGTGAGATTGCTCCAGCTCCCGAAGCAAGTCTCGCTGGAGCAGTTGCTCCATGAGCCTTTCCATTCGGCTCAGGCGGCTAGCTCTGCCGCTCTAAGGCGGACCCTCCTCATCGGAGTCAGACATAACCGGCCGTTTTTTTTTTCCCAACTTTTCCTCCAGCCCGCTGCCGCTCATCAGGCTGCGCTAGCGGTACTGGGCTCGGCTCCATCTCGATGAGGGTGGACCGCCGCATATGCGGTCCAGGTGCCGCCTCTCGCCCCCCACTGATGGAACACTCCCGTTCTGTTGGAGTCGAACGGGGGGCGGTTTTCTTCCTTTGCCGTGCTGCTCATTTTCCCAGTTCCTCTGGAATACAGAGCAGAGCACAGCTTGCTGATTACGACCTCAGAGTAAGACTTACCTGATGGTCCGCTGTTATTTTTCCACCGACGTGTAGCGGGAGCGCCTGTACTCCCGGTCGTCGCTGTTGCACTGCGTGAACGCTAATGTCGCGCATGCGTGCTGGACAGGCTCTTCACGTAGTCACTCACGTGACTCCGAAGTAAAATTGCTGGGCAGATGAAAGCCAACATTTTAAGTCAGAGTATTCTATGCTCACAAGACATTGGCTTCACTCTGCTCCCTAGCAGCTAGTTTATAACATTCCTTTCATTTATCTATCCTTACCAAAGAAGATCCAAGGGATATCTTGAGCAGAAGAAAAAACTGCTGGTGAATGTTAATAGGTTGAGCAGTATCTTGGAGGCAGAGGAAAAGTTGATATTTTCAGTCAAAACCTTGCATGCTCTTGTGTCTCCAAAGGGTATCTGGGTGGTCTCAATAGGTAGGATAGAAGTGGAAAGTCAAGGAGTGCCTACGTGTCTACAGGACGGCACAGTAGCGCAGCGGTAGAGTTACTGCCTTACAGCACTTGTGGCGCATGAGACACGGGTTCGATCCCGACTACGGGTGGTGTCTGTATGGAGTTTGTACGTTCTCCCCGTGACCGCATGGGTTTTCTCTTAGATCTTCGGATTCTCCACACACTCCAACGACATACAGGTTTGTAGGTTAATTGGCTTGGTATAAATGTAAATTGTCCCTAGCGTGTGTAGGGTAGCATTAATGTGCGGGGATCGCTGGTCGGCGCGGACTCGGTGTTTCCGCGCTATATCTCTAAACTAAACTAAACTAAAGTGGCTTTTAAATTGGGCTTATAAAGGGTTTTGTTAAAGGTTTTTGATAGAGCAGATGTAAAAATTATTTGTCTTGTGAAAAAAGTGATAGTCATTGTAAGTACTTTGTACTCCATTTCTGGTGCAGTTCAGCTGAATTCAATAAAGCTAAGTTTTCAAAGTGGCCAACGCCATCATATTTCTTGTTTAGTGCAGGTAACAATTTTCTATCTCTCAATTGAGCATTTCGCTCATGGAGAAGAAACAAAACGAGAAACTATCAACAGTTAACAGGAAATCAAATTGTAAATTGAAAAGGTATCACCACTCAAACTGGTGAGAATTCAATTCAAGCTTCCAATTCAGCTATGTTAAAACTGTTTTGAGGATCTAATTTATCTCTCACTAAAGGGCCTGTCCCATTTGGGCGTCATTTGCGCGTAATTCACGCAACATCATTTTCGCGTCACGACGCATGACGCACGCGTCGTGCCGTGCACGTGGTGCACGCATGGTACGCATTACGCACGGATGGTGCGTGGTGACGTAGGCAGTGACGCGGTCGCGCATGGCGCCCAAGGATTTTGGGATGTACAAAATCTTCGCGCGCCATCTGCGTGACGCGCAAATGACGCCCAAGTGGGACAGGCCATTAATGCTCTGTAAACTTTACATGCGATCTTTACTGCCAAAGTGTTTTTATTCAACAAATCGTCTTAACACAAAACAGTGATGAAAGTCTATCAGGTTTCCAATTGGTCAATTGGTGTATTATTTACGACCATCCTCATTATTGTCTCAAATATATAAAGCGGGGAAGTATCTGGGTGGACATACTAAATCAGTTTTAAAACTGTTCTTATATTGATCCAAGTCATTTCCAATACTTTAAAAAAAAGTTTTGTTTTGAAATGCTGAATGAGATGAACAACCTTGTCCATTTCTCCCTCAGCCAAATTGCTTTTACTGCATCGAGTTGCTCATTGTACTCAATCACAAAGTTCACTCCACTACATCTAAGGTGTAACTCACTTGCCAACTCTATCGCTCTTTCAGTGAAAAGATCCCTATTGCTCCCTTTTATTATTTTTACCTGGTATTGAATCTTGCACTGGAGTAAATCAGTAAGCCTGATTTGTGTTTCTCAATCTATTTACTGCAGCTCCCTACAGTTCCCCCTTCTCCAATTCCTGATCAATGTGCTCTGGAATGGATATATCAAGTTTGGTATTTTACACAGTCAAATATAAATAATGTAAGGTATTGTAAGGGTCCGAATGGATAGTAGTTTTATTTTGTCTTGGGAAATGAAACACCCCATCCAACAAAGCTTACATTGTGAGATACAGTACATCATGCTGCTGTACTGCTATGCCTATCTGATTTTCTATGATTGAACAGTTATGAGTAGGTGGAATAAAATACAATGAATTATTCTAGCCTAGAACTTTAAAACCTATTCCCTTTTTGGATTCTGATTTCAAGATAGTTATAAGGAACATTGTTTGTTCAGATGGATTGAGAATAACCTTCCCTCATGACCAGATATAAAAGGTATATACATAAAAGGTATACACTGTATTTGTTTGGTCTGAAGCAAGGTAGATGAGGGGCAATTAATTCATATGCGTCCTCTTCAAGTCTATGAACCTGCACTGCCAGAACTGCAGCAAGATGCAGTTAGTGCCCACATCTCGTGTTGTCAGGTACAGTTGTCGCCTTATCAATTTTCCTCAGTTCTCCAGTTTTTACATCCTTTTCTCCTAATTCAGTAACACTGACAGACTTAATTAAAGTTCCTGCTCACATTGATAACTATAGAACAGGAAAAAAAGTACAGCACAGGAGCAGGCTCTACAGCCCACACTGTCTGTGCCAAACATAGTGCCAAGCTAAACTAATTCCATCTGCCTATATATGTTCCATACATACCGCTTCAGTCCTAGCATATCCACGTGACTTTCTAAAAGCTCTTAAACACCACTATCATATCTGCCTCCACCACCAATCCCGACAGAGTGTATCAGGTATCCACCACTCGCTGTGTAAAAAAAATTGCCTTGCATATCTCCTTTAAACATTGCCCTTTATCTTAAAGCTGTGCCTTCTAGTCTTTAACATTTCCATCCTGGAAAAAAGATGATCTCTTTGCCACTCATGAGATGTCTTTCTAATGCATTTACTGGATTTAATGTTGCACTTACAATCCTGCCATATTTTCTCTTTTACATTCTGCCATGAAACCAAAACCTGGCTGCAAATGTTGATTTGGTTTTGTCTTTCAATGTGCACAGCGTCCACTGGCTAATCAGATTTCTAATCTGGTATTGAGTTCCTCCCTACTCCCCCTCCCCACCCCGTGCCTTAGACAACCTTTGTAATCTGTTGGATTTAAGAATTTGAGTTAAATAAGAGGTTAAATTAATAAATGAACGTGAATGCATACTCAGGTCATTAAAGGTGGTGACAAAAGTAAATAAGGTCATAAAAATGAAGCGCGGTTTACATAAACAATGTGGGCCTTACCAATGTTGTGTTCAATTTTGGATGGTCCATTATGGGAGTGACTTTAATCTCCATGGTAAAGCAACTAAAGAGTTTAATGAGAATATTTCGAGAGCTGATGGACTATCATTAGGAAGGGTGTGGAGAAGATTATTTTACACAGCTGTGAAGGGCAAGAGTTGACCAAAAAGGTATCAAGATAATAATAAGGATATACTGAAAAGGGGGTAAATGGTGAAATAAATTATCTGCCACAAACCATTCTGAACATGTGTCCCTAATATTATTTTAGGAAGGGGAATCAGAAAGTTAAGTGAAAGTAATACAAAATAATATGGCAAGCAAGCAAGCAGAACTAAAATTTAATAAGTCATTGATCAAGGTCTGAAAGTTTTGCTGTGCAATAGCATTCTATAATTCTATTGTTAGACTTGTAATTACCAAGAGCTAAGTTCATTTAATAACATTTTTAGTTACTGTGATAAAACATATATGGAATCCTGAACTGATGTCAATATAGATTCCTGGATCTATGCACCATGCTTTTGTAATTGCAATGTTTCCTTATTGTGTTTGCCCATTTGCTTTATGTATAGTTTTACACATAAAGAATCACAGATTCATTAATCCATAAAAGATGCATTCAACCCATTGTATTTGTACTTTGAATTAATAAATTGGCTTCCCTACTCATAGACCTTCAGTTTATCTCTTTTGGGCAGGTACCCAATTCCTGTTTGAAATTGACTATTGGGTCTGAAACCAACATCTTTTCTGGCAGTGGGGAAAATAAAACTCTTCTTTTTGTACATTATTATTTTGCCAGCTAACTGAAACCTGCAAACTTCACCCCTGGGCTTCCTGCCAATGAGAATGCTTGTCCACAATTTATTCTATCAAAACCTTTAATAAAAGTTTAAAAAATTAATAAAGACCACCGCAACATTTTCTTTAAAGAACACAATCTCACCTTTAATAGACACAAAAAGCTGGAGTAACTCAGCGGGACCAGCAGCGTCTCTGGAGAGAAGGAATGGATGATGTTTTGGGTCGAGACTGAAGAAAAGGGTCTCGACCAGAAATGTCACCCATTCATTTTCTCCAGAGATGCTGCCAGTCCCACTGAGTTACTCCAGCTTTTTGTGTTTATCTTCAGTTTAAACCAGCACCTGCAGTACCTCCCTAGACAATCTCACCTTTTTATTAATTAAAAAAATAAACTTTCTTCATAAAAAACAAACACACAAGAAATGCAAAAAACAGTGTATGGCTTTCTTCACTTTCCTAGTATCATTTAATCCATACATTCATAGTGTTTCCTTATTGTGTTTGCCCATTTGCTTTATGTATAGTTTTACACATAAAGAATCACAGAATCATTAATCCACAAAAGATGCATTCAACCCATTGTATTTGTACTTTGAATTAATAAATTGGATTCCCTACTCATAGACCTTCAGTTTATCTCTTTTGGGCAGGTACCCAACGATTTTACCTCAGGCTTAGCCCCTCAATGTCAAGTGACAGCAGGACTTTAGATTGCATTTCTTCCCACAAGTGTTTGTGTTTACTGCACCAAACTTCAATGAGTCCCTTAGCCTGAATTCCCACAGCCTGGAATGTGCCAGATGGCAGCATTCCCTTAAGGACATCTCTTCTTGTCTTTTCACCTACTGGCACTGCAATCCCTGTGGCATTCCAGTCGATATCCCCTGCATTCCTTCAAAGACCTTGATACTCTTTTTAACATGTGGTGACTAGAATTGAGCATAATAATTTTCCCAAGTGGAAATTCAGAGATTAATTTAGTACTTTTTATTCTTATTTGTAAACCTGAAGATCCCCTGTGCATTCTTTAACAGCCATAGTAACTTCTCATCTTCAAATACATCAGTGGGTGGCACAACTAGTGGAAGTGCTGCCTCACAGATCCAGTGACCCCAAGTTCAATTCTGTGCCCAGGTTCTCTGGTTTCCTCCAACATCCGAAAGATGTGCAGATTGGAGGATAGATGAGCACTATAAGTTTCACCTCATGGGAGTTGTTGGAAGTGTAGGAAGATAGACACAAAAAGCTGAAGTAACTCAGCGAGACAGGCAACATCTCTGGTGAGAAGGAATGGATGAAGAATAGGAGGTGATTCATGTAGAACTAAAGTAGGCTGGTGCTTGGCGATCAGGATGCACTCGTGGGTCTGTTTCTATGCTGTATGACTCTATGATTCTATGACGTATTAATAAAATCCACAAGTCCTGCAATTCCTTCGAAATAGCACCAGTTTATACTGATGCTTCACATTCTAGTTCTTATTAAACAGGCGTGTGGAGAACTCTGTGACAGGCATCTGGGGAGCACTTGGATGGGGAGAGGGGGAAGAGGTTTGGGCTGGGGATTGAGTGGATACCAGATTACAGTTGTTTTTCTCAAACTTCTTTTGGTAATTTCTGGCCTCTTCACTGCTATGGTTTAAATGCCAGAATCAGGACCTAGCTAAGATTTAAAAAAAAATATTGCAGTGATGAAAATGGAGCCAATATTGCCATGCCTTTAAGATTTACTTCAGGCAGTCCATACAATTATTAAACATGGAATATTTTAACCAACTTCAAACAATATTATTGTTGATCAAGGCGAATTAAAATCAACACATTGTTTTTCTTGTAAAAATAAGGAACTGCAGATGCTGGTTTGTACCAAAGATAGACACAAAGTGCTGGAATAACTCAGCGGGGCAGGCAGCATCTCTGGAGGAAAAGGGTGGGTGATGTTTTGGGTCAGGTCCCTTCTTCAGACTGGTGACGTTTCACGTTGGGGCCCTTCTTCAATATGAGAGGAGTCAAAAGACACAATTTTGTTAATCACAATTGTCTTTCATAGTTCTGATCAGGAAAATATAAATAGTAAAGGTGAAAACCAATAGCATCAAAAAGTATGTACCAATGAAAAAGGTTAAAAAATGAGGTGTCTTTAGAATACTTATTGTGTAAGTGAAATGCAATTTCAGACCCTAATGCATTAAGGGAATCACAAAGCACAATGGCTGTGTACAGAATCCCTTTGTGTTTGTCACTCTCAATATACGTATATTTATAGTGCACATACCACTGAATGGCCCATTAGGTAGGCAAATAATCAGATCCGATTTTGCACATAGAAGCCTTTTGGCCCTAACCCTATATCTAATATTCTTCTTCTGCTGGCTGTTACTAGCATAAATTATGCTCTCGTCCGCCACATCTATCAGTATGACACCCTTTTGTTACAGCCGCAAGTCAGGCTATCTTTCACAATTGCAATGAGAAGTTTAAAAAAAAAAATCTCAGCCAGACATTCTGTGCTTAAAAAATGAATAAACAGGCCAAGGAAAGTTTAAAGGAGCAGTGGAATTTCCTTTCAATAAAAAAAAGAATCATGCTGGAGCCACACAGGTCTGTTGGCACAGAACTAAAAGCTGGGATTTAGAGCGACATATAAAAGCAATTATTTTGAAACCTGTTTCATGTCTGAAGTGATTTTATTAGCAACTCCCAGACTTCATACTCCCTACCCTCAGGGCATGACCAAGATTGGAATTTTCTGTTTTTCTCCAGAGGGTACAACAGGGGAGAGAGTATGAAGAAGGGTCTTGACCCGAAACGTCACCCATTCCTTCGCTGCCTGTTCCGCTGAGTTACTCCAGTTTTTTGTGTCTATCTTCGGGTACAACAGAGACATTGCTCCATGTGTTCTCCATTGCATTACGTGTTGATCAGCACTGCTTTGTCTTGGCAACATGCCAATTGTCAGAGGTAGTATGTTATACACTGCACTCTGCCTTGGGCATTAAGCTTAATGCCCTTTTTTCAAAGCAGATCTTACCTGTTGCAACATCTGCCATTAGTTACCATTTTCATCAGCTTTCTGCTTATGCCAACGGCAGTGTACTGTATTACCATCAAGCAGGCAGAATAAAGGAGGAGGTGGCAGCCCAGCATAAACTTCAATACATTTCTGCGTGACTGGGCAGAAATTAGTCCTCACTTGCATTTACTAAACCTGTGATTAGCAATGCACCCATTATTTCCAAATTTTGGTTTAATTGACTATAATCCATATACTTATCTTATCCAAAGTAGGACAAAATATATATATTTTTATGTTGACAAAATCAATTTATTTTACTAATATCCACCAGTGACTATTTGAGGGTATAGAACTGCTCTCAGGTGACATTGAACACAAAGATGTATTTAAAGAAAATATAGCTATGATGAAAATTGCAATCAACGATCATCGGTACGACATGCTAACTCCATTTCTCTCTTCACAGTGCTGTCTTCCTGAGGGTAAACATATTGGCCCTGATTTCATTGGAGAATCTTGTCAGTTACTCACAGAGCTGGGAAAATTTACCCAAGCAAGTTTGCGTTGACAATTGCGACAACCATTTAATAGTCATTTTGTCAATGCTATTCCAGTGCAGGCCTCTCCACAACAGATTGCAATGATACAGCAACTCCCTATCATTGATGACAGGGAAACCACTCAAATAGACTGCTCAATTTGGGCCCGTGATTTTGACATATCAGCTCATGTCAATGGAGGAGATAGTCATAGAGTCATGCAGTGGGGAAACAGGCCCTCCACCCCAACTTTCCCATGCTGACCAACATGCCCCATCAACACTAGACCCACCTGCCTGTATTTGGCCCATATCCCTCCAAGCCTATTCTATCCATGTACCTGTCTAAATGCTTCTTAAACATTGTTTAACAGAGGAGGTGGGTGCAAAGGTGCAAGTAAGAAAATATACCATTTCTATTGCATTCTAAATCATTTTAAACTTCTTTCAAGTTTTGAAGTATTTCACTTATTTTGAGTTTTGAAAGTTTTTCAATAACATTAAAATGTATTACATGCTTTTAATAGTTTCTGAATATCCAAATATTGACTGTGGTTGACATTGTGCTCATCCAGGGTGCTAAGCTTTGCCAGTTCACATCCTTTCCGGTTGTTTAGTTGGGAGAGGATGCCCAGACCCTAGAAACAGCACACTTGGGTCATTACAGTGAGCAAGCAGCATGAATATTTGCCATAGGCAGTAGTAACATATAAGGGCATTGCACACAGTTGCACACATGGCCACAATAAAAAACACTCAGATAAACAAAATAATCTGCTTTCGAGTGATTTTTTATAATCTTATAATTTTTATTATACTGTTTATCCCCTTATATTATACTCTCCCCTCCTCTCCCCCCCTCCCCACCCCCCTCCACCCCCCCCCCTCTCCACCCCCTCTCCGCCCCTCACTCCACCCCCACTCTCTCCCCCCCTCCCTCTCCCACTCTCTCTCTCTCTGCCTCTCAAGATAGGGTGGGGATGGGGTAAAAGGAGCCAATGAATAATATTAATATAATATCAAGGGGGGGTAGTTAGTGTGTTGTGTGTGTGGGGGGGGGGGGGGTGGGGGTTAGTGTGTGTGTGTGGGGTGTGGTTAGTGTGTGTGTGACGCCGCAGCCCCTCCCCCCACCACCCGCAACCGCGCGTTGAGGGGACGGGACCCAGCGGGTCCCCCTTGGTCTAGTATTTTATTGACTATAATTACATTATAATAATATTTCTATTCATTATAATTTCGCTACACATCAGGAAATCATAGGCACATTCACAAATTCCTGAAAATCCATTCCTACATGCACTATTCCCCACTGGAAGATTCACAAGGCATTGTTAACCAATGCACTGCATACCTGTGCATTTTCTACGATAGCTTTCAATATGATGAAATATCACTTCTCCCTCCTCCACATGATTTCCACTAATGGTCAGATTTTGACCACCGCCACTACCTCACCTACTCTAACCAAGCACACATACAGTGGCTTGCAAAAGTATTCATACCCCTTGAACTTTTCCACATTTTGTCACATTACAACCACAAACGTAAATGTATTTTATTGGGATTTTATGTGATAGACCAACACAAAGTGGTGCATAATTGTGAAGTGGAAGGAAAATGATACATATTTTTCAAATTTTTTTACAAATAAAAAACTGAAAAGTGTCACGTGCAAAAGTATTCAGCCCCCCTGAGTCAATACTTTGTAGAACCACCTTTTGCTGCAATTACAGCTGCAAGTCTTTTGGGGTATGTCTCTACCAGCTTTGCACATCTAGAGACTGAAATTTTTGCCCATTCTTCTTTGCAAAATAGCTCAAGCTCAGTCAGATTGGATGGAGAGCATTTGTGAACAGCAATTTTCAAGTCTTGCCAGAGATTCTCAATTGGATTTAGGTCTGGACTTTGACTGGGCCATTCTAACACATGAATATGCTTTGATCTAAACCATTCCATTGTAGCTCTGGCTGTATGTTTAGGGTCGTTGTCCTGCTGGAAGGTGAACCTCCGCCCCAGTCTCAAGTCTTTTGCAGACTCTAACAGGTTTTCTTCCAAGATTGCCCTGTATTTGGCTCCATCCATCTTCCCATCAACTCTGACCAGCTTCCCTGTCCCTGCTGAAGAAAAGCATCCCCACAGCATGATGCTGCCACCACCATGTTTCACAGTGGGGATGGTGTGTTCAGGGTGATGTGCAGTGTTAGGTTTCTGCCACACATAGCGTTTTGCATTTAGGCCAAAAACTTCAATTTTGGTCTCATCTGACCAGAGCACCTTCCTCCACATGTTTGCTGTGTCCCCCACATGGCTTGTGGCAAACTGCAAACGGGACTTCTTATGGCTTTTTTTCAACAATGGCTTTCTTCTTGCCACTCTTCCATAAAGGCCCGATTTGTGGAGTGCACGACTAATAGTTGTCCCGTGGACAGATTCTCTCACCTGAGCTGTGGATCTCTGCAGCTCCTCCAGAGTTACCATGGGCCTCTTGGCTGCTTCTCTGATCAATGCTCTCCTTGCCCGGCCTGTCAGTTTAGGTGGACGGCCATGTCTTGGTAGGTTTGCAGTTGTGCCATACTCTTTCCATTTTCGGATGATGGATTGAACAGTGCTCCGTGAGATGTTCAAAGCTTGGGATATTTTTTTATAACATAACCTGCTTTAAACTTCTCCACAACTTTATCCCTGACCTGTCTGGTGTGTTCCTTGGGCTTCATGATGCTGTTTGTTCACTAATGTTCTCTAACAAACCTCTGATGCCTTCACAGAACAGCTGTATTTATACTGAGATTAGATTACACACAAGTGGACTCTATTTATTAATTAGGTGACTTCTGAAGGCAATTGGTTGCACTGGATTTTATTTAGGGGTATCAGAGTAAAGGGGGCTGAATACTTTTGCACGCGACACTTTTCAGTTTTTTATTTGTAAAAAAATTTGAAAACCATGGATCATTTTCCTTCCACTTCACAATTATGCGCCACTTTGTGTTGGTCTATCACATAAAATCCCAATAAAATACATTTACGTTTGTGGTTGTAACGTGACAAAATGTGGAAAAGTTCAAGGGGTATGAATACTTTTGCAAGCCACTGTAGGTCAACTTAGATAAGCATTAGAACTTATCTGCCATAAAATGGCACGGTGGTGCAGCTGATAGAGCGGCTGCCTCACAGCGCCAGAGATCCCTGATTGATCCAGACCACAGGGGCTGTCTGTGTGGAGTTTGCACATTTCCACATGACCACGTGGGGCTTCCTCCGGGTGCTCCGGTTTCCTCCCACATCCCAAAGATGTGCAGGTTTGTAGGTAAATCTGGCCTTTGTAAAGGAAGTGTAGGGAGTGGATGCGTAAATGAGATAGCGGAACTAGTGTCTGTGATGGTCGGCATGGACTCGGTGGGATGAAGGGCCTGTTTCCATGCTGCATCTCTAAACTAAACTAAACTGCATACCTTTGAACTTAGATTACCTTTTTTTCTCTCGCTCTCTCTCTTACTCATTCACTCCACGTCGATCACACAGCCTAAGCAAACGCCAATTAATAAATACTTTCATTTTTCAGAATGTTTGTTTTCACAGCCCAGAATTCAGAGTGAAAAAAAAACGTTGTGTTGGAGAGCAGGGACAAAAGTTCATTGGAAATATAATGAATTTTCACCTTACATTTACTTAGCATTCTGCAAATGATACACAATGATAAACAAGAGCTTAGATAAACTCGCAGCTTCAAACCTTCAGCTGTAATTTGTCTGCAACTTCACAGACCTAGCCTGGAACCTTGTGGCCCATGCTGCCACCTAGCGCTCTTCCATTTTAATATTTTGCATTGCACTCAGTTTATCATGTTCAATGCTTTCGACTGACTCTATCCTGTACAATCTTCCCAATTCTGGAATGATGTTGGCTTTTCTTTGAAATATTTTTAGTTCATAAACCTGAATTGCTCCAAGTAATTAGAATGTGTTCACATTGTCATTGGCATAATTAAGCAGAAATCTTCTAAATAACTGATAATGACAGGGCTGATGTGTTTCCAAGCGTTGTTTTTTTGTTTTTTTTGTTCTAGCTACGATAACAACATTGTACAGATGAATAAATAAAGCAAAATATCTAAGCAAATTGACTATGGCGATTACTTGAATATCTATTAGAGGCCAGGTAAGAGGGCCTGTCCCACTTGCGACTTTTTTGGCGACTGCCGGCGTCAATGACTGATGTATCAGGGTTGCCGAAAGATTTTGAACATTTCAAAATCCAGCGGCGACAAAAAAAAATGTTGTGACACTTGAGGAAACACCACGCGTCAATATATCGTCATGCCAAGTCACCACTGCATCACGCCGCATCACGCTGCAACTTTTTTGGTGACTTGATACGTCAGTCAATGATGCCGGCAATCGCCGAAAATATTGCCGTTGGACAGGCCCTTACAAGATTCCCTGTGCTGAGATAGAGTTACGTTTCACCTCCCGATAGTTTTCCACCATTTATGTCAGAGAAGAATGATGGAATACTATCCACTTGCCTTGATGAATGTAACTGCCACCACTTTAAAGAACCTCAACATCAATCAGCTCAGATGCTCTATCCATTTGCCCCGCTGTGAGCTTGCTTAATTGGGACCAACCCACCACCCTAAGCAGTCACTTCCTCCACCATTTCAATTCAAGGTGAATTTGAGGTCACAATGGAAGTTAGTAGTGAAGTTTGTGATGTCCGCGAGTTCTGCGTGGGTGCAGGAGGCAGCCCCGATGCAGTGGCCGATGTAGCAGAGAACGATTTGGGGTAATAGGGAAGGTGCACGCCTGAAACAAGGACTGTTCAATGTAACCAACATAAACGACGGCATGTGAGTGTGCTTGAAAAATATGAGAGGAGTCAAAAGAGATGTTGTCGAGGGTGAGGACAGATTCTGTCAGACAGAGGAGAGTGTTAGCAGCGGGAAATTAATTTGGTGGGAGGAAGAAACTGAGATCTTCCTGGAGGAGAATGGAAGTGTAGAGGGACTGGACATCCGTGGTGAAGATTTGGCAATGGGGGCCTAGAAATTTAAAGTTATTGGTTGAAGGGTGTGTGAGGTACCCCAGAGAAGAGATTGGACAAGGGGAAGATAGGTTGGTATAGAGGTATGTGGAGATCTGAGCAACTGGGCAGGAGCAAGCCGTGACAATGGGTCAGCCAGTCCAGTACTGTTTGTGGATTTTGGGGAGCATATAGAAGCAGGCAGTGCGGGGCTTGGGAATGATAATGCTGAAGGCAGTGCAGGGGAGATCGCCATAGGCGATGAGATAAAAACAGCTTGGGAGATGATGGCTGGCGTTTGTCTGTGGGGTCATGGTCAAGGAGTAAGTATGAGGAGGTGTCCAAGAGCTGACACCTGGCCTCAGCATGGTAGAGGTCATCCCGTCAGCCCACAACAGCACCTCCCTTGACCTCCACAGATAGAATAGAATAGAATAGAATGTCTTTTATTGTCATTCAAACAGCTTGGTTTTGAACAAATTTGCATTTTCTACAGTCTTACATTACAAAAAAGACCCACACTTAACACAGTTTACATAAACACCCATCACAGTGGATCTCCAACATCTCCTCACTGTGATGGAAGGCAAAGTCTTATCCCTTCCCTTTGTTCTTCTCCCGCGGTCCAGCAGTCCAACTGCAGCGTTGAGGTGAACTGGGGCTCCCGATGTTAAAGCCCCCGGCGGGCGATGGTAAGTCCCGTGGCCGTTAAGCCTCGCCGGGCGATGTTAGGCCCCACCCCGAGTCCTTTAAACCCCGCGATTCCAGCGGGAGAAGTTGCCGTTGCGGGAGCTCCGAAAAGCGGTCTCCCAACAGGGACCTGGAGCTCCCGATGTTACCGTCCACCGGGCCTGCGGCCGGAGCCTCTGAAGCTCCAATGCCGCCTGTCCTGTTAATTTCCCCCAGCACTTGATGTTTTGCTCAAGATTCCAACATCTGCAGTTCCTTCTCTCTATGATTGTTCTTTCATTGTCACAGGATATGTCCTGAATCTCCCACAGCATTGTGAGGAAGCCTTCAGCAGATGGCCAACAGGTTCCCAAAGCTGTCAATGTTATCCTGCGAAAGGTAATTTGAGATATTTGCCCATGGCCTTATTCTGGCTGTGGTGAATCTTGAGAAAACATCTCTTGGAGGAATAGCAGGCCATGCAGCATCTGTGGAAGGAAATGGACAGATGATGTTTCAGGCTGGAAACATTCTTCAGAGCCTTCTTCTGTCCATTTCCCTCCACAGATATTGCCAGGCCTGATAAGATTGTCATAGTCATAGAGTCTTACTTACAGTGTGGAAACAGGTCCTTCAGCCCAACTTGCCCCCACCGGCCAACAGGTCCCATCAACACAGGTCCCACCTGCCTGCGTTTGGTTCATATCGCTCTAAACCTGTCCTATCCATGTACCTGTCTAAATGTTTCTTAAATGTTGCGATAGTCCCTGCCTCAACTACATCCTCTGGCAGCTCGTTCCATACACCCACCACCCTTTGTGTAAAAAAGTTACACCTTAGGTTCCTATTAAATCTTTTCCCCCTCACCTCAAACCTATGTCTTCTGGTTCTTGATTCTCTACTTGGGGCAAGAGAATCTGTGTGTCTACCCGATCTATTACTCTCATGAGTTCCTTCATTAGTTTGGTTTATGTGCCCTCAGACTGGCCCTAGACTCTACCACTAGTGGAAACATACTCTCCACATCCACTCTATCTTGGCCTTTTATGATTTGGTAAGTTTCATTGAGGTTCCCCCTCATCCTTCTAAACCCCAGTGAGTACCCTGCTCATCATATGTTAACCCAATCATTCCTGGGATCATTCTTGTAAACCTCTTCAGGACCTACTCCAACACCAGCACATCCTTCCTCAGATATGAGGCCCAAAACAGCATAATACTCCAAATGCAGTCTGGCCAATGCCTTATAAAGCCTCGGCATAGCATCCCTGTTTTTGTATTCTAGCCCTCTCAAAATAAATCCTACCATTGCATTTGCCTTCTTTACTACCGATTTGACTTGCAAATTAACTTTTTGGGAATCCTAGACCAGAACTCTAAGTCCCTTTGCACCTCCGATTTCTGAATTCTCTCCCCAAATAATTGTTCTGTTCTGTCTAGGGTGGGTAAAAGAGTAAAACTGTGGGAAAGGCGGAGACTCCATCCACAACTGCACAATAAACCTGAAGAGATGGATACAAAGTGCATCTTCAGCTCACAACATTTGTCCCCCTATACCAGTGTATAGCTCAATGGTGGAGCAAATGGGCAGGTTTGCTGCCATGTGACCTCCAGCTCACCTCAACATCTATGTTGCAATGTGTTGGAATGGCACAGCCATTGAAAGGAAAGTACATTTAGATGTAAATATTGTCCAATACATTCTTAGAAAGTTTAGTTTCGAGATACAGTGTGGAAACGGGCCCTTCGGCCCACCGAGACCACACCAACCAGCCTTCACCCGTACACTAGTTCTATGTTATCCCAGTTTTCCATCCTAAACTCTAGTGGCAACTTACAGATCCTAATTAACCTACAAATTTGCACGACTTTGGAAAGTGGGAGGAGACCAGAGCACCCGGAGAAAACCCAACCAGTCACAGGGAAAATGTACGAACTTCGTACAGATAGCACCAGCAGTCAGGATCGAACCTGGGTCTCTGGCGTTGTAAGACAGCAACTCCACTGCTGTGCCACTCTGGCCGACTGTGGGTTGGACATAATATATTGCATTATCCTAGTGCTTAAAGTGTAAATGTACATCAATGTGTATTATGGCTTCATGAAGCATAAAGATATTTTTTGGAGAACCCACATATAAATAAGTGATGGAATATTTCTGATGAAAGTGGAAATGTGCCACGTGACAACATTGAGAGTTAGTTTGACAGACAAGAGAAGCGGTCCCTGCGTGCTCATTGCTGGAAGTCTTTGTGGACAGTTTGAATTGATGCAGAATGCTGAAATGCAGCTGCTACAGCTTAACTATCAGTGAGCCTTGGGGCAGTGCTAGGGCCATTATCCTGTGGAACTCTTAACAACCCTCCTACAGCTATCTACTAGGAAAATACTGCGGCACAACACATTTTATTAAGTCCACTGATCTGCAAGGACTGGACTGGACAGATTTGAAGCTTTGAAATTGTAAGTCATCTTACCTCTGCAGCCTGGTGACTTGGTGCTTTTCAGTCAACAAACCGATATATAGTTTTGAAGAGCACTAGCTCCTGAAATTTCTGGAGGGCATGTGAGAGGGAATGAATGAATTCCATTCTCTTACTGCAACTTCAGCAGAACAGCAGCAACTCTTTAAAAAAAATGGCATAGGCAGCCATTTCACTATTGCTAAGATTTTGTGAACATGCTACTGATCTTAGAGAAAGTTGTTGACAAATATTTAGCCACCCACCCCCCCCCCACCCCCCCGTGGCACGAATTTCAGCTTTTACAACAGGATCTCGACCCGAAACGCCACCTATTCCTTCGCTCCATAGATGCTGCCTCACCTGCTGAGTTTCTCCAGCATTTTTGTCTACCCATTATCCTTGAGCTCCTTTGTTTAGCACAAATTGCTCTTTTTCCTCATAAAGCCTTCTTTCTAATGTGGATAAATACATTCACAGGGCCAGCTGTTTGAATATCAGCCACTGTTCATCATCAGACCTGTTTCTTCATGTATTCTCCCAGTCCACCTCAGTAAATTACATCTTTATACTATTATAATTACTCTTATTTAAGTAGACGATTGTGGTTACGGTCCTGTTGCGTTCACACTCAAATTGCATCTGCAATTCTATCAAACTGTGGTCATTACCTCCGAGGGATCATTAACCACAAGATCGCTTATTAAACCTTCCTCATTTCTCATGACCAAATTGAAATAGCCTGTTCTTGGATAGGTTCTGTAATATATGTAGGAAGGAACTGCAGATGCATGTTTATACTGAAGATAGACACAAAGTGTTGGGGTAACTTGGCGGATCAGGCAGCATCTCTGGAGAAAAGGAATAGGTGACGTTTCGGGTCGGGTCAGATGAAGGGTTTGTGTAACGTGCTGTTCATAGAAGCAATTCCTGATGTACTCCTCAAATTCTTCACAAATTGCAGAGCAGACCCAAGAGACTGAAGATGCTGGAAACTAGAGCAAAATATTAACACATGGAATAACTCGGTGGGGCAAGCCACATCTCTGGAGGCAAATGGATTTGGCTAAGACTCGGCATCAGAATTGAGAGCCTAGAGGAAATATAGCCAGTATAAAGAGGAGAGGAGGGGTTGAATAAAATGCTAGTATGTGGTGGATTTTTCACTCTTCTGTAATACATCTGCCTATTTGCTTATCCAATCAATGTGTTGAGTGAAATCTCCCATGACAATTGCAGCTCTTTCAAACAGGTCCTCAGTAATTCTGCCCAACTAAGATGTCACATTTTGGGGTCTTTCCTCTGCTGTTCATTATTTCAACCCAAACTGGTTCTACATTATTATCCACGGCTTCTATATTATGTCTCAGCACCACGCTAATACCTTCCTTAATTACAAAGGTTACCTCATCTCCTTTCCCATTTTGTGTAGGAAGGAACGGCAGATGCTGGTTTATGCCGAAGATTGACATAAAATGTTGGAGTAACTCAGCGGGTCAGTCAGCATCACTGGAGCAAAGGAATAGGTGACGATTCGCGTCGGAACCTTTCTTCAGAGAGTATATTCCTTTTCCTTTTCTCCAGAGATGCTGCCTGACCCAGAGTTATTCTAGCATTTAGTGACTATCCTTCCCCATTTTGACCAGTTCTTTTCGAACATGGCCTAACCTCTAACACTGAGCACCCAGTTCAGGCCACCCTGGTCACCATGTCACCGTAATAACTATTATCATACTCATATGTTCTTTCTGTGCTGTCAACTCATCTATTTTATTGCAATTGCTGCATACAATTAGATAAAGACTGTTAAACTTAGATTTTTTTGCAGTTTAGATTAATTCTGGATTTGCTCTGTGCAGCATACTTAAGGTAATAAAGAATAGAAATAGAATTAGGCCATTTGGCCCATCAAGTCTACTCCGCCATTTGATCATGGCTGATCTATCTCTTCCTCATAATCCCATTCTCCTGCCTTCTCCCCATACCATCTGACACCTGTACTAATCAAGAATCTATCTATCTCTGCCTTAAAAATATCCGCTGATCCTTCTATCCTTCTGACAGAAGTCAAATATCCTTATGTATATATTGTCAGGAGAAATTAGGAGAAAATTAGGAGAAAAACATTAGTTAAAACAAATGTATGTCCCTTGCAGTCAGAAACAGGTGAATTGATCATGGGGAACAAGGACATGGCAGACCAATTGAATAACTACTTTGGTTCTGTCTACACTAAGGAAGACATAAATAATCTGCCGGAAATAGCAGGGGACCGGGGGTCAAATGAGATGGAGGAACTGAGTGAAATCCAGGTTAGTCGGGAAGTGGTGTTAGGTAAATTGAATGGATTAAGGCCGATAAATCCCCAGGGCCAGATAGGCTGCATCCCAGAGTGCTTAAGGAAGTAGCCCCAGAAATAGTGGATGCATTAGTGATAATTTTTCCAAACTCTTTAGATTCTGGAGTATTTCCTGAGGATTGGAGGGTAGCTAATGTTACCCCACTTTTTAAAAAGGGAGGGAGAGAGAAAACAGGGAATTACTGACCAGTTAGTCTAACATCGGTAGTGGGGAAAATGCTAGTCAGTTATTAAAGATGGGATAGCAGCACATTTGGAAAGTGGTGAAATCATTGAACAAAGTCAGCATGGATTTATGAAAGGTAAATCATGTCTGACGAACCTTATAGAATTTTTCGAGGATGTAACTAGTTGAGTGGATAAGGGAGAACCAGTGGATGTGTTATATCTGGACTTTCAGAAGGCTTTCGACAAGGTTCCACATAAGAGATTAGTATGCAAACTTAAAGCACACGGTATTGGGGGTTCAGTGTTGATGTGGACAGAGAACTAGCTGGCAGACAGGAAGCAAAGAGTAGGAGTAAATGGGCCCTTTTCAGAATGGCAGGCAGTGACTAGTGGGGTACTGCAAGGCTCAGTGCTTGGACCCCAGCTATTTACAATATGTATTAATGATTTGGATGAGGGAATTGAATGCAACATCTCCAAGTTTGCGGATGACATGAAGCTGGGGGGCAGTGTTAGCTGTGAGGAGGATGCTAGGAGGCTGCAAGGTGACTTGGATAGGTTGGGTGAGTGGGCAAATGCATGGCAGATGCAGTATAATGTGGATAAATGTGAGGTTATCCACTTTGGTGGCAAGAACAGGAAAGTAGACTATTATCTGAATGGTGGCCGATTAGGAAAAGAGGAGATGCAACGAGACCTGGGTGTCATGGCACACCAGTCATTGAAAGTAGGCATGCAGGTGCAGCAGGCAGTGAAGAAAGCAAATGGTATGTTAGCATTCATAGCAAAAGGATTTGAGTATAGGAGCAGGGAAGTTCTACTGCAGTTGTACAGGGCATTGGTGAGACCACACCTGGAGTATTGTGTACAGTTTTGGTCTCCTAATCTGAGGAAAGACATTCTTGCCATAGAGGGAGTACAGAGAAGGTTCACCAGACTGATTCCTGGGATGTCAGGACTTTCATATGAATAAAGACTGGATAGACTCGGCTTGTACTCGCTAGAATTTAGAAGATTGAGGGGGGATGTTATCGAAACTTACAAAATTCTTAAGGGGTTGGACAGGCTAGATGCAGGAAGATTGTTCCCGATGTTGGGGAAGTCCAGAACAAGGGGTCACAGTTTAAGGATAAGGGGGAAATCTTTTAGGACCGAGATGAGAAAAAAAATTTCACACAGAGAGTGGTGATTCTCTGGAATTCTCTGCCACAGAAGGTAGTTGAGGCCAGTTCATTGGCTATATTTAAGAGGCAGTTAGATGTGGCCCTTGTGGCTAAAGGGATCAGGGGGTATGGAGAGAAGGCAGGTACAGGATACTGAGTTGGATGATCAGCCATAATTATATTGAATGGTGGTGCAGGCTCGAACCTGCACCTATTTTCTATGTTTCTATGTTTCTATGTCTGTTCCAGCCTGTCACATTTTTTTGAATTTCTTCCTATCCTGTGGTGACGCTCTCTCATTTCCCCTTAATTTATAATATATCCCAGTCTTCAAAAGTTCAAAGGTTATTTATTGGTCACATACACCATAGGTGTAATGAAATGCTTCTTGCCAATGCAGCACATTAAAAAAAAGAATACAGACATAACAATAATAAGAGATTTAAACATAAAAAAACATCCCCGCACAATGGTTCCCATTATGAGGGAAGGCACAATGTCCAGTCCCCATCCCATGTCCACACATAGTCGGGCCCATTATGGCCTCCGCAGTCGCCTTTACGGAGGCCCGATGTTCCAGGCCGTTCTCGCCGGGTGATGGTGCTCCGGCGTCGGGAGAATCCTCTCAGCAGATTGGGATGCCTGGAACGGCTGCATCCTTACCAGAGGCCGCGGCTTCCGAAGCCAACAGGCCACGCTGAATGGAGCTGCACCACTGGCGATCTCGGCGAGAGATCCCAGGCTCCCGATGTTAAAGTCAGCGCCGCAGCTGGCCGCTCTACAGACCCGCAGCTCCGCGATGTTCATCGGCGGTCCCAGCTCACTGGAGTTCCAGCGCGGCGACCCGGGCAAGGCATCGCCCGCTCCGCTCCGCGATAGCGATAGCGATCCAGCGCTGTGCCGCCGCCAATGCCGAGGTTCTGGGCGGTCCCCTCAGGAAACGCCGCTCCAGGCCCGCTGGTAGGCCGCGAGGACGGGTCGAATGTGCAGCCCGGAGAAAAGCTGCCTCTCTGACCAGGTAGGGACCCTGAAAAGTAGTTTCCCCCTTCTCCCGTCCCCCCCCCCCACCCCCACATAAAAAAGACTAGAACTCCAAAAACAAAACACTAAAATTCACTAAAAATAAAAATAAAGAGTGAAAAAACAAACAGCTGCAGGCTGCGTAGCCATACCATACAGGATGGCGCCCCCTTAGAACCCTTCCCCCAATTATCTTTGCAATTTGCCTGTACATCAGTCCTAGCACAATTCAGTGGAAAGCCAACACTCTCCTTCCTCAGTATTGGTGTCAGTTTCCCATGAATCACATCACACATTGAGTTGTCACATTTGCCTCTCTAATCCTATTTACCTTGCCACTTTGCATGTGGTTTATCACCTTTGTGGTACGGATGTTTAATTTTTTATCTGAAGCTCCTCATTGTCTCTCAGCAGAATCTTCTTCTTATTCCTACCAATGTTATAAGTGTCTACGAGGACCATAACACCGGAATTATTCCCATCCCACTCCAACTTGTTTCCCAGCCCAGAAGAAGTATCCTAACCATGTGGTGGATGTTAATTTGTGTTTATTGTGTGTTTTGTTATTTATTATATGTATGACTGCAGGCAACGAAATTTCGTTCAGACCGAAAGGTCTGAATGACAATAAAGGAATCTAAGTCTAACCCCAACATCAGATGGGCAATAAAATCTTTAGAACTCACGGTAAGATAACAAATGTAGCCCTACATCTTTAGTGAGGCAGGAGAGAGAAACCAGGGACTGCAGTTCAGTTAGCTTGTCATCAATTAGTGGATTAGAAAGTCGACAAATGATTGCATAGAGATAAACTGAATTTATAAAAGTAAACTTTGTTTGACAAATCTGTTGCTTTTTTGAAGTTGTAGCTACCGGAGGTGGCGGCGCTGCCTTGCAGCTGCGGCTCGCCTGCAGTCCGTTTGTCTTTTCTTTTTTTGTTTTCTTTTGTCCCGTTGTTGCAGTTTGTTTTGGTTTATTTTAGTTGTGTATGTGTGGGGGGGTGGGAGAAGCATGTTTTTTGGCTCTTCCTTCGGGGGGGATGCGACCTTTCTTGCCGTATCCCCCGTCTCCGTCTCCGTCTGCGCTGAGGCCTATCGCGGAGCTGGCGGCCTCCAACTGGGACCGACCTCGGGGCTCGGGAGGCAGAGCCAGCCGGGACTTGCCAGCGCGGGGCTGGCCGACTTCGGGGCTGTGGTGGCGTTGCGACCCGACTTCCGACCCGACTTCGGAGCCTCGGAGGCTCGGCGAGGGCCAGTGGACGACATCGTCGGCAGCTCGCAGGTCACAGGTTGGTGACCTGTTTTTCTGTAGCTCCCGCAACAACAGCTGCGTCCGCTGGACTGGAGGGCGGCAGCTTCGGCAGCTTCGACCGCCCTGGGCCGCAGAGTTTGAACCGGCCCGTTCGGATTCAGCCGCGGGACTTACTTACCATCACCCGGCGGGGTCACAACATCGGAGGCCTGGATCGCCCCAGCGCAGAGGGAGAGCAAGGAGGGAAGAGACATGGACTTTGGGACTTTTTGCCTTCCATCACAGTGAGGAGGTGCCTTGTGGACTCACTGTGGTGGATGGTAAACTGTGTTGAGTGTGTGTTTTTGTTATTTATTCTATGTTATGACTGCAGGGTAAACCATTCCGTTGCACTGAAAAGTGCAATGACAATAAATTGAATCAAAATCAAAATCAAATCAAAATCAAAATAGGTAAGGGGAAAACAGTCAATGAGATATCTTTAGACGTTCAGAAGGTATCGATAAAACGCCACACAAAAGAGCATTAAACCAATAAGGGAAATATGGGATCGAAGCTATATATTACATGGAAGGAGAATTAATTAACAGGCAGAAAAACAGAGATTGGAAATAAGTGAGTCTACTTGCAGCTGCAGTTGGTGGGGTGCAACTGGGATTGATGCTGGGGGTCCGATATGTTCACATCAATGGTAACAATTTGGATGAAGAGATCAGGTGTAATGTATCCAAGTTGGCTGAAGATATAAGGCTGTTAAAGTGGGTTGAGAGAAGAAAGGCAGACAATCTCCAGGGGGTATAGATCAGGCTAAGTGAATGGGTAAAGAAATAGCAAACCTTATTCACCAAGGCTTGGTGTTCTTATTCATAAATCACTAAAATTTAATATACAAAGACAGTAAGTAATTAGAAAAGCATACAGTATGTGCCTTACCCTTTATTCCTAGAGAATGTGAGTACAAGAGTAAAGGCGTCTTACTAGAATTATATAGGTCCTAATGAAGCTCCAGATGCACTTTTGTGTACAGGTCAGTTCTAGGTCTCTCAACCTCAAGGAAAGCAAGAGGGGTCTCGACTCAAAACATCACCAATTAATGATCTCCAAAGATGCTGCCTGCTGAGTTACTCCAATATATATGTATTTTTGTGTATTAACCAGCATCTGCAGTTCCTTGTTTCTGCTTAAGGAACAATATACTTGCAATGGAGAGAATGCAGTGAAGATTCACCGGATTAATTCATGGGCAGGTTTTTTTTCTTTGATGGGAGATTTAGAACACTGTGCCAGTGTCTGTCTGGATTTATTCGGGTAAATGCTGGGATTATGTTTTCCTGGCTGAGGTGTTTAGACCAAGGTTTGGAGTCTTAATGTAAGAGCATGGCCAAGCAGAAATAAGATAAAGAAAACATTCTACACCCAGATAATATGTATTTCTCTGTCCTCAAGCTCTATGGAGCTCCAAGCTGAGTATATTGAAATTAGATGTTAATGTTCCATGAATCAAAGAATATGGGATATGTGCAGAAAAGAGGTATTGATAAAAAAAATCATCCATTATCTTACCGAATAGCGGAGAAGGAAGAGGGCTGAATGGCCTACTGCTTTTAAACTTTTATATTATTTATGTTCTTGCGACTGCAGGTGATACAAGCTGCAGGAGATAAATGCAATAGTATTTGCAGATGTTATGTGAAGCAGTGTTACATAATCCAGTGCCACATGATGAAATATGTATTGCAAACCTCATATCAAAGGGTCACAGAAAGATGTATAGGAAGGAACTGCAGGTGCCGGTTTAAACTGAAGAAAGACACAAAATGCTGGAGTACCTCAGCGGGCCAGGCAGCATTCCTGGGAGAAGGAATGGGTGACATTTTGGGTCGAGACCCTTCTTCAGACCTGGGTTTTGGGTCTCAACACGAAGCGTCACATATTCCTTCTCTCCAGAGATGCTACCTGTCCCGCTGACTTACTCCAGCACTTTGTGTCTATCTTCAGTCACAGAAGGATGCCTTCCTTGCAGGCATGGTGATGCCTAGCCATACTTTTTAGTTCTCACAATGTGATTGTAATTATAGCCAAAATAAGAATAAAATTGGAAAATAAACCATGCAGATAACTGTTGGTTAAGACGGCAGAATTGTGCAGTCTGATAAATGTTTCTTTGTTGTTTATGCTAGACAACATTTTCACGTGAGAGCCATCTTCCCCACTAACTGGTGTTGTTCACCAGGCTAACTGATCTATAATTCCCATTTTCTCTCTCCCTCCTTGCTTAAAAAGTGGCCATTCGGCCGTTCGAGCCTCTGTGAAAAGCTTTTGTTTGCTTGCTTTCTGGTCAAAGAAAAGACTAGAAATGTATAGCCAATGCAGTCCAGCTGTCCACAGTGCACAGATAATGTATTAAGGTGCAATATTTAGTGCAAGATATGACATTGAAGCCTGATAAAGTTTGATTAAATATAGGTCAAAGGTCTCAAATGAAGTAGATGGGAGGTCAGGACTGTACTCTAGTTGAAGTGATGCAGTTCAGTTGCTTGATAACAGCTGGGAAGAAACTGTCCCTAAAATGGAGGTATGCGTTTTCAACCTTCTGTGCCTTTTGCCTGATAGGAGAAGGGAGAATAGGGAGTGACCAGGTGAGACCGGTCCTTGATTATGCAAACTAACACTAATAACTGACTTGATAACCTGTCCTAAATGTCATTCAGATTTCCTCCTACACTGTTGAAAGTCTTTAGAAAACTCACTACAAATAATATTTTCAGTATATTGATATTGCATATTTTTGAGATGAGCCAAAATTTACTGTTGCAATCATGTGTTAACCAATTAATTTAAATGGAAGGCAAACTGGCAAGTCTATTAGAAACGTATGAATCTTTTTGCTCCACTTTTATTCCTCCACTTTGCACAGGTGATATGTTGAAGATCCTTGAAGCTTTAGCAATAATCTCGACAATGTTTTTAATCGCCACAGACAATCTGGCTGCACAGAAATGCTTTCAAAATTCCCACTGAATGGTATAAATCTTAAAAGTAAAAGGATCTAAAAAAAATACCTTCCACTATAACATTTTTCAACGCACGTAGGAATTTATTTGGAAGCAGCGAACCATTCTCTTAAAATTAATGTACCCCAACATGGGTTTCTAGGCTACCCCTGAAACCGCATGTACACTAACCCATGGTAATCAGCAATAGAAAACATAGCACTCAGTTAAAAAGAGCAGTGGGCAATGATGAAACAATGCTTGCTGCTGGACTATAAATGAGCTGCATCTCAGTGGGGTCAATGACAGCAGAGATCACCACACCAGGAGGTTTTATGCCTCCAGTTCCAATGAAGAGAAGATTATTAATATCAGTCACAGATGTGTGAAGTCATCAATACAGATTTCACGGGAGTAAACACCTTCACTTTTCCTGTGTGAAGCAATTGCTTATCTTCACACGGTTTTCTTAAATCTTCCATGACCTTCCCGCATAAAGCCATACTGACTGTCTCTAAGCAGCCCCTAATTCTTTTCCAAATGTGCATAAATACTATCCATAAGAATTTTCTCCAATAGATTCTCCACTACTGGTATGTCTCATCAGTCCAGAATCTCCTGGATTCTGCCCATTTCATTTCTTAAACAAATGAACAACACCGCCAACTCTCCAGTCCTCCAGAAACTAACCTGTGGTTAGACAAGATATAAAGATCTTCATCAAGATCCCAGCAATCTCCTTTCTTACCAACCTCAATAACCTGGGATAGATCCCATCAGAGCCCTAGTGAGACCACACCTGGAGTATTGTGTGCAGTTTTGGTCCCCTAATTTGAGGAAGGACATTCTTGCTATTGAGGGAGTGCAGCGTAGGTTTACAAGGTTAATTCCCGGGATGGCGGGACTGTCATATGCTGAGAGAATGGAGCAGCTGGGCTTGTACACTCTGGAGTTTAGAAGGATGAGAAGGAATCTCATTGAAACATATAAGATTGTTAAGGGTTTGAACACACTAGAGGCAGGAAACATGTTCCTGATGTTGGGGGAGCCCAGAACCAGGGGCCACAGTTTAAGAATAAGGAATAAGCCATTTAGAACGGAGACGAGGAAACACTTTTTCTCACAGAGAGTGGTGAGTCTGTGGAATTCTCTGCCTCAGAGGGCGGTGGTGGCAGGTTCTCTGGATGCTTTCAAGAGAGAGCTAGATAGGGCCCTTAAAAACAGCGGAGTCAGGGGATATGGGGAGAAGACAGGAACAGGGTACTGAGTGGGGATGATCAGCCATGATCACATTGAATGGTGGTGCTGGCTCGAAGGGCAGAATGGCCTACTCCTGCACCTATTGTCTATTGTCTATTGTCGATTGTCTATTGGTCCAGGGACCTTAATGCTCTTCAATATAATAATTTAATACTTCAACTTCAGTCAATCTAAGATAAAAAATGTATTATTGGACACTTTAATAGTCTTCAAGCGACCCAGAACTATCTTCTTCTCAATCTCAACGTGCCCTAGCATATTAGTATACTGCCAACTGATCTCACTAGTCGCCCTATTCTTCTACTTGGTGAATATTGAAGCAAAGTACTATTTAATTATTTCTCTTTTTCCCACAGAGGCTGCCTGACCTACTGAGTATTTCCAGAATTTTTTTGTTTATGCCCCCCACATTAAATTTTACTTCGGAGTCACGTGAGTGACTACGTGAAGAAGCCCGTCAGTGCGCCTGCGCGTCATTACGTCAGACGCCTTGACGCAAACGGACGTGAGGAGCAGTGCTCCTCGAGTGGTTTGTAGTTTTTCAACTACAAGGTAAGTAAAAACTTTTTTACAGGTTTTCCAGGTCCGTTTACTGTGGGTCTATGGCGATTTTTTCCACAGACGCCATGGGAAAAAACGGACAGGGGGAAGAGGCGAGCGACATAGCCGACAGACGTCGGGAAAGTCGGGAGTCCGCGGTTAGAGACCAACCGCCTCTAAACCCCAGTACAGTCGCCAGCGGTGAGCATAGCGACTGTGGACCTGGGGCTGGTGAAAACACAGTCAGTGCCTGTCGGGCAAAAGACAAAGTTTAAATCCCAACGGAGGGAGTCCCAGGCAATGAAGAAGCTCCAGGGCTAGATACTGCTTTCGAGCGTATTGCCCAAATAGAAAGCCTTTTACACAGGCTGTTGGAGCAACGTTCACTCAGTGAGGAGTGTTCTGAAAGCCAAGCTGCTGGAAACAGCTCAAACAGCTCCTGGTACAGGGCTAGATACTGCTTTCGAGCGTATTGCCCAAATAGAAACCTTTTTTCATAGGTTGTTGGAGCAAAAGTTCACTCAGGAAGGAGTGTACTGTAATCCAAGCTGCAGGAGCAGCTTAACAGCACCTGGCTCAGGGCTGATGGAATGCACCCTCAGGAATGAGGAGCGTGCTACGGGTCATGAGATTTCAGACCCCGACTCTGACGGTGAGGCTGTACAAGGCGATGAAAGGCAGCTGCCAGATGTTCCAACCCTGGTAGTAGGATTCGCTGCCCCGTCAGGGTCAGGAGAGCCATTAGGAAGAACTGGCCTCCTTAATAAATTACTTGGTTTACCATTAGCTGGAACAGCATGAAATGGATGAGACTGCAAGAGTATCTGGAATCAGTTGCAGAGAATATTAAAGCTGCTGGGTTCTGGAATAACTGCTTTTACCAGAATAGCAGGTAACAACCAAAAGATGACGAAGTTGCATCAGCAAGCACTGGGGTTGCTATGCAGCACCCACTTCGAGAAGTGCTATACGGTCTACTATGAATCCGAAATTCGCAGCACTCTGCAAACCAAGTAATATACAAATTACCCAACTTACTCTTTGGAGAGATCTCGGGAGACGTATTAAAGAGTTGGAAGATGAAGCGAAAACAGGATTGATGAAGACATCAATGGTTGTGAAGTCTGTAAAGAGGAAGTATCCTTTCAGACGTCATACGGATCCTGGACCAAGTCGCTCATCAACGCAGGGACGTAGTTGGCGGCCTGCAGCGGGAGCAAGAACCAGTGGGCGTGCTTCCGGGAGAACCCAGGAATCTCAGGGTACTGAAATGACTCAAGAGGTAGGTGGACCTGGTTCTCATGGGAACATACTAACTGGATTAAGTCCAAAAGTTGGAGGCAGGTTACATTTCTTCTATAATAATTGGAAGAAAATTACTTCAGATGTGGTAATCCTGAATAATATACAAGGATTTCGAATTGAATTCAATCCAAATTATGATTTGCCTGTTCAGCATGTTCCTAGCCGAACTCTGCACTTTGTACAAAAAGAAGTGATGGAGGTTCAGGTTGCAATTGAAACCCTATATAAAAAAAAAAGGGGTTATTGAAAAATCAGTCTACCAAAGTCACCAATTTGTGTCAAAAATATTCCCTCGATCAAAAAAGGATGGAGGATGTAGGATTCTTGTAGATTTGATAAATCTGAATCCTTTTGTGCAATTTAGACATTTTAAAATGGAAACATTTGTGACTGCCAAACAGCTTATTTCAGAAGCATGTTATATGGCAACTATAGACTTGAAAGATGCATATTATTCAGTGTCTGTTCATTCACAAGATAGGAAGTATCTTAAATTTAAATGGATGAACCAGTTGTGGCAGTTCAAAGCTCTGCCTAATGGGTTAATATCTGCACTCAGAATATTCACAAAAATTGTTAAAACCAATTCTGGGCTTGCTGAGTAGCCAGGGGCATGTACTAATGGCATATTTGGATGATGTCTTGATTATAGGAAAGACAAAACAGTCAACAGAAGTATCTGTTGCAGTTGTGAAATCAACTTTTGAAAAGTTGGGGTTTCTAATTCATCCACAGAAATCTAGGTTAACACCATGTACCTCTATTAATTATTTGGGGTTCACAATTGATTCAGTCCAAATGAATATCACTTTGCCCAGGGAAAAGGGTGGATTTGATTAAAGATTGCAGTAATCTCCTAAACGAGCAAAACCCTTCAATTAGACAGGTGGCTCGTGTACTGGGAAAATTAGTAACAGCATTCCCAGCAGTCCAATTTGGACCATTACATTATCAACAGCTGCAGAGACTTAAAGAACAGGCACCGAGAATGCATGTTGGTCATTTTGATAGAACCATGCAACTAACAACAAATGCTGTTTCTGGTCTGCAGTAGTGGATTCTACATGTCTCAAGCAGTTCCAGCAAAGTGCTGATTGAACAACCTTCCATGATATTACAAACTGATGCCAGTGCACCAGGATGGGGTGCAACTGACAACGTCTAGCTGAGGAGGCAGATGGAATCAGGAAGAGTCATTGTTACTGCAGACATGGGGAATTAACTATTTGGAGCTTCTAGGATGTTTCTATGGGCTCCAAGCTTATTGTTCTAACACAACTAATAAGCATGTTCAAGTTCAAATTGATAACACAACAGTAGTTGTTTATATTAATGACATGGAATTAAGTCGGTGTCTTGTGACAAAATGGTTAATCAACTTTGGGCTTGGTGTGTTGAAAAGAACATTTGGATTTCAGCTATCTATCTACCAGGTAGAATGAACGATAGCAGATACCAAGTCACGAAAAGTTCCATGATAATAAAGAATGGATGTTGAATCAAGAGGTATTCAATGATATAGTCATCAGATTTGGAATGACCGACATCGACTTGAATCATCAGCTATCGAGATATGTCTCATGGAAACCAGATCCAGGAGCAGTGGCGATTGATGCTTTCTCGCTACATTGGGGTGGTATGTTTTCATATATATTTCCACCTTTCTGCCTCATAAGCCAATGTTTGCTTAAAATCAGGCAAGATGCTGCTTCAAGGGTATTGGTAGTACCAGATTGGCCTACACAGCCATGGTATCCGTTGATATTAGAATTAACAACACAAATGTTGATGAAAGTCCCAAAAAAGAGTAATTTATTGCTGCTCCCTGTACAGGGGAACAACATCCATTATATGATCGTTTGGATTTGTTGATTTGCAGGTTTTAAGAATGCCTTTTCTGGGACGAGGACTGTCTGAGCATACTGTGGACATGCTTACGGCAGCCTGGAGGAAGAGCACTCAAAAACAGTACCTTTTTTATATTAAGAAATGGGAAAAGTTCTGGGTACAAAAGAATGTGCAATAAAGTACTGCAGATATTTCAAATGTTTAGAATTTCTGTCAAAACTTTATTATGATGAAGGTCTGAGTTATAGTGTAATTAATTCAGCCAGAAGTGCATTGTCCTCATATTTGGTTCTGGATTCAGAAAGAAACTCAATTGGGTCACACCCAATTGTTTCCAGACTAATGAAAGGAATCTTTAATTCCAAACCACCGAAACCTAGGTACGTGACAATCTGGGATGTAAGTGTGGTACTGAAACTACTTTGTGATGGTTATCAAGTGTGTCTTTACCTTTGGTCAAGCTCAGTATGAAAGTATTCATGTTTATGGCATGAGTGACAGCACAACGAGTGCAAACACTTGGAAAATTACAAATAGATAATATGGAAGTAACTGAAGACAAAGTTACATTCTATATCTATGACCTAATAAAGCAAATTAGGCCAGGTGTGACAGGATTTAAAATTATGCTGGCAGCATATCCAAATGATCCATGTCTTTGTATTAAGACATATTTATTACAATACATTGAGGTCACAAAGAATTTGAGAATACGGAAACTGGGTTTTTGATCACACACAAGAAACCACACAAGAGAGTTTCAATACAGACTATTTCCAGATGGATAAAAGAAGTCTTAACAGCTGCTGGTATTAACACTTATGTTTTTACGTCTCACTCGACTAGGGCAGCAGAAATGTCGGCGGCCAGGGCAAAAGACGGCCCCGTCGACCATATCCTCGCAGCCGCCGGGTGGTCCAATGAGTTGATGTTTCAACATTTTTACCATCGGCCTATTGTTAATGCGGGGTTGTTTGCAGAAACTATTTTAAGTTCTGTGTAAATTCCTCTGGTTTAAAGGGGATCTGATTCATTTCATTCTTGAAATGAATTACTGCATTTGTGGTACAAATGTTATTATGAATGCATGATTGATTATTCTCGTTCCGAGTCAATCTATGCAGTGAGAAGCCAGGATTGATCCACGGCATGAAATCACAAAGCTTTAAAATCTTCACGTAGTCACTCACGTGACTCCGAAGTAAAATAGTAAGATTAAACGAGAACTTACCTAAGTTTGAAGTTTGATCTTTATTTTATGAGGAGTTACGTAGGTGATTACGTGCCCGCCACGACCCTACCCTCTATCATAAAGGTCAGATGGAAGTTCTTGTATTACTCGTTTTAGTATGAGACTATATTACTTCGGTTCTTGTTTTTTGTGATTTCACACCGCTGCTTTGAAGATTGACGCGCAGGCGCACTGACGGGCTTCTTCACGTAATCACCTATGTAACTCCTCATAAAATAAAGATCAAACTTCAAACTTAGGTAAGTTCTCGTTTAATCTTACTATTAATTTCCATTGTTGTCCATCTGATAATCAGCTGCCCCAACCCCTCCACCCTACAGAAGAAAATATTTTGATACAAAGCCAAATATAAACAAAATATGCGATGTAAGTTTACACTTACAGTGGTATTACTTAGTAGTTAATTAAATATATGTTCGAGAACCCCATTAGCTCATTCATGTCTGTGTTTTCCCAATGTGAAATAGTTACAAGTGCAGCTTAGTATGTAAAGAATGCAAACCCTATACGTGGCAACTCCTAAACGTGGTGACTCTTTGCATACATTGTGTACGGTATGCTAGACAAATAATTTCACTGTGACATGTCACACGTGATAATAAAGTATCAATCGCTCAATAATGCTCTTGTGATATCAGCAGATTAAAAAAGATTTTACTGCCAATGATGTGTAGTCACAACTGTAAGGTCAGAAATGTGCAAAGTCAATTTTCAATTAGACTAGTCAAGCAACAATTAAATCAATAACAGTTCAGTTGACGTAGTTGCTGTTTGAGGTAAATGTGCAACACATCACAGGGACAGTATGGTGAGATCTTTTATTTTGATTTGGTTTGAAATCTTATTTCGAAATACATTTATGTTGAACCTTTCACAACTTCAAGACACCTAAAGTGTTTTGTTACAAAAGAAGAATTTCTCAACTGCAATCACTTTCATGAATCAGGCAATTCAGATAAAGCAAGTTCCACAAACAGCACTAAAGATTAATAAATATTCTACCTTGGTGATGTTCGATGAGGGATAAATATTGGCCGGAACAATTGGATTAAATCATCTATTCTCCATTGAAGAAATGACAGCTAAAGTTCTACATTCACATGAGAGCAGAAAAGGTTCCATTTTTGATTGTGCTGAATGTTATCATTTATATAAATTGTGCCATTGTGGAAAGGCATCGTTTCACCAAAGGATATATTAAAGATTCTCCTGGTTGGACGTATTCTCAGTGATCATTGATAATTGTAAAATACATCACATTTAATAGAATTGGTCAATGTTGAGAACCAGAGGACATAGGTTTATGATCCGACCCGGGGTCAGATCGCCTGGCGCGGGGGAGCTGAGATTCCCCCCCGATGTAGGAGCTGATCGCCCCGACGAGGAGACCCGCCGCCGGCTACGGGAGTAAGATCGTCACATCAACGGGAGGCTCGAGGCCCCCCGACCGCTGCAGGACAATGAAGGGAAGAGATTGAACGTTTTTTTCGCCTTCCATGGCAGTGAGGAATGTGGAGGAGTCACTGTTGTAGATATTTATGTTTAAATGTATTTTGTGTGTTCTGTTGCTTATTTGTATGACGGACTTGGCAACTGAAATTCATCGTATGTTGCAAAACATACTTGGCTAATAAAGTATTATTGTATTGTAGATTTAATAGGAACTTGAGAGGTAACCTTTTCACACAGAATGTGGTGGGTATATAGAACGAGCTGCCAGAGGAGGCAGGTACTATAACAACATCTCAGACATTTGGACAGGTTTATGGATAGGAAATGTTTAGATGTATATGGGCCAAACTCGAGCAGGTGAGGCTAGTGTAGATGGTGCATTTTGGACAGCATGGGAAAGTTGGTCCAAAGGGCCTGTTTCCATGCTTTGTGAGACGATGATTCTATATGGTAGACTTCTTCACAGCCCTTATATTGCACTTGTGATCCGGCTGGAGGCAATAGATGGAGGCCCTGCAGCAGCCTGGGACTCGCCTGGACCAGGCGCCACCTCTGAATACCGAGCGTGCAGACCCGGTCATAAGGTCATAAGGTCATAAGGTCATAAGGAATAGGAGTAGAATTAGGCCATTCGGCCCATCAAGTCTGCGCCATTCAATCATGGCTGATCTATCTCTCTCTCCTAACCCCATTCTCCTGCCTTTACCCCATAACCTCTGACACATGTACTAATCAAGAATCTATCTATCTTTGCCTTAAAAATATCCACTGACTTGGCCTCCACAGCCTTCTATGGCAAAGAATTCCACAGATTCAACACCCTCTGACTAAAGAAATTCTTCCTCATCTTCCTAAAAAAATATCCTTTAATTCCCGGTTTGGACTTTGAAAATGGTGCCAAAACCTGGTGACTCCTGCATACAATCTCAGTGGACAATTTCCATGCACTTCGATGCACAATAATTGTATGTTAATAATTTATTGACTGTATTCAAAAAAAGAATTTCACTGTACCTCACTGTACTGTGATGGTGAAAAACCATTGAACTGTTGAATGTTAAGGCTCTGGAGAAAAACAAAGGAGTCAGGATGTTTTGTAGATTGTGCCGTTTAGTTTAGTTTAACAATACAGCGTGGCTACAGGCCCTTTGGCCCACCAAGTCCGCACCGAACAGCGATCCCCGTACACTAGCACTATCCTACACTAGGGACAATTTTACTGAAGCCAATTAACCCACAAACTTTGGGTCTTTGGAGAGTGGGAGGAAACCGGAGCAGCCGGGGAAAACCCACGCGGTCACGGGGAGAATGTTCAAACTCCATGCAGTCAGCACCCATATTCAGGATCGAACCCAGGTTTCTGGTGCTATAAAGCAGCAACTCTACCACTGCACCACCGTGCCGCCCGAAGTAACTTGCTGCAGTGCAAGTAAGAAAATATAACCTGTGTGCCGCCCTTAGTGTTCACTTATTCACTGGCCCCAGATCGTGCTCCTTTGTCACCCAGGTTTCTGACAGTTTTGAGGAAGTCATCCATTGGTTCCTAATCCTTGTAATGATGGGAGGTTTTTGAGAACTCCCGAGATCATGAACTTGAACATGAAAACTCACCGAAGCATAACAACAAAATAAAACTGTGTACAATGTAGAATTCATTTTCAAAGGAAGTTCACTAATCATAATGGATGTTTAAACTCTTGAGTCCTGTAGAAGCATTCTCGGCATGTAATCGTGATGGAACAATGATTTGCAATGTTAAAGTTTAGCAATAAATTCAAATAATGGATAAGGTAAGTGACTTCAATCCGATTTTATAACTAACAAATTGTAATTTATTATATTTGTAAGTGTAGAAGTTGCTGCTGGTGATATTAGCAAATCAAAACTTAATGCGTTATTGACATTACTTTGTTATTTTAATGGAGGTGCGTTAATCTAGTTATTTTAAATGGTTATGATTTCTTCTAAAATAGTGAATGCAGTAATGTTATATTAATGTGGTAAGCATTTGTTAACATGGTTTAAAGCTATTTTCAAATTTACAGCCTTGTAATCCCATTCCACTTGTCCATTATACTTAAGCCCTTGCTGAAGCGAAGTGTACACTTTCCAAAGGATATGTGCCTGGAGTACAAAATTGTCATTGATGTAACACAAACTTATAAGTTCAGTTATGTTATTCAGAGAAGCAGAGTTAGAAACAGTGTGGTAATAGGGGACATGATTCGAAGGTTGTTGAGGTGCTAATGTCTGATAAAATAGGGGGAGATGCATCTTGAATTTTTATTTCTGTCAAACCTCACCAGGGAGTGCAAGAAACCATCACTGAAGCTGTTCCTTTGCCCTGGTCTCTCATCTCTCACCTGAATGTGCGTGCATGCATTTTTCAGTGTTATGCACTTCTGTGTTTGCCTCAAGGGTGGGAAAGTAACTATTTCAAGGGCATGCAAGAAGTCATGACAGATCATATACAACAAGAATGAACATGAAACCTGACTTGTTTTATAAAACAAACAAAAATCCTGCCATATTTTCATTGCTGTCAGTTTTTACTATATTCCAAAAATGTTTCTAAAAATAACCTCATGGCACTTCTTTTTAAACTCTTGCAATCATTAGTCTTTCAACAGCATACTGACCGTCTTGTTTTGTTACATTCTCTTTTTTTCATGGCTGTATAAGTATTTCTCTATATTCTCATAGGTAGAATTCTACCTGCGGAAGGAAGGGAACTGCATGTCACTTGCAAAATCTAGGTCCTGCAAACTTGAAGGGCTAGACCTGGAGGCTGAATACTAAAACCAGGGCAGCATCACAATCATACACCACACTGGAAATGAGTTCCCAAGAGAGTGCTGTCTGGAATCTGTAACTCTTATTGAGTGTGCACATTGAAAGTCTGTAGCTCCATGAAGCCAAAGAGGCAGGAGAAAAGCGGTGGTAGTCACTGCTAATATAATAACATTATTTTGTAGGACCTCATGATCATTACTAGATTTAATAACTGCCCCAGGGCATGAACAAACATATAGTCCCAGCTAACTGGGTTTACCATTTTCTATTACCATCAATCTGAGTTTATTAAAAAATAAAATCTCCTCACGGTTTGTTTCTAATTTGCTATTTTCGTTCGGTCATGTGCTTGTAATTGCTCTTTGAGCTGCTTGCGACTGAGAGTAAAACAGCATGCCATGGGCCAATGCTCCACACTATATGTACTCAACCATTTCCCCTGCTGTCCTTGGGCACTTTCTCCAATTGGAATGGAGTGAGAAGCCAGGCAAAAATGTCACACATAAAATTCAAGGAGAAGAAACCAGGAGTTCTGGATAAGCAACATTTAGGGTTCTTTAGACTGATCTATGTGCCCAAATCATTAAAGGTAGTTTGACAAGTTGAAAAAGCTGTGAAAAAATTAAATGTCATCCTTTGTTATTTTAAAAGAGGAAGAGACAATAAGCCAGCAAGTTAAGTTAACCCTTAATGAAACATAGGTCAGTAATCAACCTGAAGCTAATTTGACTCTTTATACAACAAAGAGTGAACAGCATGGAGTCCAGGGTGTATATTTCTGGATACCAGACTTTAGCAAGGACATCGGGATAGGAACAAGCTACAGCAGAGAGTTACTAGGTGTCAGGGATAAGTCAAGTGGAGAGGCTGGAGAAGCTGAGTTCTCCTCCAACAAACATGTTGTTCAAGATCACAAATGATGGACGACGAGACAAATTGAAGATCTGGTCAGGAAAAAGAAGGAGGCATCCGTCATATGTAGGCAGCAAGGATCAAGTATATCCCTGGAGGTATACATAGATATATAGAAAATAGGTGCAGGAGTAGGCCATTCGGCCCTTCGAGCCTGCACCGCCATTCAATATGATCATGGCTGATCATCCAACTCAGTATCCCGTACCTGCCTTCTCTCCATACCCCCTGATCCCTTTAGCCACAAGGGCCACATCTAACTCCCTCTTAAATATAGCCAATGAACTGGCCTCAACTACCCTCTGTGGCAGAGAGTTCCAGAGATTCACCACTCTCTGTGTGAACATTTTTTTCCTCATCTCGGTCTTAAAGGATTTCCCCCTTATCCTTAAGCTGTGACCCCTTGTCCTGGACTTCCCCAACATCGGGAACAATCTTCCTGAATCCAGCCTGTCCAACCCCATTAGAATTTTGTACGTCTCTATAAGATCCCCTCCCAATCTCCTAAATTCTAGCGAGTATAAGCCAAGTCTATCCAGTCTTTCTTCATATGAAAGTCCTGACATCCCAGGAATCAGTCTGGTGAACCTTCTCTGCACTCCCTCTATGGCTAATGTCCTTCCTCAGATTTGGAGACCAAAACTGTACGCAATACTCCAGGTGTGGTCTCACCAAGACCCTGTACAACTGCAGTATAACCTCCCTGCTCCTATACTCAAATCCTTTTGCTATGAAAGCTAACATACCATTCGCTTTCTTCACTGCCTGCTGCACCTGCATGCCTACTTTCAATGACTTGTGTACCATGACACCCAGGTCTCGCTGCATCTCCCCATTTCCTAATCGGCCACCATTTAGATAATAGTCTGCTTTCCTGTTTTTGCCACCAAAGTGGATAACCTCACATTTATCCACATTATACTGCATCTGCCAAACATTTGCCCACTCACCCAGCCTATCCAAGTCACCTTGCAGTCTCCTAGCATCCTCCTCACAGCTAACACTGCCCCCCAGCTTAGTGTCATCCGCAAACTTGGAGATATTGCCTTCAATTCCCTCATCCAGTTCATTAATATAAATTGTAAATAGCTGGGGTCCCAGCACTGAGCCTTGCGGTACCCCACTAGTCACTGCCTGCCATTGTGAAAAGGACCCGTTTACTCCTACTCTTTGCTTCCTGTTTGCCAGCCAGTTCTCTATCCACATCAATACTGAACCCCCAATACCGTGTGCTTTAAGTTTGTATACTAATCTCTTATGTGGTACCTTGTCGAAAGCCTTCTGAAAGTCCAGATACAACACATCCCTATCCACTCTACTAGTTACATCCTCGAAAAATTCTATAAGATTCGTCAGACACAATTTACCTTTCGTAAATCCATGCTGACTTTGTCCAATGATTTCACCACTTTCCAAATGTGCTGCTATCCCATCTTTCATAACTGACTCTAGCAGTTTCCCCACTAGCGATGTTAGACTAACTGGTCTGTAATTCCCCGTTTTCTCTCTCCCTCCCTTCTTAAAAAGTGGGGTTACGTTTGCTGCCCTCCAATCCTCAGGAACTACTCCAGAATCTAAAGAGTTTTGAAAAAATTATCACTAATGCTTCCACTATTTCTGGAGCTACTTCCTTAAGTACTCTGGATGCAGCCTATCTGGCCCTGGTGATTTTATCAGCCTTTAATCCATTCAATTTACCCAACACCACTTCCCGACTAACCTGAATTTCACTCAGCTCCTCCATCTCCTTTGACCCGCGGTCCCCTGCTATTTCCGGCAGATTATTTATGTCTTCCTTAGTGAAGACGGAACCAAAGTAGTTATTCAATTGGTCCGCCATATCCTTGTTCCCCATGATCAATCACCAGTTTCTGACTGCAAGGGACCTACATTTGTTTTAACTAATCCTCTTTCTCTTCACATATCTATAAAAACTTTTGCAGACAGTTTTTGTTCCCTGCCAGTTTCCTTTCATAATCTATTTTCCCTTTCCTAATTAAGCCCTTTGTCCTCCTCTGCTGGTCTCTGAATTTCTCCCAGTCCTCTGGTATGCTGTTTTTTCTGGCTAATTTGTACGCATCATCTTTTGCTTTGATACTCTCCCTGATTTCCCTTGTTATCCACGGATGCCACTACCTTCCCTGATTTATTCTTTTGCCAAACTGGGATGAACAATTTTTGTAGTTCATCCATGCAGTCTTTAAATGCCTTCCATTGCATATCCACCGTCAACCCTTTTAGAACTAATTGCCAGTCAATCTTGGCCAATTCACGTCTCATACCTCCAAAGTTACCTTTCTTTAAGTTCAGAACCGTGTTTCTGAATTAACAATGTCACTCTCCATCCTAATGAAGAACTCAACATATTATGGTCACTCTTGCCCAAGGGGCACGCACACAAGACTGCTAACTAACCCTTCCTCATTACTCAATACCCAGTCTAGAATAGCCTGCTCTCTCGTTGGTTCCTCTACATGTTGGTTTAGATAACTATCCCGCATACATTCCAAGAAATCCTCTTCCTCAGCACCCTGCCAATTTGATTCACCCAATCTATATGTACATTGAAGTCACCCATTATAACTGTTTTGCCTTTGTTGCACGCATTTCTAATTTCCTGTTTGATGCCATCCCCAACTTCACTACTACTGCTAGGTGGCCTGTACACAACACCCACCAGCGTTTTCTGCCCCTTAGTGTTTCGCAGCTCTACCCATACCGATTCCACATCCTCCAAGCTAATGTCCTTCCTTTCCCTGCGTTAATCTCCTCTCTAACCAGCAACGCTACCCCACCTCCTTTTCCTTTCTCTCTATCCCTCCTGAATATTGTATATCCCTGGATGTTCAGTTCCCAGCCTTGGTCACCCTGGAGCCATGTCTCCGTGATCCCAACTATATCATAATCATTAATTGCTATCTGCACGTTCAACTCATCACCTTATTACGAATGCTCCTTGCATTGAGACACAAAGTCTTCAGGCTTGTTTTTACAACGCTCTTACCCCTTATACAATTATGTGAAAAGTGGCCCTTTTTGATTTTTGCCCTGGATTTGTCTGCCTGCCACTTTTACTTTTCACCTTGCTACCTATTGCTTCCGCCCGCATTTTACACCGCTCTGTTTCTCTGCTCACCCATTTAAGATCCCCACCACCACTTATTCTCTGTTTATTATTGTTTTCTTCTTTTCCCCCCTACATGTTGGGTCTGAGTGCTTTCCTTCTCTGCCTCCTGCCTCACACACTGTCTAATAGCATTCTCTATTTGAGTCCCTCCCCCATGTATAAAGGGGATTGAGGAGCATACTTAAGAAGGAAATTGGGAGGGTAAAAAGGGGTCATGAGATAGCTCTGGAAGTGGAGATTAAAGAGATTAAGGACAATCCAAAGAGATTTTGTAGTATATTAAGAGAGAAAGATGTGGAGAGAGAATAGAGCCCATCAGAAACCAACGTGATCTTCCACGTATAGAGCCACACGAGAGGGGCAAGGTCCTCAATTAATATTTCAGCTCTATTTTTGGATTGCTTGCCTTCATCGGTCAGGAAATTGAGTAAAAACTTGGGAGGTTATGTTACAGTTATACAAGATACTGGTGAGGCCACACTTGGGATATTGCATACAGTTTTGGTCACCCTGCTATAGGAAAGATGCCACTCTGCTGGAAAGGAATGCAGATTTACAAGGATGAGGCCAGCACTCGAGGGCCTGAGCTATAGGGAGAGATTGGGCAGGCTAGACTCATTCGGGACTGAAAGGTGATCTTATAGAGGGTATGTATATAAAATGATGAGGTGAATAGACAGGGTGAAAGCCTAGAATCATTTTCTCAGAGTAAGAGAATCAAGAACTAGAGGGCATAGGTTTAAAGTAAGTTGGCAAAAAATTAATAAGATCCTGAAGGGCAAATTTTTCATGCAGAGTGTGGAGGATAAATGGAATGAGCTGCCAAAGTAAATAGTTGAGGCAGGTATAATAGCAACATTTAAAATCCATTTGGACAGGAACATGGACAGGAAAGGTGAGAAGGGACAAGGGCCAAGCGCCTTTGGCACTGGCTTAAATGGGACATCTTAAATGGGACATCTTGGTTAGCATGGATGAGTTGGGCAGAAGGATCTGTTTCCATGCTGCCTGGCTCAATGACATTAACTAGTTTTGAAAGGGTAAAGAGGAAAAAATGTTTCCAATTGCTGAAAGATTAATAATTAGAAAAGACAAGTTTATAGTGAACGGCAAAAATCTAGGGACATAATTTTCACTATAAGTTGTGCTTTGTAATGCATTGCCTCAAAGAAAACTGGAGGAGATTCAATAGAGATATTCAGAACAAAAAACGCTGACCAAAACCAGGCCAATCGATTCTGATCACTTGAGTGATGCTGTGCTTCAAGTAAAGCATTTGAGCCAATACTTATGATTATATCAGATCAATTGATGTTGTCTCAAAAGATCTTCCATGGAGAAAGCATCTGGAAGAGTTTTATTTATGACTTTGCTCCAGATAGTATTGCAAAGGTTCAGAAAAAGGAACATATTTAAAAGGCAGAATGTTTTCGGAAACCATACTGCAAGATCTGCAAATAATGAAGACCACTGTTGCAGTATTATGCAAAATAATCAAATTTTCTAGGATTTTTATCTTTTTAATCTTCAGCTGGTATGCTGGTCCCCACACCAATAATTTAATCAATACTTCTGCCAAACAAGCTTTCATTTCCATTCACGGTCTAATGAGCAGCACTGGGGCCGAACATTTGTAGGCTATGAGTCATGGCAGATAGTGCCACAACCAATGACTAAGGTGGAGTTTCCATTAAAAATATCCCATAATCAACATGGGAAAACAATTGTTACCACAGGTATGTCTCAGACATCAATTTTTCAAACCCTATCCCATACTCCAAAGGGATTGAAAAGCCCATTCAGAGATCCAACATATTAAGCTCTTTATGGAATTGATGATATAACCTTTGGGGAAAGATGTTCAAACATTTCCAGGGGTCCAGGTTGTTTTCTTGTGGTTGTGATATTTGTTCCTTCCGACAGGGCCCCTTCCTCTAATTCAACCGATTATCCACCAGAGACAAACATAGGTTCTCTTAGAGTTTTCCCGACATAAGATGCCATTTTTCCTCTTCCCTTTTAAAATTCACATCCTAACATGGTTGGCCTTTTAAGCAACCAGGAATGCTGTTCGTTACTCATAGATTATTAACATCAGTTCCTTAGATGAGAGTGCAGAGTTCCACATCTCTAAACTCTAGAAGGCAGTAAGTAGAGTCTGGGTGTTCTTCTATATAGGTGGGTGATCCCATAGATTCTGGTGGTATAAGAACTCCCAAGATGCACTTTAGAGGCTCGATGGTTGTCCCATGGCAATTAGTGACCCTCCACCTGACCCCTCAAACCCTAATAAGGTAAGTATTGGAAGTTACCACTTTAATCCTAGTGTAAATGTAAATGTCTAGACTGCACTATGTTCAAACTGAGCCCCCAGTGGCATTTTATTGCACTATCTGGGCCCTGGCATATGTCAATGCTTTTCGCAGGATCCAGAAGAATGATTGAGAAATCTTGTTGCTATTATCACTACAATATGAAATCACATTTACTGTGCCATTAGGGTGCCATTACTTCAGATGAATGAGACGTTAAATTACTAAGAGAGGAACCATACTGCAGGATGCAGAAGTTAGAATCCCAATTCTAACTTCTTGCTATCTCAGAGCAGATAATGTTTGATATATTCAAGCAGGAGGCCTCAGAGGGTTCATCCAAAGAAAGAAGATTCTGCATAATGTCAAAATGGTATGCATGTCAAAAAATCTTTTAATCATATAGAGATATTCAATGTTTAAACTGTCTTGTGAAATACAGCCGGAATTGGTTGAATTGCAGATGACAGAAGACACACACCATAGTAAGATTCTGCTCTCTTTTCTCTTGATGGTATGCCAACAATGCACTCTGGTGGAATCTGATTCAGAACTGTCACACAAGGAGCTTAATTACTGATCACTGGAGATTGTATCCAAATGCAATTATGCCGTACTCATATCAGAGGTAAGCAAATACCAGAAATTAATGCCCCAGGGATCTGAATCATGAATTCCCTCCACCATGGTTGATAGATCCTTTGACAGCATTTTTATCATTTTTTTCTACACTGTCAACCCCTGTCTTCTTGGGCAGAGCATGTGCGAAGTTCATCCGGTTCTCACCTTCCACCCCACCAGGCTCCTCAATCAATGAATCGTCCTTCACAATTTCTACAGCTTCAAAGAAATTCCATTGACAGATGCATCTTCCCCTCCCAACACTTTCAAGGGACCCGTTCCTTCTCTCCAGAGATGCTGCTTGTCCCGCTGAGTTACTCCAGCTTTTTGTGTCTATCTTAGACATAGAAACATAGAAAATAGGTGCAGGATTAGGCTATTCGGCCCTTCGAGCCTGCACCGCCATTCAATATGATCATGGCTGATCATCCAACTCGGTATCCTGTACCTGCCTTCTCTTCATACCCCCTGATCCCTTTAGCCACAAGGGCCACATCTAACTCCCTCTTTCAAGGGACTACATTCCCAATGTTATTCCCATGCCTTCTGCCCTACCAACCACCTCTCTTCTCAAGATACTTTCCCAGCAGTCAGAGGAGATGTAACACCTTTCTTTTCACCTCCTTGCGGCCCATCATCCAAGGAGTTAATCTTCCGAACTGAAGCAGAGATTCATTTGCAGTACCTCGGTTCTAATATACTGCATTGGAGTCCAGTTGCCTCCCACTTTAACCCTCATCTTACTCCCAGCTTTGGTCTCCTGCACTGTTATAATGATATTCAATGAAAGCACGAGGAACAGCATTTCCTCTTCTGCCTGGGCACATTGCTGTCTTGCAGATTGAGTATGAATCACTTTTCACAACTTCAAGTAACTTGCTTTATCTGGGTATATCAGAACAGGCCATTTTTGCTGCATGTCATCCATCTGTGATATTGTCTCAGTTTTTCTCTCTCCATTGGAGCAGTCTGACCAGCTTAGCATGTCTTGCAGCAACATTTGTTAATATGGGCTAAAATAGAGATATATAAAATGGAGGATCAGGGCATCCGCAAAACCTGTTTGGTTAATTTCTGTGCAAAGTTGAGAGCTGCAAATTGGTGCCAGGAAGACTAGGTCCTAGATTGAACTATCAGATAAGGTGAGGTCCAGATGTCCTCACTATTGTTAAAATGTATGAGTACTTTGCAGAGAAACCCAAAGGTGTTGCAACTGCATTAGCATGATAGGCTGGCTGCAGAACGGTTGTAAATACTGTCAATAATGTTGCAAGATGTTTGTGTTACTGTTTGATGATTGGCTGAAGTGTGAAGCCTTGTTTGAATTGTTTATGCTCCCCAGGAGAATGTTGCATTACTTGATTGATTGATTTCCTTCCAGAAGCTTCTGTAGAAACATTGTAATGGGATGCTTTGTAATTGGGTTTGGGAACTGTCAATAACACCTTAATGTAATCGATATCTGTGATTGGTTTGTAGGAGTACCACCCCCATGTAGGTCTGCCCCACAGGGTTCGATGACCTATAAAAGGTAACCCTCACGAGGTTTGTTATTGATCTGCTGGAGGAGCGCTTGGGACTGTGTAACCTTTTGGAAGTATCTGCTTGCACGAGGCTGAAGGGCTTGGACAAGCAGAGATAAGGATCGATCCCGCGGAGTGGCTGGGTATCGTATAGGGAATTCGTTATTGTGTCATAAAATAAAAGATTAGTGGTCCAGTGCTTCTACTTCTTCTTCTTCTTCTTGCGTATGGCGTGCACAGCCTAAAGTTGTAGGACAACTTGTTCTGTTTGAGCTTACTTGATTGTGCACGCCGGGTTGATTGCATTTGTCAAAACAGGGCGGACCATGTGAAGGTTGCAATCTACCACCCCGTCCAGTGCTTGACTCGGTGTTTTACTGAACTAGACTAAAGGGGTTAGCTCTAGGAGCATAATTACACATTTACGTTCCTTTTTCTGTGTTTTCAAGTTCAAGTTCAAGTTTACATTTATTGTCACATGCACCAATTGGTACAGTGAAATTTGAATTACCATACAGCCATACGAATAAAAAGAACACAACACATGATATAATTTAACATGAACATCCCCACACAGCAGAATAAGTGTTTCCCACTGTGAGGGAAGGCAATAAAGTTCAGTCATCTTCCTCTTTGTTCACCCATGGTCGGGGCCACGAGCCCTCCGCAGTCGCCGCTACGGCGGCCCGATGTTCAGGCCCTCTCGCCGGGATGATCGAAACTCCGACGTCGGAATGGAAGAACATTCTCAGCGGCTTGGAGTTTCCGAATCGGCCACTTCTTACCGGAGACCGTGGCTCCCGAAGTCTACAGGCCAAGCTGGGCGGAGATTCAACACTGGCAGCCCTCGGCAAAGGGATCCCAGGACTCCGCGATGTTAAAGTTAGCGCCGCCCGCGGCTGGAAGCTCAGCAGACCACAGCTCCACGGTGTTAAAGTCGGCAGTCCCAGCAATCCGGAGCTCCACACGGTGACCCCAGTAAGGCATCGCCCACTCTGTGATGGTACTTCAGTGCTACGCCGCTGCTGAAGCTGAAGCTCTGCCCGCGCCAATCCAGATGGTAGGCCACGAGGAGGGGGCGAAGATGCGTCTTGGAGGAAAGATGCATCCTCGACCAGGTAGTGACTGAGAAAAACAGTTTCCCCCTTCCCCCCCCCTATCCCCCACATAAAAAGACTAAAAGACCTCCAAAACAAAACTTTTTGACAGACAAAAAATAAAAAGAAGGATGAAAGGACGAACAGCTGCAGGCGAGGCTGTCATACTCAACGGCGCCCGCAATAGGCAAGCTACAGCTGTTTTCACTCTCCAACTGCCCTAATTTCATAGCTTTTGTTCATTCGCCTCTTGATCTGTCCCCATTAATCCATCCAATGGTTGATCTCTTCAACCTAACCCCATACCAATCCTGCGTAATTGTCCTGTGTATTTGATTCTGCCTTGCCTTATCACAGATATTCCCTCTGTCCTGTCCATTCTTCCATCCTTCCTCCAACTAAAAGCAAGATTGTTTTGATGAATTGTGTACAATTTGAAATGTTAACTTTGGTTTCTCTCCTCAGGGCGGCACAATGGCACAGCGACAGGGTTGCTGCCTTACAGCGCCATCGACCTGAGTTTGATTCAAACTACAGGTGCTGTCTGTACGGAGTTTGTACATTCTCCCTGTGACCAAAGATGCTGCCTGACACACTGAGTTACTCCAGCATTTCGTGTCTCACTTCAGTGTAAGCCAGCATCTGCTGTTCCTTTCTACACCCCCTGTGACTGCATGGGTTTTCTCCGGGTGCTCCAGTTTCCTCCCACACTCCAAAGTTATACAGGTTCCTAGATTAATTGGCTTCAGTAAAAACAATTGTAAATTGTCCTTAGTGTGTAGGATAGTTCTGGCGTACAGGGTGATCGCTGGTTGGCGCAGACTTGGTGGGCCGAAGGGCCTGTTTCTGCACTGTATCACTAAAGGCTAAAAGATGTTGCTTAAACTGTGGAGTGTTTCTAGCAGTATCCAGTTTTTATTTCTGATTTCCAGCTTCTGTTTTACTTCGGAGTCACGTGAGTGACTACGTGAAGAACCCGTCCAGCTGCACGTGCGTCATTACGTCAGACGCATTGGTGCAGGCAGCCGGTTGGAGCAGCAGAGCTCCTCCAGCGGGTAAGTTTAAAACACCTCGAGGTAAGTGAAAACTTAGCCTTGAGGTCGCTTTCTGAGTCGGGGGTTGTTTGTTGTCGCCTATGCAGAAAGCAAGCAAGGTGAAGGCGAGGCGAGCTATGTTGAAAAGTGTAGAGGACCGCGGGAGTGTGGCTACCGAGGGCCCGCCTAGTTCACCAACTTTGTCGCAAGCAGAGCTTGCTAATGCAGACTTGTTGCATGGGAGCAGCGCTGCCGCGCCGGTAGGGCGTAAGGCCACATTTAAGTCTGTCAGGCCTATAGACCCAGAGTCGGGCCAGGAGGTTTTACCTCAAGAAGAGTCCGTTTCCTCATGGATCTCACAGTTAGAGCACCTAATGGAGAGGTGGCTCCAGAAAGACTCACTCCAGGAGGAGTGGCATTCTCGCCAGGCTATTGGAGAGCCTGTGCCAGCAGTGCCAGAAATAGGACTGCATAATTGCCCCTTCATGGAAGAAGAGGGTGTGCCGGCTCAGAATTATACTGATATCGAGGAAATGGCTGAACATAGCACAATGGGTGAAGGGCAAAAGGTTTTTGTACCAAATTTGGCTGCTAGATTTGCAGACCCCAAAGAATCAGGGGAACCATTGTGGGAAGAATTGGCTATGACAATTAATTATATGCTCTCCCATCAGCTCCAGGAGCTGACTATGGACAATACGGCTAAGAAATATGAAACCCCAGTTAACTGTGGGTTGTTGAAAGTGCCAATGGTCAATCAGGTTATATGGGGCCAAATGGGGGTTGCAGTGAGAGCACAAGAGTTGAAGCTCCAGAGGGTGCTTAAATTACTGGCTACAGGTATCACTGCGTTCGCCAGAACAGTGGAAGAGGGGCAATTGACTGAGGTTCATCAGGACGCTCTGGGGCTTTTGTGCAGTGCACATTTTGAAATGACTAGCCTGAGAAAGAGTGCCATATGCCCCGCCATTCACCCAAAATTTGCAGCACTCTGCAAACCAAATAATGTGCAGTTACCAAATCTGTTGTTTGGGGAGGACCTCGCAAAGCGAGTCAAAGAAATGAATGAAGAGGCAAAAACTGTGGGCCTCATTAAAGTGCCAACAACCAGCAGGATGGGCAAAAGGTTTTTCCCTTATCGACGGGGTGCTGTCACAGGGACTGGTGAAGGGATCAGTCATTCATTTGCGAACACAAGAACATGGTATCCTGCCACAGGCACAAAGACTAAGATGAATTTCCCTAGAGGGGCCGGGGGCAACAAACTCATTCAGGAAATGTGCAGGTAAGAGATTTTGCTCCTGAAGGAAATAAATTAAGTGGGAAAGATGTTCAAATAGGTGGCAGGTTACACCTGTTTCTTACAGAATGGCAGGAGATAACATCAGATCCATTTGTTTTGGGCAGTATGGAGGGGTTTCGAATTGAATTTTACCCTACTGTGTGTCAGCCCACTCAGCATGTCCCAAGTCGGAAACTTGTGTTTTCACAAGAAGAGAATCTACAGATACAGGCAGAACTTGAGATATTGTGCAAAAAAGGGGTTATTGAAAAGTCGGTTCGTCAATCCCATCAGTGTGTGTCAAGTATTTTTTCTAGGTCTAAAAAGGATGGGGGTTGTAAAATCATTCTGGACCTGACGAGCCTGAACCCTTTTGTGCTGTATAGACATTTCAAGATGGAAACTATTTCTACTGCTAAACAGCTGGTTTCCAAAGGGTGTTTTATGGCAAGCATAGGCAAGGATGCTTATTACTCAGTGTCTGTTCACTGTGATGATAGGAGATATTTGAAGTTTAGCTGGATGAGGCAATTGTGGCAATTCAAAGCACTGCCTAATGGGTTAACCTCAGCTCCGAGATTGTTTACCAAATTGTTGAAACCAATTCTTGGCTTACTCCGAACTCAGGGTCATGTGATAATGGCTTATTTGGATGATATTTTTATAGTAGGGAACTCTCGGGAGGCAGCTGAATTATCTGTATCAAGTGTTAAACTCACTTTTGAGCAGTTGGGGTTCATTATCCATCCAGGTAAATCCAAATTAACACCAGTTAAAGTTATTGATTACTTGGGCTTCACCATTCACTCAGATCACATGTTATTGACTTTGCCGAGTGATAAGAGGCAGAAGTTAATTGAAGAATGTGTTAAGCTTGTTGAAGAACAATTACCTTCAATTAGACAGGTGGCAAAGTTGATTGGCAAGCTGGTGGCTGCGTTTCCAGCAGTGCAGTTTGGGCCTCTGCAGTATCAAGAATTACAACGAGCAATAGAACAAGCATTGAGAGCGCATGCAGGCCATTTTGACAGGCCTATGAAGTTGCCAACAGAAGCTATTTCTGAGATACAATGGTGGATTATGAATGTTGCAACTAGCTCCAGGAAGGTTTTGGTTGACCCACCTTCTATAGTTTTACAGACTGATGTCAGTGGCCTAGGTTGGGGTGCTACTGATATGGCTTCCAGCTGTGGAGGCAGATGGAATTGTGATGAGGCATCCCTTCTACAATTAAGAGGGATCAATTATTTAGAGCTTCTGGGAACATTTTATGGGCTTAAAGCTTATTGTTTTACCAAAAGTCAAGTGCATGTGCAGGTTCAAATTGATAACACTACAGCAGTAGCATATCTGAATCACATGGGTGGAGTCAAGTCCAAACCTTGTGATAGGTTGGCTAATCATATCTGGAGTTGGTGTATTGACAGAAATATTTGGATTTCAGCAATCCATTTACCTGGTAGATTCAACATAGTCGCAGACACAAGGTCACGACAATTCAATGGCAATATAGAATGGATGTTGAATCATGACGTATTTGAAAATGTTGTTGCTCGTTTTGGGATACCAGATATCAATTTGTTTGCATCCAGACTTAACCATCAGTTGCTTAAATATATTTCATGGGAACCAGATCCTGGGGCAGCAGCAGTTGATGCGTTCTCGCTGCACTGGGGTGGAATATTTATATATATATATCCTCCATTCTGTCTCGTCAGTCGATGCCTGCAAAAGATCAAGCAGGACTCCGCTTCAGGAGTATTGGTGGTACCCGACTGGCCTACTCAGCCATGGTATGCTCATGTTTTGGAGATGGCTACTGAGCCTCACATGACTGTTCCCAAAAACAGAAACCTACTGATGAATCCTGTAACTGGAGATCAGCATCCTTTACATGATCGTATTAATCTGTTAATTTCTAAGGAGACCATACCTGGGGAGAGGACTATCCGAGCGCACCGTGGATGTTATCACTGCGGCCTGGAGGGATAGTACCCAAAAGCAGTACATCTCTGCGATAAGAAAGTGGGAGGTGTTCTGTTTACAGCAGAATATTACATATCAAAATGCATGCCAGATGTGCTCGAGTTTTGTCAACTCTCTATCTCGATCAAAAGTTAAGCTATAGTGCTATCAACACAGCCAGAAGTGCTCTGTCTTCATATTTACCCATGATGTCAGAATTACATGCAGTCGGGACACATCCGTTAGTCTCTAGATTCATGAAGGGAGTTTTTAATTCCAATCCTCCTAAGCTCAGGTATTCGGTTATTTGGAATGTGAGCGAAGTTCTAATGCTGCTTCGCCAGTGGGCTCCCGTCACACTCCTATCTCTATCAAACTCACCATGAAGGTAGTCATACCTATGGCATTGGTATCAGCCCAACATGTGCAGACATTACAGATGCTGCGTCTAGACAGCATGGAAGTATCAAAAGATGCCATCATTTTTTATGTTTATGATCTGCTCAAGCAGAGTAGAATAGGGGCGACAGGATGTAAGATTATCTTTTCGGCATACCCCAAGGATTCCCGCCTGTGTGTAGTGTCATGTTTGTCCCATTACATTGAGGTTACCAGAACTTTAAGGGGAACAGAGTCAGCATTGTTCATTAGTCACAAGAAACTGCACAATAAGGTGTCGGTGCAAACTATCTCAAGGTGGCTAAAGCAGGTTCTGGTAAGCGCTGGGATTGACACTGATAATTTTAAATCTCATTCCACCAGGGCGGCAGCAACTTCAGAAGCCAGGGCGATGGACGTTCCTATAGACCATATCCTCGCGGCCGCAGGATGGTCCAGTGAACTTATGTTCCAAAGGTTTTATCATAAGCCAATTACAAGGCTGAGGGTTTTTGCCGATTCTGTTTTAAGTTCAGTTATATAGTTTCCCCTGGTATGGAGGGGTTACTATTGTTTTGTTTGTAAATAAACTGTTAATTCATTAAAGCAATGTTATGATTGATGCATTATTGATTATTTTAATTATGTTGAGTCAATCAATGCAGTGAGAGGCCAGCATTTGAATCTGCGGCATGAAATCACATAGCTTTGATATCTTCACGTAGTCACTCACGTGACTCCGAAGTAAAATAGTAAGTTTAAATGAGAACTTACCAGTTTGAAGTTTGATCTTTATTTTATGAGGAGTTACGATGAGGGACTACGTGCCCTCCGCTCCCAGCCCTCATAAATGTCATCTGGTAGTTCTAATCTTCTTTTATCTTACTATTATACTTCAATATACAATATTACCTGTGATTTCACACCGCTGCTTTGAAGATTGACGCATGTGCGGCTGGATGGGTTCTTCATGTAGTCCCTCATCGTAACTCCTCATAAAATAGAGATCAAACTTCAAACTGGTAAGTTCTCATTTAATCTTACTATTTTATTTCACTTTTCACTTAGAGCTCCTAGGTTTTCTAATGCTAAATTATTTTAATTCTGTTATTTATTTTAGAAGATTCTTAATTTAGGAATGAAGCATCGATCAATTAGCTGAGTGAGAGTATTACTTTTAACATGCCACACCTTTAGAAAGTAAGTAAGAAACAAATATAGGATATAAAGTAGTTGGTAATTTATCTTGGATTATCACATTGACCACATTCTCAGCAAGCACTACGACAGACATATCATAATCATAATCATACTTTATTAGCCAAGTATGTTTTGCAACATATGAGGAATTTGATTTGCCATACAGTCTTACCAATAAAATGCAACAAAACACACAAAAACATTTTAACATAAACATCCACCACAGTGATTCCTCCACATTGCTCAATGTGATGGATGGCGAAAAAAAAGATACATCTCTTCCCTCCGTTGTTCTCCCGCGGTCGGGGGCCTGGAGACTCCCGTTGACGAGACGATCTTGGCTCCTGTATCCGGCAGTCGAGCCCTCCGCGTCGGGGCAATCAAGCTCCTGCATCGGGGGGATCTCAGCTCCCCGCGTTAGGCGATCGGATCCCGGTTCGGGGCTGGTCGAACCTCTTGCAACTTGGGAACATCCCGACATCGGTCTCTACCCGAGACTGCGAGCTCCACGATGTTGAAATCCGAAGGCCGCGGTTGGAGAGTCGATCCCAGGCAAGGGATCCCAGGCTCAAGTCCACAGCCCTACAGTGGGGCTCAAGGTTGGCAGCTCCATGATGTTAGGCCGCAGAGCGACCGGAGATACGTTCTGGAAAACAATCGCATCTCCGGCAAGGTAAGAGATTGAAAAAAGTTTCCCCCGATCCCCAGCCCCACCCCCACATTAAAAAAAACAGAGAACATTAACACATACTTTTTAAAACACACTAAAAATAACAAAAAAGACAAAAAGACAGACAGACCGTTGGCGAGGCTACCTTCGCTGACAGTGCCACCCAGTGACGGGATATAAGGCAAATTATTCCATTGCACATTGCACTCAGTACATTTGAAGTTCTCAACAAGGCATATGACAGCAGTTTGAAGAGTACCATATCAAGTCAAAATGAAGGCTCAAATGACATCTATTTTACGGCAAATATAAAATGCAAGATAGCAATCTGTTTAGGTAAATGTCTCGAAACAAGGAACTGCATCTGCTGTAATCTTGAGTAGATTCTTTGTCTGAAGAAGGGTCCCTATCCGAAGCATTGCCTATACATGTCGTGCAGAGATACTGACTGGCCCACTGAGTTACTCCAGCACTTTGTGTTCAAGGTTAATATCTCTGTGACCACTACAGGAGATGATTGGGCTAGAACGCGAAGGTAGTCATGAGTGACATGTTAAGCGTAAACATTTTAGGGGATCCTCCACTCCTAAGGTTTATGCCCAAAATGCCTGTGCCTTCTCTTTTTGCGTTTGAGGCAGTAAAAGTTCGCAGCAGCGTGATGCCATCCGGTTCGACATCCGTATGTGCCGCCCTAAAAGGGGCGCATGCTCCGGGTTGGCGCCAAGCTGCGGCGCTGCTGCTGTCTCTGTTTGTTGTTGTTCACCAGACTGAGGTCAGTTGACAGTGCTCACCATGGGGAGGTCGACAACATGAGCCCCATGCCTGTGCCTTGCACAAAGTGATGCAATCATGTGATTAGGAGGAAGGAACTGCAGATTCTGGTTTAAACCAAAGATAAACATAAAATGTTGGAGTAACCCAGCAGTACAGGCAGCATCTCTGGATAGATGGACCTTTCTGTCCTGGGACACCTCCATTATCAGAGTGAGGCCCAGCGTAAATTGGGGGAACAACTCATATTTCGCTTGGGCAGCTTGCACCCCATCGGTATGAATATTGACTTATCTAACTTCAAGTAACCTTTGCCTTCCCTCTCTCTCCATCCCTCCCCTCTTCCCAGTTTTCCGATTAGTCTGACTGTCCTCATTTACATTTTATCTCCGCAATAACCAACTTGACCTCCCGGTGGCTCAGCACTTCAACTCCCCCTCCCATTCCGTATCTGACCTCTCTGTCCTGGGTCTCCTCCATGGCCACAGCGAGCAACACCGTAAATTGGAGGAAATGCACCTCATATTCCGCTTGGGCAGTCTACATCCTGGGGGCTTGAACATTGAATTCTCCCAATTCTGCTAGCCCTTGCTGTCCCCTCCCCTTCATCAGCCCTCTGGTTGTCTCCTCCCCTCCCCCAGCCCTCAGGCTCCTCCTCTGCCTTTTTCCTTTTTTCCCTTCTTCTCCCCACCCCCTATCAGTCTGAAGAAGGGTTTCGGCCCGAAACGTTGCCTATTTCCTTCGCTCCAAAGATGCTGCTGCACCCGCTGAGTTTCTCCAGCATTTTTGTGTACCTTACATTTTATCTCTGTTTGCTTTGCTGTTACCTTCACCTAGCTAACAATGATTCTACATTTTCCTTGATCTCCATCCCCATTGTCTCGTTTTCACACATTACACTTCCTTCTCTCTGTATCTCCCTCTCCCCTGATTCAGTCTGAGAAAGGGTCTCGACCTGAAACGTCACCCAATGCTTCTATCCAGAGATGCTGCCTGTCTCGCTGAGTTACTCCAGCATTTTGTGTCTCTTCAATCATATGATTAGCCCTGTCTGTAAAATCATTGAAAAGGCTTTGGCACAAAAATCTGTTCCCAGGCTGGAAAAGGTGGCAAGGACTGGCAATGCTTCTGTATGTTTTTGTTGATTATATATCAGTTGAACATTGTAAATTAAGCATATTGAAATGTTATGTTTTATAACACACAAATGCTTAAAACCATTTTAAAATACTAAAATATAAAGCCAAACTTAATTGAAAAATAGAGAATATGCTGGAAGCAGTCGGAGGTATTTTCCTTTAGCAATGAAACTAAGAGTGGATATTTTTATTATTCCACGGTTTATCTTCTCATATTTTCTTCTTTTAATTTCAGAGTTTCAATATCTGCAGCTCTTTGCAATTTAGTTAAAATAGGAACACAGATTACATACTCACCTGATCTCCAACACTTCCCATTTAAAGAAATGGGCTTATCAATGCTGTGCCAAATCTAACCTGGCATTGATTCAGTGGGCAGATTCTCCAGCATAAGTGCTGGGAATTCAGTAATTTCATGCTCCACTGACAGGAACATGCCTGAAAATCATTGATGGTGTAAGGTCAAGAAATCCTGGTCTCCCAGCAGTGGAAGAGTTCTTATAGTACAAAAGAATGCTTCCACTGCTTTTCCAATTCCACTTTATCTTTCTCCATTTCCTGCATTAAGGTTTACATAAAATGGAGGTCATTGTTTAAGAAGGAACTGCAGATGCTGGAAAATTGAAGGTAGACAAAAATGCTGGAGAAACTCAACGGGTGAGGCAGCATCCATGGGGCGAAGGAAATAGGCAACGTTTCAGGTTGAGACACTTCCTCAGACTGATGTGAGGGTGGGGGGAGGGAAGAAAGGAAGAGGCGGAGACAATGGGCTGAGGGAGATCTGAGAAGGGGAGGAGAAATCAGGGGCTACCTGAAATTAGAGGTCAATGTTCATACTGCTGGGGTGTAAACTGCCCAAGCGAAATATGAGGTGCTACTCCTCCAATTTACGGTGGTCCTCACTCTGGCCATGGAGGAGGCCCAGGGCAGCCCCCACTGTGCTTGTAAGGAAGAAATGCTTTGTTAGCCATTAATGTGCTTGCAATAAATGCTTTGTTAGCCCCCACTGTGCTTGCGAGGAAGAAATGCTTTGTTAGCCCTTAATGTGTTTGCAATAAATGCTTTGTTAGCCCCCACTGTGCTTGCGAGGAAGAAATGCTTTGTTAGCCCTTAATGTGCTTGCAATAAATGTTTTGTTAGCCCCCACTGTGTTTGCGAGGAGTAAATTATTCATTAGCCCCCACTGTGTTTGGAAGGACTAAATGCTTTGTTAGCCCCCATTGTGTTTGGTAGGAATAAATGCTTTGTTAGCCCCCACTGTGTTTGGAAGGAATAAGTGAGTTGTTAGCCCCCACTGTGTTTGGAAGGAATAAATGATGTGTTAGCACTCACTGTGTTTGGAAGGTAGAAATGCTTTGTTAACCCCACTGCGTTTGGAAGGAAGAAATGCTTTGTTAGCCCCCACTGTGTTTAGTCCAAAAGTCCCGCTCATTCCGTAAGTTCTGCTGAGTGCAGAGGTCATGCGGATTGCGTAAATTCCGCTGAGTGCAGAGGTCATGCTGATTGCAGAAGTGCCACTGACTGCGGAAGTCCCACAGTGGAGAGGCCGCTGTCAGCTGTGTTGGCAGATTCAAGAAAGTTTCACTGTCATATATATGGTGTGTGAGTCAGTGTGTGAGTGTGTGTGAATGTGTGTGAGTGTATGTGTGTGACTATGTGTGTGTGTGACGATGTGTGTGTATTATAGGTATGTTACAATACTTACCTTCAGCGGCGCTGCAATTCTGCCACTGGCCGTGTGCGCGATTTTGGCGCCTTTGGAGGGGGGCGGAGTTAAAACGCGGGTTTCTCCTACCTTGTCCTGGGTTATATTTCGTTGGAGTGCAAGCTTTTGCTGAAGAATCGTTCCGACGGGCGTTCTGTGTATTTATTTTTTATATTCGGCTGACAAGTTCAGCACTGGAGTTATTTTAAAATCAGCTTCTAAAGCCGTCAACGCCGACAACAGGGACGGATTTCACGCATGGGACAGGTAAACGAAAGCCGTTTATTTTATGTATAAAAGTGCTCCTTAAGAGGCCTTTAATTCACATTTTAAGTTGCGAAACGGTGATTTTTTTCCCCGAACGAACCGGCAGTATTTTTCATGCCAATACGGGGTTAAAAACAGGTGAGAGGGTGCCCAAAACATCCTCTCACCTGTTTTGGGCAGAATTTCGGGCACTTTCTGAGCTGCCAGCCCACCAGCCCTGAGTGACTGAGCTGCCAGCAATCGTGAATGTGTTGGCAAGGAAAGTAGAAAGAAAAAATAGCTAACAAATACCTTGTCCACACTGTCCACTGCCTCTTCAAATGCATTGAATTGAAAGGGCCAACTACAAGTGGGTGTTGAAGTGGGAAATACTGCATGGGGTAGTAAATCAGGCTATTGTTCGCTATTATTATTCTGCACCATTCTCTACTCTGAGCCAGTCTGATTTTAGAGAAGATTGTCTGTGTAATCTGAAGTGCCTCAGGGAACAAATTGCATCATATAGTATATCAAGTCAAAATTTGCATTAACTTGAATAAATATAGATTGATAATCAATGTTTATCACATTTGAGCATTTGGACCAGGAACTATTTAAAATGAAAGTGATTTGTAAATCCTCTTGTGCCTCCTCTGGCATTGGAATTGTAAAGCAGCATCAATTGTAATACAATGCATGTGACTCTAACAGCCGTGACCTCATGCTGGCAAACTTATGGGGCAGTCCCACTGTACGATCTAATTCAAGAGATCTCCCGAGTTTCCCCTGATTCGAACTCGGAGAATTACGGTAATGGCCGCTCGTAGGTACTCGGGGCTCTCGTGGACATTTTTCAACATGTTGAAAAATCTTCACGAGTCTTCACGAGCTTATCGCGTTTCCCGAGTACCTGCCGTTAGCGTTACGAGCTGCTAGGAGACGTCCCGAGCTCTGACGTACCCGCAACATACATTCTACATGCTTACCACGAGTTTGAAATGATGATGGATAGCCATCAAGTCATCACAGGAGTGGAAGGCAACCTCATCTCCATTACACAGTTACATCTCTTCACCAGATAAAAGCTGTCCAGGGTCTGACCTCCCCAGAGGAGCACAGGTGAACTCAACAGACTTCGTACTGGAGTTGGGCGTTTCAATGCCAGCATGTGGAGATGGGGGCTCCACCAGAGCCCAGCCTGTGAATGCGGAGCAGAACAACAGACAGACAGCCCATGTCATCTCTGGGTGCCCGCTCTACCGCCCATCAAATGGAGCTCAGGGCCTGGCAGATATTGATGCAGAGACAACAACCTGGCTGCTCACCACCCGGCTTGAGATCTAACTATTCCTTTGGTTTATGTTTCATTCGCAAGAAGTAGAAGGGTACTGCAAATCGGGTTCCCAGGGACCTTAGATACAACATGGAAACAGGCCCTTGGGCATACTGAGTCCACATTATCCAATGATCTCCCATTCACATTAGTTCTATAGCATCACCCGTACGTCTTGTGGGAAGAACTCAAGCATTCAGAGATAACCCACGCAGTTAGCACGATAGCAACCAAGGTCAGTATCGGAGCTGGGTCTCTGGCACTGTGAGGCAATGGCTCTACCAGCTGCACCACAGTGCCGTCTTTGGTTGATACCAGATTTTCTGCCTTGGAGGTTTGGAACATCAGTGACACTGGTGTCAGAATCATTTGAGAATTAAGTAATCAGATTAGGGCTGTCAAGGCCAGGAGCAATGAGATATTCTGAATAACCAGGGATTCATGATCAGGATCTGGGCCATTGGGAGTTTTGCAGGTGGGAGGATGGAGAGGCAGGTTTTTGGTGGAATTGTGGAAGAAGGCTGAAGAATATAATTTAATTATTATACATCAGTGGGTCTTCAGTCCAACATTATGGCTGAAAACACAGATGGCTTTGGAAGAGTTCAACATTTTCACTCCCAGGAAATTTCCTTAAGATTACGTTTTTTTTCATGAAAATTACGTCTGTTGAATTGCAAGCTTAGTTAACAGCAGGCGCTGCCTAGTAATATGTCATGGGACTGGTTATTATTGGATTTCACTCCATTCAATGTATAGAGCCATAGAGTCATAGAGTGATACACCGTGGAAACAGCCCAACTTGCCTACACCGGCCAACATGTCCCAGCCACATTAGTCCCACCTGCCTGCATTTGGCCCATATCCCTCTAAACCTGTCGTATCCATGTGCCTGCCTAACTGTTTCTTAAATCCGGTCTAAAGATCTAACTATATGCCTTAATTATTGTGGATGACTCTTAAAGGGATCTGTTGCTGAAACTTTAGCAGAAATTCCACAAGAACTCTGGCTGAAGCCTCTTTATGGGTATTTTGGTGTTTACATTATTTCGCCAGCTTCCTCACAGGAGAGTCACTATAGCAATTCCAAACAGGCATCTCTTTTAGTGTAATTCTCAACGACACCATTTTGCATTGTTGTTATCATTTGCTGTGAAAATGAAGTTCAATTCTTTTTATGAGATTTAGTGCTTTCTGCTCAAACAAGTGTTTATTCTTGTGTTTATATGTGTATAGGTCTCCGAAGAACTGCCTCATAATGGTACGCCTAATTCAATGATTCACAACTCAATTCACTTGCGGATTCAGATAGACCTTTGTAAATGATGCCAAGAGGTGCCTTGGAACGATAAAGAGACCCTACAGACATGATGAATCTGTGCTGTTTGCAGATCTTCCAGTAGCCAGCTCTGTGGAAACATAAGCAACATCCTGGGGATAACTCAAACATGCCTACACTTTCCAGAACAAAAGTGTTTGTGAGACAGAGGGGAGAATAGAAACTGTGATATAAATTGATTTTCGTTTTGGTCTTTAAAAATAACCAAACAAATTATTAAAGGAATATGATAATGACTTATTGTGCCAGATGTTTGACAGCTGTTGTACAAATGTTTAATGATGCAGCTGGCTATGTAATGGCCCAGTGCTGTGAGATCTCACAAAACAAAAACAAGCCTGCAAAATAGGCCTGAGAGGGGGACAGCTATTGTGTACAGATTATTCCCTCAGTCACAAGGCAGACGTGATCTTTTAAGATTAAGCTATTGAGCAATTGTTAAGAAATCTGTAAAACATCAACCAAAGTTAACCTGTTCAGTGCCACCCCCAAGTATACTCAGGTCAAACTATACCAGTGAAAACAAATCTTGGCAGTAAACAGGTTAAAGTAGCTTCCAAGCATAAATTGAATTGGGAGTTTGCATAACAGTTTGACATATATTCCTTCCTTACAAATACAATCCTGCTAAGTGAATACAATTTACAATATAATTTGTTCACTTTGCAGGTGTTAATGTTTAAATGCTAACAATATTTGCTATTAAACTGTAAACATGTATTCTTGATCATTATGTTGAGATGGAAATGGAAAGCAGCTGCGAGTGGGGGACATTGTGGTAGGAAATCATATTAGCACAGATATTGTGGAGATTCTTCATCTTGGAGCAAGAGATCATTTGAGCATTTTGTTTATTCCCTCCATATCTAAGTCAAGACAGATTGAGAAGGTAGAAACAAAGTATTTTGAGTCAATGACCTTTTATTGATCCGGATAATTAACTGTTTCTTCCTCAGAAGTCACGGTCTGCTGAGAATTTCCAGCATTTCCTGTTTTTTTGTGGCGCAGCGGTAGAATTGCTGCCTTGCAGCGTCGGAGACCCGGGTTCGATCCCGACTATGGGCGCTGTCTGTACGGAGTTTGTACATTCTCCCCTTGATCGCATGGGGTTTTTCTGAGATCTTCGGTTTCCTCCCACACTCCAAAGACGTTTAAGTATGCAGGTAAATTGGCTTGGTAAATGTAAAAAGTGTTTGTTGGATAGTGTTAATATGCAGGGATCGCTGGTCGGCGTGGACACGGTGGGTCGAAGGGCCTGTTTCCGCGCTGTATGTCTAAACTGAACGAAACTAAATATCACGCATTTGCTCCTTTATGTGTTTTAATTACAGGAAAAGATGGAGCTGGGGTTGAGAACAGCAAAGGAAGATACTGTGGCTGGGAATGAAGACTTTACCAGTCAGTAGGGTGATGGTGGATGTGCAATGATAACCTAGGCATCAAGGGAGGAGCTGAGTGGGGAAGCAGGAATACCTGGTGCTTTACCTCAAGGGGAAGTAGGAATTCCAGGTGATTTACTTTGTAACTGGGGGTCAATATTGACTGGAGTTCAGAAGATGACTGGTTTGCCCTTCTTCAAAACAGTGCCAAGGGTATTCAAACATCCAGAGGATAAGTGCAGCCTCAGTTTAACCCCTTTTCTGAAGACTTTCATGTTCAACTTTCATGTTCAACTTAAGGTGCTTAATACATCAGTGCAGTTCCCAACTAAATATTTGGCCTCAATTGTCTGAAGTATGACTGAACTGGAATTATACTGAGGTGCAGAATTGCATAATTGATTAGTCAAGTCAAGTCAAGTCAAGTCAAGAGAGTTTATTGTCATGTGTCCCAGATAGGACAATGAAATCTTTGCTTGCTGCAGCACAAAAGAATATTATAAGCATAAATACAGAACAGTTCAGTGTGATTGTATGGAATAGACCATATATATACTAAAATATACACCCTCATTTTCTAATTGGAACTTAAAAGGCTCGATAAATTTAAAAATACTTTCAGATTTAAAGTTTATATGGATCCAACAGTATTATTCACCTTTCAAATATTTACTAAATATGGAATTATTGGCCACAGGCCTCATGGCTTGATGAAATATTAACTTAAGGGGAGAATGTGGCTTAGAACCTAACAAGTGTGTTGAAATTGATGAAGGAAATGCTCAAGCCACAGCAGTAGGCTGACCAGGATGGAGTGAGAGCACTTTGCCACTTTCCATGTTGTGATCTATACCTCGAAGTAATGCTTCATGCATCTTGAAGGGGAATTAAACTGCCTTTATTTTACAATTAATAACTAAAGCATGAACAGTTAATTTAGCAACCATGCAAACTGCTAATTGACAGGTTGATCTAGGGGGTTGACATAGAACATAGAACATAGAACGGCACAATGTAAGAACAGATTCTTCAGCCCACAATGTTTGTGCCGAACATGATGGCAATACCATCACTTATCCACCTGCTTTTCAACCATATCCTTCCATTCTTGCATATCCATATGCCTATTGAAAAGTATTTGAAATGCCACTCATGTATCTTTTCAACCATCATCATTTCCTAACTTTCTATGTTGTCTTAATAACTGATGAAAATTATTTCAATAACAAGGTAATGGCAATGAGTGCAGGAGGCAAATATATCATGATCAAAACAGTGGTAGACAGCAAAGTGGATGGAGAAGTTGAAAGTTATGGAGAACAGCTGGAGAACAATCAGATTGAGATGAGACACAAAGTGCTGGAGTAACTTTGGGTCAGGCAGAATCCCTAGAGAACCTTGATTAGTATGGGTGTCAGAGGTTATGGGGAGAAGGCAGAAGAATGGTGTTATAAGGGAGAGATAGATCAACCATGATTGAATAGCAGTAGACTTGATGGGCCGAATGGCCTATTTTGTTCCTATTACTTATGATCTTTGTTGTGTCCTGCAGTCACCAATAGAGGACTCTGTCTCGAAATGAATGTTTCCTCAGGGAGGGTCCCGGGGGGATCTGCAGGGCTTTAGCGGCAGCCATGTTGGCTTGAAATAAATAGACTTCGGGTTCTGGACACCGTGTCATTTGTGAGTTATTTAGCCCTCGAATACAACATCTGGCGACAACCCTCGCTGCCCCATCTCCATTCCTGGAAACTCCAGGAGAACCTCCGGTACCATGGATATGCTGGTATGAAAGTTTCAAGACTTACCTGATTGCAAGTGGCCTGGATGGTGAGGCCATTTTTGACATTCACCGCCCAGCGATTCTGCTGTATTCCCTCGGAACGGAGGGACAGTGAATCTTCACGCAGCTCGACAGTGCTGCAACGAGTGAGTACAGTACTGCAGTTAATGCACTGGGAAAATATTTTGGCCCAAAGACAAGTGTGCTGATAGAGAGATACCGGTTTGGCCAGCGGTCACAGGGACAGGGCGAACCAGTGAAGCAATTTGCTTCTGCATTCATAGAACTGGCGGCAAAGTGCAATTTTGGAGCACTGACGGGTGAGCTGGTGAGAGACCAGCTGATCGAAAAGACTTCTGTCCCGTGGATTAGAGAGTGCCTTCTCATGGAGGATGATGCTCTCACACTCGAAAAGGCACAAGCGTTAGCTGTACAAATTGAAAGTGCCATGCATAATGCCGAGGTGCTCAAACAACAGCCGATGGCATGCTCTGAGGGAGCATTTGGTCATGCTTCTCATCAGATGAACACAGTACCAGTGCAGGGCATTCAGAGGCAATCAAAACACAATCGCTCAAACAAGCAGTGTCCGAATTGTGGCCGGACACACGCTCCCGGGGAATGTCCAGCGTACAGTAAACAATGCAACGCGTGTTCAAAGCTGAATCACTTCGAGAAAGTATGCCGGTCATCGAAGGAGAAGGCGTCATCTGTCCACCATGTAGACGATGAATCTCCGGGTGGACACGACATTTCCTCCATAAAGGACAGGGCAGACCAGGATGTTTGGTCAACAGGGGCTTTCAAAGAATGCAGGGTCGAGATCGCTGGGACCTCGGTATCGCTTCTCATAGATGTGGGGGAGAAGGTTTCTATCTTGCGTCGACCTTTACAAAAGGTGCTTTTCGGATTACCCACTTGCTCCCCAGAGGGACACTCCTCATGCTAATGATGGTTCAACCATACCCACGAGAGGGCTAGTGACCATTCCTGTTTGCTATAAAGGAGTTAAGCTCGATAGCTTCACATTCCATGTCGCAGAAGGAAAGAGTCTGATGGGAGTCAATTTGTTTGATCAACTAGGGTTCAAGCTTCAGGACTCAACCGGCATGAACATCAATGTGATCAGCGACGCGGACTATGGGCATGAGTACCCCTCCCTTTTCTCGGGTTTTGGGATAGTTAAAGGGTACTGCCACGCACCTCGTGTAGACACATCAGTCCGGCCAGTTTCACAACGCCTATGGCGTCTACCGTTTTCCATTCGCGCAGAAGTCTCAACGGAACAGAAACGACTCGAAAAGGATGGTATCATTGAGCGCATCGATTCATCCCCTTGGATATCGAATCTGGTAATTGCGCGACGCAAGAACGGTGAACTCAGGCTGTGCATCGATCACAAATCGGTCAACAAAGCCATCATTCCGGACAAATACCCTCTGCCAACAATACAAGAGCTAGCTGCGTCGTTCCACGATTCAACGGTGTTCACAAAACTGGACATGAGCCAAAGCTACCTTCAGGTACCACTAGCAGAATGCAGTTGGCATTGTCAGCATTCATTACACATGAAGGAGTATTTCAGTACCGTAGGATGCCGTATGGACTGTGCTCAGCGCCTAGCGCATATCAAAAAATCGTGGCGTCGGTTCTGACAGGCATTGACGGAGCACTCAATCTCCTCGATGATGTCGTGGTCCATGGAAGGAACAAGGAGGAACACGATCGACGACTGCATGCAGTGTTAGCTCGTCTCGCGCAACACAACTTGACGCTCAAAGCAGCAAAGTGCACATTTACAGCATCCGAGATTGACATTCTCAAGTACAGACTGACAGCATCTGGAGTTGAGCCTACTCAGGACAATGTCCAAGCCATCAACGCGCTCCCCACCCCAACTAACGTGAAAGATCTAGCGTTATTTCTGGGCACCACCAACTTCTACCGCAAGTTTGTGCCGCAGTACGCGCAGATCGCAGACCCGCCACAGAAGCTGCTACGGAAAGACACACAGTGGGAATGGACAGATGAGCAGGACTTTGCGTTCAACACGCTGAAAGACAAAATAGCATCTCCGCCTGTTCTCGCGCACTTCGACCCAAGTGCTGAAATGTACGTCACAACAGATGCTTCCGGTATAGCGATTGGAGCAGTGTTCCCGCAGGGTATCGATGGAAGCGAACGACTGATCGCATTCGTGTCCCGTCCCTTGAATGCAACCGAACGCAAGTACTCCACTGGGGAACACGAAGCATTAGCGTGCATATATGCGCGCGAACACTGGCATGTATACCTATACGGGAGACCATTCACTCTCCGTACAGATCACCAAGCGCTAACTACGTTGTTGGACACGTCAGTCTCACGACACCGTCCGCTCAGGATCTACAGATGTTCCGATCGCCTTCACCAGTACAACTTCAGATTAGAATACCTCGCAGGTTCACGCAATCGCATCGCAGACGTGCTCAGCCACATCCCAACAGTGGCACCCGCAAGCACACGCGATAGCGATGCTTCAAGCGACATCAACAAATACGTTCTCGCGGTGATTTCGCACGCGATGGCGAATCTAGTGACGCGGAGAGAGCTGAAATCAGAGTCAACAGCGGACAGCACACTGCAAATCATCTGTCAGTATCTCAGGACAGACTGGCCCAAGGAGATAGCAGACGACTTGGTTCCGTACCACCGGGTACGCCGCAAACTGGCTGTGGTTGACGATACATGTGTCACGTGCGGAACTCGAGCGGTTATACCCAAATCACTGCAACACCGCGTGTTACAACTGGCACACGAAGGACACCCGGGCATTGTTCAGATGAAACAACGGTGTCGCGAGGCAGTGTGGTGGCCAGCAATAGATCGTCGCGTAGAAGATTTTGTAAAAAATTGTGAAGCCTGCACAATTAGTGAGAAAGCAACAAGACCATGTCCTGCCCCTCTTCAGCCAATCCCATGGCCGGACAAACCATGGAGGCACTTGCAACTCGACATCTTCGGAGAGGTGCAAGCTGCGCCAAAAAGCCAGCGGTTTCTACTTGTAGTACACGATCTCCACAGCAAGTGACCGGAGGTCGCAACTACTTTCTCAGTCACGACAAGCTCGATCATCGTGATTCTCGAAAAGCTGTTCATTTAAGTGGGGACTGCCGGAGGTCATAACAACAGACACGGCCCTCCGTTCATATCTGAACAGTTCTCCACTTTCCTCGCTAGTTATGACATTCATCATCAGCGGACGTCGAGATACAACCCCCAATCGAACGGCGGGGTTGAACGATTCAATCGCGTGATCAAGGAAAGCATCAAAGCGAGCATGTCGGAGGGGAAAACGTTCGAACAGTCAATCCATATCCTGCTCCCGTTCCTACAGATCCACACCACACACGTTGACTGGGAAAACGCCAGCAGAGCTGATGATAGGGCAAAACCTGCGAACAAAACTGAATGCTCTTCAACCACCATCGCACCCAAATCCAGACACAAGAGCGAGGGCTGAAATGATAGCACAGACAAGCAAAAGGGAAAGCATACTGTGATGCCAAACGCAGAGTATGAGTGCCGCGGTTCAAGGTCGGCGACTGGGTACGAATCAGCCGCCCAAACAGACAGCATAAGCTCACAAGCGCACTCTCCAAGCCGATACAGATTAAACGGAGATTCGGTGAGAACACGTACCTCCTCCAAGATGAAACCAGATGGAACACGAGGCGTCTCATTGCAAGTAGACAGGGACAGGAAGAAGACAAATTGGACACTTTTCCTTTCCCAATATCCAGTCAAGACAGTGATTGTGGTCAGCATCCAGCAGAGCATACAGCAGAGCAGTCTATTCCCGCTCGACGCTCTCAGCGACAGAGGAGACCTCAGTATCTGCAGGATTATCAGCTGTGAAGCCATAAACGTTATGTTCACCGAGCGGTTATTTTGGACTAATTGCATATGGACATATTGGGTGGATAACTGGACTTAAATGATCATCTTAATTTACAAGAAGGGAAAAGTGTTGTGTCCTGCAGTCATCACTAGAGGACTCTATCTCAAATAAATGTTTCCTCCGGGAGTCCCGGGGGGATCTGCAGGGCTTTAGCGGCAGTCATGTTGGCTTGAAATAAATACACTTCGGGTTCTGGACACCAAGTGTCGTTTGTGAGTTATTTAGCCCTCGAATACAACATTCTTATGAGAATATGGATGGGTGATTTATCAGGCCGGGACCCTTTTAAGGGTCACCTATCCAGGGCCGGCCTTAGGAGGTGCAGGGCCCAATTGGGAACAATTTTCATAGAAATATAAATATATAATTATAAATGAGTCATATTCAGGCATGTGTCGTGAGTAATATGACAATCAGTCGGCTTTAAAAAAATCTTAAACCACGCATGCGCAGATTGTTCTCTCCGTAAAAATAAAAAATAAAAATAAATAAAGTAACAATTCGATTTGCCCAAGGCTTCCAAATCTCCTTCTTTCTGAATTACTGAATGTGGGGGGGGGGTGGACACGGCAGGTGGAAAGATGGTGGGAAAACGGGAGCACACCGGGACAAGTTGAATCAGTTGTCATCTTATTGAATGACCATACTAGTTCAAGGGACCAATTGGGCGGAGAGTTCCTTTCACAGCATGTGGGGAGTCTGGCCAGGGGTAAAGTTGCGGGGAGGGCAGGAGCGTTGAGAAGGAGGGAGTCGGGGTTCATGCCAGTAACCTACTCACTCACCGCTGCCACAGCACTCCGGGCACGGAGCCACCGCATTGTGGCCGGGGAGGGAAGCAGCTCGCGTGGCTACGAGCGGCCGCCACGAGCGGCCGCGGAATCGACTGCCATCTCAACTCCTTCTGCCAGCCCGCTCACCTCTGGCAGTGCTCTCCGTCTGAACAGTGACGGGACCAGCTCAAGAGCAAAGATCATAGAGCGGAGTGGGTCAACGGGTGATGGATAACATCACAGCGGGCAGTGGAGATTATTCCTGTGTCTGCGCGAACAAGAGATCAATTGAGGTTACTCGCCCTGACATATGGAGTAAGCTCCACCGCCTGCTGTCCTATTATCCATCGCCCGCTGACCCGCTCTTGAGCTGGATGCTGGCATGATCCCCGACCCCCTCCTTCTCAACGCTCCAGCCCTGCCCGCAACTTTACTCCTGGCCAGACTACCCACACGCTGGGAAAGGAACTCTCCCCCCCCCACCACAGCAGCGCTGTCCTATTACAGCCGCTACCCACTTTACAGCCGCTTCCCATCAGCTGCTAGCAATGAGGGATAGACTTGGCTATCCCTCAGTACAGCAACATTGTTCTTGATGTTGCTGTACTGAGGGATAACGAAGTCTATCTTTCTTGGCTAACAACCTAATCTTCGGCCTCCAATATGCATTTTCTAGCAATGTTACAAATGTTGAGATTTTAAAAATTAAGTCTGCAATTTATCCCATCAGATAAAGCATAAAAAGAAGTTTAATTTGACACCTAATTCACTTTCATATTAAACTTTCAGTAATAAAAAAGTTATGGCCATTTTCATACTCGGAAATTAGCATCTTGTTCCCTATTGCTTTTCCATTGACTTAACACAAAAGCTGTGATCGAGGACAGTCAAAAGCCCATAACTTTCTTAAAAATTAAGAAAACAATGGAATTTTCAATTATAGATTGAAGCATTCTGAAACAACTATAAAACATCTTACTTGGATGACCTGAAATTAAAGCATATAATTAGTTAATTACCTAATTGTAGCTAATTACAAAACTGACCGTTGTGAAGGAAATAGTAATAAACACCCAGACTGCCTTGAAAATTCAAAAATGTGATATTCTCAAGATCAGATTTAATATTATTGTATTATATGCTGTAAGTCCGTAACACATAGGTAAATAAATTACAATTTCTAGCAATAGACCAGATCTTTATGGAGAAGATCAGTTGCTAGCTGGTACATTGGCATATCATAATCAGTAGCATCATCATACTCCTCAGATTGTAACCAATAAACAACTCTGTACACCTTGTTTTTCCTCAACTTTTCAATTTTGGCATTGTAAACTACAAGTTTTTGCTCTTCAAACCACGCATGACATACCTTTCTGCCCACTACTTTCCCATTAAGAATGTCCTGCAGATTCCATTTCTTAAGAAAAGGATAATTTAAAAAATAGCCTAAGTATCCAAATAACAAACTAATCCCATTCACACAAGAATATAACATGATTTTTAAATCTCACTGTCATGAATTTATATGCCAGATCAGTGATGGAAATGGGTTTTAGGAACTAGGGGTATGCTAAAGTCTGTGAGGCTGAGGTTGGGAAGGAAGGGTGTGGGGGGTGTGTGGGGGGGGGGGGGGGGGGGCTGGAGGAACTCAGCAGGCAAGGCAGCACCCATGGAGGGAACATATCACTTATTTTCGCAAGCATTTCTAAACGTAGTTCCAGTGACCGTTTGACGAAGTAACTAGCAGTGCCAGTAATACACAACGCACTATGTCTGAGGCAGGGTGTCCAACAGCGGAGGTGATGTTCACTGAAAACATTTATTATAAATGTGGAAACAACATACAAGGAAGGGTCCAAGGGTCACTCGGCCGAATAAAGCTAGGCTACAGATAGACACAAAAAGCCGGAGTAACTCAACGGGACAGGCAGCATCCCCGGAGAGAAGAAATGGACAACGCTTGGCTATGGCGGCTTTCGGCCTCGTGAGTGTTATTAATATTGACCTCGGTCAAAAAAGCCGAAACAGGCCAGGTGACATATTTTAACTAACTTTAAAATCTCCAGTATTGCACTGCACCACATATGGACATGGTTCTGTGCATCACAGAGAGACAAGACACTGGAGATTTTTAAAAAATTATTATTGGGTCTTGTGCTAATATTTCTAATAACATAACAAATACAAGAAATGTATGCCAAAGCAAGCCCATTACGGCAGCCCATTGTTCGAACACATACTGCAGCTGTCAAATGCACCACTCTCCTTCCACCAGCACCCTGCCTCCACAGTCTACCTTCAATTTTCCAGCATCTGCAGTTCCTTCTTAAACACTATATCACTTATCAGGGGCCGCCACGGGCCAAGACTCCCCCCCCCCCCAACAGAAAGGAACTGCTAATGCAGCCGTCACCGCAAAACGTCTAAGAAGGAAC